>JBBGZY010000135.1:0-708333 GCA_037952925.1 Lithobates clamitans | reverse complement strand
TTCCGATTATTTATGACACCCATCCATATGGCGAAGTATAAACTGAACCATATAATACTTGCCTGCTGTGTTCTCCATAATTTTTTAAGAAAACATTCAGCCAACTATGCTGGCTCAGTTGGGCCTGAGGCCGGAATCCCTAATCCATCAACACTGACGGCGTTTGAAAGTGGCCGTCCTGGCTTGCCCTCCCTGAATGCCCGTGATGTCCGGTTACGCTACCTGGAGTTCTTTGCGGGTAGGGGGGCTATCAATATGCCAGACAATCTGTGACACCTTTTTCAAATAAAAAACAACCAAAAGAAATTCTTGGTGGACATTTACTGCTTGTGTTTGTTTTAGCTGACCCTGACAGAAATGTGTTGAGTGCAGAAAATGTCGTGATTGGGTAACCTTATAAAAAACAGTGTTGGCTGGTACTTCCTAAATGCAAAAACACATTTCACTACAAGTGCACTTGCAACTGCACTGAACCTGCACTTGTAGTGCAAAGAGGATTTTCCCTTAGGAAATTACCCCCATTTTTGCATAAAACAACAATTACATCACCCCAAAAGTGTTGTAGTGTTGAGACAATAATCCACACATTCTTGAGTAAGGCACTTTTTTATACATGTAGAAAATAAAGAACACTGCGCTATAAATCAAAAAGAATCTGTGTACAGCAGCAATCCCCACAAAAAACATCAATTGTAAATAGGTATGGAAAGAACAAGGGGTTGCACTAATACTGATAGTGCAAAATATGAATCTACAGTGCAAAAAGAATTATACAGTGATCATACATAACATTGAATATAAATATAAAAATAAACCCATGTGCAAAACGTATAATAAAGTGAAAAAAAGTCCCATCTAATAAGACATTAGTGAAATGTCATGGTGAGTTTAAAACACAAAATCAGGAATCAAAAAGTCCAAGTGACAATGGGTGTAGTGCTGTAATAGCGAAGAGGGATCCGCCACCAGAGAATAGAAGGGGTTACTTCTTACCAGAAGGCCATGACCCCCCACCACAGAGGGTCACAGCAAGCAGAAAACTTTAAAAGTCAAAGGATGAGTACTGCCAGCGGTCTCCACCAGAGGTCATCTCAACATCAGCCACACCAACGGACTCATAGCAAAGGTACCATGAAATATAGAAGGGGCTCCCACCCTGCCAGCCAGAATGAGCAGCTCTGCACTCCCACCACAGGCTGCCCCCCATCTGCTGTCCTTTGACTTTTAAAGTTTTCTGCTTGCTGTGACCCTCTGTGGTGGGGGGTCATGGCCTTCTGGTAAGAAGTAACCCCTTCTATTCTCTGGTGGCGGATCCCTCTTCGCTATTACAGCACTACACCCATTGTCACTTGGACTTTTTGATTCCTGATTTTGTGTTTTAAACTCACCATGACATTTCACTAATGTCTTATTAGATGGGACTTTTTTTCACTTTATTAGTGTTCTTTATTTTCTACAGGTATAAAAAAGTGCCTTACTCAAGAATGTGTGGATTATTGTCTCAACACTACAACACTTTTGGGGTGATGTAATTGTTGTTTTATGCAAAAATGGGGGTAATTTCCTAAGGGCAAATCCTCTTTGCACTACAAGTGCAGGTTCAGTGCAGTTGCAAGTGCACTTGTAGTGAAATGTGTTTTTGCATTTAGGAAGTACCAGCCAACACTGTTTTTTATAAGGTTACCCAATCACGACATTTTCTGTACTCAACACATTTCTGTCAGGGTCAGCTAAAACAAACACAAGCAGTAAATGTCCACCAAGAATTTCTTTTGGTTGTTTTTTATTTGAAAAAGGTGTCACAGATTGTCTGGCATATTGATAGCCCCCCTACCCGCAAAGAACTCCAGGTAGCGTAACCGGACATCACGGGCATTCAGGGAGGGCAAGCCAGGACGGCCACTTTCAAACGCCATCAGTGTTGATGGATTAGGGATTCCAGCCTCAGGCCCAACTGAGCCAGCATAGTTGGCTGAATGTTTTCTTAAAAAATTATGGAGAACACAGCAGGCAAGTATTATATGGTTCAGTTTATACTTCGCCATATGGATGGGTGTCATAAATAATCGGAACCGGCTGGCCAGGATTCCAAATGTGTTCTCCACCACTCTTCGGGCTCTGGCCAGCCGGTAATTAAAAACCCTCTGTTCCGGGGTGAGGGTCCTCATCGGGAATGGCCGCATCAGGTGGTCCCCCAGCGCAAATGCTTCTTCAGCAACGAACACAAATGGGAGACCTTCAACATTGTCCTCTGGAGGTGACAAGTCCAAGCTGCCATTCTGGAGACGCCTGTAGAACTCCGTCTGGGCGATCACTCCACCATCGGACATCCGGCCATTCTTCCCCACGTCCACATACAAGAAGTCGTAATTAGCCGACACCACTGCCAACATCACTATACTATTAAACCCCTTGTAATTATAATAGTACGACCCCGAGTTGGGTGGTGGGACGATGTGGACGTGTTTCCCATCAATAGCCCCTCCGCAGTTAGGAAAGTCCCACCGCTGGGCAAAGTGGGAGGCCACAGTCTGCCATTCCTGTGGCGTGGAAGGAAACTGTTGAGGAAAAAACAATAAACATTACTATTTTTTCACAGAAACATGGCAAGCAGATTAGACACAAACATTATGGGTCAACCTCCAGATAGCATTTATTAAGGGGAATTTTACAACAACAAAGTATAAGGTACACCTATCATATTCCCCCTCTCATGGGCCATTTCTAACATTATAGGGGGGGGGGAATTCTTGGACAGGTAACCCTCTTCACTTCATTGAGAGATGAATGCCTAAATACAGGGTATTACTTGGAACAGCCCCTCCTTAGTTACACTATTGGCAGCCCACTGGACAAGTAAGAAGTGTCATAATACAAAGATATAAATACACACTGTACACATTTGAGCACATTTGGACATTCTGCTATTACCTATCAAGATCATAATAGGATACAAGAACTTTAAACAGTACCATTGGAAAGTATACAGGCAGGCCCTTGCACTACATGCTTTGGGGAATTCATCCATAAATCTGACCAGTAAAGAGATGGATATAGTGTGTATGGGTTTGGCAAAGTCAGCAGATAGATGATTGAGGATAGAGAATTGGGATCAGCTGACTTAGCAGTTGGGGGGTGAGGGTTACAAAAAATTTGGGGACACCACAAAAAAAAGCCTCTGGCCCTCTGCCTGAATTTAAATCAAAAATAACATTTCCAAACATTTTAGGGGGTGTTTGGGGTAAAGCACTACTATGAAGCTGATAAAATACATTGTTAAGTGACTACATGAGGTGAATATAGGGCCAGGAGACACCATGCTGGAGAGGTTATTGAAGGGCAAATATGTATGAAGGACCTAAAATAATAATGACATAAAAATCCAGCATGCATGAGGACAAAGGGGACATTCACAGCATATTACAATCATGGTAATTAGGGAATGAGGAAAGAAATACAATATATTATCAAACATTCAATACAATAAAATGTGATATTAAAGGATAAAAATCTTACCTTCATATACTCCTTCTGCAGGACCTGTATGATGGCAGAACAGGTCTCTGGGATAATGATCCCCAGAGCCTGGGGGGAGATGCCTGTCGAGAACTTGAGGTCCTGCAGGCTTCTTCCTGTGGCCAAATACCGCAAGGTAGCGAACAACTTCTGCTTCGGAGTGATGGCTTGCCTCATGCAGGTATCCTGCCTGCTGATATAGGGGGTCAGCGAAGCCAACAGACGGTGAAACACGGGGTCCGTCATCCTGAGAAAGTTCCTGAAATCATCAGGATTATTCTCACGAATCTCACGGAGCAAAGGCATATGACAGAACTGGTCACGCTGAAGCAACCAATTCTTGGTCCATGAACTCCTCCCCACCCTGTTCATGGACTGGACTTGTGTCAAGGTCAGGACCCCAACACCAAGCCCCCGCACGGCACGAACTCTACGAGGAGTACGCATACGAAACATGGCTAGAAAACGGTCGGCTGCTCAGAACGAAGTAACAGAACGCACTGAAGAACAGCAAGGCCTGTGAAGAGCGACCTGAAAAACAGCAACGAGCAGGCAAGATCACACAGAAAACTCCGATACAAACTGACTGCACGCACTGAAGAGCAGATACAAACCCACAAGCACAAACTGAACGTCAGAAAACGATCTGAAAGCCACGAGTCTGAAAAAGCGCAAATCGTCTCTCACCAAACTTTTACTAACACGAGATTAGCAAAAGGAGCCCAAAGGGTGCCGCGCTTGGTTCTGAACCGGAATTTTCTAGTCTCGTCGTACGTGGTGTACGTCACCGCGTTGTTGGCGATCGGAAATTCCGACAACTTTGTGCGACCGTGTGTAGGCAAAACAAGTTTGAGCCAACATCTGTCGGAAACAATCCTAGGATTTTGTTGTCGGAATGTCCGAACAAAGTCCGACCGTGTGTACGGGGCATTAGGGAGGCGTATGCTGCGTGCGTGGGTGTTAGCGGTACTGGCGCTAACCTGATGCTGCCTGGGGCTGGTGCTTGCCAGTTCACCAAAACGCTACCAAAAAAACTGTTAGCGATCGCAGGGATTAGGCCTGACTCTGCGAACGCTGCAGTTATGTGTTTAGTGTTTTGTAAGTGACAGTGATCGATTGATACTGCACTTGGGTGAGCTGGGCTGGGCTGGGCCGGGCGAAGGGGCAAAACGCAGGTGCTAGCAGGTATCTGGGCTGATCCCACTAACACTGCGTTTTTGGGAACCCTAAACTGCTGGGGACGCTAGTATAGATCTGATCGGATCAGATATTGATCCGTACAGATACTATACCACTAAGGGAGGCGTATGCTGCGTGCGTGGGTGTTAGCGGTACTGGCGCTATGAAAAATAAACTAACTAACCAGCGTCACCCGTAACAGTTATACGGTGATCAGTGGTGAAAGGGTTAACTAGGGGGCAATCAAGGGGTTAAAACATTTATTAGGTCGGACCCCCACCCACGGGAGGCAGATCACGTTCATATACGTGATTCTGCCTGCCCGTGCCACCTTGCCGACGTACATCGGCGTGAGGCGGTCCTTAAGTGGTTAAAAAAAGAAAAACTGAAATATTACATGGTCCTAAGTATTCATACCCTTTTGCTGTGACACTCATATATTTAACTCAGGTGCTGTCCATTTCTTCTGATCATCCTAGAGATGGTTCTACACCTTCATTTGAGTCCAACTGTTTTTGATTATACTGATTGGACTTGATTAGTAAAGCCACACACCTGTCTATATAAGACGTTACAGCTCATGTCAGAGCAAATGAGAATCATGAGGTCAAAGGAACTGCCTGAAGAGCTCAGAGACAGAATTGTGGCAAGGCACAGATCTGGCCAAGGTTACAAAAAAATTTTCTGCACTTAAGGTTCCTAAGAGCACAGTGGCCTCCATAATCCTTAAATGGAAGACGTTTGGGACGACCAGAACCCTTCTTAGAGCTGGCCATCCGGCAAAACTGAGCTATCGGGGGAGAAGAGCCTTGGTGAGAGAGGTAAAGAAGAACCCAAAGATCACTGTGGCTGAGCTCCAGAGATGCAGTCGGGAGATGGGAGAAAGTTGTAGACAGTCAACCATCACTGCAGCCCTCCACCAGTCGGGGCTTTATGGCAGAGTGGCCCTATGGAAGCCTCTCCTCAGTGCAAGACACATGAAAGCCCGCATGGAGTTTGCTAAAAAACACCTGAAGGACTCCAAGATGGGGAGAAATAAGATTCTTTGGTCTGATGAGACCAAGATAGAACTTTTTGGCCTTGATTCTAAGCGGTATGTTGTGTGCAGAAAACCAGGCACTGCTCATCACCTGTCCAATACAGTCCCAACAGTGAAGCATGGTGGTGGCAGCATCATGCTGTGGGGGGTGATTTTCAGCTGCAAGGACAGGACAACTGGTTGCAATTGAGGGAAAGATGAATGCGGCCAAGTACAGGGATATCCTGGACGAAAACCTTCTCCAGAGTGCTCAGGACCTCAGACTGGGCTGAAGGTTTACCTTCCAACAAGACAATGACCCTAAGCACACAGCTAAAATAATGGAGTGGCTTCACAACAACTCTGTGACTGTTCTTGAATGGCCCAGCCAGAGCCCTGACTTAAACCCAATTGAGCATCTCTGGAGAGACCTAAAAATGGCTGTCCACCAACGTTTACCATCCAACCTGACAGAACTGGAGAGGATCTGCAAGGAGGAATGGCAGAGGATCCCCAAATCCAGGTGTGAAAAACTTGTTGCATCTTTCCCAAAAAGACTCATGGCTGTATTAGATGAAAAGGGTGCTTCTACTAAATACTGAGCAAAGGGTCTGAATACTTAGGACCATGTGATATTTCAGTTTTTCTTTTTTAATAAATCTGCAAAAATGTCAATAATTCTGTGTTTTCCTGTCAATATGGGGTGCTGTGTGTACATTAATGAGGAAAACAAATGAACTTAAATTTGCTAAAATGATTTTAGCAAATGGCTGCAATATAACAAACAGTGAAAATTTTAAGGGGGTCTGAATACTGTCCGTCCCCACTGTATAATGGTGGGATTTCATGTGTATGATTTGTCAGTATTGTTTGGGATACTTACCTCCCCTATAGGGCCCATTTAATACTACCTAAAATGTTTGTGTAAGTAACTGTATGCTGTGTAATAAGTTTGTGATGCATATGAGAAATAGAAATGTATTAATTGTATTTATTACCTATGTATGGGACCAAGCCAGTTGTGTATACTGATGCAACACACATGTCCCCAAAAACGCAATAACATTTTTCACCTACAAATGGTTTAGTGAACTTTGATAGTCATTTATAGAAGGTTTGGTTTGATGTTGCTTTTGAAAATTTCTGGCGCATATTCAAGTGGCCATGTGGCTGAGGGGGGAAGGGCCATGCATTGTTGGGACATCACTTACAATAGGAGCTGTTTCTTGAAAGGGCTACGCCCTGTGGATGGTCTCAGGTTTCTGGACCATAGCATGGGGGAACTCTATTGTTTTGAGATGAAAAGATCATGCATGGAACCATCGCTGTTTGTATTTCTCTTGTTGTCTTGTTCCTGTGGAAGCTGGTGCCAGAGTTAAGTACATGACCTTTCCTTGGGAACAAGAGTGTATGTTTAAATCCCTGTTATTTTGTGTTTCATGTAACTTTGTCGTTTCTGAATGTTTGGTTGGCCTATGGGCCCTAGTTGGTGTGGCCTAAAATGTTTGTCTACGGTTTGTCTACGGTTACGTGTTCATTTGGTGTCTCAATTGTGTAGTCAGGTTTTGTGGGGAGAAATTTTGGCTTTCTAGTGAAGAAATCTATGTTTGTGCTGGTTTTAGAGGGTTCAGCAACTGCATTTCATGTGTTAATGTCACCATGTTGTCCGATTGTCGTTGGCCATTTTGTTGTAGTCACCATGTGGCCCGGCTTTGTCAGTCATTTTGTTGTGGTCACCAAGTGGTCCGATTGACATGGCCATTTTGTTGTAGTCACCATGTGGTCCGATTGTCGTTGGCCATTTTGATGTAGACACCATGTGGCCATGGACCGGTTTTCGTTTGTTGCAACTTCCATTTTGTTTCTGCTGTGTTTTGGTTCTGGTGAAGTTGCTCTACTTTTGGGGCAGTTTTAAGCGTTTAGTGAGGTTAAGTCCTTTTTACAGGAGTTTCAGTGGTCTGTCTGCCCAGGGGATATGGGAGTCGAGGAGGATTCCCTCCCATTTGCAGTATGGGGGGTTTATTCCACCCCTTCCTGGACAAAAGGTTTTTAAAATTGTTGAAGTCTCCTATATGATGTTAGCCATAGATAGTCTTGAC
Organism: Lithobates clamitans; assembly: GCA_037952925.1. NCBI lineage: Eukaryota > Metazoa > Chordata > Amphibia > Anura > Ranidae > Lithobates > Lithobates clamitans. The sequence continues at coordinate 700,521 of JBBGZY010000135.1, read as the reverse complement.
AGCCATTATATGAAGTTCAGGAAAGATGAAGCTAGGCTTCCCCTCCCCCTCCCTCTTCCTGTCCATTGATGTGTAAATAAACCAGTTAGATGGGTTTTCAGAGATCAGCAGAGATGGAAGTTCTTTCAGGATGTGATGTATGAACTGGGAGTTGGCGGGAGGAGCTTGACCTATTTTTAACACTTTGACCTATTTGTTTATTCCCCATCAAGTTGTTTGCGTTGATGAGTCCCTGATTAAGTTTTCTGGCTGCTTGTCTTTCAAACAGTATCTTCCCAGCAAGTGTGCCAGATATGGGGTTAAGCTCTGTGACAGGGCCACAGGCTATATATGTAGTTTTATGGTTTACGAGAGAAGAGATAGTCACGTAGAGCCGCCAAACTGCCCAGATTACAAACTGCCCAGATTACCTTTTGTATGTGGACAATTATTACACGAGCGTGGCACTTTTTAGTCACTTGTTTGATTATCAGATTGGCGCATGTGGCACCGTGTGTTCTAATCGTCGGGGCTTTCCCCAGCGGCTTGTAGATTCCTGTCTTAGGCTGGGGGAGAAAGCCTGCTTGAAGTGTAATAACTTGCTCGCTGTGAAGTGGAGGGATAATAAGAATGTTTTTTTCTTTCCTCCCTTCATGCAGACACGACGGTCCTAATTCCTACAGCGACTGGTGTTGTGGAGAAACCCCTCTGTGTCTACGAATATAACCAAAATATGGGAGGGATGGACCTCAACAACCAGTTGTTGGTGCCAGACCTAGCTGCCCATAAGGCCAGACGCTGGTAAAAAAAGTGTCTGATTATTTATTTCAATTGGCTTTGCTGAACGCTCATGTGCTATACAGAGCTTCAGGATGGACTGGATCCTCCCTAAATTCCAGGAAGAGATCGTCAGAGCCCTTCTGTTTCCAGATGGTGCTCCACCTCACCTTTCCAATCCAAATGTAGTAAGCCGGCTGCATGAGAGGCATTTTCCGTATGTCCTTCCGAGTACCCCTACCCAACGAGCCCCCCAAAGAAGATGTTGTGTCTGCAGCAAGCCTGGATATAGGCGTGACACACCCTTTTTTGAACGCCCCTATACACTAGTTGAGTATTAGAGTAGGGTACAGCACTGCACAGACTAGGACACACTTACACAGGGTCTCCCAAGATGCCATTGCATTTTGAGAGATCCGAACCTGGAACAGTTACAGTTACAACCGTTACAGTTACAAGAAAAGTGTAAAAAAAAAAGTAAAAAAAATTTAAAAAACACAAAAAAAAAAAAATAGTTGTTTTCTTGTTCTCTCTCTCTCTCTCTCTCTCTCTCTCTCTCTCTCTCTCTCTCTCTCTCTCTCTCTTCTCTCTTCTCTCTCTATTGTTCTGCTCTTTTTTACTGTATTCTATTCTGCAATGTTTTATTGTTATTATGTTTTATCATGTTTGCTTTTCAGGTATGTCATTTTTTTATACTTTACTGTTTACTGTGTTTTATTGTTAACCATTTTTTTGTTTTCTGGTACGCCATTCAGCTGCAGCGTGGATTTATTTATCTTGACAGCAACAGTGTTTGCTCCAACAATACATAAAGCCATGACTCCAGCGCTGTAGGAGGTGATTTCACCACCACAGTTAAAAAAAAGAACATATATGCCGAAGCATGGGGCAGCAGGGGTGGAGGAGCGATTTGTTCCTAACTTTTGGGCCGGATGCCCCCATGCTTCGGCATATATATATTTTAGGCACGGATTGCGTTAAAAATTTTTATTTTTTTACTATGTTTTTTGTATTTGCTTTGCAGGTATGGTATGTCTTACTGTTATATTGTAATGTTACTGTGTTTTATTGTTAACCATCATTTGCTTAGAAGGTACGCCATTCAGTTGCAGCGCGAATTTACTTATCTTGACAGCAACAGCGTTTGCTCCCACGATACATAAAGCCGTGACTCCAGCGCTGCCGAAGCATGGGGGCAGCAGGGGTGGAGGAGCGATTTGCTCCTAACTTTTGGGGCGGATGCCCCCATGCTTCGGCATATATATATATTTGAGGCACAGATTATGTTAAAAAATGTTTTATTTTTTACTATTATTTTTGTATTTGCTTTGCAGGTATGGTATGTCTTACTGTTATACTGTAATGTTACTTTGTTTTATTGTTAACCATCATTTGCTTAGTAGGTACGCCATTTAGTTGCAGCGTGGATTTATTTATCTTGACAGCAACAGCGTTTGCTCCATCGATACATAAAGCCATGACTCCAGCACTGTAGGAGGTGATTTCACCACCACAGTTAAAAAAAAGAGCATATATGCCGAAGCATGGGGGCAAAAGGGGTGGAGGAGCGATTTGCTCCTAACTTTTGGGGCGGATGCCCTCATGCTCCGGCCTATATTTTTTAGGCCATTCAGCTGCAGCACTGATTTATCTTGACAGCAACAGCGTTTGCTCCCACGATACATAAAGGCGTGACTCCAGCGCTGTAGGAGGTGATTTCACCACCACAGTTAAAAACAAAATGGTGCATGTATGCCCATCATTAGAAGTGGGTGGATGAAGGGAAGTATTCTAATGGTGAGCATACCCACTGATCAATCTCATTTTTTTGTTCAGCCCACAGGCTTCTTTAACCACTTAACAACCGGCCCATAGCCAAATGACGGCTACAGGGCGGTTGCTTAACTCTGGGAGGGCGTCCAGGGACGTCCTCCCAGAATTCTGCTCTCGCGCACCCCCTAGGGCGTGCACTCGAGAGCATCCGTGACCGCCGGGTCCAGAGGACCCGGCACATCACGGATCCCGGTAAATGGCCGCTGATCGCGGCCGTTTACCATGTGATGGCGCCGTCAAATGACGGCGCCATCACATGTAAACAAACCGGCGTCATCTGATGACGCCGGTTCCTCTCCTCCCCTCCTGTGTACCGATCGGTACACTGTGAGTGGAGAGGGGGATGGATGGATGGCTGCAGCATTGTGGGCTGCATCTGTAGTGCCCACAACGCTGCACAGTGACATCCAGCCATCCATCCATCCATGCTCAGCCATCCCCACCACTCTGCATGCCCTGCAATGCTGTGCAATACTCTGCAATGCCCTCTGCAATGCCCCACAATACTCTGCAATGCCCCACAATACTCTGCCATACCCCGCAATACCCCTGCAATACTCTGCCATACCCTGGAATGCCCCGCAATACTCTTCCATACCCTGGAATACCCCACAATACTCTGCCATACCCTGGAATACCCCACAATACTCTGCCATACCCTGGAATACCCCGCAATACTCTGTCATACCCTGGAATACCCCGCAATACTCTGCCATACCCTGGAATACCCCGCAATACTCTGCCATACCCTGGAATACCCTGCAATACTCTGCCATACCCTGCAATACCCCGCAATACTCTGCCATACCCTGCAATACCCCGCAATACTCTGCCATACCCTGCAATACCCCGCAATACCCCGCAATACTCTGCCATACCCTGCAATACCCCGCAATACTCTGCCATACCCTGTAATACCCTGCAATACCACGCAATACTCTGCCATACCCTGCAATACTCCGCAATACTCTGCCATACCCTGCAATACCCTGAAATATCCCGCATTACTCTGCCATACCCCGCAATACCCAGCCATACTCTGCAATACTCTGTGATACCCAGCCATACTCTGCCATACTCTGCCATACCCCGCAAAAATCTGCAATACTCTGCCATAACCCGCAATACTCTGCCATACCCAGCCATACTCTGCAATACCCCACAATACCCAGCAATACCCAGCCATACTCTGCAATACTCGGTGATACCCAGCCATACTCTGCCATACCCAGTCATACTCGGCGATACTCTGCAATACCCAGCCATGCTCAGCCATACTCGGCCATGCTCAGCCATACCCAGCCATGCTCAGCCATACCCAGCCTCTGTATGTGGCCAGGCTGTGGAAGTCTCACACATGTGATATCGCCGTACTCAGGAGGAGTAGGAGAATCTATTTTGGGGTGTCATTTTTGGTATGTACATGCTATGTGTTAGAAATATTGTATAAATGGACAACTTTGTGTTAAAAAAAAAAGCGTTTTAACCACTTCCCGCCTTCCGTCATACGACGTCCTTGACTTTGTGCGGTGAATATCTGAATGATGGGTGCAGCTACAGGCAACATTCAGATATCAGCTTTTTCAGCCGGCGATTCCCTACACCATAAGAACGATCATAGCAGCAGTTCCACTGCTTGATCATGCTTACGGGAGGCGAGAGGGGACGTCCCCCCCTCCCGCCGCCCTCCGGTGCTTCTACCAACTCACTGCTACGATCGAAGCCAGGATCTTTTTTTTTTTTTTTTTTTAATTTCAGGCACAGCCTAGAGGTGAGATGTGGGGTGTTATTGACCCCATATCTCACTGTAAAGAGGACCTGTCATGCCATATTCCTATTACAAGGGATGTTTACATTCCTTGTAATAGTAATAAAAGTGATCAAAAAAAAATTTTTTTTTGGAAAAAAGTGTCAAACTAAAATAAATAAAGTAAAATGAACAATAAAAAAAATTTTTAAAATTTTAAAGCGCCCCTGTCCGTGTGCTCGCATGCAGAGGTGAACGTATACGTAAGTCCCGCCCACATATGAAAACGGTGTTCAAACCACACATGTGAGGTATCACTGCGATCGGTAGAGCGAGAGCAATAATTTTGGCCCTAGACCTCCTCTGTAACTCAAAATTTGTAACCAGTAAAACATTTTAAAGCGTCGCCTATGGGGATTTTTAAGTGGTGAAGTTTGGCGCCATTCCACAAGCGTGTGCAATTTTGAAAGGTGACATGTTAGGTATCTATTTACTCGGCGTAACTTCATCTTTCATATTATGCAAAAACATTGGGCTAACCTTACTGTTTTGTTTTTTTTTTAAGCAAAAAACTGTTTTTTCTCAAAAAAAAACGCGTTCGAAAAGTTGCTGCACAAATATCGTGCGAGATAAAAAGTTGCAATGACCGCTATTGTATTCTCTAGGGTCTTTGCTAAAAAAACATATATAATGTTTTGGGGTTCTATGTAATTTTCTAGCAAATAAATGATGATTTTTACATGTAGGAGAGAAATGTCAGAATTGGCCTGGGTGCTCCAGAACGCCTGTAGGTGCTCCCCTGCATGTTGGGCCTCTGTATGTGGCCACGCTGTGTAAAAGTCTCACACATGTGGTATCACCATACTCGGGAGTAATAGCAGAATGTGTTTTGGGGTGTCATTTGTGGTATGCATATGCTGTGTGTGAGAAATAACCTGCTAATATGACAATTTTGTGAAAAAAAACAAGAAAAAAAAAACTTGATTTTACAAAGAATTGTGGGAAAAAAATTACAACTTCAAAAAACTCACCATGCATCTTTCTAAATACCTTGGAATGTCTTCTTTCCAAAAAGGGGTCATTTGGGGGGTATTTGTACTTTTCTGGCATGTTAGGGTCTCAAGAAATGAGATAGACAGTCAGTACTTCAGGTGTGATCAATTTTCAGCTATTGGCACCATAGCTTGTGGACGCTATAACTTTCCTTGTCAAAAGAAGTTTATTGAGTATACAATATTATAAAGATACATTAAGTAAGTTTACAAGGATCTATAAAGTAAGCTCATTGTTTTACAGTAGGGTTTATATAGGTAAATATCATGAAATTTCAAATATTAAACATTGGGTTCACGTAAACCTAAATTAAAGATATATATCATTTCCTTAGTTACTTTTGTAGGTATTTAAATGATTTATACCTACTATACATATTGTTTACAAGTAGAGTGTATATAGGTCAAATAAATTCTGATAATGAGCTTTAATCGTAAGATGGAGAAAAGGAAAGAGAAAGAAGAAAAAGGGTTGAAAGGTAGAGGTATGGTCCACAAGGTTGTCCCGCTCGTCAGTTTATTATTCTTTTTAGTTCTCTTTGAAGCCTTAGAATGGGTGTCTCTGTAAGTCATTTAATATGTTACCATGGCAACAGGACAGAGTTATTGAAGTTTGACAGGAACTGTTGTTTTATCCAAGGATGCCAAAGTTTTTCAAATTTTGGAATTTGATTTTGATCGATGGCTACCATCTTAGCATGGGACATTGTATTATTCATTCTGTGAATTGTTTCTGCTAGTACCAATGTAGGAGATTTCTATGCCTTGGCCACTGTTTGTTTTGCAGCCGTTATTAGTTGGATCATAAGTTTGAATTGAGAGAGTGTTAACCATTCCGGTTTTAGATTAAGTAAAGTTAAATATGGATCTGGTTGTATTATTTTTTTAAATATTTTAGATGCAAACTTCCTTCCAGAAGGTTTGGATTACAGGGCACGTCCACCATATGTGTAAATATGTGCCTATTTCTGGCCATCCTCGAAAACAAAGAGCTGAGGTATTAGGTGAATATTTTGCCACTTTAGCGGGTACAAGGTACCCGCGAGTTAGGACTTTATAATTTGTCTCCAGTGCTAAGATGTTGGGTGAAGATGACTTAGATGTGAGCCATATATTAGACCAGTCCGTGTCTTCTAAAGTTCGTCCCAGGTCCTCCTCCCACCTCTGAACGTAAGAGGGTCTATTAAGATTTGCTACTCCATATAATTGATTATAAAGTGATGAAGTTGTACCTTTAGCAAATGGATCTTTTGTACAGATTGATTCAAAAGTGGATAATTGGGATAATGGTGTATCCCCCTTTAGGAATGGTGTATAGAAATTTTTGATTTGGAGATATCTAAATATCTCAGAGTTTGGTAGATCATATTTTTCTCTAAGCGATGGAAATGAAAGGAATGATTTAGATGCTATGAAGTCATTTAGTGTCTGCATGCCTGATGTTGTCCAAGCTTTAAAAGAATTTGGGTAGATCCATGCCGGATAAAAGGCCGGCTTTCTGATAAAAGAAAGGAGAGGATTGTGTGGAGATTGTAACTGATATTTGGTTTTTAGTTTATCCCAGAGAGATAAGAAGTGTTTAGTTATGGGATTATGAATTTTAAAGCGGTCTTTAGGATCAAGCCATAATAAATTTGATATTAATAGAGGGTCATTTTCTGAAGCCTCTATAAATACCCATAATGGGATTTCCTGTTTTGCATGGTATTTGGACAGACTGGCCAAATGTGCTGCTCTGTAGTAGTTAGTAAAATTAGGGTATCCCAGGCCTCCTTTATTTTTGGGAAGATGTAGTGTGTGTATAGGCATACGTGGTTTAGAAGAGCCCCATATAAACGAAGTTGCTCTTTTTTGTACTATTCTCAAAAAATAGGAAGGAATTGGAATAGGGAGGACTCTGAATAGATAAAGCAATTTGAGTAGAATAGTCATTTTGATTGCATTAATCTTCCCTATCCAGGATAAAGGAAGTTGCGACCATTGTTTTATTAGATTTGTGATCTGTCTTAATACAGGAGGATAATTGGTTGAGAATAAGTCAGAATGAGATGCTGTTAAATGAATTCCAAGATATGGGATTGATTTTTCTGCCCATGTGAATGGGAGTGCAGCCCTAGCCGGGATCAATTTCATGTTTGTGAGTGAAATATTAAGCACTAGGCATTTCTTAGGATTAATCATAAGTTAGGACCAGAGACCTGTGGTGATGATAGAAAAAGTAATATATCGTCTGCAAATATACATCATTTGTGTGTAATACCTCCTACTTCAATGCCAGTTATAGTTTGGTTTGTTCTGATGTATTGGGCCATGGGTTCGAGTATAAGGGCAAATAATAAGAGAGATAATGGGCAACCCTGTCGGGTACCTCTTTCGATATTAAAGGCTTCAGATTTGTATCCAGCATATTTTATATAGGCTTTGGGTTTATTATATAATGCTTTGATCCATGTTAAAAAGTGGGGTCCAAAACCCCATTTTTGTAATGAATATTGCATATATTGCCAGGATACTGTGTCAAATGCCCTCTTAATATCGAGAGATAGAAAACATAAAGAGATTTTCCGTTTTTTAGCAATATGTGCCAATAACACTGCGTATATTATCGCCTGCCTGTCTATTTGGCATGAAGCCTACTTGATCTTTATGTATTAATTTTCCTATAATGCTATTGAGGCGTTTTGCTATTATTTTTGCTAATAATTTAATATTGAGGTTTAACAGAGAGATAGGCCGATAATTCACACAGGAAGTATCATCAGAAAGGGGTTTTGGGATCATACAAACAATTGCCATTAGTGTTTCTTGCCGAAAAGAATGTCCATCTAGAAGTTTGTTAAAAGTTTCAGTGAGAATGGGAGAGAGTATTTCTGAGAATGTTTTATAGTATAAAGCCGAGTAGCAGTCTGGGCCTGGTCTTTTGTTAAGTTTTAGGTCTTTTATGGCGTTAGCAACTTCATCTATAGTTATAGGCTCATCCAAACTGCTTTTTTGATTCTGAGATAACTCAGGTAAGGTTATTTTTGAGAAGAAGGATTCAGCCTCTGTAGGATTAAATTCATTGTTTGTCTTATATAAAGTTGCGAGATGTGAGTGAAATTTATGGACTATTTTAATTGGATTAGAAGTGTAAACATTTTTTGATAGTTTCAAACGTATTGGTTTGAAAGATTTGTTAGTTGAATTTAATGCCCGAGCCAAATATGTACCTGGTTTGTTTGTATTCATGTAGAAATTGTGTTTGGAGCGTTTGAGGGATTTATCAACTGACTCAGTGAGAAATAGATCGTATTCCAATCTAGATTTTTCCAGATGAGATTTTGTACTCTGAGATGGATTATCTTGAAATGATATGTAGGCTGCATTAAAATTGAGTTCTAGTTTTTTTGCTAAATTTTTGCGTTCCCGTTTAAATAGTGCCATTTGTCTTTGTATTGTACCACGCAAGACAGGCTTATGAGCTTCCCACAGTGTTATTGGGGAAATGTCTGTTGTATTATTAATTGATATGTATTCCTTTAAAGCTTGTTCAATGGCCATCTGATGTAGTGGGTGTTTGAGCATTATGTCCGGTAAGTACCACGTTGGGTCATGCGCTTTTGGTATGGCTGAGGCTATAGTAGTGTATACTGCATTATGGTCAGACCACGGAATCGGAATTATATCTGATGCAATAATTTCTGGTATCATTCCTATTGTTAGAAAAATATGATCTATTCTGGTGAAGGTTTGATGAGGGTGCGAGAAATAAGTGAATTTCTTTTTCATAGGGTTACTTTCTCTCCACGAATCTACCAGATTGTATTTGGAAAGAAGTTGAGGAAAAGGTAATCTAGAGGTTATTTTAGATGGCGTAAAAGGTGATTTATCTAGAAATGGGAGGAGGACCTGGTTCGAATCCCCACACATTATCACTGTTCCTATTTTGTGTGTATTAATTACTTGTAATATATGTGAGAGGAATGGTGTAGGTTGTTTGTTAGGAGCATAGTAGGAAATCACTGTGATTGCTGTATCCATTATATAACCCATGAGTATCAGGTATCTACCTTCTGGATCTTTAATTTCTGATGATAAGGTGAATGGTGTGGATCGGTGAAATGCAATTAGAGTTCCCTTTTGCTTGGTACAGGCAGAAGCCGTGTAAATTTGTTGATAAAAAGGAGAAATATATTTTGGAGTAGAATCTTTGGTGAAGTGTGTATCTTGGAGGCATACTATGTGAGCCTTCTTGTTATGAAAAGTACGAAAGGCTTTGGTCCTTTTTTGAGGGACATTTATTCCCTGAACATTCAGGGAAAGTATATTCAGTGGTGCCATGGCAACAGATCAAATAGTTTTGACTTACTTTTTGTTATGCAGAGCTGACTGCGCAGATCAACCTGTGTGGACTGAAGAGATGAATAGATAGAAAAGAAACCAGTGAATTCTGGAGTAAAGAGTAAACAAAAAACATATGAGATTAGATGATACATTGTATAAATTATTTTTTGCAAGTAATCACAATTTACCCGTGAAAGAGAGTAAATATCTCTCTCAGGGGAATAAGTGCCTTCGTCACACTCCCACATAATATGATTGGGAGAATGAGGAGGGCTAATGGGGGTACACGGATCTTCTGCTTACAGGAGAGAAGTGCTATGTCAAAAGACATCAAAATGATGTTTCATTAATTGGAGTGCAGAATATAGTTTTTGTTGAAATTATTTATTCCAGGGTGGTTGTATATGGTTAGTCTTGCCCTAGGCTAAATAATTCAGTTAGAAAGGTACTGTTAATAACTTTGGTATTGATGAAGATAGTTTGAATTATTTTGGGATTTTAACCCTTTTAGAGTAAACAATTACATATTTTATTCATATGTAACTGTTTAGATAAGTTAACTCATAAAATTGAGGTTGTATTGCTTCAGATTAGAATAAACAAAAACATAATTCTAGGAACTAGTTAGGTAATAATATATTTGTTTTAAGAAAAGAAAGAAAAAGCTTCCATTACTTCTGGATTATTGAACATATTTGTCCTAAAAAGTAATAAATCTATTGTTATTACCTGATAATATATAACTGAACAAGAATTTCCTTATTTCACTTATATATTCTAAGGCTATATGAATCAGAAGTAATAAGAAATATAACTGGAATGTAACATGATCCCACACAGTGTGTGACTATCAGAATGCAGTTACATTCAGTTATAAATACAGGTTTTTTATAGAGAACCATCTCTTAGTATAATAAATGAAGAGATATCAGGAATTAGGATGTCAGTCCATCGAATCTTCTTGGTCCATGGATGATGTGGCATAACGGCCTCTTTTGTGAGAATGATGATTCCCATTTTGTTCTGAAATTTTCTGGGTGCTACCTGAAGGTGAAGATGATGTCATTCTTCTGCGTGTGGGAGAGTTGCTGCTTGTGGGTTCTGTCAGATTTAATTTTAAAAGGGTTTGTTGTAGTTCATCTGCTGATCTGCTTCTGTAAATTGTACCTTGGTAGTTAAATCTGACTGAAAAGGGGAAACCCCATTGATACATAATGTTGTGGCGTTGCAGTTCCATTAGTTGGGGTTTCATGGATCGTCTTTTAGTAATAGTAAGTTGGGATAGGTCAGAAAAAATGTGATAATTGTGTCCTTGAAAATTAAGTTCCTTTTTTCTCTTGCAGCAATGAGTATTTGTTCTTTCGTTCTGTAATAATGAAATTTTGTGATTATATCACGTGGGGGTCCATCTTTCTTTTTGGCTGTGAGGGCTCTGTGTACTCTGTCCAGTTCTAAACGTTCAATAGGGATATCTGGCTTTAGTTCTTGTAATAGAGCAGTAATAGTAGATTGCAGGTCTGTCACAGTTTCAGGTATTCCCCTTATGCGCAAGTTTGAACGTCTGGCTCTATTTTCGTAATCTTCGAGCTTAGTTTGAAGTAATAAATTCTCTTCTTTTAATTGTTCCAATTCTGTTATATTTTCTTGGGTTGTAATTTCAATTTCATCCATTTTTATTTTTAAGGCTGCGGTGCGGTTTCCCAGCTCTCTTATTTCTTTGGTTAGGCTGTTTGTTATTTGGTCTGAGGTTTGTTTTAAAGCCTTATGAAGCATCTTTTCAAATTGTAATAATATTACTGGGGATGCTGAGGAGGCTTGTGGAGAAGTTTGTGAGAGGATTTGTTCTGTATCTGACTCAAATGGAGAGTCTTGCTGTGACATTTTCTGTCTTTGAGAGTGCCCTGATGCTGTATCTTGTGAGGTGACTGGAGCTGCTTTAGTTGCAGTGAGTGCCTGTGAGCTCTTTGTGAGGTGATTTTTATTTCTGCCACGGTTTCCTCCCAGTACCATATTTCCTGCCCAATCTTTCACAGTTTGTTCCCTGGGGCAAAAAGGTTCAAATGGATACCTTTTGAGCCTGCAGGCTCCGCTTTGTCCTTCTCTTCTCTCCTCAGCGGTGCAGAGCTCTAACAATGCATGTCTGCTCCGCTAGGCTCCGCCCATCTCCCCTCCGTGGACGCTATAACTTTCACAAAGACCAAATAATATACACCGATTTGGGTTATTTTTACCAAAGATATGTAGCGGTATAAATTTTGGCCAAAATATATGAAGAAAAATTACTAATTTTCAAAATTTTATAACAGAAACGAAGAAAAATTTATTTTTTTACAGATTTTTCGGGCTTTTTTCTTTTATAACGCAAAAAATAAAGAACCCAGCGGTGATTAAATACCACCAAAAGAAAGCTCTATTTGTGTGAAAAAAAGGACAAAAAATTCATATAGATACAGTGTTGCATGACTGAGTAATTGCTATTCAAAATGTGAGAGCACCAAAAGCTGAAAATTGGTCTGGTTATTAAGGGGGTTTAAGTGCCCAGTGGTCAAGTGGTTAAAAAAAAAGATTACAATACATGCCCAACAAGGACCAGCAACGTACTGGTATGTTGCTGGACTTTGAGTGGTTAGACCAGAATGATGCCTGCGGGTTTATTATCATCTTGGTATCATTCTTTTCAGCCAGCAGTCGGCTTTCATGTAAAAGCAATCCTAGCAGCTAATTAGCCTCTAGACTGCTTTTGCAAGCAGTGGGAGGGAATGTCCCCCCCCCGTCTTCCATGGTTATCTCTGACTCTCCTGTCCCATCAGGGAACCTGAGAATGCAGCCGGTGGTTCTGCCAGCTGACCATAGAGCCAATCAGAGACCAGAATGGCTCCAATCATCTCTATGGCCTAAGAAACCGGAAGCTACGAGCATTTCATGACTTAGATTTCGCTGGATGTAAACAGCGCTATTGGGAAATTGGGAAAGCATTTTATCACACCGAGTGGTCAGATGCTTTGAGGGCAGAGGAGAGATCTAGGGTCTAATAGACCCTAATTTTTTCAAAAAAGAGTACCTGTCACTACCTATTGCTATCATAGGGGATATTTACATTCCCTGAGACAATAAAAATTATAAAAAAAAATTAAAGGAACAGTTTAAAAATAAAATAAAAAAGCAAAATCAATAATTACAAAAAAAAACCCTGTCTCTCCCTGCTCTCGCGCAAAGGCAAACGCAATCATCTGTCTGGCGTCATATGTAAACAGCAATTGCACCATGCATGTGAGGTATCACCGCGAAGGTCAGATTGAGGGCAGTCATTTTAGCAGTAGACCTCCTCCTCTGTCAATCAAAAGTGGTAACCTGTAAAGGCTTTTAAAAGCTTTTAAAAATGTATGTAGTTTGTCGCCGCTGCACGGTTGTGCGCAATTTTAAAACATGTTGTGTTTGGTATCCATGTACTCAGCCTAAGATTATCTTTTTTATTTCATCAATCATTTGGGCAAAATAGTGTGTTTTAGTGCATAAAAATTTTAAAAAGTGTGTTTTTTCCAAAAAAAATGCATTTGAAAAAGCGCTGTGCAAATACTGTGTGAAAAAAAAAATGGAACACCCACCATTTTAATTTGTAGGGCCTTTCCTTTAAAAAAATATATAATGTTTGGGGTTCAAAGTAATTTTCTTGCAAAAAAAAATATTTTTTCATGTAAACAAAAAGTGTCAGAAAGGGCTTTGTCTTCAAGTGGTTAGAAGAGTGGGTGATGTGTGACATAAGCTTCTAAATGTTGCGCATAAAATGCCAGGATAGTTTTAAACCCCCCCAAATGACCCCATTTTGGAAAGTAGATACCCCAAGCTATTTGCTGCGAGGCATGTTGAGTCCATGGAATATTTTATATTTTGACACAAGTTGCGGGAAAAAGATAATCTTTTTTTTTTTTTTTTGCACAAAGTTATCACTAAATGATATATTGCTCAAACATGCCATGGGCATATGTGAAATTACACCCCAAAATACATTCTGTTGCTTCTCCTGAGTTACGGGGATACCACATGTGTGAGACTTTTTGGGAGCCTAGCCGCGTACGGGACCCCGAAAACCAAGCACCGCCTTCAGGCTTTCTAAGGGTGTACATTTTTGATTTCACTCCTCATTGCCTATCACAGTTTCGGAGGCCATGAAATGCCCAGATGGCACAAAACCCCCACAAATGAACCCATTTTGGAAAGTAGACACCACAAGCTATTTGCTGAGAGGTATGGTGAGTATTTTAGAGACCTCGCTTTTTGTCACAAAGTTTTGAAAATTGATTCATTAATTCATTTTCAAAAACAAATGAGAGCTGCAAAATACTTACCATGCCTCTCAGCAAATAGCTTGGGGTGTCTACTTTCCAAAATGGGGTCATTTGGGGGGGTTTGTGCCATCTTGGCATTTTTTTGGCCTTCAAAACGGTGATAGGTAGTGAGGAGTGAAATCAAAAATGTATACCCTTAGAAATCCTGAAGGTGGTGATTGGTTTTCGAGGTACGCGGCTAGGCTCCCAAAAAGTCCCACACATGTGGTATACTCAGGAGAAGCAACAGAATGTATTTTGGGGTGTAATTCCACATAGGCTCACGGCATGTTTGAGCAATATATTATTTAGTGCCAACTTTGTGCAAAAAAAAAAAAAAGTTTGTCATTTTCTCGCAACTTGTGGCAAAATTTAAAATATTCCATGGACTCAACATGCCTCTCAGCTTGGGTGTCTACTTTCCAAAATGGGGTGGGGGGGGGGGGTTGTGCCATATTGGCATTTTATGGCCTTTAAAACTGTGATAGGCAGAGAGGAGTGAAATCATAAATTTACGCCTTTAGAAATCCTGAAGGCGGTGCTTGGATTTCAGGGCCCCGTACGTGACTAGGCTCCCAAAAAGTCCCACACATGTGGTATGACATAGGCAGTCATAAACTAAAAGCTATGTAAATTCCAGAAAATGTACACTGGTTTGTAGACGCTATAACTTTTGTACAAACCAATAAATATATGCTTATTGACATTTTTTTACCAAAGACATGTGGCTAAATAAATTTTGGCCTAAATGTATGACTAAAATTGAGTTTATTGGATTTTCTTATAACAAAAAGTAGAAAATATAATTTTTTTTCAAAATTTTCAGTCTTTTTCCATTTGTATCGCAAAAAATAAAAATTGAAGAGGCAATCAAATACCATCAAAAGAAAGCTCAATTTGTGTGAACAAATGACACAAATTTTGTTTGGGTACAGCATTGCATGACCGCACAATTACCAGTGAAATAGCGCAGTGCCAAATTGTAAAATGTCCTCTGGTCTTCAGGCAGCCAAATGGTTCGGGGTTAAGTGGTTAATGGGATAATAATAAAGCTGCTTTGCTGGTGATACTGATGAAGTTATTGCAAACACAATTTTCAAAGGATTTTTTTTTCTAGTGGTATCAAGAATAATATTATTATGCTTTTTTTATTATTTGGGCAAGTTACCACAACATCATTATCCCATAGTTTTTAAGATCAAATATACTACCATGTTGGTGTCCCTTGTCAATTTTACACTGTATTTTTTTAAATGTAATAGAGCTTAACCAAAAATTGCATTCTATGCATTCATAAATATAGAAAATATACCAAATCAAATTATTATTCAACCAAAAAAGTAATGTCAAAGCAATAACTCCAAGGCCAATAATAAATAACATGTTATCTCCTCCGATTCCGCAACATGTCTGGTTAATGAACGGCCGTTCAGAAACTAACTGAAAAGCACGAAATGAAAAGCGCAAATCAACACTCACCAAACTACTACTAACACAAAATTAGCAGAAGGAGCCCAAAGAGTGGCGCTAAAGAGCTGAAAAACCATGTAGTATGTCACTACGTTCGTGACTGTTGGCCAACAATTGTGTGCCATGTGTATGCAAGACAAGTTTGAGCCAACACTCTTCGGACAAAAGGCCACAGTTTTGTTGGCCAACAATCCAATCGTGTGTACAAGGCTTAAGTCTTTTCATTGTTTGTATGTAGTGTCATGAATATGTTATAACCCACTGCCACAGCCTTCCTACGTGTTGCGGCTGCTGTATTTTTGTAGGAACGTGAAACTTATGCCGCGTACACACGATCGCACATTCCGACAACTAAATCCATGTTTTTTTTTACGAGGGATGTTGGCTCAAACTTGTCTTGCATACACACGGTCACACAAATCTTGTTGGAAATTCCGAACGTCAAGAACGCGGTGACGTATAACATGCACGACGGCACTAGAAAAGGGAAGTTCAATAGCCAGTGCGCCACCCTTTGGGCTCCTTTTGCTAATCTCGTGTTAGTAAAAATTTGGTGAGAGACTTTTTAGCCTCGTGCTTTTCCGATCGTTACTGCACTTCAGTTTGTGCTTGTGGGTTCGTATCAGTGTGTGTAGCCAGTTCGCATTTGTTTTTCAGTGTGTATTATTATAGTATGTATTTTTTTTATTCAGTGCGTTCTTGTCCGTTCGTATCTGATTTTCAGCTCGCTCTTGTCAGGCCTTTCTGATTTTCAGTGTGTTCTGTTAGTTCGTTCTGACAAGCCGACCGCTTTGAAGCCATGTTGTGGGTACGTCCTCGTCGTAGAGTTCGTGCTGTGCAGGGGCTTGGTGTTGGGGTTCTTACTTTGACCCAAGCCCAGTCCATGAACAGGGCAGGGAGGAGTTCATGGACGAAGAATTGGTTACTCCAGCGTGACCAATTCTCTCATATGCCTTTGTTGCAGGAGATCCGTGAGAATAATCCTGATGATTTCGGGAATTATCTCCGGATGACGGACCCCATTTTTCACCGTTTGTTGGCTTTGCTGTCTCCTTATATAAGCAGGCAGGACACATGCATGTGGCAAGCCATCACTCCTGAGCAGAGGCTAGTTGCCACGTAGCGGTACTTGGCGACAGGGAGAAGTCTGCAGGACATCAAGTTCTCGACAGGCATTTCCCCCCAGGCTCTGGGGATCATTATTCCAGGGACCTTTTCCGCCATCATTTAGGTCCTGCAGAAGGACTGTATTAGGTTAAGTTTTTGCCTTTAACATCATATTCTATGTATTTAATGTTTGCTAATGTATTGAATTTCTTTCATCATTCCATAGTTACCATGATTGTAATATGCTGTGAATGTCCCCTTTGTTCTCATGCATGCTTGAATTTTTTAACTTCCTTTTTTGTCCTTCTTGCATATTTGCCTTCACTAACCTCCCCCGCATGGGCCCATACACACCTAGCCTACTCACTTAACAAAGTATTTTGTCAGCTCCATAGTAGTGCTTTACCCTAAACACCCGCTAAAATGTGTACAAATGTTATATGTGTCCTTAAATTCATGCAGAGTGCCAGAGGCTTTTTTTTGGGTCCCAAAATCATTTGTAACCCTCCCCCCCAACCGCTAAGTCAACCGATACCAATCCTCTATCTGCTAACTTTGCCAAACCCAAACACACTATACCTACCTCTTTTGTGGTCACATTTATGGATAAATTCCCCAAAGCATGTAGTGAAAGGGCCTGCCAGAATACTTTCAAATGGTACTGTTTAAAGTTTTGTTCTCCTATTTTCTTGATAGGTAATTGCAGAAGGTAAAAAAATGCTTCAGTTTGTACAGTGTGTATTTATATTTTTGTATTATGACACTTCTTACCTGTGCAGTGGCTGCCAATAGTGTAAGTAAGGAGGGGCTGACCAAAGTAAAACACAATATTTATGCATTCAGCTCTCAATGAAGTGGAGAGGGTTACCTGTCCAAAACATACCCCCCCTCAATTTTTTACAATGGGCCATCAGAGATGGTGCGGAATCTGATAAGTGGACCTTATATTTTTGTCTTTAAATACTCCTTAAAATAAATGTTATACTGATGTTGGCCAAGAATGTTTGTGTCTAACCTGCTTGCAATGTTTATGTGCAAAATTACTAAGTTCTTTTTTCTTGTTTGACTCCACAGTTTCCTTCAACGCCACAGCAATGGCAGACTGTGGCTTCCCAATTTGCCCAGAGGTGGGATATTCCCAAATGTGGAGGGGCAATTGATGGGAAACATGTCCACATCGTGCCCCCCCAACTCGGGGTCATACTATTATAATTACAAGGGGTCTAATAGTATTGTGATGTTGGCAGTGGTGTCGGCGACATATGAGTTTCTCTATGTGGACGTGGGGAAGAATGGCCGGATGTCGCATGGTGGAGTCATCGGCCAGGCAGAGTTCCAGACACGGCTCCAGAATGGTGGCTTGGGATTGCCACCTGCTGAAGAGAACGTGGAAGGACTCCCGTTTGTCTTTGTGGCTGATGAAGCGTTTGGGCTGAATGATCGTATTATGGTACTCAAGTGCTAAAGTGAATATATAAAACTGTAAAATAGTGTACAAAGTAATGTAAAAAAATAAATAAATAAATAAACTAATATATAAAAAACTGATATATAAAAAAGTGTTCAAATATCCAGATACTGCAGCTGCAATCATGCAGTGACACCTTATAAATAGTTGAATAGATAAAGTGATGCACTCGTAATATCTATAGGATATCCTACTATTCAATGTGCTGACAGGTCACATTCTACTTGTGGATACTTTGTTACAAACTATACAAAAACTTGAACAGTGATTAGCATAATATAAATAAATATAAATACAATGTGTTGAAAAGTTTGCTGTGAAAGTCTAATTGGAGACCTCCCGGAATACAAATCCAAAAGTTAGTTCACCATTTGTTCTTGTGAAATAATAAACAAACAAAAATATGTGGAAAAAGGTGGTGAAAAAATAGAGTGAAAAATATATTAAAACAGATATATTAACTAAATATGTAGTTGGTAACAATTATAAAAGGATTACAATTGTGTGGATTCCCATACACCTTATTTGAAAAGGTGATTCCTTTGCAGGTTAGAAGATACCTCTTATCTGTGTTTAAACAAGGCTTACTGAGTCTGGGTTAATCAGCAGAGGATAGGCTTACATCCACCGGCTAGGATCACCTAATCTCCACTTCTCCTGTTCATATGCTTTCCACCACATGAAATACGAAAGTGGGACAAGACCACTGCGCACAATTTCTACTAAATAAAGTTAACAAAGAGCCCAATAGATCCACTCACGTAAAAGATCTAGATCGCATTTCACTGATGTATGGTCAGTAGAAATCACTGCCTTCATGTTCCTCCGTGCTGCTGCTATTCAGGATCACTGCAGGCTGCACACTGACAAGAGCTGACAGGCTCCTTCTCCCTCAAGCGTATCATCATTAGACACGTGACTTTTTCAAAGATCACCTGATGGGGCCGTTCCCAATGAGGACCCTCACCCCTGACCAGAGGGTTTATAACTACTGGCTGGCCACAGCCAGAAGACTGATTGAGAAAGATTTTGGGATAATGGCCAGCCAGTTCCGCCTTTTCCTTACGGCAAATCCTTGCATGCTGCATTCTCCAACTATGGAGAAATTCAATGAACTATGTTACCTCTGTTGGGCTTGAGGTCGGTCTTAACGAACAAACCCTGATGGCGATTGAAGCTGGCTGTCCTGGCTTGCCCCCCAAAGCGCCCGCGAGGTCCGTATGAAACATATGGAGTACTTTGCAGGTAGAAGGGCCATTGATATGCCAGAAAATCTTTCATAAACATTTTAAAAATACATATTTTTAGTTAAACTGAAATAATATTTTCTTTGATTTACTGCTTGTGTTTCTTTTAGCTGTCTCCTAGGTTCTCCAATGGGCTTTTTTTTGGCCATTTTCTTCAATAGTGCAAACGTAATTTATTTGATACATGAGGTGACAATCTCTTCTTCAGCAAACTATTATGTTGTGGGTCTGCTACACACACACACCTTGTTTTTGTTGTTATTGTATGTAATGCATTACTGTTAAAAATATATATAATTTTCAGCACCATGAATGAAATTTGGTGAGTCACGAAAATGGCATGAGTGTGACAAATTTTAAAGCACTGTGGGAGTTATTTACTAAAGGAAAATCTGCTTTACACTACAAGTGCACTGCAAAAGTGCACTTGAAACTGCACTGAAAGTGCACTTGTAGTGCAAAGTGGATTTGCCTTTAGTAAATAACCCCCATTTCAGTGTAAACACAAACTTAGTCCAAAAAATGTTATTGAGCATTGAAAGAAGAACCCAGACATTGTTGAGTAGAAAACTTTTTACTCTGTGCACATTCACATGTGCGTTAGAAAATGGTTTTTGAACAAACCAACATATTTTAGTAATAACATTTTTGTTTTTGACAGTACAAATAGCCTTTTTGTGTTAAAACAGGCATGTTTAAAACCATAAAATAATACACAACTCAGGAACTTACAAATTCAACTTTGACAAAGTGAAGGCAATATCAGACATTAGTATGTCCAAACTGTGTCGATAGTGCCTTCATCAGATGGGGTGTCACCCCTGTGAAAGCCAAATTTTAAAGATGCACACAAATTGAGAGTCAAAAATGGGGATTTCCCTCCTGATCCCATGGCTAATGTCAACATGTGCTAGCTCCCATCATGGGGGATCAATCATCTACTTTAGTTGCGAGGAAGGGGTTGCACCCCCAAAACGTGTACCTTGATATCTCGTGATGGCAGATAGCACATGTTGACACACTGTGTGCATCTTCAAAATTTGGCTTTCTAAAAAATATTTAAAATGTGTGAAAATAATAAAAATACAAACAAACTAGTAGACTTTTGGGGTGTTTTAGATTCTGCCTAAAACATCAATGATGTTTAAAAAACTACGAGAACCCCCTATCGGGGCTTTAAAGCAGCCAATGAAATGCAGTATAAGTGTCAGAGTGGTTACCTGGTTGGGCGCCGGGGCGTGTTGGCGCTCGTGTTCCTGTCCGTGCTGGGGCGCGTGCCCCTGGGGGCACCGGTGTGTCTGGGCTGACCGGCCGTGGCGTGCAGGGTGGCGTCCGGGTGTTCGTGCGTACGCGCGTTCGCGTTAGCGCGCGTCCGCCTGCGGGCGTTGCTTTTGACACGACCTGGTACTGTGGGCGTGCACGCCGGTGTCGGGGGCGCGCTCGGGCGCCTGCGGGGGCGCGGCACGCTTTGGCGAATCGGCGCGTGCACGTGCGCGGCGTTTTGGCGCCAAACGGTCTATTTGAAGCCTGCCTCCATGCTGACCCAGTGCTGCCTGATCAAACAGCTCTGTACCTTGTTCCGTGATCATCCTGTGTTCCTGTATCCTTGTAGTGTTTACCCGTTGTGACCCGGCTTACCTTTTGGACCTCCCTTGACTGCTGCCTGAACCCGACCCCGGCTTGTCTGACCTCGTTTCTGCCTGACCCCTTGTACCGTTGCTGCCAGCCCGTTGCCGACCTCTGCCTGTGTGTGACCAGCCTGATTAGCTCCTGCTCAGCATCTGCTCTATCCAGCCTGAAGATCCACCGATTGCTTGCCAGACCATCGTGCTCCAGGACTCTAACTTCAGGCCCTCATACCACTCCGCATTCGTGGCCTCCTGTCTACTCTACCAGGGGCCCCGAATCGGATACGTAAGGGAGCCTACCCTCTGCCCAAGCGGACTCACCTGTCTGGTAAGTGTGGGACCTGACAGTATCAGGCAGCCATGACTGAGTCCGGGCAGGGGGCCTCCCCCATGGATGAACTGTGCAGGCACCTAGCGGGCCTTACTCAAGCTGTTAAAAGTCTTCAGGAAGGCTACACCAGACTGGAAGGGCAGGTCCAGGCCCTCTCAGCCTCTCCTCCAGGAGCAGTGTCCAACCCTGCCTCAGCACCCTCTGTAGTGATGCTCCCACCAGAGCCCAGGGTACCTACACCCGAAAAGTTTTCCGGAGATCGCAGTAAGTTCCAGGCGTTCCGTAACGTGTGCAAACTATATTTTGCCCTGCAACCCCGTACGTTCTCCCTGGAAGCTACTAAAGTGGGGTTCGTCATATCCTTGCTGACTGGCGAACCTCAAACCTGGGCCCACCATCTACTGAAGCAAAAGGCTCAATCTCCTGACTCCGTGAGTGATCTTTTCCTAGCTATGTCTCAACTGTATGAGGACCCTCAGCTAACGGCCACGGCTGAAGCCACTTTGCATTCCCTCCAACAAGGTCGCAGAGCGGCTGAAGATTACACAGTGGAGTTTAGGCATTGGAGCTCGGATACGGAGTGGAATGACGCAGCCTTGCGTCACCAATATCGGCTTGGATTGTCGGATTCCCTAAAAGATGAATTAGCACGAGTGGGGGTTCCCCAGACACTAGAGGAGCTCATCAATCTGTCGATCCAAATTGACCGCCGCCTCAGGGAAAGACGCTCTGAGAGATCCGTTGGTCATCCACGTCTCACCTGGATGTTGCCCAGGGCCCCTAGTGCCCCCGAACCAAGCTCCATTGGTCTCGTCTGCTTCCGCCCAGGAGGTTTCGGAACCTATGCAGTTGGGACTGCTCCGTCCCTCTCTGACTCCTGAGGAGAAGACACGAAGACGCACACTCAACCTGTGCTTGTACTGTGGAGAGCCCGGTCACTTTGCAAGAGCATGCCCCAATAAAAGACGTAAGTGTCTGCCGTCTTCCTCGTGTGCACCTGTCCTACCTAGTGCCGGTAACCATTTAACATTCTCCATTGTCTTACAGTTACCTGGAAGGAACATCCCAGTACCGGTCATCATTGATTCGGGAGCATGCAGTGGATTCATTGACCGGACCTTCGTCGAAACTCATCACATCCCCACTCAAACTAAAGCCCAAGGACTGGCAGTTTTTCTAGCAGATGGTTCCACCCTCCGTTCCGGACCCGTCACCCAAGAAACGGTTCCTCTTTTGGCCACCATTGGCCCGGAACATCAGGAACTATTACGCCTAGATGTCATCTCCTCTCCTCTCTTCCCAATTATCCTAGGAATACCTTGGCTACAGGCTCACAATCCTAGCATCAACTGGGCTACGGGCAAAATTCAGTTTTCCTCTGAATATTGTAGACAAAACTGCTTACGGGGGATCTCATCAACCTCCTCCCAATGCCTCTGCATGGACTCATAAACTAAGCTATACCAAGATCTTCTTGAACCCTACCGGGATTTCCTAGACGTGTTCAGTAAAAAGGGGGCAGAAACCCTTCCAGCACATAGATCCTATGATTGCCCAATAGAACTTTTACCGGGTACCGAAGTTCCTTTTGGAAGGATCTTTCCTCTAACTGAGCAGGAGCTGGGTACCTTGAAAACTTACATAGACGAAAACCTGAAGAAAGGGTTCATTCATCCTTCCACGTCTCCAGCTGGGGCAGGCATCTTTTTCGTGGAAAAAAAAGACCACTCCTTACGTCCCTGCATTGATTACCGGGAGCTTAACAAAATTACTATAAAGAACAGATACCCGCTACCCTTGGTTCCTGAACTATTTCAGAGGTTAGGATCTGCTACCGTTTTTACTAAGCTAGACCTCCATGGAGCCTATAATTTGATCCGCATAAGAGAAGGAGACGAGTGGAAGACAGCTTTTCGTACTCGATTTGGACATTACGAGTATCTTGTCATGCCTTTTGGTCTGTGCAACGCACCGGCGACATTCCAGCATTTTGTCAACGACGTCTTTCATGATTTACTGGATTTATATGTCATCGTTTACCTGGATGATATCTTGGTCTTCTCCGCCTCCCTGATGGAGCACCGCAAACACGTACGAACTGTACTCTCCCGGCTGAGACAGCATGGGCTTTACGCCAAACTTGAAAAGTGTGAATTTGAGCTCCAATCTATCCAGTTCTTGGGTTTGATCATCTCTCCTGATGGCATTAAAATGGATCCTCAGAAAGTATCCGCTATTCTGGAGTGGCCTGCACCGACTGACAAAAAAGGAGTACAACGTTTTATTGGCTTCGCCAACTTCTACAGGAAGTTTATTAAGGGATTTTCTTCAATCATAGCTCCCATTACGGAACTTACTAAACAAGGATGCCGGTTCTACTGGACCCCTAAGGCACAAGAGGCCTTTGAAAGACTCAAAGCGTTGTTCACCTCAGCCACTATTCTTAAGCATCCCAATCCTGCCTTGCCTTTCGTCCTGGAAGTGGATGCTTCCGAAGTTGCAGTTGGAGCTGTACTGTCACAGAGACAGGGTGCCAAAGCACTCCTGTACCCCGTGGGATTCTTCTCACGTAAACTCTCTCCTTCCGAGAAAAATTATGACGTGGGTGATCGGGAACTTCTGGCCATTAAGGCAGCTCTGGAGGAATGGCGTTATCTCCTGGAAGGTGCAGCACATCCCATCTTGGTCTACACAGACCATAAGAACTTAGAATATCTAAGAACGGCCAAGAGATTAAAACCCCGGCAGGCCAGATGGGCACTTTTTTTTTCCCGATTTATTTTCCACATTACGTACAGACCTGGATCCAAGAATGTCAAATCCGACGCCCTTTCCCGAATGTTTCTCGACTCTGAAAGAACCCTGTCCCCAGACACCATTCTCCCCTCTGGAAATTTCCTAGTTCTACAGGAGGACTTAATTTCTCAAATCAGGCGAGCCTCCTTGGGAATGCCTCCACCTGCTGAAGCCTGTACCAAGGATGGGCTGTTCTGGTTCAAGAATAGGATTGTGGTCCCTGAGGAGCTAAAAGTACGAGTACTAAGCTTGTGCCATGACCACAAACTTGCTGGTCACTTCGGCACACGGAAAACAACTGACCTTGTCCAATCACCTTCTGGTGGCCTCACCTTACCAAGGATTGCAAGGCATATGTGGAGTCCTGTAATACGTGTGCCAGAAACAAGACTAGCCGGACAAGAGCATGGGGCCTATTGAAACCATTACCAGTCCCAGAGAGACCTTGGGCCATGATTTCTATGGACTTCATCGTTGAGCTCCCACCATCAGAAGGTTTTTCGTCCATTTTTGTCGTGGTAGACAGGTTGTCTAAAATGGCCCATTTTCTCCCCATGAAGGGCACCCCTTCAGCCATGGAGACCGCCTCCATCTTCATCAAAGAGATCGTCAGACTACATGGAGTCCCGACCAATATAGTCTCAGACAGAGGCGTCCAGTTCACCTCCAGATTCTGGAGATCCCTTTGTGGTGCTCTTGAAATCGAGTTGTCCTTTTCTTCGGCCTACCACCCTCAGTCAAATGGTCAAACCGAGAGGACAAACCAAACCTTGGAGCAATACATCCGCTGTTTTTCAGCATTTTCCCAAGATAACTGGGCCTCCCTGCTTCCCATCGCAGAGTTTTCATATAATAACTCACTACATTCAGCGACTAATCAGTCTCCGTTCTATGCCAATTATGGTTTCCACCCATCCTTCTTGCCTGGAGCATTTCCTGAGTGCCCTGTTCTTGCAGTATCTGAGACTTTGGATTTTTTCTCCAACAACAACAAATTGCTACAGGAAACCATGACCAAGGCTCAGGAAGATTACAAGAAGATCTTTGACAGAAAGAGACGGGGGGAACTTGTGCTAGAACCTGGCAATTCTGTCTGGCTGTCCACCGCTAATCTCAAGTTAGCATGCCCATCCAGGAAACTGGGTCCCAAATACCTGGGTCTTTTCTTAATCAAAAGGAAGATCAACAATGTGGCATTTGAACTGGACCTTCCTAATTCCCTGAGGATACATCCAGTATTCCACGTGTCTCTCCTAAAGCCGGTCACCCCTAATTTCTTTCCTGGTCGCAGCATTGGTCCACCCAAACCTATTGTGGTAGATGGCGAAGAGGAGTTTGAAGTGGAAGCAATTCTTGATTGCAGAAGAAGGCGCAATCAGGTACAATATCTGGTAAAATGGAGGGGCTATGGACCCGAAGATAATTCGTGGGAGCCGGAGAGCAATTTACATGCTAACGAACTTCTACAATCCTTCAAAACCTCTCATCCCTCAAAGATGGCCCAGCTGGGCATCCGGAGTCTGCCCTTGAGGAGGGGGCACTGTCAGAGTGGTTACCTGGTTAGGCGCCGGGGCGTGTTGGCGCTCGTGTTCCTGTCCGTGCTGGGGCGCGTGCCCCTGGGGGCACCGGTGTGTCTGGGCTGACCGGCCGTGGCGTGCAGGGTGGCGTCCGGGCGTTCGTGCGTACGCGCGTTCGCGCCAGCGCGCGTTCGCGTTAGCGCGCGTCCGCCTGCGGGCGTTGCTTTTGACACGACCCGGTACTGTGGGCGTGCACGCCGGTGTCGGGGGCGCGCTCGGGCGCGTGCGGGGGCGCGGCGCACTTTGGCGAATCGGCGCGTGCACGTGCGCGGCGTTTTGGCGCCAATCGGTCTATTTGAAGCCTGTCTCCATGCTGACCCAGTGCTGCCTGATCAAACAGCTCTGTACCTTGTTCCGTGATCATCCTGTGTTCCTGTATCCTTGTAGTGTTTACCCGTTGTGACCCGGCTTACCTTTTGGACCTCCCTTGACTGCTGCCTGAACCCGACCCCGGCTTGTCTGACCTCGTTTCTGCCTGACCCCTTGTACCATTGCTGCCAGCCCGTTGCCGACCTCTGCCTGTGTGTGACCAGCCTGATTAGCTCCTGCTCAGCATCTGCTCTATCCAGCCTGAAGATCCACCGGTTGCTTGCCAGACCATCGTGCTCCAGGACTCTAACTTCAGGCCCTCATACCACTCCGCATTCGTGGCCTCCTGTCTACTCTACCAGGGGCCCCGAATCGGATACGTAAGGGAGCCTACCCTCTGCCCAAGCGGACTCACCTGTCTGGTAAGTGTGGGACCTGACAATAAGTAGTTGAAGAAGTTGATTTTATTGGTACAAAAAGTATAAATAAAGTATTATAAAATGACTAAATGAATTCTGACTGTTCGAGTCAGGACATGAACTGGATATAGCATAAAATTGCAACGGACTATGCCCGTGATTAGAAACAATGCAAAATACAATGTGTTATAGGACAACCAAAGTTTCCTCAAGTGTTGAATCCTTAAAATTTATAACAACAGACAGTGCCTATAAATAGGGACAATATACAATACAGTATATGTAGGACAACGAGAGTTGTATGTATGAATACTGACGCGTTTCGACCCTTGCTGGGTCTTCTTCAGAGGATGGTTGTCCACTGTGGAAAAGTCAACATATATCAAACATAACATAGGATTCAACAATAACAAGCCTATGTATATACCATGTAACATATCTGCATGGGTTGTATAATTACCTATCACAGGGTTCCTGGCAATTTGGAGTGTTTAGGGTAGTGCGGTTCCTCCTATGTTCCCTTGTCTCCCCCGTGTCAGGCCAACTCCCCAGGGAATGGGCGGTGGGCCAAATATTCCTTGCGGGGGATCACGCCTACATGCCCCCCACACAGGAGGGGAAAAAAAGAAAGGGACAGCGGACGGCCCGAACTGCACCCAGATGAGTTCACGTTGGTACTAAAGACAAGGTGAGAAGCGAGGGGTCAGTTAACTCCTCCACATAATTGGAAGTTCCCCTGTTGTGGGGCGGTATAGTTTTATTAGAATATGGGTCCATGGTTATGCAGGGAAACAAATGCAAGAGATAGGAGGAAAAAAGGGGGCGGGAGTGGGAAAAAGGGGAGGGAGGAGAACATGGAAGGGAGAAAAAAAAAAGGGGGGGAAGGAAAGAGGGGGAAGGGGGGGGAAGGGGTGAAGTGTAGGGAAAGTGAGGAGGAAAGAATAGATATCAACACAGGAGAAAAAGGTGAACCACACAATGTGAGTGAATAACAGGAATGAACAAACAAATAGCAAATGCCCTGCTGCCCATCAAGACACTTTATGGGGTGTGCAGCCCATTTGTCTACACTCATGTGAGTGTCTTTGATGTTTTTGAGTCTTTTTACCACATCATTGATGTCTTCCTTGATCTTCTGTAAACCAGGATTGCACACCATGATCTCCCCGATGAGGACTTGTGCACTTGCACTTGTGAAATTAGATTCTTCTTCCACAACATCCACATCACCTAAAATAAAAAAAACACACCATGTATTATAAATATGCAGGCATACATCTATTACCTGAGGCTGTGGTCTCAGACACTCACCTGTTGTGGTCACTATTTCTCCCACTTCATAAACCTCTCCTTCCTCCACATCTTCTGGTTGTGGTGTGGGGATTTGCTTTTCTTCAGGAGGTGGGGGGTCACTGGTGTCCTCAGATGTCCCGAGTCATTTCTCCCCTATGTGAATAAAAAAAGTACACTTAGCACACAGATATTTGAGGCCAGAAATAGTAATATGAAACATTGCTTGGAAGTGTCTTACAATTGTCTTTTTTGACAGAGTTCCAAGTTGAAGACATTATTTTTTTTTCCCTTTATAAAGCTGGAATACTACTTTTTTTGTACAATTTTTACACATGGAGACACCCCTAGTATCCACTGGAGCACCTGTGTGGGACACCCTAAAAAGTTTGTTCTGGTGTCCCACACTAGTGCTCCTGCGTCAAGATGTGTAAACAGCTGCTGAGTGTCCTCTTCTTACACTGAATCAAGTTTACATTTCATTCTAGTACAAACCCATCTAGACAACAATGTCATAAACTTCTTTAATGCAAATAGGCCTGAACAAATTTAGTTAACCTGGATCTTCCAAAAACATCATATTTGTGGGCGAACGAATGATGTTTACCACGAACCTGAAAGTTTCCATTTTAAACTGTACAACAGTAAAGAAAAGCACATGGAGCAGCATGCAAGTAATAACAATAATAATAGGAACACACAACAACTACTTACTTTTTTGAAGAACTCTCTTGATCTTTCTGTACTGATCCTGCTCCCTCGTTTTCGATTCTGACCAGCGTTTCCTCAATTGATCCTTGGAAAGTCGTACCCCAAAATTCCTGTGCAGACTTCTCACAACTTTAGCCATGATCTTGGCCTTTCTGACATTTTGGTTTGGGTAAAGTCCATGCTTCCCATCATAGTCGACCCTCTGCAAGGTGTCCACCATCTCTACCATCTCTATAAAAGACATATTTGAGGCCTTAAATCTCCTCCGGGATCGGGACATTTATGGCTCCGGCCTTTCGTCGTTGCTGCTGCTGCTGTCTGCATGCACTTGCTTTTTCTCCGGCATGTGCTCTCCCACTGCGCCGAAAGACAAGGTGCAGGGAATAGACTAGAAAGAACGTCAGGGGCGGGCGAAGTTACACGCATGTGCAGTATATATAAAGCACAACACGCGTGCGTCGTACGTACGATCTGTGAGCGGAGGAAGGAGTAGCAGAATCGCCGATCGTTCTAACGAAGGCACAAGTTTAACTTGGTGCATCAGTGGCCTATACTGCCTCTAGATTGAGGCCTATATTGGGACAAGATTAGGAGAGTTTAGCCTGACATTAGGGTTTGTCTTGTGTTGTGTCTTGCAGAGAAAATGGATGGCTTCAATGATCACAACTTGCTCCCCCTATTCATAGACAAGTACAAGGAGCTGCCCTGTCTGTGGCAGGTGAAACATCCACATTATAATCATAAACAAAAGAGGCAGGCAGCGCTGGAGAAACTGCTGGAGTTGGTGAAGCCGCAGATCCCCACGGCAACCATCCCCTATTTGAAGGCAAAAAAAGGTGGGCTGAGGAGCACTTACAATAGGGAGCGCAATAAGGTCCTGGATTACATGAGATCAGGAGCAGCAGCAGCAGATGCCATTTATGTCCCCAGGCTGTGGTACTTCCTTCCACTCTTCCTTCCACACTTTCGATCCGAAACCAAACCTGGGCCTTCCAGCCAGGAAAAAATGGAGGAGCCCAGCTTGAGCCAGGTATAGCATTGTTCTACATATTTCTTGTTGTAAAATGAATGATGTTAACTAGATGTTATTATTGATCACTAATTGCTGATTTAATAAAGTGTCTTACATATCAATAGACATTAGTGGCCAAATATGTTTGGGACAAAAATGAAAAATGCTGGGGTCAGAATGATAGTCTTTTCTATTTGTTAACATTCAATTTGCAACAGTCATGAGCTGAAAATTGTGTGTGATTGATGAATAAAAAAATAGAACTATGTCCCTTTTTCATACATAGGAAAACCTCAACTAGGAGGAGTGCGTGGAATGTGGCAGCCAGGAGGAGGCTGTGGAATGTGGCAGCCAGGAGGTGGCAGGGGAAAGTGGCAGCCAGGAGGTGGTGGGGGAAAGTGGCAGCCAGGAGGTGGCCTGACCCAGTAGCCTGAAGAATCCCAGGTCCCTCCCCTCCGCCTTCCAACCAAAAGGCCCAGGAAGGGGAGTAAGGCAGCGCTTTGGCTGATTCGGGAGGCTAATGCTGCCCTCAGAACCACCCCCACTCTTCAAGAGGCCTTTACCTCCATGGCTGCATGCAAAATGCAGGAAATGGAGGAGGGCCAATGCCTCATCTGTGAGGAAATATGTATCTGTCCCTAAATAAGGGGTTGAGGGGCCAACTTACAAACAAAACACACCTGTGTGAGTTCAACCATCTTCCTCCTTCTCCTCCTCCTCCTGCCCCACCTCCTGCCACAACTCCAAAACCACAGCCTGTAAGCAAGCCTGGAAGGAAGAGTGGAAGGAAGACAAGAGTGTGATGGCCTGGGTTCAGTCTGGTCTGACAAAAGACGCAGGCTGTTGTATGACCACAGCCTGGGGCCATATATGTCCCCTGCTGCTGTTCCTGATCTCTTGTAGTCTGGGACAGGATTGTGCTCACTATTATATGGACTCCTCATGCTACCAATTTTGGCTGTAAAATAGTTGATGTGTGCCCTGGGGTACAAAGGCTTTGCCAATATTTAAATTTTCTCCAGCGTTGCCTTCCTCTTTATTTTATTATGACCCATAATAAATGGCTATTTTGTATTCAGAAATACTTGCCTATGTGTTTTACTTCAAAAGGACAGTTTGTTTGTGAGTAGGCAGTTACATTTCAAAAATACAATGTCAAATTAACAAGGGACACCAACCAACCTGAGGTTAAAAAATACAAGGTAGTAATGGTGTTGTGGTAACTTGACATACAAAACGAAAAAAAAAATTATGGAGATCACTAGAAAAAAATAAATAAAACAGGAGATCTTGACTAAAAAAAAATAATAATTACAAATTCACTATAAAAATAAATACAAAACATTTTTATGGAGATCTGACGAAAAAAATAACTAATATTATTCAGGAGATCACGAGAAATAATAAAGAAATCATTCTTTCAGAACTCTGTGTGAATATCAGCAGAAAAACAACTTCATTATTCTAGCATTATAAAGAAGAAGAGAATGCGCTGCATTAAAAGATTTAAAAATTTGCAGCATGAAAAATGTGCTATCTCCATTACGAACACTAGTTTTACCAGACCTGTCTCGTAATTGATTCAGAGCATGCGTGGAACTTTGTGCGTCGGAATTGTGTACACACGATCGGAATTTACAGAACGGATTTTGTTGACGAAAAATTTGAGATCCAGATCTCAAATTTTGTTTGTCGGAAAT
Source organism: Lithobates clamitans (assembly GCA_037952925.1). Lineage (NCBI taxonomy): Eukaryota > Metazoa > Chordata > Amphibia > Anura > Ranidae > Lithobates > Lithobates clamitans. The sequence continues at coordinate 669,420 of JBBGZY010000135.1, read as the reverse complement.
TCCGACGGAAAATGTCCGATGGAGCCTGCACGTGGTCGGAATTTCCGACAACAAGCTCCCATCGAACATTTGTTGTCGGAAAATCCGATCGTGTGTACACGGCAGAAGGGTTACAGAGGGTTTTGTTGTTGTCGGTTTTGGGGAATGTCAGTGACAATTTACCAATGTACACAAATGTTGTATTGTTTACCATTCTTTGCAGGTTAAAGATAAAGGATAGAGTTATAACTTTTGTTTATAAGTATCTTTTCAGGTCCAAGGAGTTTCTGAAAGTGTATGTACATAGAAAGCAGGTGTATGTAGATAGCTGTACACATGCATAAATACACACGCCTAATAGAAGGTAAAAGTATCATGGGCTGTTTCATTGTTTCATTGTTTTTTTTTTGCACCATTTTAAACCCTGCATCTCTTCCTCCAGTTTGTAATGAGGAAGAAAATGGGGGGATAAAGGTAAGAATGACAATTTTCAAACCAATAATACTAACCACTCTAATTCTAGCCAAGTTTGTGACCTAGTAGGATGACATGTTCCACGACTGTCTTTCTTTGATAGAATTTGAATCAGCAAGCAGCAGTCTGGTGAAGGAGGCTCCCATCCCAGATGCTAAGAACCTTTTTGTCAATGGATCCAGGTATTACACCCCAGATGGAGAGCCATGCATAGGTTATGTAGTGACCACAGTCATTGAGTTAGGTTTGTTTGGGGGTCAACCAAAAACAGGGTTGTACTTTCCTCAGCAGCTGTCGACATTCTCAGCTGATGGGGTGGGTGCAGTCACTGTAACATGAACTTCAAAAGATCCACTTCAGGGTTCATGAGTCCCTCCTAGACCCTGACACAATAAACGGTTTACATTCTTTCCAACCAGGTGACTGGGTCATTGTAGAGAAGCTTGATGGACGAGACAACTGGATCCACACCAGCCACTGCAAGAAGCTGCTCAACTACACCAAAGAATGAGGAGTATCTTTGTTTATATTTTTTAGTTTAGTATATTTTAGCAAGGGTAACGATGAAAAGCATTCCAACTTATTGTTAAAAGTGTATTCTCCAACTAGCTAAGAAAGCGAAAAGGACCAATTGCTGAGTCTACTCTGAATCTCCACCGAGCTTTAGTACCCCAGCGATGACAGCAGTACATGCTATATATGATGTTTATATTGGTATGGGGAGTTTTGACAAAGTAGTAAAAACTCCAAATGGACACTTGTCAATAGAAGGTAACGATACATTTCTAGAGGGTAAATTTAATTATAGTTTTAACAATATTATTGGTTCTTGCCAATTTGGGTATCGGGACAACTAGGTAGCTCACAAGTGTGCTTCAACGTTCGTTTGGTACTTATGCGGGTCTACAGCTTATAAGGTAACTCCCCCTAATGCAAGAGGTTCATGTATTTAATATGTATTGTCATAATGTCTCCCAGTGTTGGTTCTCCTGCAGCCTGCTCTAAAGAGCGGACTAGGGCAGACTGACGCTGGTTGAGATCCGTCTGGTAGTAACAAACTTCATGAGGAAGCAGAGAAGTGTTTGCAGAGTGGGGATATGTCCACCAGCGAAGGGCCCCTGTGCAATGCACAGACGATCATCTGGGGGGATGTGTTCACTCTGCAATGATGTTATCGGTTATGGGGGGATGCACGCTTTTGTCTTTCGCTGTGTCTAATCAGCACATGGGGGGCCGTGGCGTGCCCCTGCAGATAATCTCCCATCCACAGGAATGGTAGTATAATCCCGGGTATGCATTGTGAACTGAACAATGCAAAATAAGGATTCACACCAGTGGTAAAAACGTGACTCTTTGGGTGCGTTGACTGGAGACAGCGTCCATGATTCCAAGACCAGCCATGATGATGGCTTACAGAGATGGGGGCGGGAAATCATACACACTGTCCCTGCCCAGACACACCCATAAGACTCCCCTAGTCATTGTTCATTGGTTGAGATTTGTAGAACTCCTCCTGTTTGAGGAATGCCTGTGCTTGATTGGCTGATTGTGAAACCATCAAGCTCTATTGTTAAGTACTAGAAATAAACAAAACTCAAGCCCTAGAGGACAGTTGAGCTGTGGAGCTGAGGATGTAAGACTAGTGGTCATGTCTATGTTACTTGGGAAGATACGGGAAACAGGACATAGTAAGATGCATTATACCAAAAGGCTGAAAGTGACATGGATTACGCTCAGCGTATAGCGAAATTTCCACGAGAAGGGTTTGTAGGAGCTGAAAAAATTTTTGCGGCTAGAACACCACTTTAAATTACAACTTGCTAAGGCAGATCCACACCTACCAGGGCTAGACTATCCAGACACTTCTCATGGTGTGAATCCATATTGTTTCATAGCTGCCATACAACATACAAGAAAAGTGGTCCACTATGGGTTCAAAGTACTAGAAGGACAACCAAGTATCCTTTCCACACTTCTCCTATTTCATTTTCATTTTCATTAGAAATATTGCAGAATCTAAAAATGATCCAAGTTCCATCTCCCAGCCAACCTTTCCTAAAGACAAATATGCTCACAACAAATTCAGAGAATGTTGCAATCCTGTATTTAAGAAAAAGACAAATACACTGACAAGTTCTGGCATGAGATCTGAAGGGACAAGTATAGTACTGAGTACTAATACAAACTGCAAAGTGGTTAAAATGTCACAATCACAATCGTCAATGTTCAGTTCACAAGAAACCACATCCTCTCAGAAAAAGTCTGGGGTTTCAACAAAAACCTTTTTGAGAACTCTTAAAACAATACTGGATTTGTGAATTATTGTGCTTCTAAAGAACATCGTGCAAGGAGTGTACAGCCATATTCAAATGTACATAGTGTGACAATGATACTCATGTTCAAGCACTTCATCCACTTGAGCAGGACTCTTCCCCTACAGATCCTTCTCCTGCTGTATCACGGTGGGAAAAGCCATGAACAGTCATCTGCAACAAAATAAAGTTATTTACTCTACAAGGGACTTTGGGGAAAACCTGTGCAAAAAAAAAGTCTTGTCAATGTGTTTCTTGAAGGAAAACCTAAAGAAGAAGTTAAGATGTACGCTGTGTTAGATGCCCAAAGCAGTAATGCCCTGCACACACGACCGGTTTTGCCATCGGAAAAAACTCCGAAGGTTTCCGCGACGGAACTTCGATGGAATTCCGCTCAAGCGGTGTTGTCTACGCACGGTCACACCAAAGTCTGACCGTACAGAACGCGGTGACGTACAACACGTACGACGGGACTAGAAAAAGGAAGTCTAATAGCCAGTAGCCAATAGTTTCCGTCTCGTTTTTGCCTCAGAGCATGCGTTGTTTTTGGTACGTCGGAACAGCATACAGACGAGCGATTTTTTCCCGATAGGAATTGGTTCAGTCGGAAATATTTAGAGCATTTTCATTTTCTAGGTCCGTCAGAATTTTTGAAAAAAAAAGTCTGATGAGGCATACACACAATCAGAATAGATGATGAAAAGCTTCCGTCTGACTTTTTCTTTTTGTTTACAAAAGTTTTATTTGGAAGTTCAAAGAAACAATCAATAAGTACATTAACATATTATGTTTTACAATTATATAAATTGCGACATAATAAAGGAATAAAACATTAAATTGTCAGCATGGTAATAAAATTATTAACAGATTACTTATACAGGGATGACATGCGGTATAGTACAATAGAAAAATATACCATGGTAAAGAAACAATATAGTATCACATTGAATATTTATATCGGGTACCAGTAAGACCATTTTCTTTTGTGAATGTGAATTGTATCATTTAGAGTATGGTATATCCACTCAGAGAGTTTAAGTGATTCCATTCTATCTATTACTTGTTGCCAGGATAGCATATCAGTTTTCCAGTTATAGGCTATCATCCATTGTATAGAACTGCATAAGGAATGGAATAATCTCATACATGGAGAGGGAATGTTTGGTATGTTGGCATACAGTAAGCATATCTGAGGGTTGGGTTTAATTTTTTGTTTAGAGGAGTTTTCTATTATCTCAATGGCTTTGAGCCAAATTTGATTAAGATGTCCGCATCCCCAGAATATGTGTAAAAGAGTGCCCGATTCAGAGCATCCTCTGAAACAGTTTGGAGAGATGGATGGGTAGTATGTGTGAAGTTTGGAGGGAGTTAAGTACCATCTGGAAAAAAATTTTATTGGAGTCTCTCTGAAGGAAATAGCTTTATTACTTTTGCGGAGATTATCTGACATAGAGGTCCAATCTTCTATATTGAGTACGACATCTATGTCTGTCTCCCAATGAAGCATCGGTGTGGATTTGTCTGGCAATCCAAAATCTCTAAGATAATTATATAATCTTGAGATGAGGCCTCTGTCTCTGGGAGATGAGATACATATTTGTTCAAATGTAGTGTGAGTGGGGTGTGTGGTGAGTGAAAAATATTTGGCATAGAAATTTTTAATTTTATGGTAGTGATGGAGTTCGGTAATGGGTAGGCTATGTGTAGCTTGTAATGTAGAGAATGGGATAAATTCCCATTTTAGTTGAAGGGATCTAAGTGTGGTGATGTTTTTGTTGATCCAAAGGGAGAAAGATTGGCTATTGTTATAGGCATATGGGAATCTAGGGTCACCTAGAAAGGAAGCTAATGGAGGGGTGTCAGATGAGAGCTTGAATATGTCTTTGTATTTATTCCATATTTGATAGAATTGAGCAATGATAGTATTATGTTTAACAAGTTGTATGAGGTGTAATTAGACCACAATATTCCTTGTATATGTAGCGGGGATATGGAGATGGTTTCGAATTGTTTCCAAGGTAATTCATTAGTAGGTATGAACCATTGAGTAATTTGTATTAATCTGGCAGCAAGGTAATAAAGCCATAAGTTAGGTAGGCCTAAGCCTCCTGCTGATTGAGGTCTATGCATAAGGGTATAACTAAATCTGGGTTTTCTATCCGCCCATATAAATTTATTGATTTCTCTTTGAAGGGAGATCAATTTGGATTTTGGAACATTAATTGGTAGGGCACGGAAATAATATAGGAGTTTGGGAAGGATCGTCATTTTTATGGCGCATATTCTGCCTAGGAATGATATGTGAAAAGATGACCAAGATTTTAAAAGGGTTGTGATCTGCGAAAATAGTGGGATATAATTGGATTTATACAAGAGTTTATGTGATGAGGGGATTGTGACACCTAGATATTTAAATGACTGAGGACACCATACAAATGGGAAATTTTTTGAAAGTGAAGATTGCGTTTCTTGGGTATAATTAATTGGTAGGGCAGAGCATTTGTTGGTATTAATTTTGAGTCCTGAGATGGTGTGGAAGGATTGGAGTTCTTTGAGGAGAGATGGGATGGAAGTAAGGGGTTCTGTGAGAAAAATAAGTGCGTCATCAGCGTATAAGCTGAGTTTGAAATCCTTATTTCCCTTAGTGTATCCTTTAATATCAATGCTGTTTCTAATTTTGTGGGCTAGGGGTTCAATTGCGAGGGCAAATAATAATGGCGATAAGGGGCAACCTTGTCTAGTACCTCTACTCAGGGAGAAGAATTCAGAGATATGTCCAGGGATTTTGATTCTAGTTTGAGGATGGTGATATAGTGCATTAAATCCTTGCAGGAATTTATCTGAGATTCCATATTTGGGAAGGAGAAAGTTAAGGTAAGACCAGCTAACGCTATCAAACGCTTTATGGATGTCTAAACTAAGGAGACATACTTGGCGGGCGTGAATATTAGCATCTTGTATAATATTGGTTACTAATCTAACATTATCGACAATCTGTCGTCCTGGGATGAAGCCAGTCTGATCAACATGTATTAGATTTGTAATGACCGTAGCCAATCTGTCAGAAAGCATTCTCCCAAAGATTTTAAGGTCATTATTAAGGACTGAGATAGGGCGATAGTTTTGGGGAAGGGAGTGGTCTTTCAGTGGTTTAGGGATAAGGGAGAGGTTAGCTAGGAGCATCTCGTCTGGGAAGTGGTTGCCGTTGAGAATATGATTAAAGAGTTTGGTCAGGTAAGGTGTTAATGAGGAAGTGAATTTTTTATAGTATGAAGATGAGAAACCATCTGGACCGGGGGCGGTGGATGTCTTGAGGGATTTAATTATTTTGGTTATCTCCATCTCTGTACATGGAGCATTAAGGAATTCTATTTGTTGTGAGTTTAGGATAGGTAATTGTATATCATCTAGCCATGATTTAGCTGATTGGCTAAGAGGGGGTTGTGGACTGGAAAGGAGATCTTTGTAAAATGTGGAGAATATTTTAAGGACTTCCTGAGGGTGGGTAATCATGTTACCGTTTTGGTCTCTTAGTTTGTAAATATGTGGGGGTTTGTGTTCATTGTTTAGTTTTTTGGCAAACATAGTTGAGGGGGAATTACTATGGAGTAGAAACTTAGCTTTTGAAAATCTGAGGGATTTTTCTGTATTAGCGGATAAAATAAGGTCCAAGGCCTTACGTTTGTCTTGTATTTGTTTTGTGATTTCGTGAGTTGGGTTGTGTTGTAATTTGTTATATAAAGAGTTTAAGTCTTTAGTGAGACTTTTGATGTTGGAGATTCTTTCTTTATTTTTGTTTGCCGCTAGGCTGATTAGATGACCTCGGATAACGGCTTTATGTGCTACCCAAAGTGATGTAAGGGGGGTGTCATCTAATGCATTTTCTATAAAGTAGTTTTCAATATGTGATGTAATAGTTTGTATTATTGATGGGTCAGTTAAAAATGAATCATTTAGTCGCCAATTGTAGGGGGAGGGCAAGAGTCCAATATGTGATGTGTCAAATGAGGTGATGTCATGGTCTGACCATGGGCAAGGATGGATAAGAGCTTTGGATGAGTTGGCTAATAAGATGGGAGTGCAGAAAATATAATCGAGTCTGGCATAGACATCATGGGGATGAGAGTAGTGCGTGTACGCTTTGATTCCAACATTATGGGCCCTCCAAGAGTCAACCAGTTGGAATTTGTTTAAAGAGCGGTTCAATGATTTAGAAAACGCTTTGGAGGAAGAAGATGTCTTGCTTCTATCAAGGGTTGGGTGCGAGGTTAGGTTAAAGTCTCCACCCAAAATTATGTGGGGAGAGCTATATTTGTCTAGATTTTCGAAAAAGTTTATAAAAAAAGTAGATTGAGATTCATTAGGTGCATATATAGAAGCAATAGTTATTGTTTTGTTATTTATTTGTCCTTTAATAATAATATATCGGCTATCTGGATCTTTATATATATTTTGTATATCAAAGACAATGGTATTACGAATAAAAATGGCCACACCTCTAGTTTTGTTATGGAAAGTAGTATAATAATATTGGTTATAGGTCTTGTTAAAATAGTTTGGGTGATTAGTAGTAGAGAAATGTGTTTCTTGCATAAGAATGATATCAGCCCCTAGTCTCTTATAGTGTTGAAAGGCTTTTTTCCGTTTATGGGGTGAATTAAAACCTTGTACGTTATGTAATAATACTTTAAGAACCATTGGTTATGTATAAATGAAAAAGTTTAAGAAAAGAGTCAAACCTGAATATATAGAGTATTATAAAGGTGTATAGTTCTGAGGTATATTCAGATAATATTATGTCGAGGCTATTCAGGAGTTGTAGGGAGATGTGTGATGATATTTGATGAAACAACCTGAATTGCATATCATACCCCAAAATCATCCCATAGTAGCAGAGATAAACATTATATTGTTTAATCTGTTGTAACTGAAAAAAAAAACAGTAACTTCCAATTTTGTTGAAAAATTTTCCATTGGCCTTAAGGGCGAATATAGTATGTAACAACATCAAGAAATAAAAGAACATTGGGACAAGAATATTCTTGTCACTGAACATCATATTTGGAGGACAAATCTGTCCTAAACCTGCAATCATGGCCAGGTGCAACACCCCCAAGAGTAGGGGTGCCGCAGCTAACTGCAAGAGCAGGAGGGGGGACAATCCAGCGGCGGCGGACCACATAGGCTTTTTGGTCAAGCTAAACTAAAACAGTAAGGGTTTGTTACCAGGGGGTGCATAGGTTAGGATAGGGGAGGGGAAGGGGGGAGTTGGAGGGAGGGAAGGGTAGGGGGGAGAAAGGAGATGGTGGGGTGGGAGGGGGGGAGAAAAGAAAAAAAAAAAAGGGGGAGGGGGGTGGAGAGTTCCTTCCGTCTTCAAAGGCTAGGGGTTAACGGAGATGTATGTGATACAGTTTATGATGACAATCGAAACAAGAGGTCTGATAAACTGTGTTGATTGGAGAACAAAGATGAAAAAAGAAGCCAGAAAAAAATCAAAAGAAAAGAGTCATTCTTCCACTTCCTTCCTCCTTTTCCTCCTTCTTCCTTCTTAGCACATAAACAAAAAAAGCAAAAAAAAAAATTTTTTTCAGTATGTGGTTAAGCGTGGAATGTATTTAGTGTGCTTGATCTTGAAATGGTTGGCGCCAACTTCTCCGGTCGTTTGTATTACGTCTGGAGGATGGTGTAGACCAAATTGGAGAGGGCCTTGGAGTTGATGGGAAACGGTTAGGAGGTTCTGGTTCCAGTAGGCCCAATTTTACGAGCAATTCTTTGCCCTCAATGATGTTGTACACTGTGTGTGTAGAACCGTTGTATGGAATTGTGAGTTTAAAAGGGAAACCGCATCTATATTTTATTCTTGCTGCTTGCAGAATGTTAGTGACCTCTTTCATCCTGCGTCTTCTGTCCAAAGTGGCGGGGGAAATATCTGGGTAAATTTGTAATTTTTTACCATCCAGGGCAATATTGGGCGAGTTTCTCGCAGCGCGCATGATGTCCTCTTTAACCAGGAAATCCTTCATGCACATAATAATGTCTCTGGGAGGTTTATCAGAAGTGGGTTTAGGGCGTAGTGCTCTATGTATTCTGTCGCATGTAAATGCGGATAGGGGTTTGTCTGGGAGGAGGTTATGAAAGATCTTGGAGACTGTGGGCATAAGATCTGTGACCGATTCAGGGACTCCACGTAATCTAATATTATGTCTTCTGTTTCTATTGTCGAGATCTTCGACTTGTGCTTGCATAAATGCAAAGCTGTCAGCAAGCGTTTCATAATCTTTCCTTAAATCATTATGTGCGAGTGAGAGTTCATCATGCTTTGTTTCAAGGATATCTGTGCGATTGCCAATGCCTGCTATCTCCTGGGACAAGGCCTCAGTGGATTTGTGTACTTCTTTTTCAATCTTGTCTACCAGTTTATCAAAGATTGCAGTCAGACTGGCATCTAAATCAGCCTTGGAAAGGGGAGAGATATACTCACAGTTCCCGTTGTTTGTTGTGGTGTTTGGATGGATGGATGGATGTTTCCCCTGTGTGCTGGCACGAGAGCTGGCGCCGGCGCCATCTTGGGACATCTTCCTGCTATGTCTGGAAGCAGTGTCTAGGAGAAAGTTCGTCAGGTTATGCTTAGGGCGGTAAAAATGCCTGGATTTTCTTGTAGGCATGAGCGGGGATGTTACCCCGGTATAGGCTTTGATTTCGCCGCCGTTTGTGCTGTTTAGCCCTGGTATTTAGAGCCTGCTGTGAGCGGGTCCGACGGAGCTTAAGCTACTCGCGTCTTCCTCTCATCGCGCCGCGCATGCGCCCCCCCACCGTCTGACTTTTTCTATCGGACATTCCGCTTGTGTGTACACGACATTATTCACTTGCAACTTTAGAATCTTCGACTTGTTCAGCAAAAAAGGAATTGTTTTGTCCTGTACTGAACACATGGCTCAGTAAAAATTTTAGGAAGAACGATCTATACTTCTGACTTCATTGTTGCACCTTTAGAAGGAATTCACCAGTTTCCTCTTACCAGGCTCATAGTGTAATCTACTACCTAATGACAATGAAGAAATCCCTACACCAAAGGAAACACTTCCTGAATCACATCTAAGTCATATAGCTGAGTCCATGCCATCACCGGACAATGATGACAAAATAATGCCTTTGCTCAGTAGAGACATCCTAAGAGTACACAAGGTACGTGAGCAACACAATGGCTGAAATTACACTTTCCCTTCTGACAGATAACACTCCAGACTGTCCCTCGTGACAACAGAACATTTGAATCTTTACAGCCAATCAAGAATTTACCAACACATTAACAATGCTGATGTTAATCAGCTCATGGACTATTTCGCTATATATCCTGAGGCTGGGTTCACACTATTGCGAATTAGATGCGAGACCGGAGCTGCGGTCACAATCTCCTGATATGCAAATTGGATGCCGGGAAAACCGCATCCGATTCCCATGTCAAGAGATTATAACCGCAGCTCTGGTGCGAATTGCACAGGAGTCCTGTGCGTCTTCTGGTCCATTTCAGGTCCGAATTCAGCTGACAATTCGGACTGAAATCGGACCTGAAATGGTGAACAGCGACGCACTGGACCCCTGCTGTGAGCCGCTCCATGCTGCAGTGTGAACACAGCCTAAATCATTACCTGCTTCATTGGATGAAACAGTCTCCCATTCTGGCCAAGAGGTTCCTTAAACTTACCAGGGGTGTAAGCGGGAGTAAGGCCAGGTGGTGGGCACCCAAGGGGAAAGGAACACCACATGGAGGTCTTTATCCTTTTATACACTTAAAGAAAAAGTTCACTTTTTAGAAAAAAAAATAATAAATGCACATTTTTTTGCAGTTAAGAAAATGCGCATTTATTTATTTATTTTGAGCCTGTAAAGCATTGCACCAGCAATCAGCAGATCGCTGGCGCATTGCATGTCTCCAGCAGATCTGTCAGTGTATCTGTGTGCCCATACATCCCGTACGGACACAGAGATACAATCTTTTTTTTTTTTTTGTTGCTACTTCAGCATTTACATGGAGAGGATTTAAATCACCGTTTGAGGCTCATTTTTTTCCATCTCATTATCATCACATTATAGTAGCAAAAATATAACTTTCTTATTTTTTCCATTTTAAGAAATCTTTATTTATTCTTTACATACTTAAAAAAAAATCCCTCAACTAACACTAAGCCCAATAAACAGCTTAAATTCCCATGCCCCAACCCCCCCCCCCCCCAACCTGCAGTCGTGCTTCCGATATTACATGCATTCGTTCTATAAACTTTTCGGCAAATCTCCCTGTTTTTTTAAAGGATAACCACTTCGCCCACTTTGCTCCATCCAGATCTTCTTCTATCTCAAAGTATCTTCAACCTCGCCCGCCTCTAAGATATAAGTTTCATTAACTCTTATTAACCAATCTCGAATGCTTGGGCCCTCCACCTCTTGCCATTTTTTAGGTATTAAACTTTTTGCCACATTTAGAAGTACTGGAGATAGAGATACATTATACTTGCTAATATGACCTTCAGTCCCGTGGAACAAACACACCCAAGGATCTTCCTTGATCTCAGTACCCATTATCTCCTGTATTATCTTTAGCACCTCCTGCCAGAATCTTTTAATAACTGGGCACTCCCACCAAAGGTGGGCCATTGTTCCCCTGATGGAGCACCCCCTCCAACAGTTTCCAGAAGATTCCGGTTGCATCTTATTTATTCTATCTGGTGTCATGTACCATCTAGCTAGGCATTTGAAATTTGATTCTATCATTCTCCTATCTACTGCTGATTTATGTGTTGCATTTAGAATGGCCTCCCAAGTCACTGCACTGGATATAGATCCCAACTCGGATTCCCATTTATTGAAGTATAACGGTTTTGCTACTTCGCCCTCATCCCGCACTATTTTATATAATTCTTTTGTTTTCTTTATAACTCTATTCTTCAAAAACAATTTCTCCAGAGACCTAAGGTTCTTCTTATCTCTAATAGGGCCGGGGAGGCTTTTAATAAAGAGCGCAAGCTGATTATATCGCCATGTGTCTATATTCATTAGGTCCTTGAGTAGGATTAACTCCTGAAAAGTGACAATTTTACCATTTTTTATAATATCCATCAATTGTACATCATTATTTTTTATCCAGTTCCCTTCCACTTCCCTCAACCCTGGCAGAAAAAACTCATTCTCTTTTAAGTAAATAAATGGTGAATTAAACTCCCAAGCATTTTGTTTATGTAACTGATCCCAAATCTTTAAAGTGTAACGTGTTATATTATGTGCATTCGGGCCTAGCTTCCTAAAGTGTGGAGGATTCCAAATTAATTGGTGTAATTTTGCATTGCTCATATCTTTTTCTAATTTTACCCATCTTTTATCTATCGGTTCCTTACCCATTCTTATAGGGCGTACACACGGTCGGACTTTGTTCGGACATTCCGACAACAAAATCCTAGGATTTTTTCCGACGGATGTTGGATCAAACTTTTTTTGTCTACACACGGTCGCACAAAGTTGTCGGAATTTACGATCGCCAACCACACGGTCACGTACACCACGTACGACGAGACTAGAAAAGGCCGGTTCAGAACCAAGCGCGGCACCCTTTGGGCTCCTTTTGCTAATCTCGTGTTAGTAAAAGTTTGGTGAGAGACGATTCGCGCTTTTTCAGACTCGTGGCTTTCAGATCGTTTTCTGACGTTCAGTTTGTGCTTGTGGGTTTGTATCTGCTCTTCAGTGCGTGCAGTAAGTTCCGCGTGACTTTAAGTAGTCATTGTATTCTTGTTCGTTCGTTACTGTTTTTCAGGTCGCTCTTCACGGGCCTTGCTGTTCTTCAGTGCGTTCTGTTACTTCGTTCTGAGCAGCCGACCGTTTTCTAGCCATGTTTCGTATGCGTACTCCTCGTAGAGTTCGTGCTGTGCGGGGGGCTTGGTGTTGGGGTCCTGACCTTGACACAAGTCCAGTCCATGAACAGGGTGGGAAGGAGTTCATGGACAAAGAATTGGTTGCTTCAGCGTGACCAGTTCTCTCATATGCCTTTGCTCCGTGAGATCCGTGAGAATAATCCTGATGATTTCAGGAACTTTCTCAGGATGACGGACCCCGTGTTTCACCGTCTGTTGGCTTCGCTGACCCCCTATATCAGCAGGCAGGATACCTGCATGAGGCAAGCCATCACTCCGGAGCAGAGGTTGGTCGCTACCCTGCGGTATTTGGCGACAGGGAGAAGTCTGCAGGACTTAAAGTTCTCGACAGGCATCTCCCCCAGGCTCTGGGGATCATTATCCCAGAGACCTGTTCTGCCATCATACAGGTCCTGCAGAAGGAGTATATGAAGGTAAGATTTTTATCCTTTTATATCACATTTTATTGTATTGAATGTTTGCTAATATATTGTATTTCTTTCCTCATTCCCTAATTACCATGATTGTAATATGCTGTGAATGTCCCCTTTGTTCTCATGCATGCTGGATTTTTCTGTAATTATTATTTTAGGTCCTTCATACATATTTGCCCTTCAATAACCTCCCAGCATGGTGTCTCCTGGCCCTATATTCACCTCATGTAGTCATTTAACAATGTATTCTATCAGCTCCATAGTAGTGCTTTACCCCAAACACCCCCTAAAATGTTTGGAAATGTTATTTTTGATTTAAATTCAGGCAGAGTGCCAGAGGCTTTTTTTTTGTGGTGTCCCCAAATCATTTTTAGTAACCTTCCCTCCCCCCAACTGCTAAGTCAGCTGATCCCAATTCTCTATGTATCCTCAATCATCTATCTGCTGACTTTGCCAAACCCATACACACTATACCCACCTCTTTTGTGGTCAGATTTATGGATGAATTCCCCAAAGCATGTAGTGCAAGGGCCTGCCTGTATACTTTCCAATGGTACTGTTTAAAGTTTTTGTATCTTATTATTATCTTGACAGGTAATAGCAGAATGTCCAAATGTCCTCAAATGTGTACAATGTGTTTTTCTATCTTTGTATTATGACACTTCTTACCTGTCCAGTGGGCTGCCAATAGTGTAACTAAGGAGGGTCTGTTCAAAGTAATACCCATTATTTAGGCATTCATCTCTCAATGAAATGAAGAGGGTTACCTGTCCATGAGTCCCCCCCCCCCTATAATGTTAGAAATGGCCCATGAGAGGGGGGGAGGGGGAATATGATAGGTGTACCTTATACTTTGGCCTTGTTAAATTCCCCTTACTAAATGCTATCTGGAGGTTGCCCCATAATGTTTGTGTATAATCTGCTTGCCATGTTTCTGTGAAAAAATAGTAATGTTTATTGTTTTTTCCTCAACAGTTTCCTTCCACGCCACAGGAATGGCAGACTGTGGCCTCCCACTTTGCCCAGCGGTGGGACTTTCCTAACTGCGGAGGGGCAATTGATGGGAAACACGTCCACATTGTCCCACCACCCAACTCGGGGTCGTACTATTATAATTACAAGGGGTTCAATAGTATAGTGATGTTGGCGGTGGTGTCGGCTAATTACGACTTCTTGTATGTGGACGTGGGGAAAAATGGCCGGATGTCCGATGGTGGAGTCATCGCCCAGACAAAGTTCTACAGGTGTCTCCAGAATGGCAGTTTGGACTTGCCAGCTCCAGAGGACAATGTTGAAGGACTCCCATTTGTGTTCGTTGCTGATGAAGCGTTTGCGATGGGGGACCACCTGATGCGGCCATTCCCAATGAGGACCCTCACCCTGAAACAGAGGGTTTTTAATTACCAGCTGGCCAGAGCCCGAAGAGTGGTGGAGAACACATTTGGAATCCTGGCCAGCCGGTTCCGCCTATTTATGACACCCATCCATATGGCGGAGTATAAACTGAACCATATTATACTTGCGTGCTGTGTTCTCCATAACTTTTTAAGGAAACATTCGGCCAACTATGCTGGCTCAGTTGGGCCTGAGGCCGGAATCATACATCAAACCACACTGACGGCGCTTGAAAGTGGCCGTCCTGGCTTGCCCTCCCTGAGTGTCCGTGATGTCCGGTTACGCTACCTGGAGTTCTTTGCGGGTAGGGGGGCTATCAATATGCCAGACAATCTGTGAAGCCTTTTTATAATAAAAAAAAAAAAGAAATTCTTTTTGTGTGCTTGTGTTTGTTTTAGCTGACCCTGACAGAAATGTTTTGAGTGCAGAAAATGGCGTGATTGTGTAACCTTATACAAAGCACTGTTGGCTGTTATTTACTAAATGCAAAAAAACATTTTACTACAAGTGCACTTGCAACTGCACTGAAACTGCACTTGTAGTGCAAAGTGGATTTGCCCTTAGGAAATAACCCCCATTTTCTCAGAAAACAACAAATACATCACCCCAAAAGTGTTGTAGCGTTGAGACAATAATCCACACATTCTTGATTAACAATCTTTTTAATACCTGCACAATCACATGTGCATTTACCAAAGGTTTTTCAAACAAACCAACATGTTTGTGGTATACCAATTTTTGTGGTGGCATTATCAAAACTCAAAATGTCCATTTTAGATAAAACAGGCATGTGTAAAACCAACAAGAAAAGACACAAATCTTGAATTTACAAACGTCACATTTGGTCGAATTTGAAGGCAATATCAGACATGAGTATTTAGGAACTGTGTTTGATATTGCGTTCAGATGGGGGGAAATCACCCCTGGAAAAGCCAAATTTGGAAGATGCACACCAATTTAACAATGTCAACATGTGCTAGCTGCCATCACGGGGGATCAAGGGATGTGTTTTGGGGGAGCAAGCCCTTCCTCTCAGCTACTTTAATATTGAGGAAGGGGTTGCACCCCCAAAACGCATCCATTGATCTCCCGTGATGGCAGATAGCACATGTTGACACACTGTGTGCATCCTCCAAATTTGGCTTTGGGAAAAATCACAAAAACATTTAGCACATTGTAGCACACAAAAGAAGAAAGTGATTTGGAGGGGTTTTAAACTCGCCCCAAAACATCAATGATGTTTTTATTTTTTGGAATAACATCATTGATGTTTTGCTTGATGATTTCCAATTGTAAATTACACCCCATGATCTCCCCGATCAGGATCTGGGCACTTTCGGATGTGAAAGGATCTGGATCCACACCCTCACGATCACCTAAAAAGAGAGGAACCCCAAAATAAATTAGGTTTCAAAAAAATGCCGCCATCCATCTCTTATCTGAGCCTGTGGTCGCAGACACTCACCTGTTGTGGTGACTAGTTCCACCACATCTTCTTCCTCCTGCTCAGCTTGTGTTGGGGGGATTTCCCCTTCTTCCAGAGGGGGGGGCCTCTGGTCTCCTCGGATGAGGGGTGTCCTCCGAGTCTTTTATCCCCTATGTAAAACAAAATGGTATAATTAGCACACAGATATTTGAGGGCAGAACTATAAAGATGAAACATTGCTTGGAAGTGGGGTACAATTGTCAATTTTAGCAGAGTTCCAAGATGTAGCTTTTTTAGTGTCCTTTGTCAACCTGCAATACTTTACCTGTTTGGTACAAGCTTCCCAGATGGAGACCCCCCTATAGTATACACTGGAGCACCTGTGTAGCCCCCTAATAAAAATGGTGTTCTTTTGTCCCACACTAGTGCTCCAGTGTCCAGATGTGAAAACAGCTGCTGAGTGTCCTCTCCTTACACAGAATCTAGTTTGCATTTCATTCTAGTAACAAAGCCATCTACACAACCCAATTCTTTGAAGACAAGTATAGGGCGTCAAAATGGTGGCCAAATGCATATGGGCTAAACAATGGTATTTTATAGTTGGAACGAAAAATGTTTGATCCGAACGAATAATGTGCCCATGAACATGAAAGTTGCCATTTTAAACTGTACAACAGTTCCTAAAAGCACATGGAGCAGCACGAATGTAATAAACATAAAGAATAGGAACACAGCACAACTACTTATTTTTTTGCAGCACTCTCCGGATCTATCTGTACTGCTCATGTTCTCGTAATTTGAGGTCTGACCACCGCTTCCTGAGCTGATCTTTCGATCGTCGTACCCCGAAATTCTGGTGCAGACTCCTGACCACTTTCGCCATGATCTTGGCCTTTCTGACATTGGGAAAACAGCAAGAAGCGCCAATCTAAGTGCAGTATTATGTAACTTTAATAAAATGATGAACGGACAAACAGCCAAATGGCTACTCACAAAATTAAAATGGTTTAAGGCAAGGATAGGTGGTGAGTCCAGGGACGTCCTCCTAAGATGTAGGCAAAGTGCCTGATGCAGGTTCTCCTGGAAGCGCGTGTCCACATGAAGATGTAGAAGTGGTCACCGGGGTCACCGCTGGGCGTTGGGCTACAAACGATGGAAGTGTCCGCAAAAAACAGCCGGCATCTGAGGGGACATGAAGAGCCAGAGCCGTCGCGGTGGACGGAAACCGGAAGACCTGTGTGGAACGCAGAGCACTGATCCAGAAACCAACAAAAGCGGATGTGACGTATGGACGTGTCGGATGACGCGTTTCAATGCTTCCGCATTTTCTTCAGATCCGATTGGCCAAAACAACAAGTGTCCTTATATGGGAACTGGGAAATCAGTAACTAGGCAACAGCTAAAAACAAAAACAGGTTGTACTGAATAGAGCAATGGGATGAGAAGATTAACTCAAAAAACACCAGAAAAAATGTGAAAATAAGATATAAAAGGTAGAGAATAGTGGAACTTTTTCCACTATTCTCTACCTTTTATATCTTATTTTCACATTTTTTCTGGTGTTTTTTGAGTTAATCTTCTCATCCCATTGCTCTATTCAGTACAACCTGTTTTTGTTTTTAGCTGTTGCCTAGTTATTGATTTCCCAGTTCCCATATAAGGACACTTGTTGTTTTGGCCAATCGGATCTGAAGAAAATGCGGAAGCATTGAAACGCGTCATCCGACACGTCCATACGTCACATCCGCTTTTGTTGGTTTCTGGATCAGTGCTCTGCGTTCCACACAGGTCTTCCGGTTTCCGTCCACCGCGACGGCTCTGGCTCTTCATGTCCCCTCAGATGCCGGCTGTTTTTTGCGGACACTTCCATCGTTTGTAGCCCAACGCCCAGCAGTGACCCCGGTGACCACTTCTACATCTTCATGTGGACACGCGCTTCCAGGAGAACCTGCATCAGGCACTTTGCCTACATCTTAGGAGGACGTCCCTGGACTCACCACCTATCCTTGCCTTAAACCATTTTAATTTTGTGAGTAGCCATTTGGCTGTTTGTCCGTTCATCATTTTATTAAAGTTACATAATACTGCACTTAGATTGGCGCTTCTTGCTGTTTTTCACATTGTTGTTTCAGAGTTGCCTGCTTCTACTCTCAAGTGAGCTGCCGCTGGTGTTTTTTATCAGACTTTTAATTTCAGTGACTGTTTACATTTATTTTTATATATATACACATATATATGCATGTGTATAGTTTATATAATTTCTATAGACCATCACACCCTGGACAAAAAAATCTTTTTACATTTCACTTTGGACTCTGTACATGCATGATTGTATGCTCTAGCGCCATTTCTCCTTTTTGTATTTCTGACATTGGGGTTGGGGTAAGGCCCATACTTTCCATCATAGTCGGCCTTCTTCAAGATGTCGACCATCTCCAACATCTCCCCAAAGGACATATTTGAGTCCTTAAATCTCCTTCTGGATCGGGACGTGTCCGGATCCAGCCTTTCCTCCTCCTCCTCGTTGCTACAATTAGCACGCACCTGCTGTCTATCCGCCATGTGCTCTTCCCCCACTGCGCCGAACGAAAAGGGGTGGGGAATAGACTAGAAAGAACATCAGGGGCGGGTGGAGTTATATGCATGCGCAGTGTGTATAAAGCGTAACACACGTGCGTATTACGTACAATCTGTGAGCGGAGGAAGGAGCATCGGAGACGCCGATTGTGATAACGAAGGTAAGATCTAAACTTGCGCCTATACTGCTTTGAAATGGAAGCCTATATTGTAACAAGATTAGGGGAGTTTTGCCTGACATTAGGGTTTGTCTTGTGTTGTGTCTTGCAGAGAAAATGGATGGGTTCAACGACCACAATTTCCTGCCCCTGTTCATTGACAAATACAGGGAGCTGCCCTGTCTGTGGCAAGTGAGACACCCCCACTATAATCACAAACAGAAGAGGCAGGCAGCGCTGGAGAAACTGCTGGAGTTGGTAAAGCCGGTGGTCCCCACAGCAACCATCCCTTATTTAAAAGCCAAAATTGGTGGCCTGAGGAGCACGTATCTTAGGGAGCGCAAGAAGGTCACAGATTCCCAGAGATCTGGAGCTGCAGCAGATGACGTTTATGTCCCCAGGCTGTGGTACTATGAGAGACTGCGATTTCTGTCAGACCACACTGAAGTCAGGGAATCCCTCTCCACTCTTCCTTCCACGCTTCCTTCCATCCCAGCTGAGGCTTCTGATGTCCAACCTGGGCCTTCCAGCCAGGAAGAAGTGGAGGAGCCCAGCTGGAGTCAGGTATTGCATTGTTCTACAGATTTCTGGTCAATAAATAAATGATGTTTACTAGATGTTATTATTGATCACTAATTGCTGCTTGAAAGTGTTTTACATATCAATAGACAGTAGTGGGCACCCAAAATTGGGACAAGAATGAAAAATGCTGGGCTCAGAAGGATAGTCTGTTATATTTGTTAACATTCAATTTGCAGCAGTCAGGAGGTGAAAATTGTGTGTGATTGATGGAAAAAATACTAAAACTATGTCCCTTTTTCATACACAGGAAGACCTCAACCAGGAGGAGGTTGTGGAATGTGGCAGTCCGGAGGAGGTGGGGATTAGTGGCAGCCAGGAGGAGGCGGGGCTAAATGTCAGCCAGGAGAAGCCAGGGACCAGTCCCAGCCTGACTGAGTCTCAGGTCCCTCCCCTCCGCCTGCCATACAAACGAGCCAGGAAGGCCACTCCGAGTCCCGTGCAGGATTCAGCGTTCAGGCTGATCCAGGAGGCTTCGGCGTCCCTCCGAGCCTTACCAAC
Organism: Lithobates clamitans; assembly: GCA_037952925.1. Taxonomy (NCBI): domain Eukaryota; kingdom Metazoa; phylum Chordata; class Amphibia; order Anura; family Ranidae; genus Lithobates; species Lithobates clamitans. Next base: position 649,686 of record JBBGZY010000135.1, on the reverse strand, counting down.
TCCTGAAGAGGCCTTTGCCTGCATGGCTGCCACCAAATTGCAGGGCATGCAGGAGGGTCAACGCAGGCTCTGTGAGGACCTTATGTACAAAGTCCTACGTAAGGGGGTGAGTGGTGAACTAACACCCAAGACCGACGTGGTTGAGTTGGACCATCCTCCTCCTCCTCCTCCTGCTGCCACAACTCCACCACCAGAGCCACCGCGTGTAAGGAAGCGTGGAAGGAAGGCAAGAGAGTGATGACCCTGGGTTCAGTCTGGTCTGACAAAAGCTGCAGTCTCTCGTATGACCACAGCCTGGGGACACAGATGTCATCTGCTGCTGTTCATGATCTCTGGGACTTCTGGACCAGACTGCCCTCCCTTAGATAAGGACTCCTCAGGCCACCAACTTTGTGTAAAAATAGTTGATGTCTGCCCTGTGGGGTCCAAGGCTTCACCCACTTCTGCAGTTTCTCCAGCGTTGCCTCCCTCTTTGTTTAGTTGTGAGCCCTTAATAAAATTTTTTAGGTAAATTATACTCTCCTGTGTGTGTTTTCATCCAAAAAGGACAGTTTGTTGGTGACGATTCAGGTACATTTCTAAAGTACAATGTGAAATTAACAAGGGACAACAACACCAAACAATCTCCTACAGATTAAATAGAACAACATATCAATGGTGTTGTGGGAACTTGTCACAAAAAACACACACAAACATTTTCGGGAGTACAAATCAAAATCGCAAAAAAAAAAAAAAAAATACAAACACAAAAAAAGAATCTACATTAAAGCCAAAAAATATATAAAAAATATCCAAAATTTGTTGTCAGATGTGAGAAATCAAAATATATTGAGGGAATCACGATAAATAGTAACAAAATAAGTTTGTGAGAAGTGTGTGTGAATATGAGCAGCAAAACTACTTAATTCTTGTCACATTATAAAGAAGAAGAGAGTGCTCTGTATTAAACCATTTTTAACATTGCAGCGTGACGAAAGTGCTGTTTCCATTGCGAACGCTAAGTTTACCAGAACGAGCTGTTCCGTCTTGGAATTTCTTCTGAGCATGTGTGGCACTTTGTGCGTCGGAACAGGCCACACACGGTCGGAATTGACGCGATCGGATTTTGTTGTCGGAAAATTTTATCTCCTGCTCTCCAACTTTGTGTGTCGGAAAATCCGATGGAAAATGTCCGATGGAGCCCACACACGGTCGGAATTTCCGACAACACGCTCCGATCGGACATTTTCTATCGGAAAATCCGACCGTGTGTACGGGGCATTACACTCGTGATAGTACTATCGCTCTGTGATATTTTTTAAAGTCTGGAAGAGCCAGACCACCCTGTGCTTTATACCCTACTCAGGACCTTATAGGCAATCCGTGGCTTCTTATTTTTCCATATAAATCTGGTAAGAATATTATTCAGAACCCTAAAAAAGGGATTGGAAGTAGCTGCATTTTCTACAAGATCTTCGGGGCCAGAGTCATTTTAACAGTATTTACTCGTCCGAACCAAGAGATCAGAAGATGCATACTTTTTCTCGTTTCCTGCTTGATCTTGTCAAGGAGAGGAATAAAGTTTAAACGGTACAGTTTCTTTAAGGAATTTGCTAATGTGACTCCCAGATAACTTATTTTTTTGCACCACGGAAAATGGAAATTTTCCTTAAGTTTAGTTGCTTCTCGTCCATCGAAATTGATGTTTAAAACAACCAATTTACTAAGGTTGACCTTGTAATTTGAGAGCTCCCCATATCTCCTCGTAGTAGCCAGAAGATTGGGGAGTGAGATCCTCGGATGTAAAAACGATGTAAAATAGTATATCATCGGAGAACGCCGAGAGCTTGTGTACATCTCTCTCCACCACGCATCCGCATATATCCGGATTCTTTCGGATCGAAGCTAGTAAGGGTTCCAGGGTTAGGACAAACAGAAGGGGGGACAGGGGGCAACCCTGCCTGGTCCCGTTTTCCATCCTGAGCTCCGCCGATGATATACCATTCACCCCGACAAATGCCGAGGGAGATTTATACAATGCTTTAATACAGTTCAGCATGGTATCACTCAAACCGACTGCCCTCAACATGAACCCCCAGTCTACTCTGTCGAAGGCTTTCTCTGCATCAATCGACAGAAGCAGACCGGGGGTCCCCCTTGTCTTCATCGCATCCATGACCAGGAGTGACCTAACACCGTTATCCCTCCACTCTCTCCCTGGTATAAAACCCTTCTGATCTGGGTGAATCCAGTACGACATTTTATCCCTTAATCTACTGGCTAATACCTTGGTATATAATTTAGCATCTGTGTTGAGCAAAGCTATCGGCCTATAGCTCGATTACAGCGAGCTAACTTTCCTGTCCTTTGGTATTAAAGTGACTGATGCCGTCAGTGCCCCCACGCAGAACTCTTCCTGACCCCCTATCTTATTCCAAATCTGACAAAGCTTGGGGATCAGGGACTCCTTAAATTTTCTGTAGAAATAGGAAGCAAAACCATCTGGCCCTGGACTCTTTCCAGAGGGAGATGCTTTCAAGGCCCTCACAATCTCTTCTACAGTGATCGAACCATCTAATTCTTTTGCATCGCTGTCCGAGAGGCTTGGTAAACCTGCTTCCTTTATAAACTCATCCATTATTTCCTCTCTTTCCAGGGTACTTACCCCGCCTTGCCTAACCTTATAGAGGGATGCAAAGTAGCTCCGAAATTCTTCAGCTATGTCTCTGGAAGTATATTTTAGTACCCCCTTTTTATTTTGAATCCTATCTATAAAGTTGGTACCCCCTTTCCTTTTCAATACTGTTGCCAAATGCTTCCCCACCTTGTTACGCCATCTAAATCTATCTTTAAGTTTTTATTTAGAATACGCTTAGAATCTAATTCCATTTAATCTTTTAGTTCTTCTCTTTTTATAATTAGTTGATGCAGTAATGAGTTATGGCCCCCACTAGCTGCCTTGTGTGATTGTTCGAGATGGTATATTTCTTCTATAAGTTCTGCTTTCCTTTTTGTACTTTCTTTTTTCTCATTGGCTCCTATTGAAATCAAAATGCCCCTTATATACGCTTTTAGCGCCTCCCATAGGACTGGTCCATAAATCTCCCCGTTGTCATTTATCAAGAAAAACCCATCGATTCCCTCCTGTATCTTACTACTGACACTGGGATTCTCAATGAGCTTTTCATCCCTCCGGTATCCTGGGATCCCCACCTTCATCAGGACTGGAGCGTGGTCAGACAATGTGGTGACTCCAATCTTCGTTGCCTTGACATGATCTAGTAATCTATGATCTACCATAAAATAATCGAGCATTGAATAAGACCCTTGGACTGAAGAAAAAAAAGTATAGTCCCTGTCCTTCGCGTGTTGTACTCTCCATGCGTCGATCATATGGCATATATGCAATTTCTGTCCTATTTTTTTTTAAGAGTTTCCTACTCGCTCTCTGTGAACTAGATGTACTATCCAAAGTTGGATCTAAGCAAAAATTTAGATCTCCTGCCAAAATCACCTCCCCTCCCCTGAAATCTGACAACTTGTTCAAGACCTGTAGCAGGAATTCGACTGGGTTTTTATTAGGGCAATAAACATTTGCCAGGGTAAAAACCCTTTCTCCTACCCTCACCTTCAAAAAAAGATAGCGGCCCCCCATATCTGCGCTCCTCTCCAAGAGCGCAAACTTGGTCCTTTTTGAAAGCCCGATTGCTACCCCTTTGGCCCTCTTCATAGGAGAGTCACTATAGAACCAATTGGGGAAGCAATTGGAGAATAATCTGACATGTGTGTCCTGTGAGAGGTGGGTATCCTGGAGAAACACAACGTCTGCCTTAAGTTGCTCTAATTCTCTTAAAACCTTGTGTCTCTTAAGGGGGGAATTCAGCCCTTTAACATTATAAGTGATACAAGTGAACTCTGTCATTTAATCTTTAAATAGAACTGCATTATAATGGTGCATGTTGTTCTTTGAACCCCTATACGGAGCCTCTGCAGGACCAGGTCCCCAAAGTCCTGAACCATCATCAGGAACATCTTCCTTCTAACTAGACATAACTGGGACCGGGATGTCAAGCTCGCTACAAAAATCTTGAAGGTTCTCTATGTGTTTCAATCTGACTGTTCTGCCCGCTTTCACTACATTCAGTGAAGAGGGGAAACCCCAACTATATTTCATATTTGCCTTCCTCAGTTCTTCCAGCAGAGGTCTTAACTGGCGTCTCCTGGCTAGGGTCCCCGCCGATATATTGGCAAAGATCTGAATCTCTGCCCCATCGAATTTTACAGGCTGAACTTTTCTAAGATTACTCCAAATTCTTGCTTTATCCTCATAATGATGGAACCTAATGATCACATCTCTAGGTGAATCTTCACTGACGCTTGGGGGTTTCCTCAACCTATGGACCCTATCTATCTTCAGTTCTTCATTTGGGCCCCTATCTAAGATGGGATTGAAGCTTTCATTTTGGTAGGCTGTTCTGGTAAGGCATGCAGTCTCAAGTTTTGTCTGTGACTTTCTTTTTCTTGTTCTTCTAATTTGTAGAGAGTGTCTAGTTGGGTTAATTGCAAATTCCTTACTTGTTGTTTTAATTCGAGTATTTCTCGATTCTGTTTCTCAGTGACCTCCTCCACTATTTCTACTCGCTTCAGCAAATTGCCCATGTCAGTTCTAACATTAAGGATCTCTGTTTTGATTACAGTTTCCAATTTGGCAAACATTTCCAGTAATTCGATTTTTGTTGGAAGTGCTTCCATGGTGCTATCTTCCACCATGCAGGGGGCTTTCCTTACCTTACCCGGATGTTCCTCCTTGAGCGCCTTGATCCTTCCCTGAATCTTTCTTCTTATCCTTCCCACTTTGCTGTTTACTTTCTTGGGCTGTATTCTTTGGGCTTCTCAGGTTTGCCTCCTTCAGATACTTCTGTATGGAGCTAGAATTTAGGCTCTCTCTCGGCTGCTTCACTTCCGCTCCTCTTTGAAGGCGCCCTCTCATTTTCAACACCGCTCCCGCACCTCTTCTCTCTCTACCCCCTTACTAAATTTGTTTGCTTCTCTATATACTTGTCTCTATTTGCTTGTCCCCACCATACTCCGTAGTACCTCACCGATCCTTATTACATGTTTTAGCACAGGGCTCCCTTAAACGTTAATGCTCTAGCAGTAATCAGTCCTCCAACCTGCTACCATATAATGTTGTAGAATATAGCAACATTTTTTCCTTTTATAGAGCGACAAAACTTGACATTAGTTATAGCAGAGCTTTCTCCATGGACCTTTTAATGCCTTGAACTATGCAAGAACCAAATAACACTTTGCACCTATTTGTGCTGGTATCTATGAATAATACATATCTTCTTATAAGCCTGCTCACAATAAACAGTTCATAAAACATTACCTCTAACACCAGTACTGTCTTTCCAAGGGTTAAAGCCGAGACCTCGCTGATGATTCAGCACTCATCTGCATCGCAGATTGGAGTCCAACTAAGGCTTTTCATCCACCCATCCACTCAGCATAGCCCAGGTATAGCCAGATGCTTTTTAGATTGTCATCCCGCAGGCCACTGCAGTTCCTTTTACATAATGAGCCGCAGTGGAGATGGTATGCTGACCGGCCTGTCGGCCATCCGGATAGAACCCAGGAATGTCAAAGAGGCATGTGAGGCAGGTGGGGGGGGGGCCGGCAAAGGCTGTGAAGGGCGGCTCACACCTAACCCACATCAGTATGGCAGGTGGGGGTCAGGGAGGAGAGCCCGCTCGGCACACACAGCGCCCCAGGCAACCCGGGATCCACCGCTGGGAGCCAGCTGACCTACTTACGGCTCCGGTGGGGTCGACGGCTCTCTGACTCGCGTGTAGCTGCATCCAGGGCTACACCGTCGCCCGCTACCATGGCGCTGCCGTCAGGACCCTCCCCCAATCCATGTGCGTCACATCACGCACAGGTGCCCATCCGATCAACACACAGATACAATCTGACAGGAAAAGACAATGAACTACAATGGCGCTCCACAGCACTGTGGTAGTTTGTTGAAAACTACAAGCCGACAGCAGCAAAGGCTGCCAGACCTTGTAGTTTTCCATTTACAGGACACTGTGAATGAGTGAACAGGTGGGCAGAGCTCTGCTCGGCCATGTTTTTTTTTTTATTATGATGGGAGAGAAGATCCCTGCTAGCTGTCAGATTGGGGAGGTGCGGTGGCTGTTCATTCGTAACATGTTACGTTACAACCTGAATATGGGTGTAACATATTATGAAAGGTAATCCTGTCCTTTAAGTTTCACACATGCGTGTTTTTCTCTCTTGTATATATATATACAGTGGGGACGGAAAGTATACAGACCCCCTTACATTTTTCACTCTTTGTTATATTGCAGCCATTTAATAAAATCATTTTAGTTCATTTTTTTTCCTCATTAATGTACACACAGCACCCCATATTGACAGAAAAACACAGAATTGTTGACATTTTTGCAGATTTATTAAAAAAGAAAAACTGAAATATAACATGGTCCTAAGTATTCAGACCCTTTGCTGTGACACTCATAGTTAACTCAGGTGCTGTCCATTTCTTCTGATCATCCTTGAGATGGTTCTACACCTTCATTTGAGTCCAGCTGTGTTTGATTATACTGATTGGACTTGATTAGGAATGCCACACACACGTCTTTATAAGACCTTACAGCTCACAGTGGATGTCAGAGCAAATGAGAATCATGAGGTCAAAGGAGCTGCCTGAAGAGCTCAGAGACAGAATTGTGGCAAGGCACAGATCTGGCCAAGGTTACAAAAAAATTTCTTCTGCGCTTAAGGTTCCTAAGAGCACAGTGGCCTCCATTATCCTTAAATGGAAGACGTTTGGGATGACCAGAACCCTTCCTAGAGCTGGCCGTCCGGCCAAACTGAGCTATCGGGGGAGAAGAGCCTTGTTGAGAGAGGTAAAGAAGAACTCAAAGATCACTGTGACTGAGCTTCAGAGATGCAGTCGGGAGATGGGAGAAAGTTGTAGAAAGTCAACCATCACTGCAGCCCTCCACCAGTCGGGGCTTTATGGCAGAGTGGCCCAACGGAAGCCTCTCCTCAGTGCAAGACACATGAAAGCCCGCATGGAGTTTGCTAAAAAACACCTAAGGGACTCCAAGATGGTGAGAAATAAGATTCTCTTGTCTGATGAGACCAAGATAGAACTTTTTGACCTTAATTCTAAGCGGTATGTGTGGAAAAAAACAGGCATTGCTCATAACCTGTCCAATACAGTCCCAACAGTGAAGCATGGTGGTGGCAGCATCATGCTGTGGGCGTGTTTTTCAGCTGCAGGGACAGGACGACTGGTTTCAATCGAGGGAAAGATGAATGCGGCCAAGTACAGGGTTATCCTGGACGAAAACCTTCTCCAGAGTGCTCAGGACCTCAGACTGGGCCGAAGGTTTACCTTCCAACAAGACAATGACCCTAAGCACACAGCTAAAATAATGAAGAAGGAGTGGCTTCACAACAATAACAACTCCGTGACTGTTCTTGAATGGCCCAGCCAGAGCCTTGACTTAAACCCAATTGAGCATCTCTGGACAGACCTAAAAATGGCTGTCCACCAACGTTTACCATCCAACCTGATAGAACTGGAGAGGATCTGCAAGGAGGAATGGCAGAGGATCCCCAAATCCAGGTGTGAAAAACTTGTTGCATCTTTCCCAAAAAGACTCATGGCTGTATTAGATCAAAAGGGTGCTTCTACTAAATACTGAGCAAAGGGTCTGAATACTTAGGACCATGTGATATGTCAGTTTTTCTTTTTTAACCAGTTGCCGACCGCCTCACGGCGATATACGTCGGCAGAATGGCACAGGCAGGCAGAATCATGTACCTGTACGTGATCTGCCTCCCGCGGGTGGGGGGTCCGATCGGACCCCCCCCCCTGGTGCCCGAGGCGGTCGGCTTCTGTCCGGGAGCGATCAGACGTGAGGGGGAGGCCATCCATTCCTGGCCCCCCCTCACGATCACTCCCAGCCAATGAGAATCTTCCTCTGCCTTCCTTTGCTACTGAGCAAAGGGTCTGAATACTTAGGACCATGTGATATTTCAGTTTTTCTTTTTTATTAAATCTGCAAAAATGTCAACAATTCCGTGTTTTTCTGTCAATATGGGGTGCTGTATGTACATTAATGAGGAAAAAAATGAACTTAAATGATTTTAGCAAATGGCTGCAATATAACAAAGAGTGAAAAATGTATAAGTCATCTGTTTTGGACTAAAGCCATGTTATGTTTAATAGTAAAAATCTGAAGATTTCAGGTGGGTAGTGTTCTGGAACATTCATCGTGTATCCATCACCTTGCACTGGATTTCATTATGTAATGTATAATCTTTTTGTACTGATACCTAGTTGTAATTCAGTATAGCTACAACTTGCAATGTAATGTGTGTAAAATAGTATATTCATATTTACCCACATGTTTTTGCATTAGTTAGTTTAGTACTTAGCTAGACCCCTCCCTTCTTCTTCATGTTCCTCAGTTAGTATCCAGCCTTCACAGTGGATACAGGATGTAGAAGCTTTTTGTCCAGTTACACTTTGATACGACCAGTTACCTCCATACAGGACCGTTTTTAAGGCAGGGCAAAAGGGACAGCTGCCCTGGGCCCCATCATTGTTGTGGGGCCCAAGACAGCTGCCTCATACTTGCCAACTATCCCAGTTTAAATTTCCTTATCCCTTGAAGTTTCAGTCCAGTGCTGTGTCCCGATATTTCAGTGTAAAGTTCTGTTGCTGCTGTCCAGCTCTGCCCCTTTGCCATGTGAAAATGATTCGCTTGCAGACCCTGTGTTTACATGTAAATAACCTGCATTGATATGTAAATAGCAGCAGCATTAATATGTAAATAGTCGCTGACCGCTGCATTGATATGTAAATAGAGGCGGCATTTATATGTATATCATGTCCCCCTGAGATCATATCTACCATCATTCTGCTGAATGCTGCCCACTGGGGAGGTAAAGGAGCATGCTTGAAAGTCCTGCCTTTAACTGCTGCCTTTAAGCCTAATATCAGCCTATTCTGCAAAGGTAAGCGAATTGGAGGTGGAACCCTTCTTCAATATAACATGGTGTCACAGCACCCTGAATTTTGGTGCATGTGAATACACACATCTCAGCTGATGCATGAGGGTGTCATTAACAATTAATGGCACTGCTGTGTATCTGCTAAAGGGCAGCATGTTTCTGTGGTGTTAGGAAAGCAATTTTGCATGTATTCCTGACACATACAAATGTGAAAGCAGGCTAAATGTCCCAGTTATAGGGATGAGCTTCGTGTTCGAGTCGAACCCATGTTCGACTCGAACATCGGCTGTTCGGTCGTTCGCCGAATTGCGAACGATATGGGCCGTTCGCGCCAAATTCGTGTGGCGCGTCACGGCCCATAAGTCACTGCGGCATCGCAGTGCATTGCTTGCTGATGATTGGCCAAGTATGCACTATGACCCGCATGCTTGGCCAATCACAGGGCTGCCTGAACAGAGAGCCGTAATTGGCCAAAGCCAAGGAGGCTTTGGCCAATTATGGCTCAGGGGATTTAGTACACACCCCACACTATATAAGGCCGCCTGCACGGCGGCCCTGTGCAGTGTGTTCCGGTGTGCTTAGAGAGAGAGAGAGAGACAGTGTCATTTCATTTGAGTTAGCTAGATTAGGCAGGACAGTCAGTCAGTTAGCTGCACTTAAAGTGTATTGTGTATATATATATGCATCCCAGGTGTTGCATATATATATATACACTGTATTCAGTTTAGCTAGATCCGTTCCTGTTATCTTCTAGACTATTTACATTTAGTGCAGTGCGTCCTGCTCACAGTGTTCAGCTAGATCCGTTCCTGTTATCTTCCTACTGAGAGGCAGGCTTGTCTTGTTACAGTATATAAAGCTACCTAAAGAAAATTACTGGTGTTCTTTTGATCCTATTAGTACCACGGTCAGGCAGCTAGACTATTTACATTTAGTGCAGTGCGTCCTGCTCACAGTGTTCAGCTAGATCCGTTCCTGTTATCTTCCTACTGACAGGCAGGCTTGTCTTGTTACAGTATATAAAGCTACCTGAAGAAAATTACTGGTGTTCTTTTGATCCTATTAGTACCACGGTCAGGCAGCTAGACTATTTACATTTAGTGCAGTGCGTCCTGCTCACAGTGTTCAGCTAGATCCGTTCCTGTTATCTTCCTACTGACAGGCAGGCTTGTCTTGTTACAGTATATAAAGCTACCTGAAGAAAATTACTGGTGTTCTTTTGATCCTATTAGTACCACGGTCAGGCAGCTAGACTATTTACATTTAGTGCAGTGCGTCCTGCTCACAGTGTTCAGCTAGATCCGTTGCTGTTATCTTCCTACTGACAGGCAGGCTTGTCTTGTTACAGTATATAAAGCTACCTGAAGAAAATTACTGGTGTTCTTTTGATCCTATTAGTACCACGGTCAGGCAGCTAGACTATTTACATTTAGTGCAGTGCGTCCTGCTCACAGTGTTCAGCTAGATCCGTTCCTGTTATCTTCCTACTGACAGGCAGGCTTGTCTTGTTACAGTATATAAAGTTACCTGAAGAAAATTACTGGTGTTCTTTTGATCCTATTAGTACCACGGTCAGGCAGCTAGACTATTTACAGTTAGTGCAGTGCGTCCTGCTCACAGTGTTCAGCTAAACCTACAAGTTAGTGGGGTGCGTCCACCTCACAGTGTTCAGCTAAAGCTACCTGTAGAAGGTTGGTGGTGTTTTCATACTAAAGGCAGGCAGTTGATTTTGCTAGCTGCAGTATCAGTATATATATATATATATATATATATATATATATATATATATCCCAGCTTAGTGCAGCTACAGGCCGTTAGTATGTCTGGAAGGCCAAGAAGGAGAGGCAGACAGTCACAAGCCAATAAGAGAGGGCAAGCAGGCTCTGTGTCTAGTGCTGGTTATGGAGACGGTGCATCCTCATCAGCACATGGGCATGGGACACGCTTGGCCTTTTTTTCGGCAGCTGGCCGTGTTGAGCCGCAACATGCGGAAGACTTGGTCGAGTGGATGACCAAGCCGTCCTCATCCTCCTCATCCTCTCTCACCCATGCCCAGGGTGCTTTGTCTGCCAAAGCAGCGGCCTCTTCCCTTGGCTCAATGTCATCAGTGACTCCTTTCCTAGCTCCACCATGTCCTCCTGAGGAGTCCCTCGAACTGTTTGACCACAGTATTGGGTACATGCTCCAGGAGGATGCTCAGCGTTTGGAAGGCTCTGATAATGATACTGAGCTCAATGAAGGCAGTAACATGAGCATGGACAGAGGGGGTGCCCAAGAAGGACAGCAATCTGGCAGTCATGCTCCCCCTGCTGCAGCATACTGCCAGGTTTGCTCCAGTGATGAGGAGGGAGGGGATGATGAGGTCACTGACTCAACGTGGATGCCTGATAAGAGAGGAGGAGGAGGAGGAGGAGGAGGCGGCACATCACCAACGAGGCAGGATGCCCTCCAGGGGCCAGCCTAAGGGCAGCACATTGACTGCATCACACCCCAAAGCTCCACATGTGCAGGGCGCATATTCAAAAAGTTCTTTGGTGTGGGCCTTTTTTGAGACGAATGCATCAGATCGCACCGCTGCTATTTGCAACATATGTCTCAAGCGTATCTCACGTGGCCAAAACTTCTCCCGCTTGGGTACCACATGCTTGACCAGACATATGTTGACCTGCCATGCAGTTCGTTGGCAAGCTTATCTAAAAGACCCACACCAAAGAACAAAGAGGACCTCTCCTTGCTCCTCATCAGCTGAGATTTCCAACCCCACTAGACCTCCAGTCCTCTCTGAGACCTGCACTGAGAGGAATGAAGGTGTAGAATTAGGTGTGTCACAGCCAAGTACTTGTGGGCAATCTGCTTTTGGTACACCGACGTCAGATTGTACCAGGCAAATTTCCCTGCCCCAGCTGCTGCACCGCCAGAAGAAGTTTGCTCCCAGCCATCCACATGCCCAGCGGTTGAATGCTAGCTTGGCAAAATTGCTAGCACTTCAACTGCTGCCTTTTCAGTTGGTAGACTCTGCCCCCTTCCGTGAGTTTGTGGAATGTGCGGTTCCTCAGTGGCAGGTACCCAAACGCTCCTTTTTCTCACGGAAGGCGATTCCGGCTCTCTACCGGCATGTGGAAGGCAATGTCCATGCCTCGCTGGACAGGGCGGTCAGCGGTAAGGTGCATATTACCGCTGACTCATGGTCCAGCAGGCATGGACAGGGACGTTACCTAAGTTTCACGGCGCATTGGGTGACTCTGCTGGCAGCTGGGAAGGATGCAGGACAAGGTGCAGTAGTGTTGGAGGTTGTTCCGCCACCACGCCTCCAAAATGCTAATGATTGTGACACACCTCTCTCCTCCACCCCCTCCGCTTCTTCTTCCTCCATGGCCTCTTCCTCGGAACCAGCGGTACTCCGTAGTCGTTCAAGGGGCTACGCAAGTATGCAGGCCAAAAGATGCCATGCGGTGCTTGAGCTGGTGTGCTTGGGGGACAGGAGCCACACTGGGGCAGAGGTTCTGTCAGCTCTGCAGAGGCAGGTTCAGAGGTGGTTGACGCCACGCCAACTTAAGGCAGGAATGGTGGTTTGCGACAATGGCACCAACCTCCTCTCTGCCCTCCGACAGGGACAAATGACCCATGTGCCCTGTTTGGCTCACGTCCTTAACTTGGTGGTGCAGCGGTTCTTGGGCAGGTACCCGGGCTTACAGGATGTCCTGAGGCAGGCCAGGAAAGTCTGTGTGCATTTCCGCCGGTCATATAATGCCAGTGCTCGGCTGACGGACCTCCAAAAGGAGTTTAACCTGCCCAAGAACCGCCTAATCTGTGACATGCCCACCAGGTGGAACTCAACGTTGGCCATGCTGCAGCGGCTGCACATGCAGCAGAGGGCCATCAATGAGTACCTGTGCGACTATGGCACCAGGACAGGGTCAATGGAGCTTGGTTTTTTTTCCCCACGCCTGTGGGCCATGATCAAGGATGCATGCACTGTCCTGTCACCATTCAAGGAGGCCACGAGGATGGTGAGCAGTGACAGTGCATGCATCAGTGACACTGTCCCCCTTGTCCACCTGTTGGAGCACACGCTGCGTGGAATAATGGACAGGGCACTTGAGGCAGAACAGAGGCAGGAAGAGGAGGACTTCCTTAGCTCTCAAGGCCCCCTTTATCCAGACAGTGTTCCTGCGTGCCCGCCGATCACACAGGAAGAGGACGAGGAGGAGGAGGAGGAGGAGGAAGATTGTGTCAGTATGGAGGTGGAGCCTGGCACTCAGCATCAGCAGCAGTCTTTAAGGGATCAGTCCCAAGAAACACATGGACTTGTACGTGGCTTGGAGGAGGTGGCTCCGGACGTTGTCGTCCTTAGTGACCCAGAGGACTCCGGACCGAATGCCTCAGCAAACCTACGCTGCATGGCCTCCCTGATCCTGCAAAGCCTGCGTAAGGATCCTCGTATTCGTGGTATCAAGGAGAAGGACCAATACTGGCTGGCAACCCTCCTTGATCCACGTTACAAGGGTAAGGTTGCGGACCTTATCCTGCCATCGCAGAGGGAGCAGAGGATGAAACATCTTTGGGAGGCCTTGCAGAAAGGTCTGTGCAACGCGTTCCCAGAGACTGGGAGGTTACAAACTCCTGTTTCTGGACAACGTGTTGCTGAGGCTTCGGTCAGTCAAAGAAGGAGCGGTGGAGAAGGTGGCCGTCTGACCGATGCGTTCAGACAATTTTTTGGTCCGCAGCCCCAAGGTATGATCGGTTCCAGCAACCATCGCCAGCGTCTGTTTTACATGGTGCAGGAATACCTAGGGGCAAGATCAGACTTGGACACCTTTCCCACCGAAAATCCTCTGGGTTACTGGGTCTTGAGGATGGATCACTGGCCAGAGCTTGCACAGTATGCAATTGAGCTACTGGCCTGTCCTGCACCCAGCGTTCTTTCGGAATGCACATTCAGTGCTGCTGGAGGCGTGGTAACCAATCACAGGGTGCGTCTGTCCACCGACTCGGTCGATCGACTGACCTTCATAAAAATGAATCAGTCTTGGATCACCACCAGCTACCAAGCACCTGATGCTGATGTAACCGAATAATTTTTTTTGAAATCTTAGATCCCTTCAAAGACTGCCTATGCTGATGCTGAGTGACTATCCCTGAGTAATTATCCTCTTCCTCCTCAATGATCACGCTGATAGCTTGTAAGAACATTTTTGGTTCTGGGCGCCACCACCAGTGCCTAAGGCATAATTTTTCAGCCCCTGTTTAACAGGGGCGTGTAATTACAATTTTTGATGTAATACTTTGCAGCAGGGCTCGTTCCTGCATTCCAACTAGAGTGTCTGTGAGGGGTTGCAGTGTTGTGGCACCAGCACCAGTGCCTAAGGCCCAATTTTTCTGCCCCTGTCTAACAGGGGCGTGTAATTACCATTTTTGATGCAATACTTTGCAGCAGGGCTCATTCCTGCGTTCCAACTAGAGTGTCTGTGAGGGGTTGCAGTATTGTGGCACCAGCACCAGTGCCTAAGGCCTAATTTTTCAGCTCCTGTTCAACAGGGGCATGTAATTACAATTCTTGATCTAATATTTCACAGCAGGGCCCTGTGAGGGCTTACAGTGTTGTGGCCACAGCAACACCTAAGGCCCAAATTTCTGCTGAGTATATAGGGCAGGACCCTACTTTCAAACATCTAACTTACAAACGACTCCTACTTGCAAACAGAAGGAGACAACAGGAAGTGAGATGAAATCTACCCCTAGGAAGGGAAATTCTCTCCTGTAAGAGTTAATATGGGGAAAAAATTTCTCCTTTCCACTGATGCTTTCCAATCCTTGTTCCACAAAAAAACCCAAATTTTCAAAAAACATTTTTCATTGGGACAAAAAGTGAGGTGAAATCTTCTGAAGAGGAGGAAAGACAGCAAAACAAATGTCACAGGGGTGATAACCCTTCCCTATGTTTTCCAAAAAGCTTAAAAAAGATTTTTTGGCTGGAGCTAAACACGTTAAAAATGTACCCGTTCAAAATTACAAAGAGATTCTACTTAACAACAAACCTACAGTCCCTGTCTTGTTTGCACCGCCTGTATACTGCTGCTCAGAGTATATAGGGCCTGGTGGCCCCACACCTTTCCTTATTTTAATTTGGGTGCGGGGTTCCCCTTAATATCCATACAAAGGGCCTGGTAATGGACTGGGGGGTACCCATGCCGTTTGTCTCACTGATTTTCATACATATTGCCATGACCCGACATTACATTAAACCCGCAAGCAGTTTTAAACGACATTTTTTCCTTTGAAAATGACATTTGGTGCAGGGACTGTTCTAAACACGGGAAACACGCGTCACTTTACAGGCATACTATAGACACCCCCCAGGTACGATATTTAAAGGAATATTTCACTTTTTTTTTTTTACTTTAAGCATCATTAAAATCACTGCTCCCGAAAAAACGGCCGTTTTTAAAAGTTTTTTTTGCATTGATACATGTCCCCTGGGGTAGGACCCGGGTCCCCAAACCCTTTTTAGGACAATACCATGCAAATTAGACTTTAAAATGAGCACTTTTGTTTTCGAACGTTCGAGTCCCATAGACGTCAATGGGGTTCTAACGTTCGTGCGAACTTTCGGTCCGTTCGCAGGTTCTGGTGCGAACCAAACCGGGGGGTGTTCGGCTCATCCCTACTCAGTTACATTGGTGGTCAGTGTAAATCTTCTCATTACATTGGGGCTTGGTGTACAATTCTTTCAATCATATTAGTGACCAGTGTGAAGGTCCCCCTTACATTGGTGGACAGTTTAAATCCCTCTTTACATTGGTGGTTACAGTGAATGCCCCTATTACATTAGTGGTCAGTGTAAATCCCCATTACATTGGTGGCCAGTGTAGGAACTCCTCTTTATATTGGTAAGTGTTGAAAAAATCCAAACTTGCATTTGTGGTCAGTTTCAAATCCTCCCTTACATTGGTGGTCCATGTAGAAGCCCCCTAAATTGGTGGTGAGTGTAAATCCCCCCTACATTGGTGGCCAGTTCCCCCTGTAAATCCCCCTTTAGAAATTCTTAATAACATTAGTAATCAGTGTACATTTCCCTTTACATTGGTGGTAAGTGCAGAATTGCCCTTACACTGGTGATCAGTGTTAATCCCCCTTTACATTGGTGGTCAGTGTAAATATCCCCTAAGAATTTTCAATAGCAGCAAAACAAATACTCTTGCGCACGAATGTGTTAACCAGACAATCCAAAGTTCATAGTGGATAGTATCTTTAGGCCTTGCTGCCCTCCAGGATAGGGATATCCTAGCAGTCAAAAAATAGAATAGAAAAAAGAGGGCGCACCAGCCTTGTGCATTATCCTTTGATATATTTATTAGAAGAAAATATATATTAAAAACTACTCTGAGGAAGAAGTTAATCCTTCGAAACGTGTCAGCCAGCAGTGGTTTGCACGTCCTCTCTTCAGGATCTGGAGACTACTATCAGTAGACGGATTGTCACAAGCCAAAGATTGTTACAGTGTGGTTTTCTTTCCATCTTTGTGAGTAGTTTTTAATATACCTTTTCTTCTAATAAATATATCAAAGGATAATGCACAAGGCTGGTGCGCCATCTTTTTTTCTATTCTCTTTTTTAAATACCCCCTAACATTGGTAGTCAGTGTAGAAGTGTCGACTTACATTGGTGGTCAGTACAAATCTCCTCGACAATGGTTGTCAGTGCAAATTCCCTCATACATGGAGTTCACTGTATATTCCCCCTTACACTGGTGGTTGGTGTAAATGCTCTAATTACATTGGTGTCAGAGTAGAAATCCCTCTTTTCTATTGGTGGGTGGTGTAAAATCCCCCGTTACATGGTGGTCAGTGTAAATTCCCCCTCACATTAATGGATAGTTAGGATAGTTAGGAAGTAGAGTTGCCACCTCATCCCTTTAAACCCGAACACCTTTGAATTACACAGGTCCTGAGGCTAATTAAATGCAGATAAGGCACCAAGTGAGTTTAATTACCACCTTAATCAGCCACAAAACCTGTGTAATTAATATGTGTTCGGGTTTAAAGGGATGAGGTGGCAACCTTATTAGGAAGCAGTACACTGTGGCAAATTGTGAATCATGTAGAGCAGTGGTCATCAACCCTGTCCTCAGGGCAGACTAACAGGCCAGGTTTTATGTATTACCTTGGGGAGATGCAGACTAGAATACTGCAATCACTGAGCAGCAAATGATATCACCTGTGATGTGTTTCAGTTATCTTGCAAACCTGGCCTGTTAGTGGGCCCTGAGGACAGGGCTGATGACAACTGATGTAGGGAAAAATTGGAAATCTTTGGCAAGTATATAGTGGGGGGTTCTACCAATGTAATGGGGAATTTACAATGACCACCAATGTAAGGGGGGATTTGCACTAACCACCAATGTGAGGAGGGATTTACACTGACCATTAATGTGAGGGGGGATTTACACTGACCACCACGTAACGGGGGATTTTATACCACCCACCAATAGAAAAGAGGGATTTCTACACTGACACCAATGTAATTAGAGCATTTACACCAACCACCAGTGTAAGGGGGAATATACAATGACCTCCATGCAGGGCCGGTGCTACCACTAGGCAAGCTAGGCAGCCGCCTAGGGTGCCCTGTTACCTAGGGCGCCCGGCCACTGGTGTTCTCTTCTCTCTGTAGCAAACAATTAAGTCTCAGCATCAGTAGGCAGCCACCGGTCAGAGGCGCAGCGGTGGCGGAGGACTGTGTCCCAACTCCCATTGATGGGCACTGATAGGCTGCATTGATGGGCACTGGTAGGCTGCATTTGATGGGCGCTGGTGAGGCTGCATATGATGGGCGCTGGGGAGGTTGCATTAATGGGTGCTAGTGAGGCTGTATTTGATGGGTGCCGGTGAGGCTGCAATGATGGGTGCTGGTGAGGCTGCATTTGATGGGCGCTGGTGAGGCTGCATTTGATGGGCGCTGGTGGGCTGCATTTAAAGGGCGCTTTAATAAAAAGGTGGGGTTTACATGGCAGGGAAAAGGGAGTGGAGCCAGGGGGGGGCAGCAAAATGAGGTTTTGCCTAGGGTGTCAACAATCCTTGCACCAGCCCTGCCTCCATGTATGAGGGAATTTGCACTGACAACCATTGTCGAGGAGATTTGTACTGACCACCAATGTAAGTCGACACTTCTACACTGACTACCAATGTTAGGGGGTATTTAAAAAAGAGAATAGAAAAAAAGAGGGCGCACCAGCCTTGTGCATTATCCTTTGATATATTTATTAGAAGAAAAGGTATATTAAAAACTACTCACAAAGATGGAAAGAAAACCACACTGTAACAATCTTTGGCTTGTCACAATCCGTCTACTGATAGCAGTCTCCAGATCCTGAAGAGAGGACGTGCGAACCACTGCTGGCTGACACGTTTCGAAGGATTACCTTCTTCCTCAGAGTAGTTTTTAATATATCTTTTCTTCTAATAAATATATCAAAGAATAATGCACAAGGCTGGTGCGCCCTCTTTTTTCTATTCTATTTTTTGACTGCTAGGATATCCCTATCCTGGAGGGCAGCAAGGCCTAAAGATACTATCCACTCTGAACTTTGGATTGTCTGGTTTACACATTCGTGCGCAAGAGTATTTGTTTTGCTGTTATTGAAAATTCTTAGGGGGTATTTACACTGACCACCGATGTAAAGGGGGATTAACACTGACCACCAGTGTAAGGGCAATTCTGCACTTACCACCAATGTAAAGGAAAATGTACACTGATCACCAATGTTATTAAAAATTTACACTGACAACCAATGTAATGGGGGATTTTACATCAACGGCCAATAAAGGGGGATTTCTACACTGGCCACCAATGTAAGAGGGATTTACACTCACCACTAATTTAAAGGGGGCTTCTACATGGACCACCAATGTAAGGGAGGATTCGAAACTGACCACAAATGCAAGTTTGGATTTTTTCAACACTTACCAATATAAAGAGGAGTTCCTACACTGGCCTCCAATGTAATGGGGATTTAGGTCCGGTTCACACTGATGTGAGTTCATAACGAATGCGATGCGTCAAAAACACTTTAAATTCACGTCATCCCTAAAGTAATTGTTTTCAATGACGGTCGTTCACATACATGCGTTGCAATTCCTCTACGAATGTGATGCGATAAAAAGAAGGGTCTTGTGCGAGTTTACTGCGTTGCATTGCAAATTTAGTCTCCATAGACATCAATGTAAATCATTCTTGAATCGCACTGATGGTTCACATATGTGCAAATTCGTCACCTCCAGCTCCTCCTCCCAGTACTGCCCCCTCATTTCCTGTTTCCAGTCTCATGTCCATATGCAAGCAGATAAGATGGCCCCCAGGCGTCGGAACAGCATCAACAATGAGGAGCTCATCAGATTTGTCAGTGACAGGCCATATATATGGACAGCTGTATACCCGAATATAAAAATAATGCCCAGAAGAGCAGAGGCTGGGAAGAAATTTGTAAAACTTTGTATGCAGACTGGGAAGCCTTCACACCTCAAGTTCGCAAACATAAACGTAAGTACATATTTATTCATCCCACTGACCACCAATCCCTCTGACCACCAATGTAAGGGCATGTATCCCACTGACCACCAATGTAAGGGCATGCATCCCATTGACCACCAATCCCTCTGACCACCAATGTAAGGGCATGCATCCTGCTGACCACCGATGTAAGGGCATGCATCCCACTGACCACCATACCCTCTGACCACCAATGTAAGGGCATGTATCCCACTGACCCACCAATGTAAGGGCATGCATCTCACTGACCACCAATCCCTCTGACCACCAATGTAAGGGCATGTATCCCACTTACCACCAATGTAAGGGCATGTATCCTACTGACCACCAATGTAAGGGCATGTATCCCACTGACCACCAATGTAAGGGCATGCATCCCGCTGACCACCAATGTAAGGGCATGCATCCCACTGACCACCATTCCCTCTGACCACCAATGTAAGGGCATGTATCCCACTTACCACCAATGTAAGGGCATGTATCCCACTTACCACCAATGTAAGGGCATGTATCCCACTGATGACCAATGTAAGGGCATGTATCCCACTGACCACCGATGTAAGGGCATGTATCCCACTGATGACCAATGTAAGGGCATGCATCCCACTGACCACAAATCCCACTGACCAGCAGTGTAAGGAGCATTGTTCCCACTCACCATTTAATTGTTTATGTTTTATTTGATTACAGAAGAACTCATACGTACTAGGTGCCGAAGACTCAAGGATACACTTCAAAGACACCAGAGACTGGAACGTGAAGCATGTAGTGGGTCTGGCGCCGTCCCAAAGCGTCCCTATGCCTTTGCCAGATACCTGGATTTTCTCAAGCCAGTTCTAGAATTAAGAAAGTAAGTTTTCATACAAGAATAGGTCTCTCTACCATCTCTCTCTAATTAACCTGTTCTCCCCCTAACCTTCGCTTCTGCTGCTATCATCTTCATACTTAGAATTTCATGTAACAACTTTTGTATTTCAGCACAGGAGCAAGTTGGGAAGAGGAGGAGGAAGAGGGAGAGGAGCATGCTGCTATTGTTGACATAGATGAGGGAGTATCATTTGCTTGCACAAACCGAGAGGATTCATCATCTATGGAGGTAGAGAGTGTGGCAATCGAGGTACATGAGTCATCTACTCAGGAGCAAGATAATGAGGATACTGACATTTCTACACCTTTCAACAGAAGGCAAAGGCAAACATATACCTCACGCAGAAAGCGAAGTAGCAGGGCAGCAGAAGACCCAGACAAGACAAATAAACTACTCCACATAGTGTCAGGGATCACTGAACAAATTGATGTCCAGCGATGCTCTCATACTATGTTTGTTTGTATGTTTGTATGTTTGTATGTTTGTATGTGGGAGGAGTAGGGCATCCAGTAAGTCCTTGATAGCTGCAGTGTTTTACAGGTGTTCCTGCTGCTGTCAAGAACCCTCTGGTTTTCCGGATGATCCCAAAATTTTCTTCTGCCAATTTGTATGCCATAGTTAGGGCCTGGAGTTCTTCTGCTTCCCGGGCAGACATGGAGGAGGGTAATGCTGAAGCTTGAAGAACTGTATTTTTGGTGGTGACTGCGTATACTGTGTGATACCGTCCAGTACTGTCTGCATACCTGGAACTAGCCACAAAAATTGTCAAGTCAGGATTCTCAAGGGCTGTCATCACTTCGAAGCAGTCATGAGCGATGAGATGAGGATTACTCTCCAAAGAGGTTCCCCCCTCGAGAAGAGGAAGCAGAGTGGATGGGTTAAGGGTATCACATCGGAGGATGGTGATGTTATCGGGGAGAAGCAAGGCACACTGGAGTCTGAAGTGTCTTGCTGGGGACAGGTGTTTGGGCTGTACTTGGTACTCTCTGAGACAAACAGTTTGAAAGTCTTTTCATAGTCTAGGAGGCCCAAAGGGCTGTTGAGAGGATCTCCTTCAGAGTTTCAAAATTGTCCACAGCTTCTGGAGAAAACAGGAAAAGGTCAGATTTCAGGGCATCATAAAGGGATTGCATCGAAAGGGAGGCTTCTGGAACTGGGATCCAAGAACAGCAGTAGGAGATTAATCCTAGAAAGGCATGAAGGGGCTTTTGACCTTGAGGGATGCCCTTGATCATCAAGAGCATCAACTCTTTCTTCAGTGAGATGTCGGGTGCCTTGGGAGATGCATCGGCCTAGGAAAATCACCTTCTCTCTGGACTTTTTGCTTTAAGGCCTTGCATCCTTGCTCAGCCAGGTAGTGGAGGAGGCTTTCACAGAAGATTGAGGCATCACCAATGGTATCTGCACAGGCAGGAGGTCATCTACATACTGAAGGAGTACAATGTCTGGGTGTAACTTCATCCAGGTGTCCAGAATGAGGGCCATTGCCTTGGCAAATTGGGAGGGGAAGTTCTGGGCACCTTGTGGCATAACAGTCCAGGTGTAGCTGGCAGGAGACACAGGCTTCCTTGAAGAAGGGGTCCATGTGATCCGGAGAGGTGGGCGAGGTGGTAGGCAAGGTGGGGTGTCATGTCCCTGGTACTGGGCGTTTTCATGTGGACCACGGTTGGGTTCCTTCTGGAGTGGCCGGGTCTTCCGCAGTTGTAGCAGACACGTGGAGTTGGTTCCGGTGGGCGCAGCTAAGGTGTGTCAGAGGCCATCATGAGAGGAGCTACTCTCTACTGCTCTGTGAGGATTCTGGACCTAATAACTACTAATAACAACATCTCAAGCTCCATTACTCTAAACTCAGACCTTTCCGGATTGACTCTTTAAGACCTGAAATAAATGCAGCAGCTAACATGTGTCTATGCGCTCTGTTCAACACGCTAAAACCCAAATCAGTAAACTTTTTGTACTATTTCTCAACAGATTCGCCTTTCCTTGTGTGACCTCTTGTACACATATTGGCTTCAGACGATTTAGAGTGGAGATATGAATACATCTCCATACAGAATAATTGTTTTATTTTTTTTTTAGACTACAAAACGCTCAGATGTGAATGGGGCCTAAATCTAGCACATAGATTTAAGCAAGGAAAGCACTTCCTCTTTTGTTCTTCTGGCATAACACCCAGAATACATAAACTTCCTCTTTATTTATAGTACTCTTAAATATTGAAATTGAACATTTTAAACTCCCCAATTATTGCTAATACAGCTTAAACACAATTAAAACCATTTGCATAAATATAGCACATTTGCTACATTTACTATTATTACTCCTTTTAGCTTCAATAATGCAAGGGTAAGCAATTACAACTAAATTCCAACTCTGACTGAAATATTCAGAAATATTCAAGACATCCTATACATGAATTATTTATTTAATTAAAATGCCACATTGATTGCTACTATGTTCCATCATTGGAAACATGTGGGTGGGTTTCGGTGTGGGCGGTTCAGGGGCGGTGGTATAGGGCGCGTTGCCACAGGGGGGGTGCCTTTTAGAACAGAGGGGCGGCAGACGAAGGGCAGTGTCTACTTCCTTGGGACCAGACACCATTATAGGGCGGTGGCTAACTACTTAGCTTCCTCTTTTCTTTACATATACAATACGACCATTTTGACCCATTTGTCAACCCCTCCTCATGAATAGCTTTTGCAACTTTAAACCAAGCATCTGCTGCTCGTAGCAACCCATGATCTGACAACAGACCTTATTTCAAAAACAGTACGCCATGCATCTACCTGTAGCCTTCCGCCCAAATGCATAACAACCCGACACACTTTTGCCAATTTCTTTCCTTTTTTGACAGCACCCTCTCCTTCCCGCTCTAACACCAATTCACAGGCCAAACTGCCCTCTTTGGGCCTCACTAACTTTTGCCCCATCCTTTCGTTAGCTATTGAAGAGTTTATGTGTCCGGGCTCATAGTTTGTATGGGGCAGTTTCATGAAGCTGTCCTGGACTCAAGGGGGTCCGGCAATTCCTCTGACTTCCACCTGTCCTCTTTCGGACCACTTTCCAATATATAACACTGCCTGGCTACGCCTACGTTCTGTCTTGATGACTGGGATATGTATGTGTCTGCCCAGGATTTTCAGACGAGTCACGAGGCTGTCTTGGGGTCTGACAATCCCTCTATCCGTCACCTGGCACCGGATCAGACCACATCACAGTCTCAAGTTAACGAGGACAAGACAGATAGAGAGTGAGAGAGAGAGAGAGAGAGAGAGAGAGAGACAGATAGAGAGTGCGAGAAAGAGAGAGAGAGAGAGAAAGAGAGAAAGGAAGGTCTACAGTGTTCAGCTGCCAAGCAAGCCTCCTTGCATGCGCCTTCCCAAAACGTAGACCAGTCACAGCCCTGTCCATCCGAGGTGGCCACAGGTAAAGAAGCCGAGTAATATGTGACCACTTATTACTCTCAACAAGACATTTAACAGACAAGTAAGGAGTACAGCAGTTGATATTCAATGAACCACATTAAATGTCATTCACATGTCCCAACTCAAAGCCCAAACTTCTCACCCTGGCTTTTTCTACTTCTTCAAACTGTTCTGGTTGTTGAAGTTGTAAGGGGCACCTTTCGGCTGCGTGTCCCCTCCTTCTAACTTCACTTTCTATAGCCTGTGGTGACTTGCCAACCTCAAGTATGACTGGGTAATGCACATTCAATCTGAACACCAATAAATGTATGTGGCAGTAGGGGTTTGTAACCAAGAGACTCAGCCCTATATCCTGGCTCTACCACTTCAATCAACCCCCAACCCTCTTCATGTATCCCAAACAACAGACCACAAACACACGTAGGACACAACATTACCACCAACAATAAAATGTGACCAACAACCAACAACAAGCAACAAGATGTGTGACAACCGTAGAGGAATACAGGATTGTTCAGATCTCATGGGATCCCCACGCCACCGCTGGCGTATTCACGACGCCCCCTCCTGGTTGTTCTCCTGTGCACTTCCTTGCACCCGTGCTTTGCCGCACAATTATTTGTTCCCCAGGAGGAGTTTAACCAAGTCCTGACAACCCCTCCTGGTCCCTATTCCCCAGGAGAAGTTTAAACCACGTCAACTAATTTCATCCGTGACTCGTGACTATATAAGCAATCCCTCATTCCCAACAGCCACCACAAAACACAAGATCGATCAACAAAACAGAACAGAACAAAACAGGCAGTAGATATAATTGCAGGCTCCTTAATTTATCAACAGACTCCTGGAACCTATAAACAAGATTGTAAGTATATTGCTTATCGGTGTGTATTTGTCTATTGATGCACTGGTTGTAGATGTGTCAGGGTTAGGCTTAATTTTACAGTTAGGGTTATGGAAAGTGTTAGGGTTAAGATTAGGGTTTAGGTTATCTGTAGTGAGGATATGGTATGGGAAGATTGATATGTACACAAAACACCCTGTAAAATAATGACACTCACGTGAACAGTATCAAATTCAATATTTTTTTTTTTACCGATGAAAATTGATACCATGCAAATATGTAAAGCAGAGTACAGCATTTTAACTTATTGCACGAGCTGCCAAGATAGCTACCCATTTGCTGACATAAAATAATCTGTGAAGTCCTGGCGCACATTTTCCCCACTGTAGTTACCATGGGTTCTGATCCATGTTGGATCTTCGAGGTCATGCATCAAAGAGTCCTCAAATAGGTACCCATCTCGAGCACAAACAAAATTGTGCAATGCACATGCTGCTTGCACTGCACCAATGGCATGCTCCATACTAAGGCTGATAGGTGAGTGCAGGAAACACCACTTATTGGCAAGTATGCCAAACGCACACTCCACTACACGTCTTGTCCTTGACATTCTGTAATTGAATACCCTCTTTGCAGTGGAAAGTCCCCTGTTTGCATATGACCGTAGAAGGCGCTCAGAAATAGGGAATGCCTCATCCCCAACAAAGACATAAGGCTCCAGAGGTAGATTTGTTCCAGGAAGTGGGAGAATATCAGGAAGGTTCAGTGAGTTTTCTCAAAGCATCTTGCCAAAAGAAGAATGTGAGAAGATGCTGGAGTCAGAGCTACTTCCATATGATCCTATATCCACATAGGTAAAGGAATAATTGGCATCAACCACTGCCATTAGGACAAATGAAAAATACCTTTTATAGTTAAAATACTTTGAGCCACTACAAATTGGGCTGATTATTCTGATGTGCTTTTCATCTATTGCACCCACACAATTTGGGAAAGTGCACCGCTCCAAAAAACTTTGGCAATTTTAGCCCAGTCTTCCCTAGTCGGCTTCTTCATTGCCAAATCCTTTAAAACTAGCCAGATAGCTGCACAGGTTTTATGCACAATAGAACTCACAGTCGATTTGCTCAGCTTGAATTCGTATTGTAAACTGGTGAAAGAATTGCCGGTAGCCAGGTACCTGAAAGGAAGAAGAAGGAAAATTAATTGTGTGCTTACTTTTTTTCGGTTTTTGCTCTAAGTTAAGTAAAGACGAGGTGGCGTAGTCTACGCAACACCTGCATCAAAAACGTGAGGCCAAGAGTGGATCAGCTGTCACAACAAAAAAAAAAGCATAAGCATTTGCTGGCTATCTGGCTTTTTATTAAATATGTTACCTTAAAGGATCACTAAAGCTATTTTTTTTTCTTTAAATAACAAACATGTTATACTTACCTCCACTGTACAGCTCGTTTTGCACAGAGTGGCCCCAAATCTGGTCTTCTGGGGTCCCTCGGTGGCTGTCTCGGCTCCCCCCCGCAAGGAATCAACACTTTCATGCGAGCTCCCTCCCATGGTGTTGAGTGCTTGCGGGCGTGCTCCCGTGATACAGCCGGCGGCCATAGCCGCTTACTGTATCACTCGGCCCCACATTAAGGTAAAAAAATTTTTTACCTTTACAACCCCTTTAAGGTGACAAGTAAACGCTCAGCTGGCTCCACACTATTTCGGAAAGTGGTGTTCTGATATTCCACACTGCTGTAGATCCATTGAAGCAAGTCGTTGAAACTGAAAATTAAATATATACAGAGAAGAGGTAGGATTACATAGATAAGGGAAGAGGTATCAGATAAGAAAGTGGGGGGAAAAAAAGGATAAGGGGGAGAAGTAAGTGGGGAGAGGGAGGGAGGTTGGATACAGAGCAGAGGGATGTATTGGGTTATGGAGGGTGAGGGATAGAGGGTATAGGGATGGAGGGGGTAAGGAAAAGTGGGGGTGAGGGATAGAGGGGTGAGGTATAGTGGGGGGGGAGCGATAGAGGGATGAGGGATATTGGGGTGGGAGGGATGTTCGGATTCTGGTTAGGGTTAAGGTTAGGGATGGAGGGGGGAGTGATGTAGGGTGAGGGGTGGAGGGGAGGGGGATGTAGGGTAAGGCAGGTATGGAGGAATGGGGAGAAAAAGTATAACTTTTACATAATTGCTCACCTGTCAACTGACATACGAGTGTAGTTGAAAAATGTTTCATTATGTTGACGTAGATCGTTGTAGATCATCTTGAACTGTCCTCCCTATTTGCAATTACAGGGTGTACCCAGTATCTTCCGGTTGACAGCATCATCATCCTCCTCCTCAGCCTGGCTTTCTTCTTTTTTATAATGACTGCAGCAGTAGCAGTAACCACTGCTGCCATAACCAAAGCCAATGAATGGTACATTCTGACACATTATCCCACGCTCCTCTTTACGCACTCTCCACACACTCCACAAAAACCAGGAAGAGAACAGGAAGTTTATACTTTTTTTTTTTACGTCAGCATAAACACTGGGTTCCATTGGCCAGACCTCCCAAAATGACAACTAATTCCAGTAGAATCGCAGTAAATTCGCAATCAAACACATAATAAATTTGCAAAGAAGAATCGCAACGCAATCGGTAAAACGCTAAATTTGCACTGCATCAGTGTGAACCGGGCCTTACCAATATAAAGAGGAATTCTTACACTGGCCACCAATGTAATGGGGATTTACACTGACCACTAATGTAATAGGGGCATTCACAGTAACCACCAATTTAAAGAGGGATTTAAACTGACCACCAATGTAAGGGAGACCTTCACACTGGTCACTAATGTGATTGCAAGGATTGTACACCAAGCCCCAATGTAATGAGAAGATTTACACTGACCACTAATGTAACTGAGACATTTAACCTGCTTTCACATTTGTATGTGTCGGGAATACATGCAAAATCACTTTCCTGACACCACAGAAATATGCTGCCCTTTAGCAGATACACAGCAGTGCCATTAATTGTTAATGACACCCTCACGCATCAGCTGAGATGTGTGTATTCACATGCACCAAAATTCAGGGTGCTGTGGCACCATGTTATTTTGAAAAAGGGTTCCAATTCGCTTACGTTTGCAGAACAGGCTGATGTTAGGCTTAAAGACTGCAGTTAAAAGCAGGATTTTCAAGCATGCTCCTTTACCTCCCCAGTGGGCAGCATTCAGCAGAATGATGGTAGATATGACCTCAGGGGGACATGATATACATATAAATGCCGCCGCCATTTACATATCAATGCAGCGGTCAGCGACTTTTTACATATTAATGCTGCTGCTATTTACATATCAATGCAGGATATTTACATGTAAACATAGGGTCTGCAAGCGAGTCATCTGCACATGGCAAAAGGGCAGAGCTGGACAGCAGCAACAGAACTTTACACTGAAATATCGGGACACAGCACAGGACTAAAACTTTAAGGGATAAGGGAATTTAAACTGGGATAGTTGGCAAGTATGAGGCAGCTGCTTTAGGCCCCACAACAATGATGGGGCCCAGGGAAGCTGCCCCTTTTGCCCTGCCTTAAAAACGGTCCTGACTGTAGTTTAGTTACAGTAGATGTCAGTGGGTGCCAGCCAATGGATGTCAGCCAACACCCGCTGATTGTCAAGGAGAGACACAGGACAGAGCTCTACCTATGTAAACAAGGCAGAGCTCCATCCTGTCAGCAGGGATGTGATGGATTTTATTCCTGGGAATAAAATTCTAGGGAATAAAATCCATCACTTACCTTAGTAAAGACAGCATACATAAACACTGGTTAGGCACAAATTTAACCCTTTGATCACCCTAACCCCTTCCCAGTTAATGTCATTAGTACCGTGACAGTGCATATTTTTAGCACTGATCACTGTATTACTGTCACTGGTTCCCACAAAGTGTCAAAAGTGTCAGTTAGTGTGAGATTTTCCTCTGCAATATCGTAGTCCCGCTATAACACGCTGATCGCCGCCATTAAAAATTCCAGTATACATCCCATAGTTTGTAGATAGCTTTTGCGCAAACCAATCAATATACGCTTATTGGGATTTATTTTTTTTTACCAAAAACGTAACAGAATACATATTGGCCTAAATTTATGAAGAAATTAGATTTTTTTTTAATTTATTGGATATGTTTTATAGCAGAAAGTAAAAAATATTGTTTTTCCAGAGGGCAAGTAGTTAAAGTACCTGCTTTCTTGAAGGTCTTTCCCCCTATTTCCTTTATATAGAATTCTGCGCCTTGACTCACACCAGACACAGTGTAATAATGGAATAATTAACTTGCCCCTTATTACGGTATCACTCATTGTGGTGACACCCATCCTAGTTTGTGTTCTACAGCATGCACCCGTGCGAGGGCCGTGTTTATCTGCAGAGGGATGCTTATGTGTTCCGTGCATGCCCATGCAGGCAGTGCTAATCATGTCAATTGGAATGTGGCAGCTGTAAGGATACAGCAACTGTCCCCAATCTGACAGTCGTACAGGAGTGGGTGCACAGCCCCGAGCACACACTGTCTGCATTCAGGGCCATGCACCTGCTCCCACACATCTGTCAGATTGGGAACAGTGGCTGTGTCCATACAGCTGCTGCGTCCCGATTGACACGAATGGGGCGGAACCAGGGGCGGACTGACATCTCATGGGGCCCCCGGGCAATAGGAGATCGTGGGGCCCCCAGGTTTAACCACTTGCTTACTGGGCACTTAAACCCCCCTCCTGCCCAGACCAATTTTCAGCTTTCAGCACTGTCACTCTTTGAATGACAATTGCGCGGTCATACAACACTGTACCCAAATGAAATTTTTATCATTTTCTTCACACAAATAGAGCTTTCTTTTGGTGGTATTTAATCACCACTGGGGTTATTTTTTGCTAAACAAACCAAAAAAGATGGAAAATTTTGAAAAAAAAAGTTTCATAGTTTGTTATACAATTTTGCAAACAGGTAATTTTTCTCCCTCATTGATATGCACTGATGAGGCATCACTGATGGGCACTGATAGGCTGCACTGGTGGGCACTGATAGACACAGATAAGGCGGCACTGATATGCACAGATAAGGCGGCACTAATTTGCACAGATAACGCGGTACTGATGAGCAAAGAGAAGGCGGCACTGATGGCCACTGATAAGATGGCACTGATGGGCCCTGATGGGTGGCACTGATAGGTGTTACTGATAAGTATCTGATGGATGGCACTGCTAGGTGGCACTGATGGGAAGCACTGTTGATGAGGCACTGATTGGTGACATTGATAGGTGGCACTGTGGGCACTGATGGGTGGCACTGTGGGCACTGATGGGTGGCGCTGGTGGGCACTAGACATGTGCATTCGTTTTCGTCCGAATGCATTTTCGTGCGAATTTCAGAAATGCAGAATCCGAAAAACGAAAGATCCGACATAAACGAATGCTTTATTTTCGTTTTCGTTGCTACAACTGTTCGATATAGATAGGAGATTCGACATGATGCTGACAATAACAATCTGTGCCCATCAAACCTGTGGTCGAATGTGCCTAAGCTTAGCTCTATTAGTCCAAGATTATGTTACATAGAGAGAAAAGATTTGACATAGAGAGAAAAGTTTCGACATAGAGAGAAAAGATTTGACATAGGGGAGAAAAGATCGCTGCTGGAATTAGGTGGGGGAAGTAAAATAAAAATAAAAATAATGATGATGATGAATGTTATTGGCTGATTGTAACCAAAGAGGATTATGGCTTATGGCGTCTGTTGAAAGTTCTAAGAAGATTCGACAGAGCCGCTAAACTATACGGCGTCATACAGTTTAGCTGCTCCGTCGAATCTTCTTTGAACATTCGACAGACACCATAAGCCTTCAATGACAGATTCAACCTTAATTAATTTGGATTTTTGGACTAATGCAGTTTTTAACGAAAAACGAAATAAAGAAAAACGAATTTTGGGAGTAACTAAATAAATTTATTTTTCGGCCGAAAACAAAATTCCGAAACGAAATATTTCAATGTGCACATGTCTAGTGGGCACTGGTAGGCAGCACTGTTGTGCACTGGTAGGTAGCACAGGTGGGCACAGATGACCTGGGGGCTGCTCTCCTTGATCGGGACCTATGTCCCTCTGACAGCCGTCGGTGATCGGCTTTTTTTCTCCTCAGGCTGTCAGCCTGAGGATAAAAAATAGCTGATTACTGGCTTTGTTTACATCACATGATCAGCTGTCATTAGCTGACAGCTGATCACGTAGTAAGGGATCGGGATCTCATAGACTCGCTGATCACAGAGTGTGCCGCGCACGCCCTGCAGGGGGTGTGCAGGCCGCTCGAGCACAATAGACGTCCTCCTGGCAAAGTAGGTCTGCGCTGTAGCCGTCATTCAGCTATATCGCGGATCTGAAGCGGTTAAAGATGGCCACCACGCAGCAGCCATCTTTATAACGCAACATTAAAGTGACCTGCAGTGTGCATAGCGTGCTGTGGCACACAGTATGTGTGGCTAAACTATGCAATGTATTTAGTGTGACTTTTTAATCTAATTAGAAATTTTAGTCTGATTTTCTACAGTCTTTTTATTCTAATGTTTAATTCATTTTAATATTTTTTTTACATTCTTTTCACAAACAAAAGCCATTTATGGGTGGCCCTGATAGGCTCCACTGATGAGGAGGCACTGGTAGGTGGCACTGATTGGCAGCATTGGTGGGCACTGTTGGGACAGCACATATCAGTGTAGATGTCCCTTTTACAGAACCTGGTTATCAGCTCTCCTCTCCTTTCCTCATGTGGCCAGGCCAGCAAGGGAGCCAGATGTACCTGCTGCTCACCTGCAGCAGAGTACAGGTAGCAGGGCCAGAATTTGTAATGACAGACCAAGCTACTGCTGAGTAAAGACAGGTGCTCTTAATGACCCCCCACCCCAATCCTATTGTGGTGTTTGAGGGAGCTTAGGGAGATTCACAGAACGCAGGGGTGGGAGATGTACTGAATGGAATGCTGAGAAGGAGCCAGTGCAGTGACCTCTTATCAAGCCTGAGAAGAGGAGGGGGAGAGCACAGGAAGGAACACAGAGAAACGTGCAGTGACTGGGACTCCCGGGAGACCAGAAGAGACAGTAGCTGGCCGGAACGGACTTCACCTCCTTCATCAATCACAGGGAGAGGAGGGTGAGCGTGCAGGAAAGATCACAGAGGCATCTGTGCTGCGGCTGCAGGGCTACAAGAGACAGTGACAGGCTGAATTGGTGTGAGAGCGGGGGTACTCACAGCTCTTGTAGTTCTGCCCAAAGTAGTGCTGGAGGGAGTGAAATGTCAGCAGTGTGCATGCAGTATCCGGGAAACCTGCAGATCGGGGATATATGCTGACAGACAGCAGAGCTCTCTCTCTGTGTCTGCTCCGGATGTTTGGCGACAGTCAGGGGTGGGCCCCCTGCTGGCCTCCGGGCCCTCGGACAGTGCCCGATATGCCCGAATGGTCAGTCCGCCCCTGGGCGGAACACCGTTGTATCTTCATGTGGGCAAACACAGCCCTCACACGGGTGCATTCTGTAGCACACCAGTGTAAACAAGGCCTAATTTTTTCCCCTGTTCATGGGTCACTTACTTTTGTGTGCTTCATGTGCTGAATTTCAGGCTGCACAGTCAGCGTGTCCTGCTCTATCGAACCGGCTACTTTGTTTGCGAATAGATAAGGCCTAATATGTTACCAAACAAAAAAGCAAAGCAAAAATTTGACAGATTGACACAACATGAGGTGTACAACAGGTGCAAGGTTGAATATTTTTTTAACTCGTTTCTCTTTCAGCTTATAGAAGCTGTACTGGCGTGTTTACATATAAAACGCATATCCAGTGGATATGTTGTCACAAAACACTGTTCTTTATGTCCTTTTGTAACATACTACGCATTCCTTGGAAGCACTGATGAAGAGATTTTGTTTGTGAACTCTTTAAGTAATAGTTTGTATACTAGTGGTCTGATTTACATACATCCCCAGTCTCCAGCGAGGTGTAAACACCGATCTCCCTGTATAGATTTTTATCTGACAGCCACTTCTCATTCTCTCACTCCCGCGGCTGTCAGCTAAAAGTCTATACAGGGAGATCAGTGTTCATAGCTGTTCCCCGCCGCACCAATCATTCACCGATGTTCCCTGTGTGCTTCTCCATTGCCCGCTCCGTGTCCTCCTCCAACCCCCCACCGCCCCCCCCCCCCCCTCGTTCATCGCAGCCGGCTTCCCTCCTCTCCTCTCCCACTGGCTGAGGGGGATCTGTCAGGATAGAGAGTGGAGGAAGGGGCTGGGTAAATATGTCATAAGAAAAATGAGGGGAATAACTGTGCTACGGTGAAATACATAAACAATAACGATTATAGCCGCGATTCATCTATGTAACACAAACACAGTGAAATTAAATGAGAAAAAAGGGGGGTTGAATCGCGCTAAAACAGATTGGTGATCATACACATCATCACAAAACCAAATATTTAGAACTAAGTGAAGAGTTCCCCTTTAGTGTATACATAATATACAAAACACATGTCAAATGAATAATCAATCCAAAAATAAATGTTCAAAGTGATAATAAAAAGTCCATGTATAAAAAATAAATCACCCAAGTGATATAAAAGTATCTTAAAAAAGTTCCAAAAACATAAATTCTTGCTGTGAGAAGAAAAAAGCGTGCTTGCTCCACCACCGTGAAATCAGACTGGCCGCTTACCAGAAACTCATGATCCCCAGTTACAGAGGATCAGAGAAAGCTGTTTGTTAATACTGCTTTGGACCACGACCAATTGATCAGAGACCTTGTACCGCGATGGGACATCAAAGACTGCAGGGTCAGGCTAAAGATGTTCACACTGACAGGTACTCAGACATCAGCCCACTTTCTGTGAAGAAAAATCGTTTTGTCTCGCGTGGACTCCCTTAGGACGGCGCTCAGGCGGAAACTGGGAAGAGGGTGTTTTCCCCCCGCTGAGGTGCCTTCTTTCCGGTGCCGTTGTTGTTGGCTTCATCATCCCGGGAGAGAAAAGGAAGCGGGGCACATCAGGGCACATAGCACATCAGGGCACATCAGGGCACGGGGCACATCAGGGCACGGGGCACATAGCACATCAGGGCACAGGGCACATCAGGGCACATAGCACATCAGGGCACAAAGCACATCTGGGCACAGCACATCAGGGTACAGCACATCAGGGTACAGAGCACATCAGGGCACAACACATCAGGGTACAGGGCACAGCACATCAGGGCACATAGCACATCAGGGCACGGAGCACATCAGGGTACAGCACATCAGGGTACGGCACATCAGGGTACAGAGCACAACACATGAGGGTACAGGGCACATAGCACATCAGGGCACGGGGCACATCAGGGCACATAGCACATCAGGCACGTGGCACATCAGGGCACATAGCACATCAGGGCATGGAGCACATCAGGGCACAGAGCACATCAGGGCACAGCACATCAGGGTACAGCACATCAGGGTACAGAGCACATCAGGGCACAACACATCAGGGTACAGGGCACAGCACATCAGGGCACATAGCACATCAGGGCACGGGGCACATCAGGGCACATAGCACATCAGGGCACGGGGCACATCAGGGCACATGGCACATCAGGGCACGGTGCACATGGCACATAAGGGCACGGAGCACATCAGGACACGGGGCACATCAGGGCACGGGGCACATCAGGGCACGGGGTACATCAGGGCACATAGCACATCAGGACACGGAGCACATCAGGGCACGGAGCACATCAGAGCACATGGCACATCAGGGCACGGGGCACATTAGGGCACATGGCACATCAGGGCACGGGGCACATCAGAGCACATGACAGATCAGGGCACGGGGCACCTCAGGGCACATAGCACATCAGGGCATGGAGCACATCAGAGCACATCAGAGCACATGGCACATAACACATCAGGGCACATCAGGGCACATCAGGGCACAGAGCACATCAGGGCACAGCACATCAGGATACGGTACAGAGCACATCAGGGCACAACACATCAGGGTACAAGGCACATCAAGGCACATAGCACATCAGGGCACAGGGCACATCAGGGCACATAGCACATCAGGGCACGGGGCACATCAGGGCACATAGCACATCAGGCCATGGGGCACATCAGGGCACGGAGCACATCAGGGCACGGGGCACATCAGGGCACATGGCATATCGGGGCACATCAGGGCACATGGTACATCAGAGCACATGGCACATCAGGACACGGAGCACATCAGGGCACGGAGCACATCAGAGCACATGGCACATCAGGGCACGGGGCACATCAGGGCACAAGGCACATCAGGGCACGGGGCACATCAGGGCACGTGGCACATCTGGGCACATGGCACATCAGGGCACGGGGCACATCACTTCACATGGCACATCAGGGCACATCAGGGCACATGGCACATCAGGGCACGGTGCGCATGGCACATAAGGGCACGGAGCACATCAGGGCACGGGGCACATCAGGGCACAGGGCACATCAGGGCACATAGCACATCAGGACACGGAGCACATCAGGGCATGGAGCACATCAGAGCACATGGCAAATCAGGGCACGGGGCACATCAGGGCACATAGCACATCAGGGCATGGAGCACATCAGAGCACATGGCACATCAGGGCACGGGGCACATCAGGGCACATGGCACATCAGGGCACGGAGCACATCAGAGCACATGGCACATCAGGGCACATGGCACATCAGGGCATGGTGCACATGGCACAAAAGGGCACGGAGCACATCAGGGCACGAGGCACATCAGGTCACAGGGCACATCAGGGCATATAGCATATCAGGACACGGAGCACATCAGGGCATGGAGCACATCAGAGCACATGGCCCATCAGGACACGGGGCACATCAGGGCACATGGCACATCAGGGCACGGGGCACATCAGGGCACATGGCACATCAGGGCACGGGGCACATCAGGACACATAGCACATCAGGGCATGGAGCACATCAGAGCACATGGCACATCAGGGCACGGGGCACATCAGGGCACATGGCACATCAGGGCATGGAGCACATCAGGGCACGGAGCACATCAGAGCACATGGCACATCAGGGCACGGGGCACATCAGGGCACATGGCACATCAGGGCACGGGGCACATCAGGGCACGTGGCACATCAGGGCACAGAGCACATGGCACATCAGGGCACGGGGCACATCAGAGCACATGGCACATCAGGGCACTGGGCACATCAGGGCACATGGCACATCAGGGCATGGTGCACATGACACATAAGGGCACGGAGCACATCAGGGCACATAGCACATCAGGGCACGGAACACATCAGAGCACAATAGCACATCAGGGCACGGGGCACATTAGGGCACATGGCACATCAGGGCACGGAGCACATCAGGGCACATGGCACATCAGGGCACGGGGCACATCAGGGCACATGGCACATAAGGGCACGGAGCACATCAGGGCACATAGCACATCAGGGCACGGGGGGCATATGGCACATTAGGGCACATCAGGGCACATAATGGCACATGGGGCACGTGATGGGGCACATGGCACATTATGGGGCACATCAGGGCACATTATGGGGCACATCATGGGGCACATCAGGGCACATTATAGGGCACATTATAGGGCACATTGTGGGACACTTCAGGGCACATCATGGGGCACCTCATAGGGCACATAGCACATTAAGAGGCACATTGTTTACTAGCCTGCATGCAGAGAAGCGCTGAAAGCATCTGTGATAAGTTCGCTCTTATGTCACGCTGCTCCCCGGCGGCCCCTCCTCTCTTCTTGTCCATCCCAGATGATGTCACAAGCAAATAGGGAAGGACGAGAAGAGAGGAGGGGCCGCTGGGGAGCAGCGTGACATGAGAGCGAACTTATCACAGATGCTTCCAGCGCTATGCATCGGCGATTGACGGGTAGATCGCTGCGGACCTCCAATGCAGGACAGAAACTCCGCCTGATAGGGAAGTGAGAGGCGGGGCAGGGCTTGTGCCGGGTGCAGGAGCGCACTCAGCACATGGTAAAAATTATCCATTTTCGCGCGGCCGGTTCACTGGCACTTCTATTGCGCCCCTCTTCCTCCAGTAAATGGTCCCGCTCAGAGCATCTGCCTCTTCCGCCCTCCCCTTGTACCGGCCCTGCGTGGTGATCTGAGCCACATACAAAACCATGCAAAACATCCTGCGACCACAGCAAGTGAATGTATAAATAAACATACAATTAGTCAATCGATCAATTACAAAAAAAAATTACACCTGCATGGTGCAGCATTGGCTTAAGCCAGTGGAGATCTTAAATTCTATATGGGCACAATAGCATCTTTATGGGCACAACAGCAGCTTTATGGGCACAATAATATCTGCTATGTTGCTGTGCTTAACCACTTGCCTACAGGGCACTTTCACCCCAGTCCTACCCAGGCCAATTTTCAGCGCTGTCGCATTTTGAATGACAATTGCGCGGTCATGTAACACTGTACACAAATAAAAATTTCTTTTTTTTTTACACAGATAGAGCTTTCGTTTGGTGGTATTTATTCACCACTGGGGTTTTTATTTTGTTTGCTAAACAAACAAAAAACACTGACAAAAAAAGAAGTTTTGCTTATCTTCTATTATTAAATTTTGCAAAAAAGTATTTTTTCTCCTTCACTGATAGTGACTGATAGACGGTGTTCTGCCGAATAAGTTCCGCCCGGCGGATAAGTTCCTCACTGTACTGCGCATGCGCAGTACGATCCGGCGGAAATAGCCGAAGTGGAACAGCTGAAAATCAGCTGTACACGGCGCCTGGAAGAGGGCCCCTCGCGGGCTCGCTTCGCTCGCCACGCTTCGGGCACGGCCTCGCTGCGCTCGGCACTTTTAGATTCCCCCTCCAGGTCCACTTGGATGGTGGGGAAGGAATCTGGACCCAGAGCGCAGGCGCCGTGTACAGCCGATTGTGGATTTTGAGCTTCGGCTATCTCCGCCGGCTGACAGCAGTTGGTACTGCGCAGGCGCTGCGCCTGCGCAGTACAGGGGAGGAACTTATCCGCCGAGGGAACTTTCTCGGCAAGACACCGGCACTGATAGGGGGCACTAATAGGTGGCACTCATTGGCAGCACTGATAGAACTGGTTAAACAGCATGTTGCTTTTAGTGGGTGGTGCTGTGAAAAAGAATAATGTAGTTCAATTTGGCCACCGTAAGTCAATTATTGGGTTAAATCAGGTGGTGAGGAGGCAGCATATTGCCTCCTCAGCACCTCTTAAACAGCTCTGAAAAGCGATCCAAGCATGGATCTTTTCAGAGGAGCAACAGTAACTTGCACACATGTGAAGGAGCCCTAAGAGTAGCCAAGCAAAAGCATGCAGGGAAGTAAAGTGTTAACTCTCTTCACATGATAACAGAAGGTTCAGCCTGATGTCCAACAGTCTATGCTGACAGATCCGCATTCCACAAGCAGTTTGCTGATAACAGAAGATAACAGTGATCAGACAATCTGTGACAGTGGGGAAGGAGATCCAGGCGTTAACCCGGTGTTGTGTCGAGAAAGGTCCCCCGTCGGATAATGCCCACCCTGTACTGCGCAGGTCCAGCGCTTGCGCAGTACGGAGCTCAACGGAGCCACCGAAAATCTCCGAACATAAACAGCTGTCGATCAGCTGTTCACGGAGCCTGCACAATCAAGATGACATTAAGGTTGGAATACACTTAGATTCCTGATCGGCAGCTGGCTCAGTACACTACTGAGAACCTGACAATCTCTGCCTCCTCTCCTGTCCGGTACTCCAATGAGTACTAATGCCGCGTACACAAGGGTGGACTTTTCGACCGGATTGGTCCGACGGACTTTTGACGGATTTCCGATGGACTTTTGAATGAACGGACTTGCCTACACACGATCACACCAAAGTCTGACGGATTCGTACGTGATGACGTACACCGGACTAAAATAAGGAAGTTGATAGCCAGTAGCCAATAGCTGCCCTAGCGTGGGTTTTCATCCGTCGGACTAGCATACAGATGAGCGGATTTTTCGACCGGACTCGAGTGCATCGGAAAGATTTGAAGCGTGTTTCAAATCTAAAGTCCGTCAGATTCTCGACTGGAAAAGTCCACTGAGGGTCCAATAAAGCCCACACACGATCGGATTGTCCGCCGGACTCGGTGTGTCGGACCAGTCCGGTCAAAAATTCAGCTTGTGTGTACACTGCATAAGAACTCAGTGATCAGCAGTCAGTTATCAGTCTTATAGGGCGTACACACGGTCGGACTTTGTTCAGACATTCCGACAACAAAATCAATGGATTTTTTCCGACGGATGTTGGCTCAAACTTGTCTTGCATACACACGGTCACACAAAGTTGTTGGAAAATCTGATCGTTCTGAACGCGGTGACGTAAAACACGTACGTCGGGACTATAAACGGGGCAGTGGCCAATAGCTTTCATCTCTTTATTTATTCTGAGCATGCGTGGCACTTTGTCCGTCGGATTTGTGTACACACGATCGGAATTTCCGATAACGGATTTTGTTGTCGGAAAATTTTATCTCCTGCTCTCCAACTTTGCGTGTCGGAAAATCTGATGGAAAATGTCCGATGGAGCCCACACACGGTCGGAATTTCCGACAACACGCTCCGATGGGACATTTTCCATCGGAAAATCCGACCGTGTGTACGGGCCATTAGAGATGGCGTGGGATCAGAGCCAGTGGCGGTGCATCCATAAGGGTGCACAGGTGCCACCCCCTCTCTCCTGCCACCGCTCTAGCACCAATAGATAAATTCATGCATTGCATGAATCTATGGCCCCAGCTGCCACCCTCTATTCAGGCGCCCGACCCCTTTTCAGGCGCAGGGCGCCTGAATTACAGAATTACAGCGGCAGGGGGTGTTTTTGAAACACCTGATTAGTGCCATAGGCTCTAATAGGCATCAAAAAAGGTGACCTGCGAGCACCATGCTGGGCGCTCGCAGGTCACTCAGCTGTGTTAGAAAAGCAAATGAATATTCGCTTTCCTAACACTAAACTGCCTCTCCACCAATCAGGTGTTCGGATCTGTTACCCGTCATCTGATCGGCTAAAATGATAGGCGCAGTGATTGCCAGGCATCCAATCATAGCAGAGGACGGGAAGAGAGGACGGGAGAAGACATCGAGGAGCTGTCCCACCGACACAGGTAAGTGCAGACGACGGGCCGGCGGGGGGCACAGTGGCAGCATTTGATATAGCACAGTGGCTGCGTTTCATGGGGCACAGTGGCAGCAATTGATGGGCACAGTGGCGGCAATTGATGGGCACAAGTGGCTGCATATGATGGGCACAAGTGGCTGCATATGATGGGCACAAGTGGCTGCGTTTGATAGGCACAATGGCTGCATATGATGGGCACAATGGCTACATATGATGGGCACAAGTGGCTGCATTTGATGGGCACAAGTGGCTGCATGTGATGAGCACAAGTGGCTGCATTTGATGTGCACAGTGGCTGCGTTTGATGGGCACAATGGCTGCATATGATAGGCACAATGGCTGCATATGATGGGCACAAGTGGCTGCATATGATGGACACAAGTGGCTGCATATGATGGGCACCGTGGCAGCATTTGATGGGCACAATGGCTGCAATTGATGGGCACAGTGGCTGCATTTGATGAGCACAGTGAGGCTGCAATTGATGGGGAGGGGTTCGGTAGTTTTCAGTATGTTTGCGCCCTCCCCAAAAATTTTGCGCTCCAGCCGCTACTGATCAGACTAATGCTGCAGCCGTATATGTAAGTATTTAGGTTTTTTTTTTTTAATTTCCCACACTTTTTTTAACAAAAGACTTATTGAAGAGGGACTGTGCATGAATAATTGCTTTTGTATTCATACCAAGACATTACTGTGACACTTGTAGGAGAGTATATTTATGGCTATACAAGTATACTCAAGTAAACGTGTCATAGAAATGTCTTGATATAAATACAAAAACAATTATTCATAAATGGTCGCTCTTTAATAGGTCTTTCATTAAAGTGATAATAAACAATATCCTTACTTTCCAAAATTAAAACCTACACATCCACTACTTAAAGGTCCAGTAATCTTTTTATTTTTATTTATTTTTATTTTTGATTTTCTGCCTGTAACATCCCCAGTGAGCACCTGAACCTCTCCTTTCCCTTTCACTTCCATTTGCTTGGAATAAGCAATGCATGTCATTTGTGGTCATGTGAACTGCTCTATGCACACTACAAATCTCATAGTCCATAGTTCCTAGTCCATCTCTGAAGCAGGAGAGGGTGGCTACATTCCTATATAAAGGACCATGGATACAACTGTGGACAAAATGCTCAGTGGGTGTCCAGATTTGAACTGAGGACAAACAAGAGGTCCACGCTGCTCACAGGTAAGCCAACTCCAACAGTATGGTCTCCTCACTGCAGGGTACTCGCCCAGTCGCAGCTGAAGCAATAATTATAGGAAAGTCCGCATGGCTGCACACCAAACTAAGATCCAAACGCCTTTATTTACATAAAACCACGAAGAACATGAGGAGCACTACATGTACTAGGGAGACACGGCTTACATGTTTTGCACACGAATTGTGCTTTATCAACCAACTGCGATCTGCAGTCTAATGCCACTAAGATATATACTTTTAACCACATACGGTATACACCCACGCAACATACAAAAAATCAATAAATAGTTAAATACCGTATATACTCAAGTATAAGCCGAGTTTTTCAGTGCATTTTTTTGTGCTGAAAATGCCCCCCTCGGCTTACACTTGAGTCCTCCTCTGCAGCCTAATCCCCCGGCGTTGTGATACATTCAGTCTAATTGGCGGCCATACAGTGTAACCAAGCACCGTCAGTGTTCAGCCTATCACGGACCGTGTTCTGATGAGAAAGATCCCCCCATCAGATAGTGTCCGCCCTGTACTGCACAGATGCAGCACAGAGAACATAGGAGACGCTGAGAGTCTCCGAACATGAACACCTGTTCATGAGCTCTACACGGCGCCTGCGCACTTAATACTACATTCTGTCACACGCTCACACACGCTCCCGATATACCTCATGATCAGCTGTTCTTCTTCGGAGACTTTCAGCGTCTCCTTCGTCCTCCGTACTGCGCAAGCGCTGCGCCTGCGCAGTACAGGGCGGACACTATCGGATGGGGGGACCTTTCTCGTCAGAACATCGTCCGTGATAGGCTGAACACTGA
This sequence comes from Lithobates clamitans, assembly GCA_037952925.1. NCBI lineage: Eukaryota > Metazoa > Chordata > Amphibia > Anura > Ranidae > Lithobates > Lithobates clamitans. The sequence goes on along the minus strand of JBBGZY010000135.1, from coordinate 607,726 downwards.
CTCACTGCTGGGAAACCGAGTCAGTGTTCAGTCACGGAGGAGGACACGGAGGACGACAAGGAGGAGGCGGCGCTTGTTTACACTGCATGGCCGCCGATTAGACTGAATGTATCACAGCGCCGGGGGATAAGACGGCAGATGGGCATAGTGCCAGAAGATAACACCGGCACAATGCTGATCAAGGTAGGTACTTGAGGCATAAGGCTTGAGGCATGACGCATGAGGTTGAGTCATGAGGCATGAAGCATGAGGTTGAGGCATGAGGTTGAGGCATGAGGTTGAGGCATGAGTCATGAGGCATGAAGCATGAGGTTGAGGCATGAGGTTGAGGCATGAGGTTGAGGCATGAGGCATGTGGCTTGAGGCATGAGGTTGAGGCATGAGGCATGGGGCTGAGGCATGAGCCATGAGGCATGCAGATGGACACAGTGAGGCTGCAGATGGGCATTGTTGACCCCCTTTTCCACTTACAGTAGCTGCAGCATTCTCACCCTCGGCTTATACTCGAGTCAATACATTTTCCCATTTTATTGTGGTAAAAGTAGGTGCCTCGGCTTATATTCGGGTCGACTTATATTCAAGTATATACGGTAACTTAACTCAACATTATTTACATTATTTACAATAAATAATAATTGGTGTAAAGTAAAATTAAAACAAATACCATGCACAAAAGGTAAATATCAGTCACAAGATCTAATACTGGATTTAGCAATGTGGACTACAATTATAAAGTACAGTGATCCTCCGGTATTTCTATGGATTGCATGTCCCTCTAGTGCCCAGTGTTATCAACTGACATCATGATTGTGAGCCAAACTAAAGGGATTGTGGGATGAGTAGTTCCTCAGACTGATAATTTCTTTGCATGACCCTGTATCTGGACTACATATCCCAGGAATCTCCCATCGGAGATATTGCTGGGAGGAACTATAAAAGAAATTACAGCTCAACCCTGCGCTCTCTTCCTCCTGGGCCTGATGTGAGACGGACCTCTGCGTACATGGAGAGAAGGGTCGCGGCCTACCACACGGTGTATCACATTCCAACCCGGATGAGAGGGGCCTAGCACTGCTTGCTGTTTGTCAAGACATCCATCCAACACCACTTCGGTTACTTGCCAACCTGTGTTCTGAGCTTTGAGATCGATAGGGTGGATCGGCTGCATGTGTGTCGCTACAGGAGCTGCTGTCCGGAGGGCATTAAGTCGGCCTGGTCATTGGTGAGAGGGCAATCGCTAACCTTTACAAATCCTCACGGTTTCACGGAGACACTTTGCACAGACATCTTTACCTCGGGAATACTTTACTGAATCTATCTTGAACACTGTGCATAGACACTTTAGCTTCTACCATTTCAAGAAAATGTATTTCTTGCTATTACACCTTATTGGATACAATTAATGAGCTCCTACTGCCGATTAAGACCATCAGATCTGCGACAGGGACAGTGCTGTCATTATTACTACAAGGGCCCTTATACCATTGCCATTAAGTCTGACCTCTCATTAGGGTTAAAGGTTTATAGGCTGGTCAAGGGTTCCCCTTTAGAAATCTGTCAGTATAACCATTTAACTTTGTTTATCCTATTAGGTGCAAGCAGAACTCCACTGTACCTGGGTATATAATAGACTGTTTACCTGAAAATATTTTGGCTTGTGTTATTTGGAGGCATTTCTTTGCTGAGTTGGTGCTGTTGCCTAAGACTCAGCAGATCTATTACCTCCTCTTTAATGACAATATCTTCTTTGAACTGTTCTAGTAAACATTATCAGAACATAAACATACAGAGTTGTCTGACTTATTGCTTTAAGGTGGTGCAAAGATGTCTGAACCCAGAGTGTCAGGTGGGTTGGAATGTTCATCAGGTCATGGCAGTGCAGATGAGCAGGTAAATCCAAGCAGTTCCTTAGGGGGCCATGCTACATGTACAGTGGGGACGGAAAGTACTCAGACCCCCTTAAATTTTTCACTCTTTGTTATACTGCAGCCATTTGCTAAAATCATTTAAGTTCATTTTTTTTCCTCATTAATGTACACACAGCACCCCATATTGACAGAAAAACACAGCATTGTTGACATTTTTGCAGATTTATTGAAAAAGAAAAAACTAAAATATCACATGGTCCTAAGTATTCAGACCCTTTGCTCAGTATTTAGTAGAAGCACCCTTTTGATCTAATACAGCCATGAGTCTTTTTGGGAAAGATCCAACAAGTTTTTCACACCTGGATTTGTGGATCCTCTACCATTCCTCCTTGCAGATCCTCTCCAGTTCTGTCAGGTTGGATGGTAAACGTTGGTGGACAGCCATTTTTAGGTCTCTCCAGAGATGCTCAATTGGGTTTAAGTCAGGGCTCTGGCTGGGCCATTCAAGAACAGTCACAGTCAGAATACTTAGGACCATGTGATATTTCAGTTTTTCTTTTTTAATAAATCTGCAAAAATGTCAACAATTCTGTGATTTTCTGTCAATATGGGGTGCTGTGTGTACATTAATGAGGAAAAAAAATGAACTTAAATGATTTTAGCAAATGGCTGCAATATAACAAAGAGTGAAAAATTTAAGGGGGTCTGAATACTTTCCGTCCCCACTGTAGATCAGGGGTACCCAGACTTTCTAAACAAAGTGATAGTTTACAGTCCTTTAAACTGTAGAAGGGCCATATTGTGGCTAGCGGCAGCAGAAAATATTCTGGCATCAATGGGAGTAAACAATGCCCCATCTTTGGTGTCACTGGGAGGAATAGTGGCCCACTGTTGCTGTCAAAGGAAGCAATTGTGCCCCATCGTTGGTGTCATTGGGTGGAATTGTGCCCTATCGTTAATGTCAGTTGGCAGAATAGTATCCCATTGTTACTGTCAGTGACAGGAAGTATGTCCTATTGTTGGTGTAATCTTTGGATAGAATAGTGCCCCATGTGCCAGATAAAGGGAGGCAGAGGGACGCAGTTTGGAGACTACTGCTGTAGATCATTTAATTAGAAGGAATAATAATAATAATAAATCTAAAAATTATAAGATCCATATGATTACAGCAATTTTTAACCACTTCAATACCAAGCACTTTCGCCCCTTCCTGCCAGGACAATTTTGAGCTTTTAGTGCTGTCGCTTTTTGAATGACAATTGCGCGGTCATACAACACTGTACCCAAACTAAATTTTTATAATTTTCTTCCCACAAATAGAGCTTGTGGTGGTATTTTATCACCTCTGCGGTTTTTATTCTTTGCTAAACAAACTAAAAATATCGACATTTAAAAAAAAAAAAAAGTTTTTCTTCATTTCTGTTATAAAATTTTCTTTTCTCCTTCACTGACGGGCACTGATGAGTCGGCACTGATGTGCACTGATGAGGCGGCACCGATGGGCACTGATGAGTTGGCACTGATAAGGTGGCACTGATATGCAGAATTGATGGACACTGATATGCTGCACTGATTGGCATCAAAAGGTGGCACTGATATGCAGCACTGATGGGCACTGACAGGCGGCACTGACCGGCGGCACTGATTGGCACCGACAGGCAGGTGGAATTGATGGACTCTAATAGATGGCACTGATTGGCAGCACTGATTGGGCAGGTACTGACAGGTGTTAATGCTGGGCACTGATTGGCACTTTGGTGGGCACTGATTGGCACTGTGATGGGCACTGATTGGCACTTTATTGGGCACTGGCAGGGGGTTATGATGGGGCACTGACTGGGCACTGATTGGCAGCTTATGGGTACATTTGATGGGGGCTGTGCTGATAATCAGTGCGCTGATTATCAGCACAGACCCCTCTCTGACAGGGAGTGACGCCGATCGGCTCTCCCTGTCAGCGCGAACCGAGGAATGCCGTTTACCGGCACTTCCTGGTTCACGCAATGATCAGCTGTGATTGGTCACAGCTGATCACGTGGTAAGGAGCCTCTGTCAGAGGCTTCTTATCACGTTTGGAGATGTGGCGTGTCAGGCTGACACGCTGCGTTCGCAATTGCCGCGCCGCAATGTTATCCTGCTGGATGTCATATGACGCCTAGTCAGGATAACAGAACCACTTCCCGGACGTCAATCTGTTATAGGCCGGGCAGGAAGTGGTTAAACAAGAGCAATAGTAAAATACATCCACTAATTAGAAAGTAGCGTATACATGTAGCACATATTCCCTAGGGAGCTGCTAAAATGTTGGGTCCTCATGTTGCTCAAGTGGTGACCTGTCCTGAACTGTACCCAACACGCGACACACCAGTAGCAATGTAACAAAAGGGTTTAATAGGACCAGGACAAGCCCAGCTTAAACAGTTACAGCCACAACAGGGTTAACATATTAATAAACACTGGAACAAAAAACGCTAAGATAGGGTCTATGATTTTCACCCCCTCTTATCGCGTGTGAAAAGCCCATTCAAATGTACTGGACAGATAAAAGCAGAATGACCAGGCTGACAACAATGTAAAAAAAACATTTGAAAACAAATATGAAAGTGAACAACAGGAGATGCATTGAACAGTATGGCCTATGTACAGGTTTTAGACCCTTTCTAAGCCACTTACATTACATTCCATACATTCTGCTAATGGTGGGGCCCTTAAAGCCATGTCGACGCAATCCTTCTCAAAGTGAGAGTATTTGTAATCCTCAGGACTCCTAAACCATTCTGGACAGGTTCTCCTATGTGGTTCTTTCTCCTGACTGCTGAGAAGCATATACTCATACAACCAATTAACAAACAAATACCTTGCCCAAACATGACATGGGAGCTGATTAAGTTGGAAAATGGCAAGGCCACAGCTTTATTAAACTTTTCAAACATAACAAATAACCAATGCCTGTCACAGTTACACAGTGAGCACACATAAATCTTCTAAGATAGTGAAAGAGGCCTATCCCTAGCGTCAGTGCCAGATCGGCATTAGAATGACCCTAGAATTTACAGTAACTTGAGGGCAGAGCCCATTAAAACAACATTAATTGCTTGCCAAGTCAAAACCACCAATAAAGCTGTGACAAAACATCACAGAGCGCGCAGGTGGGTGGGCAACTCTTCTGTAAGTTGAATCTCCTCAGATCAGAGGTATTTGCCTCAGTGTAGGTCAGTGTGTTTAGGCTCCACCCCATCACTTTTGTCCTTGTAGCCAATCCTGACGGAGCCACTTAACCTCCTTGATTTGGGTCAACGCCCACTGTAATGCAATGTTTCCATTAGTCAAGGCTCTCTTTTCCTAAAGGGTTCAAGGGGCCTTCATTCTGCAGCACTCTCCTTCTCTCCCTTTGGCCCTCTCTTCCTCCCCATATAGCTCATACCTCTGCTTTGTGTTATGCAGCTCTATCCAGGCTTTGAGTCTCTACAGCTCTCCCCCATTAACAGCTGTCTTTTTTACATGCCCACCAAATACTTTTCCTTCTCTTCAGGCTCCCCTCCTGCAGCTAAATGTCCAGCCACACTTCATCCTTGTTCTTTCTGCCGGTGGGTGAGGTTTTAGTCCAGGCCATGAATGTGGCCAATCACAGTCCAACTGCCTTCCAGCTCCCTGCTGCAATTGCACTAAGACTGCAAAAACAAAATGTACGGATGAATACAATGCAATTGACATTATTGTAACTGATCTTATTCGGCAAATTGTGTTCCCTTTCACAGGCATTTAACTGAGCCGAAAATGCACGAGTTTGAACAAGGCCTTAAAGTGTTACTAAAGTCAAAAAATGTTTTTTTTTTGTTTTTTTTATGTAGCAAGATCCCTGGGCCCCAGAGGCCTAAGGGTGACCTCCAGAGTCAGGGAGAGCTGACATCCTTTGTAGAGTGGGTTATTAGGCATGGTGGGTGAGATGCATGAAGAAATGCTGGGCGTCCGTCACTTTTTGAATGCGAACAAGAGAATTATTCTGAACTGTGGGAGAGAGGGTTAGGGCCAGGACAACCTTGAGTAGATGCAATGCTAATTAGCAGACTCCGAGACTTCTATAGGTAGACAGCTATACAGTGGAAGGCCTCCAGCCGGATAACACTTCTGTATAGATAGGACCGCTGTCTCCTATGGCAACTAATCTTACAACAGTTAATAAAAGGTAGTTGTACGTAACTCTTGGTAACACAGAACAGTCCATTTCCTATCTCTCAGTATCTCACTGTAAGTCTTCACTCACTGAGATCCCAGTCTCTCACTAGACTTCCGGATCCCAGTTGTCACTGGATCTCTGGACCCTGAGCTCTTCCACAGCTATCCCGCTGTATACTCCTCAAGCCTCACCCCCGATATCCTGCTGGGTCCCTGGTTCGGCACTGTAACTGTCCCTGTTACCAACTGAAGCTTTCCCACTTCTTCACTGTCCCCAGTAGGTGAGAATCTGCTCTGGTACTTGCTTGAGCTTACTCACTGTAGTCTCCGGTAGGAAAATGGATGGTCCCTTTGTGGCGATAGCTTCCCTTCTACCTCCGACCACAACTGGTTCCCCGTCCGGCTGAACCTTCCCAACTTGGTTAGACTCCAATCCTGCAGTCCCAACCCTACGCTGCTTCTCCTGCTCCTGAATAGGCCTCAGGCAGCCTAGCAGCCAGATGCCCCTGGAATAGGCCTCAGGCTTCTAGCTTAGCAGCGACATAACACACGTTCACCTAGACAGCCGTCCAGGTGGCACAGAACCTCAAACTCCTGACTCCACCCATATAAATAGGCTCTCCCAGCAGTCCAAGGGACTAAAGAAACCCCTGCTAATTGGCTGAGATATCCCATCCATTCATAATCTGACCTTGCGGAGCCCACTGTCATTCTAATGTCACCAGCCACAGTGCCACGTAGTGACAGAAGAGAAAGGGTGCAGCAATTCCAGAATTAGAGGGGAATCAATTGATCTACTAACAATTAGCCAGGAAAATTTCCACCTGGAAAACTAAATGTACTAGCAACCCTGTTTAAACACCAGGGTGCTACACTGGCACACCACTCTCACCCATTTCAGGCTTACCCGACACCGGCGTCTTTCCCCCAGGGAGTGCCGTCATCAGGGAACACAGCTGGTCCCAACCACAGCCTCGAGGGATAATGGGAGCACTGGGTCCTGGAGCAGCCGCAGAGATGAGAGGAGCAGCACAAGCCGGATAGCAGGGGGACTCTCGATGCTGTCCCCAGCTAAGATGGCGACACTCTTGTCCGAATCTGCCTGTGCCTGCCAGGCGATCCAGGGACGCAGGTGTGTGGCCAAACTGGAACACTTCCCACAAATTAGTCCCAAGGCCTCGTAGCCTCCGGCCGTGTACAGGACAAAACTACCTCTAGTTTGACACCGGAGTACGGTACAAGTCAGGATGTCCTGAGACGCACTCAGACCAGAGCCAATACCCGGAGCATACCTCTTCCAATCTGACATGGTATTTCCAAACTGCGCCATCTTTTCCACCCAACAATCAGATACACGTGACAGCACTTCCTTATCGTCCTCTGCAGAGCGATATCTCCTCCCCCTGCCAAGGGATTGGTCCACATGTTCTCTGGAAACCTCAGCACCTCTTTTTCTGTGTGGCCGTTTTAACCCCTGCAGCACTGGCGTAAAGTGACAAAAGACGAGGCTGACACTCTCCCATAAGCAATGAGACATGTTGGTCCTCACATTGTTGGAATGCACAATAACACAATCTATATGCAGTAAAGATGTTACTTGCCACCTTCCCATGGAGCCAGACAAAATCCTGATGTAGCTGTAGCCTGTTGCTAGGGGTGACTGCTGCAGGAATAACACCTTTGCCTCACGTTGGGTACCAAATGTAACAAGATCCCGGGGCCCCAGAGGCCTAAGTGTGACCTCCAGAGTCAGGGAAAGCTGACATCCTTCTTTGTAGAGTGGGTTACCAGGCATGGTGGGTGAGATGCAAGAGGAAATACTGTGCTCCAGTCACTTTTTGAATGCGAACAAGAGAGGCCAGGACACCCTTGAGTAGATGCAATGCTAATTGGCTGACTCTGAAACTTCTATAGATAGACAGCTATACAGTGGAAGGCCTCCAGTCAGATAACACTTAGGCAACTAATCTTGCAACAGTCAATAAATAAGGTAGTAACTACGTAACTCCTGGTAAAACAGAACAGTCCATTTCCTATCTCTCAGTATCTCACTGTAATGCCCCGTACACACGGTCGGACTTTGTTCGCACATTCCGACAACAAAATCCTAGGATTTTTTCCGACAGATGTTGGCTCAAACTTGTCTTGCATACACACGGTCACACAAAGTTGTCGGAAAATCTGATCGTTCTGAACGCGGTGACGTAAAACACGTACGTCAGGACTATAAACGGGGCAGTGGCCAATAGCTTTCATCTCTTTATTTATTCTGAGCATGCGTGGCACTTTGTCCGTCGGATTTGTGTACACACGATCGGAATTTCCGACAGCAGATTTTGTTGTCCCAAAACTTTATCGCCTGCTCTCAAACTTTGTGTGTCGGAAAATCCAATGCAAAATGTGTGATGGAGCCCACACACGGTCGGAATTTCCGACAACAAGGTCCTATCACACATTTTTCGTCAGAAAATCCGACCATGTGTACGGGGCATGAGTCTCCACTCACTGAGCTCCCAGTCTCTCACTAGACTTCCAGATCCCAGTCGTCACTGGATCCTCTTGAGCTCTTCCACAGCTATCCCGCTGTAAACTCCTCAAGCGTCACCCCCCGCTATCCTGCTGGGTCCCTGGCTTGGCATTCGCTGAAGCTTTCCCACTTCTTCACTGTCCCCGCTTCATGACAAGACTGCTCTGGTACTTGCTCGAGCTTACTCACTGTAGTCTCAGGTAGGAAAATGGATGGTCCCTTAGTGGCGACAGCTTCCCATCCACCTCCGACCACAACTGGTTCCCTGTCTGGCTGAACCTTCTCAACTCGGTTGGACTCCAATCCTGCAATCCCAATCCTATGCTACCTCAGGCAGCCTAACAGCCAGGTGGCCCCAGGATAGGCCTCAGGCTTCCGGCCTAGCAGCCTGGGGCAACATAATACACATCCCCCTAGACAGCCATCCAGGTGGCACAGAACCCCGATCACCTGACTCCACCCAAATAAATAGGCTCTCCCAGCAGTCTAAACCTTGCAGAGCCCCCTGTCATTCTAATGTCACCAGCCACAGTGCCACCTAGTGACAGAAGAGAAGGGGTGCAGCAATTCCAGAATTAGAGGGGAATCAATCGATCTTCTAACAATTAGCCAGGAAAATTACAACCTGGCAAACTAAATTTACTAGCAACCCTGCCTAAACACCAGGGTGCTACATCTAAATTAAAATAAGAATCATGTTATACTCACATGTTATATGGACTTGCAGTGGTATTGCACAGAGTGGCCCTGATCCACCTCTTCTCGGGTCTCCCAGCGGCAATCCTGGCACCTCCTCTTTTTCACGTGGCCTCATAGCAAGCTGCTTGCTATGGAGGCACACAGGGGTCGATTTACTAAAGGCAAATAGACTGTGCACTTTGCAAAGTGCAGTTGCACTCTACTAGTGCAATTGCTCCAGACTTTAGTAAATGAGGCAAAGCTTCACTTATCAAAGAATACCCAATCACGTGCAAGGAAAATGAAAAAAACACAATTTTTGCTTGCACATGATTGGGTGACAGAAGTCAGAAGAACTTCTGCTCATTTTCTAAGCCCTGGAGCAGCTGCTTTTGCAGAGAGCAACTGCACTTTGCAAAGTGCACAGTCTATTTGCCCTTAGTAAATCAACCTCACAGTTTCTGCATGCTACCGAGCTGTGTGTCTATGGACCTACACAGCAAGACTTAGCTCTACCCCAACTTCCTCCTCATTGCATTTGGTTGACAGTAGCAGGAGCCAATGTCTCCTGCTGCTGTTTAAGTGCTGTGTGAAGAGCAAAATGTTTTTTACCTTAAAGAGGAAGTGATGATGGGTTTTACTTCCCCTTTATTTCCCTGCAAAGGTAAAGCATACATAGTATGTCCATTATGTGTCACTTACCTGAAAATGAAGCCTGCGATGTCACCGCTGTCCCCACTAGCAGCGAGCATCCATCTTTACCCCTCTTCCTACCGGGGGCGCGAACTCTGGCTCTGTGACTGGCCAGAGTCATGTGACGCCACTCCCGCACATGACCCCCTTCAGAAACGGCACGATCTGCTCCTTAATATAGGCTTACCTGTAGGTAAATATGGTTGTACAGGGTGTACAACCACTTTAATGCAAGGAATGCATTAAGGTACAAAACAATTTTAGCTTTAGTATCGCTTAAAGGTTGGTGTGACTATACAGAAGAATCAAACGACATGTCCTCACTGCCTTAATATAGACATTACCTATATCTTTGTTCCTCAACGCAGACACTTGGGGGTTGATTTACTAAAGGCAAATAGACTGTGCACTTTGCAGAGTGCAGTTGCCCTCTGTGAGTGCAATTGCCCCAGAGCTTAGTAAATGAGGTAAGGCTTGACTTTGCAAAGAGTACCCAATCCTGTGCAAGGAAAATTTAAAAAAACAGCATTTTTGCTTGCACGTGATTGGATGATCGAAGTCAGCAGAGCTTCATTTACTAAGCTTTGGAGCAACTGTTCTTGCAGAGGGCAACTGCACTTTGCAAAGTGCACAGTCTTTTTCCCTTTAGTAAATCAACCCCTTGGTATAAAGATATCCAAGGAGACGAAACACGTCGGGTAGGACCCCACTGCCGCCATTTTTTATCTATACAGCGCTGGTTTTATATTTTTACATGTGAGTGTAATTCCTTTATAATAAATTGTTATATTTTTTCATACGGGATTACACTATGTGGCCTTTCTTTGTTTTTCCCCTCTCATTATAACCATCTTTACTGAGGATATCACCCCTGAGGCTCATACGGTTCCATATACCATCTTTGGATCTCTTTTCATCTTCCACCCAAGTTCTGCAGCTGTTGATGACTAAAGCTTGTTTGACCCAATCAAACATAGGTTTCATTGGGTCCAAAGGTTCCGGTAAGCCTTCTTATTGTTGCTGGGGGTGCACCTTCGAATCATCCTTTTCTTTGTCTATGGATGTGTGCAACATGAAGTCACATACATACATATACATATTGAGGACTACCATCATTTTGCCAGACATATTCCCTGAGGAACATTAGGACTTTTCCGTTTTTTATTTACTTTTTATGTCCTCCTTTGTGAAATGTGCATTTGAGGAATATATTGTTCTTCATATCATAGAACACATGGTTGTTTTTTATATTAGCACTACACTATTTTTGTTTTTTTGGTTTTTGCTTAAATCCTATTGGCTGTGTTAGCTGCTTGCTGTTTGGGTAGCGCAGAATTATTTGTTGTATAAAGATATACTGCCCCCACTTCAGCGTTAGCAGCTGCAAATTCATCAGTATACGATGTAGTATGGACAACGTATTTTCATTTTACTATCACTTAGCAAAGTACTTAGTCTAAAATTCTAAGAAAGTACTACAAATGTGGTTTGCATGCATCAGAAACAGTACAATTAGCACGCACACTTAAGAAATGTATTTTCCCTCCGTCTCAGTTTATCAACATAACAGAAGTAAACCACAATCCTCTATTGATGCTAAACTCTTTGATATGGGTAGGTTTTTTTGTCAGAATTAAGGAACCAACATGTTGAGACAACTCCCTTTGGTTAGGCTAGCGTTTCCTTTCTATTGTCTGAAAACATTTGTTTTAACGCTGCTGTACATGAAACTGATATGTATATATATATATATATATATATATATATATATATATATATATATACACACCATTACATAAAATGGGGTAATGGCTTGTGGAGAACTTAATAAGAGTAGGATTTTAATACGATCCTTTAAAGAACTGATATACATTTTTTGTGATATGATTTATACTATTCATATCCTTTTCTTTTTATTCAGAGAGAAAACAAACAAAAAAAAGATAGATAGACAGATTCAGCAACAATAGGGCATTTTGAAAATAATTGCCCATGAAAGTACAGAACATCAAAGTTCAAGTTTAAGCCGGCCATACATTGATCAAAATTGGGCCGGTTCAGCAGGGACTGGCCGTGATTCAAACCATGCATGGGCAGGCTAATTGTACCCAAGTCAATCCATCAAATGACTTGGGTACAACCAGCCTGTCAGATTTTTTACATGCAATTACTGCAGGTGACTGTAGCAGTCATCACGTTCTGTCAGCCGGTAAGGCTCCCTGCTCTGGCAAAATAAAATAACGCTGCAGGAGGAATTGCCCCATCAACACTGAGTGTGTTGATGGGGAAATCAAGTGATTTTTTTTCCTTCCATCCATGGTGAAAAAAAAAAAAATCAAGTCATCTATGGGCTGCTGTAGTCATTGAGCAGGCCCGGGGGGGCGGGCGATTTGCCCGTCGCCTCTGGGACACGGGAGCCACTGCAGGAGTTACTGGGGGGGTTAAGGGATTTGGTTCAGTGTTTTGCAGGCAGCCAGGTAGGGCCGGCACAGGTGGCTCCGTGGGTTGGGGGGCAAGCTGAGAAGTCAGGTACTGGGGGGACCCCTGTGGCAGGGGGGGGAGTCCGCTGGTACATCAGACGCAGGTGTGACAGGAAATACCTCTGCAGGAGAAAAAGCAGGGGAGCCTGCGGTAGTGGTCAGGAAAGACGTGGTCAGGATAGCGGATGCGGCTAAATGTGAAGTTTATGTCTGCTATGAGGGACCATTGGGAGCGCATTTAAAACAGGAGGTTAGGGATAAGATCGTAAAAGGTGAGTATTTCTCACTGTTACCATTGGAGAAGTTCAACTTGGATAGGGTGAAGCCGGACGATTCCAAAAAGGAGGATGAGGAGAAGCGGAGGTATCAGTTGATCCCTAGGACCTTCGTGAACTGGCTACAGGCGTTCGCCATTATGGGCAGCGTCATAGGTGAGATGAACCCGGAACATTGCTAGGTGCTGTTTTGCTACATGGACGCCATAGGGGAGGCCCATAGGGTGTATGGGGGGACCGCATGGCTTTGATATGACAAGCAGTTTCGGCAGCGGAGGGCAGTTAGGCCGGCCCTTAGGGGTGGGACCATAAGGATTTCAGCTTATGGATGCGTTTGATGTCTTCCGCCAGGGCCCAGAATCCGTTTTTTCGGGAGGGGGGGGGGGCACGGGATCACCCACCTCTGGACTGGCCGGAAAGAAATGGGGGGTGTGTTGGCAGTTTAACGAAGGATCCTGCAAGTTTGGTGGGTCCTGTCGGTTTAAACATGAATGCTCAGGATGTGGGGGGAATCACCCGTTGTCACGTTGCTTCAAGAAAAAAAAGCAGACAGGAGAGCCTGCTCAGAAGAGGGACAACAACGGTGATGGAGGTAAGGATGCGGCCTTTCCTAAATAGGTACCCGGATAGGGAGGCAGCAAAGGTGTTGGATGAGGGATTTTCAGTGGGTTTTAGGATTCCATGCTCCATGGCGGCGATACCTCCTATGGCAAAGAATTTACGGTCGGCACTGCAGAACCCAGGGGTGGTTTCCGAGAAATTGGCCAAGGAGGTGGCGTTGGGGCGCATGAGTGGGCCTTTTGCATAAAAGCCATTGCAGGATTTGGTTGTGTCACCGTTAGGAGTGGTGCCTAAGAAGGAACTGAATAAGTTTCACCTTATTCACCACCGCTTGTTTCCAAAAGGGGATCTGTGAACGATAGTATAAATCCTGACGATTGTACAATGTCTTACACAAAGTTCGATGCGGCCGTGGCATGGGTGAGGCACTACGGTCAGGGGGCGCTCATGGCAAAATCTGATATTGAGTCGCTTGCTACCAGTACATCCGGAGAGTTTTTGGCTGTTGGGTTGCTGTTGGCAGGGGGAATTCTACGTCGATCGGTGTCTGCCAATGGGTTGCTCTATTTCCTCTGCCAAATTTGAATTATTCAGCTCATTCCTCGAATGCGTGATTCGGGATGTGTCAGGGTTAGATTCCGTGATACATTACCTTGATGATTTCCTATGCGTGGGGCCGCATTCGTCTAATGTGTGTGCGATTCTCTTGGCGACCCTGCAGCACATTACGGGTAAGTTTGGGGTACCACTGGCAGTAGATAAGACGGAGGGCCTGATGACAGAACTTAGTTTCTTGGGCATCGAGATCGATACCAGAGCCATGGAGTGTAGGTTGCCAAGGGATAAGGTTGACGGGCTTAAAATGGATATCAGGGAGATGATGGAGAAAAGGAAAGTGCAGCTACGGCGGTTGCAATCCTTGTTAGGTAAGTTAAATTTTGCGTGTCGCATTATTCCGATGGGTAGGGTTTTTTGCCGACGGCTGTCGGCAGCTACAGCGGGGATACAGTCGCCAACCCATTTCATTAGGCTTACCAGGGAACACAGAGAGGATTTAAAGGTGTGGCACACGTTCCTGGAGACGTATAATGGTCGTTCGGTTTGGATGGAAGGGCCGGTAAGTAATTTAGATCTGGAATTAGTTACGGACGCGGCAGGATCAACGGGTTACGGGGCTTTCTTCCAAAGGCAGTAGAGCGACCGGAATTTTGGGTGGAGGCAGGATTTACTCGTAACCTGTTACTATTGGAATTGTTCCCGGTGGTACTGACGTTGGAATTGTGGGGTATGGCATGGCGGAACTTAAAGATACGCTTGAACTGCAACAACATGGGGGTGGTACAGGTCGTTAATCGGTTATCAGCATCATCACTGCCGGTAATACGGTTGCTGCGCCACCTCGTGTTGCGGTGTTTACAACTGAATGTTTTTCTATATGCTGTTCATATCCCGGGTATTGATAATACGTTGGCTGACTCCTTGTCTCAGTTCCAGTGGGACAGATTCAGGGAGCTGGCTCCGGCTGCAGAAAAGGAGGGGATTCCTTGCCCGGGGTGGCTTTGGGAGATGGCCTTGGAGTCGCTGCGGGCTGGATCAGGAAGTCGGTAAGTGGGTCGACCTGGGCAGCAGATAATAAGGTATGGATGGAGTGGTCAGAATTTACACAGCTGGCGGGAGCCGAGCTGGGAGGGCCAGAATTGAGGCTGTTAGTGGTGTATTTTGTTTCAAGACACATGGAAGGAGGAGGGTCAGTGTCCGCGATTGAGAGGAAGCTGGCGGGGTTGGCTTTTTTATTTAAGCTTCAGGGTTTGATTGAATTCACTAAGGATTTCTGGGTGAAACAGGCGCTAAAAGGTTACAGTAAGAGTCACTCAAAAAAGGATTTGAGGAGGCCGGTGTCTTTTTCAATTCTGCAGGTTCTGGGTACAAAACTGGGTGGGGTGTGTTTGTCTGATTATGAGGTAAGTTTGTTTAAAGCGGCTTTTTCTATTGCGTTTTTTGCAGCGTTTCGGGTGGGGGAATTGGTGAGCCCGGCAAAACAAGAAAAAGGGGGTTTGATGGTACAGGATGTGGAGGTCAAGGGTGATAGGGTGGTGCTGAGGTTGCGCCGGTCTAAGACGGATCAAGAAGGCAAAGGGGTAAAGGTGCAGCTGTTCACGTTGCCGGGTTCGGAACTTTGCCCGGTTGGAGTGGTTGAGGAATTTTTTTAAATTTGCCCAGTTGGGGAGGGGCTGTTGTTTGTGCATGGGGATGGGACCTTTTTATCTAGGTTCCAGTTTATTACAGTGTTCCGAAAATGCCTTGGGGCGGCAGGGCTAGATGGTAGACAATTCGCCTCACACTCCTTCCGCATCGGGGCGGCTACAGAAGCTACCAGGTGTGGGTTGGATAAGGCAGCAATTAAGAGGATCGGGAGGTGGGAATCCAGGAGGTTTCGGTCTTATGTGCGCCCTCATTTGGGGGCAGCACATATACATTCAATCATATGTTGTGTTATGTCTTTTCAGATGGTGGTCAGCCATGCCTCGTCTGGATCTTGGGGCACTCTTACGTGTTTTGGGGTGCCAAGAGGGGGGACGTTAGACCGGAAGGCAGGCAACTGGGAATTTCAAGGAGGGAGGCATGTATTCGATGGATAGGAATTCCAGGGATGGGATGGAGCAGGGTTGTGCCGGAAGTCGAACGATACGCTCGACTTGATAGGCCTCCTGATGTTTTTGGTTTTACAAGCAGGAGGAAATGACCTGGGGGTCCAATCCACCAGGGAGCTGGTTTCTGCTGTGAAGTGCGATTTTTTGGCACTTCGGGTGGCTTTCCCGGGAGTAATAGTGGTATGGTCGGACATAGTAGCGAGGACATCCTGGCGCATGGCGAGACCTGTGTTTAGGATTAATAAAGCGCGAATTAAGGTGAATAAGGCTGTGGGAAAATTTGTTGTCAACAATAGGGGACTGGTAGTGAGGCACATGGAGTTGGAGGTTAATGTGGGGATGTACGTAAGGGGTGACGGAGTGCACCTTTCAGCTGTAGGCATCGATTTATGGGCACTTGGTATTCAGGATGGTATTGAGAGGGCCTTGCCGGTATGGAGGGGCCCTTAAGGCTAAGGGGTCATCCTTGTGGGCTGTGGTGGTATCTTTGGTCTCTGATGGCGGTACAAAAACAGAGGTGATGGAAATGGTGGGGGCTTTTTCAGTGTTATGTGCCCCTCTGGTGTGTTTTTTCCAGCGGAAGGGTAGGCTGGAATATGGAAATGTTTGCACTGCGGGAAGGGAGTTGTCTCTGAGCTGTTAATATGGCTGGAGGCCTGGTATGGTAAAATATGGTCCCGCAGTGTACTGGTGATGGTGGAAAGTTTAAAGTGGAGAACGTGAAGTTCAGGGTGCCATCAGAAGACCAAAAGATTGGGAGGAAAAAACTGTCGGTAAAAAGGGTTGTACATAGTAATACATATGTTGATTAAAAAAGTTATTTCATATTTGGTTTTATAGTTTATTAATAAAAGGAGGCTGCTATGGCCAGTTTTTACTCCAAACTCCTGTGTGTGGTCTATTTTTTTTGAGATAAGAGGGGGAAAGAGAAAGGGGATATCAAGGTAACAGGGGGTGATGGAAAAGTTGGGGATATCGGTCTTGCACTGGTCATGTCAATATTTTTTGTGGCCACCATTATATTACAGCACTGCCTTAACCCTCTTGGACATGGACTTCACCAGAGTATCACAGGTTGCCACTAGAGTCCTCTTTCACTCCTCAATGAAGACATCACGGAGCTGATGGGTGTTAGAGACCTTGCGCTCCTCCAACTTCCATTTGAGGATGCCCCACAGATGCTCGATAGGGTTTAGGTCTGGAGACATGCTTGGCCAGTCAATCAGCTTTACCCTCAGCTTCTTTAGCAAGGCAGTGGTCATCTTGGAGGTGTGCTTGGGGTCGTTATGTTGGAATACTGCCCTGCGGCCCAGTTTCTGAAGGGAGGGGATCATGCTCTGCTTCAGTAAGTCACAGTACATGTTGGCATTCATGGTTCCCTCAATGAACTGTAGCCTCCCAGTGCGGGCAGCACTCATGCAGCCCCAGACCATGACACTCCCACCACCATACTTTATTGTAGGCAAGACACACTTTTCTTTGTACTCCTCACCTGGTTGGCGCCACACACGCTTTACCCCATCTGAACCAAATAAGTTTATCTTGGCGTCATCAGACCACAGGATATGGGCCCAGTAATCCATGTCCTTAGCAGGGGCTGATCCAGGGGGGGCAACGGGGCAATTGCCACCCCCGAGAAATTTGTTGGGGGCCTGGCAGATGAGAGAGCGGGAGGCTCTGCGTGCCGCTCCGCAGGTCTTTCCGCAGGCGACCGGGCGAGCCGAGCAGTCAGCTCATGGTTTGCGAGCAGTCAGCGTGAGTTGTGGGTGGGCGGGCCGGGCTGCCGCGTCAGTGTGTGGGAGGCTCGGCGTGAGTGCACAGCTGGCCAAGCACAGCTGGCCAATCAGCTAGCCGAAGGACAGGGAGCAGAGAGATGAGATCATCTCTCACCGCCCTGCATCCCTGCAGTAACCAAGTTCTGCCCTCACTGTGCAGGCAGCGTGAGCAGCAGAGAGATTGCATTATCTCTCTGCTGCCTGAGTCTGGGACACAGCAAGAAACAGACAAAACACCACCTTAGCAGGCAGGTGACTATCTGCAAATTGTGGCAGGTGATGTGGCAAGTGGACAATCCGCAAGGTGTGGCAGGTGACGCGGACAATCCGCAATTTGTGGCAAGTGACATGGCAAGTGACAATCCACAAGGTGTGGCAGGTGATGTGGCAAGTGGACAATCCCCAAGGTGTGGCAAGTGGAGAATCTGCAATGTGTGGCAAGTGACGTGGCAAGTGACAATCTGCAAGGTGTGGCAGGTGACGGGGCAAGTGACAATTCGCAATGTGTGGCAAGTGACATGGCAAGTGACAATCCGCAAGGTGTGGCAGGTGACGTGGCAAGTGACAATTCGCAATGTGTGGCAAGTGACGTGGCAAGTGACAATCCGCAAGGTGTGGCAGGTGACGTGGCAAGTGACAATCCACAAGGTGCGGCAAGTGACAATCCGCAAGGTGTGGCAGGTGACGTGGCAAGTGACAATCCACAAGGTGTGGCAGGTAACGTGGCAAGTGACAATCCACAAGGTGTGGCAAGTGACAATTCGCAATGTGTGGCAGGTGACAGTGATGAATGAAGCTCCAACATCAGCCATTTCCCAGATAAATTGCCCACAAAAAAACATATTTCTGACAGTGCCCCTCCCGAGACAAGACTCTGGATCCGCCCCTGGTCCTTAGTCTGCATGTCTTCAGCAAACTGCTTGTGGGCTTTCTTGTGCATCATCTTTAGAAGAGGCTTCCTTCTGTGACGACAGCCATGCAGGCCAATTTGATGCAGTGTGCGGCGTATGCTCTGAGCACTGACAGGCTAACCAACCACCCCTTCAACCTCTGCAGTAATGCTGGCAGCACTCATACATCTATTTCCCAAAGACAACCTCTGGATATGACACTGAGCACGTGCACTCATCCTCTTTGGTCAAACATGACGAGGACTGTCCTGTTAAATTGCTGTATGGTCTTGGTCACCGTGCTGCAGCTCAGTTTCAGGGTCTTGGAAATCTTCTTATAACCTAAGCCATCTTTATGTAGAGCAGCAATTCTTTTTTGCAGATCCTCAGAGAGTTCTTTTCCATGAGGTGTAATATTGAACTTCCAGTGACCAGTAAGAGAGTGAGAGCAATAACACCAAATTTAACACACCTGCTCCCCATTCACACCTGAGACCTTGTAACACTGACGAGTCACATGACACGGGGAGGGAAAATGGCTAATTGGGCCCAATTTGGACATTTTCACTTAGGGGTGTACTCACTTTTGTTGCCAGCGGTTTAGACATTAATGGCTGTGTATTGAGTTATTTTGAGGGGACAGCAAATTTACACTGTTATACAAGCTGCACACTCACTACTTTATATTGTAGCAAAGTGTCATCTCTTCAGTATTGTCACATGAAAAGATATAATAAAATATTTACAAAAATGTGAGGGGTGTACTCACTTTTGTGAGATACTGGGGGTTATGTACTAAAGGCAAATCCACTTTGCACTACAAGTGCACTTGGAAGTGCATTCACTGTAGATCTGAGGGGGACATGCAAGGAAAAATAAAAAACAGCGCTTTTGCTTGTACATGATTGGATGATAAAATCAGCAGAGCTTCCCCTCTTTTCAGATCTTCTCCTCAGATCTAAAGCGACTGCACTTGCAGTACACTTGTAGTGCAAATTGGATTTGCCTTTAGTAAATCAAACCTTCTGTATCTATATGGGATGTGGTGCTTGATAGTCATCATACATGCATCTACTGTATATCTCCTTAAATAAATTTGTATGACACAAGAACAAATTTCTTCTGTCTCTTGCAACAGTTCATCATTTTCCAGGAACTCCACAGCTGCCCATAGTGTTAATACTATTGACATAGGAGGACACCACCTAATGAAAGCCTTTATCTTTCCCCTTGACTAGAACAGCTTAGCAGCCATAGTCAGGACATGTGAAAGCCAGATCTGAGTATATCTCACATAAGTTATAGTAAAAAACAAGTACATTATCACAATGGCATATGAGATTTAGATGGAATAAACAAAATAAAGACAAACTCCATACAACACTTTGTAAGCAGAGAAAGGCACAAGGGAGATGTGGGTTAGGAACTGTGAGGGGAGATGGAGAGTGGGGGGGGGGGGGTAGAAAGAGGAGGGCATAAGGCATCTCTGACAGTTTGTCCAGGAGAGGCACGAGACAATGGATGGAGTTATGGGGGAGTAGAGGGCGGACGGCTTGTGTCCCAGCAGTTTGGAATGCGTCGCCACAGGAGCGGGGGCATGTGGGCTTCTGTGGTGTCTAGCGTTGTGATGGTGTATGGGCACCGGTCAGTGGAGAAAAGAGCATGGTGGCTCCTCAGACAGTGGTAACAGCTGTCAGTGGAGGAGTATCCGGCAGTTGGAGTCTGCTGCCATTGTGTCAAGGGACCAATGCTGGCGGGTAGGATGATTGTGGGCCAGGAGTGGGTTGCTGGTATGGCTGGGGAGGAGAGAAATGAGCTGTGGACTTGCAGAGGAATGATGGGAAACAGGATGGTGATGTGGATGGGTGTCAGTGTGCTAGATTGGACTGTTAGAGGAAGGGAGAGTCGGGAGAATGGAGATTACTAACCGTGGAGGTCCGACCGCCAAGTGCGGCTAGAGAGGCAGCATTGAGGTAGGCAGTTGGTGCCTGAGTTTTTGAGTTTGATGGGTGGGAGTGGCTAGATATTCACAGTATGTGAAGGCTGTCCGAGTACTTGAACAGGGTGTGGATGTATGCTGTACTGGAGGAGAAAGAAGGAGGACCACTCAGAAAACTATGTTGGCCGGTACCTCCTGTCTGGGAGATAAATGTGGATAAATGTGGATCTTGAAATCTTACTGAAAATATAGGTATAAATTAGGGTTGCACCGATACCGATATTAGTATCAGTATCTGTGCCGATATCGAGTATTTGCACAAGTATCAGTACTCGTGCAAATGTACTGATACCTGAAACCAATACTTTCAGGCTTGGCTCTTTGAGCTGTCAGTGGGTCTCCCCAGTGTTAACCACTTGACGACCGCCGCACGACGATGTACGTCGGCAGAGTGGCACGAGCAGGCAAAAGGGCTTACAGGAACGTCCTTGCCTGCCCAGGGTGGGGGGTCCGATCGGACCCCCCCCTCCGGTGCCTGCGGTGGTCGGCAAATCCTCCCCGGCAATCAGTGGTGAGGGGGAGGCCATCCATTCGTGGCCCCCCCCTCGCGATCGCTCCTGGTCAATGGGATAATTTCCCTGCCTCTGTATTGTACACAGAGGCAGAGGAAATGATGTCATCTCTCCTCGGCTCGGCGCCAAGGAGAGAAGACTGGAATGTGAGTTACACAAACACACACATACAGTAGAACACGCCAGGCATACATGACACCCCCGATTACCCCCCGATCACCCCTCCCCCCCCTGTCACACTGACACCAAGCAGTTTCTTCTTCTTTTTTTTTTCTGGTTACTGCATGGTGTCAGTTTGTGACAGTAAGTGTGGTGGGACAGTTACTGTTAGCCCCCTTTAGGTCTAGGATACCCCCTAACCCCCCCAATAAAGTTTTAACCCCTTGATCACCCCCCGTCGCCAGTGTCGCTAAGCAATCATTTTTCTGATCGCTGTATTAGTGTCGCTGGTGGCGCTAGTTAGGGAGGTAAATATTTAGGTTCACCGTCAGCGTTTTATAGCGACAGGGACCCCCATATACTTCTTAATAAAGGTTTTAACCCCTTGATTGCTCCCTAGCTAACCCTTTCACCACTGATCACCGTATAACTGGTTAGTTCGTTTATTTTTTATAGTGTCAGGGCACCCGCCATTTATTACGGAATAAAGGTTTAGCCCCCTGATCGCCCGGCGGTGATATGCGTCGCTCCAGGCAGCGTCAGATTAGCGCCAGTACCGCTAACACCCACGCATGCAGCATACGCCTCCCTTAGTGGTGTAGTATCTGAACGGATCAATATCTGATCCGATCAGATCTATACTAGCGTCCCCAGCAGTTTAGGGTTCCCCAAAACGCAGTGTTAGCAGGATCAGCCCAGATACCTGCTAGCACCTGCGTTTTGCCCCTCCGCCCGGCCCAGCCCAGCCCACCCAAGTGCAGTATCGATCGATCACTGTCACTTACAAAGCACAAAACGCATAACTGCAGCGTTCGCGGAGTCAGGCCTGATCCCTGCGATCGCTAACAGTTTTTTTGGTAGCGTTTTGGTGAACTGGCAAGCACCGGCGGCCTAGTACACCCCGGTCGTCGTCAAACCAGCACTGCAGTAACACTTGGTGACGTGGCGAGTCCCATAAGTACAGTTCAAGCTGGTGAGGTGGCAAGCACAAGTAGTGTCCCGCTGCCACCAAGAAGAAGACAAACAGGCCCGTCGTGCCCATAATGCCCTTCCTGCTGCATTCGCCAATACTAATTGGGAACCCACCACTTCTGCAGCGCCCGTACTTCCCCCATTCACATCCCCAACCAAATGCAGTCGGCTGCATGAGAGGCATTTTCTTTATGTCCTCCCGAGTACCCCTACCCAACGAACCCCCCAAAAAAGATGTTGTGTCTGCAGCAAGTGCGGATATAGGCGTGACACCCACTATTATTGTCCCTCCTGTCCTGACAATCCTGGTCTTTGCATTGGTGAATGTTTTGAACGCTACCATGCACTAGTTGAGTATTAGCGTAGGGTACAGTATTGCACAGACTAGGCGCACTTTCACAGGGTCTCCCAAGATGCCATCGCATTTTGGGAGACCCGAACCTGGAACCGGTTACAGTTATAAAAGTTAGTTACAAAAAAAAGTGTAAAAAAAAATATATATAAAATAAAAAAAAAAAAATAGTTGTCGTTTTATTGTTCTCTCTCTCTCTATTCTCTCTCTATTGTTCTTCTCTTTTTTTACTGTATTCTATTCTGCAATGTTTTATTGTTATTATGTTTTATTATGTTTGCTTTTCAGGTATGCAATTTTTTATACTTTACCGTTTACTGTGTTTTATTGTTAACCATTTTTATGTCTTCAGGTACGCCATTCACGACTTTGAGTGGTTATACCAGAATGATGCCTGCAGGTTTAGGTATCATCTTGGTATCATTCTTTTCAGCCAGCGGTCGGCTTTCCTTGTCAAAAGAAGTTTATTGAGTATACAATGTTATAAAGATACATAAAGTAAGTTTACAAGGATCTATAAAGTAAGCTCATTGTTTTACAGTAGGGTTTATATAGGTAAATATCATGAAATTTCAAATATTAAACATTGGGTTCACGTAAACCTAAATTAAAGATATATATCATTTCCTTAGTGTATATAGGTCAAATAAATTCTGATAATGAGCTTTAATCGTAAGGTGGAGAAAAGGAAAGAGAAAGAAGAAAAAGGGTTGAAAGGTAGAGGTATGGTCCACAAGGTTGTCCCGCTCGTCAGTTTATTATTCTTTTTAGTTCTCTTTGAAGCCTTAGAATGGGTGTCTCTGTAAGTCATTTAATCTGTTACCATGGTAACAGGACAGAGTCATTGAAATTTGACAGGAACTGTTGTTTTATCCAAGGGTGCCAAAGTTTTTCAAATTTTGGAATTTGATTTTGATCGATGGCTACCATCTTAGCATGGGACATTGTATTATTCATTCTGTGAATTGTTTCTGCTAGTACCAATGTAGGAGATTTCCATGCCTTGGCCACTGTTTGTTTTGCAGCCGTTATTAGTTGGATCATAAGTTTGAATTGAGAGAGTGTTAACCATTCCGGTTTTAGATTAAGTAAAGTTAAATATGGATCTGGTTGTATTATCTTTTTAAATATTTTAGATGCAATCACGAAAACTTCCTTCCAGAAGGTTTGGATTACTGGGCACGTCCACCATATGTGTAAATATGTGCCTATTTCTGGGCATCCTCGAAAACAAAGAGCTGAGGTATTAGGTGAATATTTTGTCACTCTAGCGGGTACAAGGTACCAGCGAGTTAGGACTTTATAATTTGTCTCCAGTGCTAAGATGTTGGGTGAAGATGACTTAGATGTGAGCCATATGTTAGACCAGTCCGTGTCTTCTAAAGTTCGTCCCAGGTCCTCCTCCCACCTCTGAACGTAAGAGGGTCTATTAAGATTTGCTACTCCATATAATTGATTATAAAGTGATGAAATTGTACCTTTAGCAAATGGATCTTTTGTACAGATTGATTCAAAAATGGATAATTGGGATAATGGTGTATCCACCTTTAGGAATGGTGTATAGAAATTTTTGATTTGGAGATATCTAAATATCTCAGAGTTTGGTAGATCATATTTTTCTCTAAGCGATGGGAATGAAAGGAATGATTTAGATGCTATGAAGTCATTTAGTGTCTGAATGCCTGATGTTGTCCAAGCTTTAAAAGAATTTGGGTAGATCCATGCCGGATAAAAGGCCGGATTTCTGATAAAAGAAAGGAGAGGATTGTGTGGAGATTGTAACTGATATTTGGTTTTTAGTTTATCCCAGAGAGATGAGAAGTGTTTAGTTATGGGATTATGAATTTTAAAGCGGTCTTTAGGATCAAGCCATAATAAATTTGATATTAATAGAGGGTCATTTTCTGAAGCCTCTATAAATACCCATAGTGGGATTTCCTGTTTTGCATGGTATTTGGACAGACTGGCCAAATGTGCTGCTCTGTAGTAGTTAGTAAAATTAGGGTATCCCAGGCCTCCTTTATTTTTGGGAAGATGTAGTGTGTGTATAGGTATACGTGGTTTAGAAGAGCCCCATATAAACGAAGTTGCTCTTTTTTGTACTATTCTCAAAAAATAGGAAGGAATTGGAATAGGGAGGACTCTGAATAGATAAAGCAATTTGGGTAGAATAGTCATTTTGATTGGATTAATTTTCCCTATCCAGGATAAAGGAAGTTGCGACCATTGTTTTATTAGATTTGTGATCTGTCTTAATACAGGAGGATAATTGGTTGAGAATAAGTCAGAATGAGATGCTGTTAAATGAATTCCAAGATATGGGATTGATTTTTCTGCCCATGTGAATGGGAGTGCAGCCCTAGCCGGGATCAATTCCATGTTTGTGAGTGAAATATTAAGCACTAGGCATTTTTTAGGATTAATCATAAGGCCGGATAGGGCTGCAAATCCATCAAGAGCTGGTATTAAGTTAGGACCAGAGACCTGTGGTGATGATAGAAAAAGTAATATATCGTCTGCAAATATACATAATTTGTGTGTAATACCTCCTACTTCAATGCCAGTTATAGTTTGGTTTGTTCTGATGTATTGGGCCATGGGTTCGAGTATAAGGGCAAATAATAAGGGAGATAATGGGCAACCCTGTCGGGTACCTCTTTCGATATTAAAGGCTTCAGATTTGTATCCAGCATATTTTATATAGGCTTTGGGTTTATTATATAATGCTTTGATCCATGTTAAAAAGTGGGGTCCAAAACCCCATTTTTGTAATGAATATTGCATATATTGCCAGGATACTGTGTCAAATGCCCTCTTAATATCGAGAGATAGAAAACATAAAGGGATTTTCCGTTTTTTAGCAATATGTGCCAATAACACTGCCCTGCGTATATTATCGCCTGCCTGTCTATTTGGCATAAAGCCTACTTGATCTCTATGTATTAATTTTCCTATAATGCTATTGAGGCGTTTTGCTATTATTTTTGCTAATAATTTAATATCGAGGTTTAACAGAGAGATAGGCCGATAATTCACACAGGAAGTATCATCAGAAAGGGGTTTTGGGATCATACAAACAATTGCCATTAGTGTTTCTTGCCGAAAAGAATGTCCATCTAGAAGTTTGTTAAAAGTTTCAGTGAGAATGGGAGAGAGTATTTCTGAGAATGTTTTATAGTATAAAGCCGAGTAGCCGTCTGGGCCTGGTCTTTTGTTAAGTTTTAGGTCTTTTATGGCGTTAGCAACTTCATCTATAGTTATAGGCTCATCCAAACTGCTTTTTTGATTCTGAGATAACTCAGGTAAGTTTATTTTTGAGAAGAAGGATTCAGCTTCTGTAGGATTAAATTCATTGTTTGTCTTGTATAAAGTTGCGAGATGTGAGTGAAATTTATGGACTATTTTAACGGGATTACAAGTGTAAACATTTTTTGATAATTTCAAACGTATTGGTTTGAAAGATTTGTTAGTTGAATTTAATGCCCGAGCCAAATATGTACCTGGTTTGTTTGTATTCATGTAGAAATTGTGTTTGGAGCGTTTGAGGGATTTATCAACTGACTCAGTGAGAAATAGATCGTATTCCAATCTAGATTTTTCCAGATGAGATTTTGTACTCTGAGATGGATTATCTTGAAATGATATGTAGGCTGCATTAAAATTGAGTTCTAGTTTTTTTGCTAGATTTTTGCGTTCCCGTTTAAATAGTGCCATTTGTCTTTGTATTGTACCACGCAAGACAGGCTTATGAGCTTCCCACAGTGTTATTGGGGAGATGTCTGTTGTATTATTAATTGATATGTATTCCTTTAAAGCTTGTTCAATGGCCACCTGATGTAGTGGGTGTTTGAGCATTATGTCCGGTAAGTACCACGTTGGGTCATGCGCTTTTGGTATGGCTGAGGCTATAGTAGTGTATACTGCATTATGGTCAGACCACGGAATCGGAATTATATCTGATGCAATAATTTCTGGTATCATTCCTATTGTTAGAAAAATATGATCTATTCTGGTGAAGGTTTGATGAGGGTGCGAGAAATAAGTGAATTTCTTTTTCATTGGGTTACTTTCTCTCCATGAATCTACCAGATTGTATTTGGAAAGAAGTTGAGAAAAAGGTAATCTAGAGGTTATTTTGGATGGTGTAAAAGGTGATTTATCTAGAAATGGGAGAAGGACCTGGTTTGAATCCCCACACATTATCACTGTTCCTATTTTGTGTGTATTAATCACTTGTAATATATGTGAGAGGAATGGTGTAGGTTGTTTGTTAGGAGCGTAGTAGGAAATCACTGTGATTGCTGTATCCATTATATAACCCATGAGTATCAGGTATCTACCTTCTGGGTCTTTAATTTCTGATGATAAGGTGAATGGTGTGGATCGGTGAAATGCAATTAGAGTTCCCCTTTGCTTGGTACAGGCAGAAGCCGTGTAAATTTGTTGATAAAAAGGAGAAATATATTTTGGAGTAGAATCTTTGGTGAAGTGTGTTTCTTGGAGGCATACTATGTGAGCCTTCTTGTTATGGAAAGTACGGAAGGCTTTGGTCCTTTTTGGAGGGCCATTTATTCCCTGAACATTCAGGGAAAGTATATTCAGTGGTGCCATGGCAATAGATCAAATAGTTTTGACTTACTTTTTGTTATGCAGAGCTGACTGCGCAGATCAACCTGTGTGGACTGAAGAGATGAATAGATAGAAAAGAAACCAGTGAATTCTGGAGTAAAGAGTAAACAAAAAACATATGAGATTAAATGATACATTGTATAAATTATTTTTTGCAAGTAATCACAATTTACCCGTGAAAGAGAGTAAATATCTCTCTCAGGGGAATAAGTGCCTTCGTCACACTCCCACATAATATGATTGGGAGAATGAGGAGGGCTAATGGGGGTACACGGATCTTCCGCTTACAGGAGAGAAGTGCTATGTCAAAAGACATCAAAATTATGTTTCATTAATTGGAGTGCAGAATATAGTTTTTGTTGAAATTATTTATTCCAGGGTGGTTGTATATGGTTAGTCTTGCCCTAGGCTAAATAATTCAGTTAGAAAGGTACTGTTAATAACTTTGGTATTGATGAAGATAGTTTAAATTATTTTGGGATTTTAACCCTTTTAGAGTAAACAATTACATATTTTATTCATATGCAACTGTTTAGATATGTTAACTCATAAAATTGAGGTTGTATTGCTTCAGATTAGAATAAACAAAAACATAATTCTAGGGACTAGTTAGGTAATAATATATTTGTTTTAAGAAAAGAAAGAAAAAGCTTCCATTACTTCTGGATTATTGAACATATTTGTCCTAAAAAGTAATAAATCTATTGTTATTACCTGATAATATATAACTGAACAAGAATTTCCTTATTTCACTTATATATTCTAAGGCTATATGAATCAGAAGTAATAAGAAATATAACTGGAATGTAACATGATCCCACACAGTGTGTGACTATCAGAATGCAGTTACATTCAGTTATAAATACAGGTTTTTTATAGAGAACCATCTCTTAGTATAATAAATGAAGAGATATCAGGAATTAGGATGTCAGTTCATTGAATCCTCTTGGTCCATGGATGATGTGGCATAACGGCCTCTTTTGTGAGAATGATGATTCCCATTTTGTTCTGAAATTTTCTGGGTGCTGCCTGAAGGTGAAGATGACGCCATTCTTCTGCGTGTGGGAGAGTTGCTGCTTGTGGGTTCTGTCAGATTTAATTTTAAAAGGGTTTGTTGTAGTTCATCTGCTGATCTGCTTCTGTAAATTGTACCTTGGTAGTTAAATCTGACTGAAAAGGGGAAGCCCCATTGATACATAATGTTGTGGCGTTGCAGTTCCATTAGTTGTGGGTTTCATGGATCGTCTTTTAGTAATAGTAAGTTGGGATAGGTCAGCAAAAATTTGATAATTGTGTCCTTGAAAATTAAGTTCCTTTTTTTCTCTTGCAGCAATTAGTATTTGTTCTTTCGTTCTGTAATAATGAAATTTTGTGATTATATCACGTGGGGGTCCATCTTTCTTTTTGGCTGTGAGGGCTCTGTGTACTCTGTCCAGTTCTAAACGTTCAATAGGGATATCTGGCTTTAGTTCTTGTAATAGAGCAGTAATAGTAGATTGCAGGTCTGTCACAGTTTCAGGTATTCCCCTTATGCGCAAGTTTGAACGTCTGGCTCTATTTTCGTAATCTTCGAGCTTAGTTTGAAGTATTAAATTCTCTTTTTTTAATTGTTCCAATTCTGTTATATTTTCTTGGGTTGTAATTTCAATTTCATCCATTTTTATTTCTAAGGCTGCGGTGCGGTTTCCCAGCTCTCTTATTTCTTTGGTTAGGCTTTTTGTTATTTGGTCTGAGGTTTGTTTTAAAGCCTTATGAAGCATCTTTTCAAATTGTAATAATATTTCTGGGGATACTGAGGAGGCTTGTGGAGAAGTTTGTGAGAGGATTTGTTCTGTATCTGACTCAAATGGAGAGTCTTGCTGTGACATTTTCTGTCTGTGAGAGCGCCCTGATGCTGTATCTTGTGAGGTGACTGGAGCTGCTTCAGCTGCAGTGAGTGCCTGTGAGCTCTTTGTGAGGTGATTTTTATTTCTGCCACGGTTTCCTCCCAGTACCATATTTCCTGCCCAAACTTTCACAGTTTGTTCCCTGGGACAAAAAGGTTCAAATGGATACCTTTTGAGCCTGCAGGCTCTGCTTTGTCCTTCTCTTCTCTCCTCAGCGGTGTGGAGCTCTAACAATGCATTTCTGCTCTGCTAGGCTCCGCCTCCTGCCCCCCCCCCGCGGTCGGCTTTCATGTAAAAGCAATCCTAGCGGCTAATTAGCCTCTAGACTGCTTTTACAAGCAGTGGGAGGGAATGCCCCCCCCCCCCACCGTCTTCCACGTTTTTCTCTGGCTCTCCTGTCTCAACAGCGCCATTGGGAAAGCATTTTATCACACCGATGTTGGTGTGGTCAGATGCTTTGAGGGCAGAGGAGAGATCTAAGGTCTAATAGACCCCAATTTTTTCAAAAAAGAGTACCTGTCACTACCTATTGCTATATCATAGGGGATATTTACATTCCCTTAGATAACAATAAAAATGATTAAAAAAAAAATGAAAGGAACAGTTTAAAAATAAGATAAAAATGCAAAAAAATAATAAAGAAAAAAAAAAGCACCCTTGTCCCCCCCTGCTCTCGCGCTAAGGCGAACGCAAGCGTTGGTTTGGTGTCAAATGTAAACAGCAATTGCACCATGCATGTGAGGTATCACCACGAAGGTCAGATCGAGGGCAGAAATTTTAGAAGTAGACCTCCTCTGTAAATCTAAAGTGGTAACCTGTAAAGGCTTTTAAAGGCTTTTAAAAATGTATTTATTTTGTTTCGACTGCACGTTTGTGCGCAATTTTAAAGCATGTCATGTTTGGTATCCATGTACTCGGCCTAAGATCATATTTTTTATTTCATCAAACATTTGGGCAATATAGTGTGTTTTAGTGCATTAAAATTTAAAAAAGTGTGTTTTTTCCCCAAAAAATGCATTTGAAAAATCGCTGCGGAAATACTGTGTGAAAAAAAAATGAAACACCCACCATTTTAATCTGTAGGGCATTTGCTTTAAAAAAAATATATAATGTTTGGGGGTTCAAAGTAATTTTCTTGCAAAAAAAAAAAAATTTTCATGTAAACAAAAAGTGTCAGAAAGGGCTTTGTCTTCAAGTGGTTAGAAGAGTGGGTGATGTGTGACATAAGCTTCTAAATGTTGTGCATAAAATGCCAGGACAGTTCAAACCCCCCCAAATGACCCCATTTTGGAAAGTAGACACCCCAAGCTATTTGCTGAGAGGCATGTCGAGTCCATGGAATATTTTATATTGTGACACAAGGAAAGAGACATTTTTTTTTTTTTGCACAAAGTTGTCACTAAATGATATATTGCTCAAACATACCATGGGAATATGTGAAATTACACCCCAAAATACATTCTGTTGCTTCTCCTGAGTACGGGGATACCACATGTGTGAGACTTTTTGAGAGCCTAGCCACGTACGGGACCCCGAAAACCAAGCCCTGCCTTCAGGCTTTCTAAGGGCGTAAATTTTTGATTTCACTCTTTACTGCCTATCACAGTTTCGGAGGCAATGAAATGCCCAGGTGGCACAAACCCCCCCCCCCCAAATGACCCTATTTTGGAAAGTAGACACCCCAAGCTATTTGCTGAGAGGTATAGTGAGTATTTTGCAAACCTCACTTTTTGTCACAAAGTTTTGAAAATTGAAAAAAGAAAAAAAAATGTTTTTACTTGTCTTTCTTCATTTTCAAAAACAAATGAGAGCTGCAAAATACTCACCATGCCTCTCAGCAAATAGCTTGGGGTGTCTACTTTCCAAAATGGGGTCATTTGGGGGGGTTTGTGCCACCTGGGCATTCTATGGCCTCCGAAAATGTGATAGGCAGTGAAGAGTGAAATCAAAAATTTACTCCCTTAGAAATCCTGAAGGCAGAGATTGGTTTTCGGGGCCCGTACGCGGCTAGGCTCCCAAAAAGTCCCACACATGTGGTATCCCCATACTCAGGAGAAGCAGCTAAATGTATTTTGGGGTGCAATTCCACATATGCCCATGGCCTGTGTGAGCAATATATCATTTTGTGACAACTTTGTGCAAAAAGATAAAAAAATAAATTGTCACTTTCCTGCAACTTGTGTCAAAATATAAAATATTCCATGGACTCAACATGCCTCTCAGCAAATACCTTGGGGTGTCTACTTTCCAAAATGGGGTCATTTGGGGGGGGGGGGTTGTGCCATCTGGGCATTTTATGGCCTTCAAAACTGTGATAGGTAGTGAGGAGTGAAATCAAAAATTTACGCCCTTAGAAATCCTGAAGACGGTGATTGGTTTTCGGGGCCCCGTGCGCGGCTAGGCTCCCAAAAAGTCCCACACATGTGGTATCCTCATACTCAGGAGAAGCAGCTAAATGTATTTTGGGGTGCAATCAGGGGCAGACTGACCATTGAGCGACTCAGGCACTGCCCGAGGGCCCTGGGCCACTAGGGGGCCCCATCAGGGTTGCCAGCCTCAGTAAAACCAGGGACAGTATGTATAAATCTGTGGTTTTTTTACATCTGTCTGTGTACACTGTGTGTACATGTATGTGTATACTGTGTGATTGTATACTGTGTGTGTGTATACTGTGTGGCCCCATAATCTCTGATTGCCTGGGGGCCCCATAATCTCCTATTGCCCGGGGGCCCCATGAGTTATCAGTCCGCCCCTGGGTGCAATTCCACATATGCCCATGGCCTGTGTGAGCAATATATCATTTAGTGACAACTTTTTGTATTTTTTTTTTTTGTCATTATTTAATCACTTGGGACAAAAAAAAATAATATTCAATGAGCTCAACAGGCCTCTCAGCAATTTCCTTGGGGTGTCTACTTTCCAAAATGGGGTCATTTGGGGGGGGGGGGGGTTTGTACTGCCCTGCCATTTTAGCACCTCAAGAAATGACATAGGCAGTCATAAACTAAAATCTGTGTAAATTCCAGAAAATGTACCCTAGCTTGTAGACGCTATATATAACTTTTGCGCAAACCAATAAATATACACTTATTGACATTTTTTTTACCAAAGACATGTGGCGGAATACATTTTGGCCTAAATGTATGACTAAAATTGAGTTTATTAGATTTTTTTATAACAAAAAGTAGAAAATATCATTTTTTTTCAAAATTTTCGGTCTTTTTCCGTTTATAGTGCAAAAAATAAAAATGGCAGAGGTGATCAAATACCATCAAAAGAAAGCTCTATTTGTGGGAAGAAAAGCGCGCAACTTTCGTTTGGGTACAACATTGCATAACCGCGCAATTAGCAGTTAAAGCGACGCAGTGCCAAATTGGAAAAAGTCCTCTGGTCCTTAGGCAGCATAATGGTCCGGGGCTGAAGTGGTTAAAGAAGTCCGGTAATTGGAGCTGTCAAAAAAAAAAAAAAAAAAAGCAGCCAGCAATGTTTATTACCAACATTGCTCAGCCCTAAAACACTAAAATAAAAAGAAACATTGTTTCTTTTTGTATATTTCTGTTTCTTCATCTGTAGAGCAAAGGGATGAACAAATGTTCCTCTGTTTAACCCCTTAATAACCCTCAATTTACTCTAATCAGCCTTAATTAACTCCCTATTCTCCTCCATTTAATTATTATTTTCTTGCATTTTCTCTTTTGTTCACATTTTATAAATGATAAACAATTAAAACTTTTTTTTGTTTGCTTTGTTAGTGAATATTTTTACACATATATATTAACATATATTTACACATTTCACATTGAAAAAGCGCTAAATGAAAAAAAAAAATATATATTTAACTTGTAAATAACTTTTCAATGCTTTGTACCATCGCTGACAGCTGAAGTTAAAATAAAACAGTTGCGGTAGGTATCGGTAATTAGTATCGGCGAGCACTAAATAAAAAAGTATCTGTACTTGTACTCGTAAATAAAAAATTGTATCGGTCCATCCCTAGCATAAATAAATATATAATGGGGAGTGGTTAAATGGAAAAATGTATATTAGATGATGGCTAAAAATAAAATGAAAATGAAAAGAAAATGAGAATGAATCTTCAAATGAAGATGGAAATAAAAATAAAATTATGAAATAAAAATAAAATGAAATTAAATATAAAAATAAAAATGTGAATAAAATTAAAAAGGGGAAATATGAGTGGACTGGGAAAATTGATAAGTGCTGAGAAATGCGTTTAAAAAGATTCTATAGTCTCATAGAGTCCATATGGCGTGAGGGTATTGAGTCGGTGTATCCAGTAGGATTCCCTCTGGCACAGTCTGGTGTATCTGTTGTAGTTTATAGATTCCGGTATTTGCTCTATGATTGTAGCGGTTATTAGCTCTGGGTTTTTATCGAGGTATGTGGCGAAATGACGAGAAACACTGTGTTCTGGGAATGCATTCTTGATGTTAAATCTGGCGGAATGTTTGGATGGTCCTCCCAACATATTGCCTGTTGCACGGGCAGGTTAGTAGATAAATGAAGAACTAAGAAGAACAGTCTGAATCAGAGCTCCGGAAGCAGTTCAGTTTTAAATGGTTTGTCTCAACACTCCTACTGCCACTTTTGCTGGACAGCTTGGTCTGTTAAAGGAAGTTGTAAAAATAGCTGACACAGTGGCAAGATTAAAATAAAAGTAAAAATAGCTTAAAAAATTACTGCAGCCACCACATCTAAGAATTGCAATAATATGCAATATAATACTGTCGCACCTTGATGTTTAGGCAAGGTTGCTAGTAAATTTACCTGCCAAGTATAGTTGTCTTGGCCAATTGATAGGAGATCAATTGATTCCACCCTAATTCTGGAATTGCTGCACTTCTCTCTTCTGTCACTAGATGGCCAGGTATCTGGTGGCATTAGATAAGACAAGGGTATTGCAAGGACAGATTAGGAATAGATGGGGTATCTCAGCCAATGGTCAGGAATTTTCTTGGGTCCCTTGGCCTGCTGGGAGAGCCTATTTATGTGGGGTGAGGTCAGGTGATCGGGGTTCTGTGCCACCTGGACGGCTGTATGGGTGGACATGTGTGTTACTGCCCCTGGCTGCAAGGCCAGAGCCTGAGGCCTATCCCGGGGACATCTGGCTGCTGGGCTGTCTGATGGCCTATCCAGAAGCAAGAGAGCAGTGCAGGGTTAGGACTGCAGCTTGCAGTCCAACCAACAGTAACGGTTCTGCCAGCTGGAGAACCTGTCATGGTCGAAGGTAGAAGGGGAGCTGTCGTCACTAAGTGACCATCCACCTTATCACCAGGGACCACCGTGAGCAGCTGAAGCAAGTACCAGAGCAGTCTGCTCGCAAACTGGGGAGGGTGAAGAATTGGGAAAATTCAGCAGAGGTCAAGCCAGGGACCCAGCCAGCGGAGGTGACGCTTGCAGAGCAGCCTTGTGTACCAAGCCAGGGACTGAGCAAGCCAGTGGAGTGACGCTTGAGGAATATCTGAGTGCCAAGCTAGGGACCCAGCAGGGACGTGGGGGTGATGTTTGAGGAAGATACTCAGTGAGAAGATTGGAAGAGCTCAGGAGATCCAGTGGCAGTGGATCAGTGGGTCTAGGTGATAGACTGGGAGCTCAGTTGAGTGAAGATATAAAAAGGAGATTGTGGAGGAAGTGACAGAGTTCATTGCAACTTTTGTTAGAAACTGTTCAAGATTGTTACCATAGGAGGCAACGTGTCTACACATGCAGATGTGGTGTCGGGCTGAGTGCCTTTCCCTGCATGGCTGTCTACCTAGAAGTCTCGGAATATGCTAATTAAGATTGCAACTAAAGGTCGTCCTGGCCCTAACCCTCTCTCCCACAGTTTTGTTTAAGAGAAAATAAATCTCTTTGCATTCAAGAAGTGTCTGGTGCCTATTAATCTACATACATTGCACCCACCATGCCTCGTAACCCACTCTACACAGAAGGAAGATGTCAGCTGTCCTTAACTCTGGAGGTCACCATTAGGCCTGGAGAGGCTCAGGACTTGGCTACAATACATTTTTGTTTTTGGGTTTAATACCACTTTAGATACATTAGCAATGCTGATTCATTTCAACATAAAAAACAAGTTTTTAGATACATTAGAAACACTATCAACTTTGAATAAAGTGGCCAGTAGCACAACAGTTTAATAGTATCATTTGTTGGGAGCTTTCTTTTTACAGTACCACACTGCATGGGCTTAAAAGTGTAGCGCTGGTAGATTTTTATCTACCGCTGATAGGTAAATTTAGTGGGTCGCTTATTATAGGAAGTTTGATTTTGCCTCTGTTCCAGCTTGGCTGATGTTGCATGCAGTTCTACATTGTGCCGGGGGGTGTCGTTGTCACCATCGGCAGGTGTAGGAAAAGCAACGCGTTGAAGCGACTGAGTGCTCCTCTGTCCCGGAGAAAACTCGGTGGAGGTGGTCCTCCGAGTTGCATTCTGGGAGAGGGTATTTATGGGACGGACGCCATGTTTTAGGGTTCGTTTTCAGCCACCCGCTGGCCCTCCTGGCCGACAGGTATGCACTAGGAATACCACCTCGTGGTCCTCCGTTCCAGAGGCCCGCGTCGCTGCGGCGTGTGGGTGGGCCCATAAGCCTGTCTGAGGCCTACCACAGCAGCGGAGGAATGGTCCTGAGCTGTCTATCCTGAGTGAAGAAGCTGGACAACCGAGAAGATCCCAGGGGAGGACCCATCATGGAAGGATCATGCAGAGTGCTGGTCTGGAGAGGGGCCTGGTGACTCGGTTGGAGGACGCATTCCGAAGTAATCTTACAGTATAGTACTGCCAGGTCGGCTTAAAGGTTCTAGTACTGTATCTGACTTTCATCACAAACCAATACATCCTGTGGCAGAGGATCGTACGGGTTTTATTCCAGATATGTCTGTGGCAGAGACTTTTGTTCGTGCTACGTGCTGGCTGCTAGGCAAGTGAGAGATGTCTATCCAGGCGGGCAAAGATTGAATCCTATGAAACGGGGACTATTCAATTGCAAGTGTTCAATTACAAAGAATGTTCTGAAGAAATACAACAGAAAGGTATTTGAGCTTCCCTGCAGCTTTCCTACTACCTCTTTCCTGCTACTTCCCTTGTTCGTTTGATTAAAGCATTGGAAAACCTACTCAAGTGTTTGGTGCTTATATCATCCAGAGGTAAACTCAAAGGAACCCTAGACCCGGTGCCGGTGAAACAGAGGTGTCGAGAGTGAAGGTAACAAGCCCGCTTAAACCAGCAGCTCCACCGAGAGTTTTTGCTACAAAAGTGGAATAAAAATGTCAAAACACAAAAAAGTGCACAAAAAAAAAATTAAAAACACAACCCTACATTCTCCGAACACTCTTCCATCCCCGTATCCCCAATTAATTCCAAAAAATTAAAACATAGACTTCAGTTATGCGTTTGGTGGAATTACACAAGCATTTGAATAGGCAGCAAATAGAAAGAGGCTAGACAGGTTTTATCTTGCAATATAAATTAGAGTGCATTATGTGAGAGACAATAGCCACAAATGCTGTTCATTGACTGGACAGTGTGTAAGTAAGTAAAAGTAGAGGCAGAGGTGCAGCATTGGTGGTGAGCATTGCTGATAGTTAGGGGTGATGGAGGTGGAGGTGAAAGCAAAGGCAGAAAAGAAGCACTGACCAAATATTGCCATGACAATATTTGATCAATGAATGCACCTGGGATCCACAGCTGTATGTTTACATTATAGTAACCAGGGATTTGGGCTGGTAAACTGCCCAAATATGAGAAACTGTGAAAAAAAAATTGCTTTTTTAAAAAAAAATGGGGATATTATAGCAAAAAGTACAAAATATTGTGTTTTTTTTTTTTCAAAATTGTCGCTCTTTTTTTGTTTATAGCGCAAAAAAAAAATTCATTTGAGGGGTCATTTGGAGGGTATTTGTACTTTCCTGGCTTGTTAGTGTCTCAAAAAATGATATAGGACAGTACATCAGGTGTGATAAATTTTCAGAGATTGGCACCATAGCTTGTAGACTATAACGTTCACAAAGACCAAAAAATATACACTTTTTTTGGTTATTTTCACCAAAGATATGTAGCAGTATAAATTTTGGCCAAAATGTATGAAGAAAAATTACTAATTTGCAAAATTTTATAACCGAAACAAAGAAAAATGCATTTTTTTACAAAATTTTCAGTTTTCAAAAAAAAAAAAAAAAAGCAGAGACGATCAAATACCACCAAAAGAAAGCTCTATTTGTGGGAAAAAAGGACGTCAATTTTGTTTGGGTGCAGCGTCGCACGACTGCGCAATTGTCAGTTAAAGCGACGCAGTGCCGAATCGCAAAAAATGGCCCGGTCATTCAGCAGCCAAATCTTCCGGGGCTGAAGTGGTTAAAGTATATGTAAACACTCACCTTGTAAAACAACCCATTCAGTTTAAAATAGAAATAAAAGGCAAAATATTTATGGGGGGGAGAGACACAGCAGTACACTAGACTTCCCAGTGAAAGGCTGTGTGGGGAGGGGCATCTCAGAACTAGTCTGATCTTTGTAGGAGTGCAGGCTGAGTTCCCCAGCATAGCTAGAGAACTGACCATGGTGTGTTTTCCTGCTTAGTGTGGTCAGTTTTTAATAGGAAAGCAGAGAGACTGGTAGGAACACCAGGGATTTCACACAACTGAAGTAATAAGCAGGATACAGGTACATGCTACAGTAGGCACATACTGTATCCGGATTGTGAAATGTTGGGTTTACATACTCTTCATCTTCTCTCTTTCATTTTAGAGGTTGTGATGGTCTTAAAACCAAATCATACGTGCAATTTTCAGAAACTGAAACTTAACATAACATATCAGCAGACCTACTTACTTGGCTCTTCTTCCTGTAAAAAAAACATGTTTTCCTGTTCTGCCAATCTTCTGCTGAAAGTAGCAGATGTGGTTAGCTATCCAGTACATGCAAGCACATGCAAAACAGGATAATGCAATGTATGAAACTAACAGAACACATAACATATTGTCAGTTTCACTTGGACAGCAAAACAAAATTTCTGTCGATGCAAAGAAGAGAAGCAGGATTTTAGCTGCTCTAAAGTGGAAAAACTGCCTTGGACATGTACATTCAATAAGCGAGTTTTGCCACATAGTCATTAAAGTGGACCTTGGGTCATTTTTTCAAATTTCCATCTATTAAAACTTGTTGTTTTAACTTTGGATAGTAAAACATTTTTTTCTGCCAGTAAATACCTTATACAGTGCACTCTAATTCATCCCAAAGGTGTTCTATCTGGTTGAGGTCAGGACTCTGTGCAGGCCAGTCAAGTTCTTCCACCTCAAACTCATTCATCCATGTCTTTATGGATCTTGCTTTGTGCACTGGTGTGCAGTCATGTTGGAACAGGAAGGGGCCATCCCCAAACTGTTCCCACAAAGTTGGGATCGGGAAATTGTCCAAAATGTCTTGGTATGCTGACGCCTTAAGAGTTCCCTTCATTGGAACTAAGGGGCCAAGCCCAACCCCTGAAAAACAACCTCACACCATAATCCACTCTCCACCAAATGATTTGGACCCGTGAACAAACAAAGGTCCATAAAGACATGGATGAGCAAGTTTGGGGTGGAGGGGGTCCTGACCTCAACACGATAGAACACCTTTGGGATGAATTAGAGCAGAGACTGTGAGCCAGGCCTTTTCGTCCACATCAGTACCTGACCTCACAAATGTGCTTCTGGATGAATGGTCAAACATTTCCATAGAATCACTCCTAAACCTTGTGGACAGCCTTCCCAGAAGAGTTGAATCTGTTATAGCTGCAAAGGGAGGGCCAAATCAATACTGAACCCTACGGACTAAGGAGTCCCAATACTTTTGGTAATATAGTGTGTGTATACAGTGGATATAAAAAGTCTACACACCCCTGTTAAAATGTCAGGTTTCTGTGATGTAAAAAAAACAAGACAAAGATAAATCATTTCAGAACTTTTTCCACCTTTATTGTGTGCGCACCAATACTTTGTTGAAGCACCTTTTGATTTTATTACAGCACTCAGTCTTTTTGGGCATGAGTCTATCAGCATGGCACATCTTGACTTGGCAATATTTGCCCACTCTTCTTTGCAAAAACACTCCAAATCTGTCAGATTGCGAAGGCATCTCCTGTGCACAGCCCTCTTCAGATCACCCTACAGATTTTCAATAGAATTCAGGTCTGGGCTCTGTCTGGGCCATTCCAAAACTTTAATCGTATTTTGGTGAAGCCATTCCTTTGTTGATTTGCATGTATGCTTTGGGTCGTTGTCATGCTGAAAGAAGAAGTTCCTCTTCATGTTCATCTTTCTAGCAGAAGCCTGAAGGCTTTGTGCCAATATTGACTGGTATTTGGAACTGTTCATAATTCCCTTTACCTTGACTAAGGCCCCTGTTCCAGCTGAAGAAAAATAGCCCCAAAACATGATGCTGCCATCACCATGCTTCACTGTGGGTATGGTGTTCTTTTGATGATGTGCAGTGTTGTTTTTGCACCAAATATATCTTTCGGAATTATGGCCAAAAAGTTCAACCTTGGTTTCATCAGTTTCATCAGACCTTAACACATTTTCCCACATGATTTTGGGAGACTACAGATGTGTTTTTGCAATATTTAGCCGGGTTTGGATGTTTTTCTTTGTAAGAAGAGGCTTCCATCTTGCCACTCTACCCCAAAGTCCAGACGTATGAAGAATACAGGAGATTTTTCTTCTCGTCTTTTCATCAATTTTGGAGGGATGTTCAGTTCTTGGTAATGTCACTGTTGTGCCATATTTTGTCCACTTGATGATGACTGTCGTCACTGTGTTCCATGGCATATCTAATGCCTTGGAAATTCTTTTGTACCCTTCTCCTGACTGATACCTTTTAACTATGAGATCCCTCTGATGCTTTGGAAGCGCTCTGCGGACCATGGCTTTTGCTGTAGGATGCGACTAAGAAAATGTTAGGACAGACTTTTACAAAATAGAAAAGAAATTACAATAGCCCAACAGGGGCCAACTAATATAGTTGTATATCATAGTTCAAGATTCCTCAACGGAGGAATGAACTTTGCCACTAGGTATAAAAGGTTAATAAGTGCAGGCCACGTAGGGCCCAACTACCATAGGTCTTAATGCTGTAGGTAGTGGAGATACTTCTGTACACTCAACATTCATACCGCACACACACACATCCACACACATTCACCCAAAGAAGCAAACATAGTCCAACCTCACCTCCCCCGCCCCTCCAATTCTAGAACCCAGATGGCCAGCCAATCCTGAGGCAACGGCCTACCATAGACACCAAAATTCGTCCAGGGGAGGCCATAGTCGGTTATTGTTGAGAGAGCGGAGTGTCCTTTCAAAAGGAATCTGCTATATCAAGCCAGGGCTGCCAGATTTTAGTAAACTTTTTAGGGCAGGTCCTGCCCTTGTAGACCAGTTTACAAATTGATATAACTTTATTCATCATACGGCAAAAGAATGCGAATGAAAGAGAAAACAGAGCAAAGACCCCTCCAATTGGGTCCTGCCTCTTTCAAAGGGATGGGGACTATTGCGGTACCAAGAGAAAAAAGACTTGTGTTTAAAAATTATTAAATTTATTTCAAAATAGCAATAAAAAGTCCTGTAGAGGACTTGTACTATACATCAACATAATTTAACATACATAAAGAACAATAATTGTTACAGCATTGTTGACACTTAGTTGGTGAAACTAATGCCCACACAAATGTATGGACAGAGGTTATATAGTATGATACTTGCAGACGTGACCTCTACAGTTTCGCGGTCGCAGCCGCTTCTTCAGGAGGCGTCTGATAGTATGTAATCTATAAAGATGGGGAAAACAATACAGTATCAACATAACAAACAAGAATAGATAAAAAAGATAAAGAGATTTTTTGTCAGAAACAGGCACAAGGTTAATATTGGAGAATATAATTGGATTTTGGAAGTTGCACTCACCAAACTATAACCTCAAGGGTTTTCTGGAGCGATGCTGTGAGACGCCCTCAAGAGGCGTTCCCCCGGGGGCGGGCCCGGGAGGCAAATAGGGGTGATACTGTTGTAAGAAATTCAATAAGATGAAAGTTTTTTTAGAATTTTTGCGGTGTGTGTTCTGCTTGAGAAACCACCCGGGAGTGTCAGGTTGAAAAGTGGGGAGATGTGGAAAGGAAGGAAAAGGGGAAGAAAAATGGAAAACCAGATCTGAAATCAGGGAATAGTGGAGGGGAGGGGAGTTGAAAAGATTGGGAGAAGGGGAAAGGGAAAGAGGGGGGGGGAAGGGGGGAAAGGAAAAGTGATGGATGGGGGGAGGTCGGGGAGGCACGGAAAGGAAGGGAGGAAAGAGGGGGGGACGGGGAGGGGAGGGGGGGAGGGGGGGGAAAGAGGAGGGGACGGTAGCCCTAGAAAAAAATCTGATAGCCGCCTCCTCTAGGGCACTCCTCCTCCTGCCACTTTCTGTTTCCAGGGGGGGTGGAGGGACCTGCAGATCAGCCACCTCCTGGCTGAGACTTCCCTGTGTATGAAAAAGGGACATGGTTTTAGTTTTTGCATCATCAATCACAATCATAAATTAGTACTCCCAACTAACATCTAGGTAACATCATTGATTGGACTAGCAGAAATATTTAGAGGAATGCTATACCTGGCTCAATCTGGGCTCCTCCACATGTGGCCTGGAAGGCCCAGGTTGGGCATCAGAAGCCTCAGCCGGGGGGGAAGGAAGCGTGGAAGGAAGACTTGAGAGGGATGGCCTGCTTTCAGTCTGGCCTGCCAGAAAGTGCAGCCTGTCGTAGTACAACATCCTGGGGACATAGATGTCATCTGCTGCTCCGGATCTCTGTGAATCCAGGACTTTATTGCGCTCCCTCAGATATGTGCTCCTCAGGCAACCAATTAATATCTTTAAATAAGTGATGTCTGCCGTGGGGATCACCTGCTTCACAATTTCACACAATTGCTCCAGTGCTGCCTTCCTCTTTGCTTGGTTCTTGAAATGGGGGTGGGTAATCTCCCACAGACAGGGCAGCTCACTTAGCATATCAATGAATAGTGACATGAAGTCAGTATCTCTCATTAAGATATCCATGTTCACTGCAAGACACAACACAAGACAAAGCCTAATGTCACACCAAACTCTCCTAATCTTGTTACAATATAGGCCTCAATCTCGAAGCAGTATAGGCCCAAGTTTGTCTCTTACCTTCGTTCTTACGATCGGCGCGTCCAATGCTCCTTCCTCCGCTCACAGATCGTACGTAATACGCACACGTGTTACGCTTTACACTGCGCATATGTGTAACTCCGCCCGCCCCTGACGTTCTTTCTATTCTATTTCCTGCCCCTTTTCGTTCGGCGCAGTGGGGGAAGAGCATGATGGCGGAGTTACACCAGGTGCGTGATAATTCGAACAACGAGGAGGAGGAGGAAAGCCCGGATCCAGGCACGTCCCGATCCAGAAGGAGACGTTTTAAGGCCACAAATATGTCGTTTGGGGAGATGTTGGAGATGGTCGACATCATAAAGAAGTCCGACTATGACGGAAAATATGGGCCTTACCCCAACCCCAACATCAGAAAGGCCAAAATCATTGATAAAGTGGTCCGGAGTCTGGAGAGGAATTTCGGGGTACGAAGGTCTAAAGATCAGCTCAGGAAGCGGTGGTCGGAACTGAAGTTGAGAGAGCCGGAGCAGTACCGAAAGATCCGGAGAGTGCTGCAAAAAAGTAAGTAGTTGTGCTGTGTTCATATTCTTTCTGTCTTTATTCCGTTCGTTTTGCTCCATATGCTTTTAGTAATTGTAACGTTTAAAAGGGCAACTTTAATGTTCATGGGCCCATTATTCGTTCGTATCAAACATTTTTTCTTTCGGCCTCTAGAACACCATTGTTTAGGCCATATGCATTTTCACACATTTTTTTTGGGCCTACTTGGATGCAAAATATTTGTTTGTGTAGATGGGTTTGTTACTAGAATTAAATGCAAACTAGATTGTGTGTAAGGAGAGGACACTGAGCAGCTGTTTTCACATCTGGACACTGGAGCACTAGTGTGGGACCCCAGAACACCATTTTTATTAGGGGGGGCACACAGGTGCTCCAGTGTATACTATAGGGGGGTCTCCATCTGTGAAGCTTGTACCAAACAGGTAAAGTATTGCAGCTTGACAAAGGGCAATAAAAAATATACATCTTGGAACTCGGCTAAAATAGACAATTGTACCCCACTTCCAAGCAATGTTTCCTATTTCTAGTTCTGCCATCAAATATCTGTGTGCTAAGTATACCATTTTTGTTTTACATAGGGGAGAAAAGACTCGGAGGTCACTCCTCATCCCAGGAGACCAGAGCCCCCCCCCCCTCTGGAAGCAGGGGAAATACCCCAAACACAAGAAGAAGAGCAGGAGGAAGAAGAAGACGTGGTGGAGATTGGCACCACAACAGGTGAGTGTCTGCGACCACAGACTCAGGTAAAAGAGATGGCTGGTGGCAGATTTTTGAGACCTGTTTTTTTTGTTCTTTATCTCTTTTTAGGTGATCGTGATGTGAGGGATCCAGAACGCTTTACATCAGAAAGTGCCCAGATACTGATAGGGGAGATCATGGGATGTAATCTCCAATTGCAAAACATCCAGCAACAAATCACTGATGTTATAAAAAAAAATAATAACATCATTGATGTTTTGGGGCGAATTTAAACCCCACAAAATCACCTGTTTTATGTTAATAAAATTTTTACAATGTTTCGAAAAGCCAAATTTGGAGGATGCACACAGTGTGCCAACATGTGCTATCTGCCATCACGGGAGATCAATGGACGTGTTTTGGGGGTGCAACCCCTTCCTCAATTATAAAGTAGCGTTGAGGAAGGGCTTGCTCCCCCAAAACACGTCCCTTGATCCCCCCTGATGGCAGATAGCACATGTTGACATTCGTAAATTTGTGTGCATCTTCCAAATTTGGCTTTTCCAGGGGTGATTTCCCCCCATCTGAACGCTATATCAAACCCAGTTCCTAAATACTGATGTCTGATATAGCCTTCAGGTTTTACCTAATGTGAACTTTGTAA
Source organism: Lithobates clamitans (assembly GCA_037952925.1). Lineage (NCBI taxonomy): Eukaryota > Metazoa > Chordata > Amphibia > Anura > Ranidae > Lithobates > Lithobates clamitans. Next base: position 563,579 of record JBBGZY010000135.1, on the reverse strand, counting down.
GTTCAATTTTTTTGGCTTTCTTGTTGGTTTTACACAGGCCTGTTTTATCTGAAATGGATATTTCGATTTTTGATAATGCCCCCCCACAAAAATTGTTATACAACAAACATGTTGTTTTGTTTTAAAAACCTTTGGTAAATGCACATGTGATTGTGCAGGTATAAAAAAGTGCCTTACTCAAGAATGTGTGGATTATTGTCTCAACGCTACAACACTTTTGGGGTGATGTAATTGCTGTTTTATGCAAAAATGGGGGTTATTTCCTAAGGGCAAATACACTTTGCACTACAAGTGCAGGTTCAGTGCAGTTGCAAGTGCACTTGTAGTGAAATGTGTTTTTGCATTTAGGAAGTACCAGCCAACACTATTCTTTATAAGGTTACCCAATCACGACATTTTCTGCACTCAACACATTTCTGTCAGGGTCAGCGAAAACAAACACAAGCAGTAAATGTCCACCAAGAATTTCTTTGGGTTGTTTTTTATTTGAAAAACGTGTCACATATTGTCTGGCATATTGATAGCCCCCCTACCCGCAAAGAACTCCAGGTATCGTAACCGGACATCACAGGCATTCAGGGAGGGCAAGCCAGGACGGCCGCTTTCAAGTGCCGTCATTGTTGATGTATTTGGGATTCCAGCCTCAGGCCCAACTGAGCCAGCATAGTTGGCTGAATGTTTTCTTAGAAAATTATGGAGAACACAGCAGGCAAGTATTATCTGGTTCAGTTTATACTCCGCCATATGGATGGGTGTCATAAATAATCGGAACCGGCTGGCCAGGATTCCAAATGTGTTCTTCACCACTCTTCGGGCTCTGGCCAGCCGGTAATTAAAAACCCTCTGTTCCGGGGTGAGGGTCCTCATCGGGAAAGGCCGCATCAGGTGGTCCCCCAGCGCAAATGCTTCATCAGCAACGAACACAAATGGGAGACCTTCAACATTGTCCTCTGGAGGTGGCAAGTCCAAGCTGCCATTCTGGAGACGCCTGTAGAACTCCGTCTGGGCGATCACTCCACCATCGGACATCCAGCCATTCTTCCCCACGTCCACATACAAGAAGTCGTAATTAGCCGACACCACCGCCAACATCACTATACTATTAAACCCCTTGTAATTATAATAGTACGACCCCGAGTTGGGTGGTGGGACGATGTGGACGTGTTTCCCATCAATTGCCCCTCCGCAGTTAGGAAAGTCCCACCGCTGGGCAAAGTGGGAGGCCACAGTCTGCCATTCCTGTGGCGTTGAAGGAAACTGTTGAGGAAAAAACAATAAACATTACTATTTTTTCACAGAAACCTGGCAAGCAGATTAGACACAAACATTATGGGTCAACCTCCAGATAGCATTTATTAAGGGGAATTTAACAACAACAAAGTATAAGGTACACCTATCATATTCCCCCTCCCCCCCCCCTCTCATGGGCCATTTCTAACATTATAGGGGGGGGGGAACTCTTGGACAGGTAACCCTCTTCACTTCATTGAGAGATGAATGCCTAAATACAGGGTATTACTTGGAACAGCCCCTCCTTAGTTACACTATTGGCAGCCCACTGGACAGGTAAGAAGTGTCATAATACAAAGATATAAATACACACTGTACACATTTGAGCACATTTGGACATTCTGCTATTACCTATCAAGATCATAATAGGATACAAGAACTTTAAACAGTACCATTGGAAAGTATACAGGCAGGCCCTTGCACTACATGCTTTGGGGAATTCATCCATAAATCTGAGCACTAAAGAGATGGGTATAGTGTGTATGGGTTTGGCAAAGTCAGCAGATAGATGATTGAGGATAGAGAATTGGGATCAGCTGACTTAGCAGTTGGGGGAGGGAGGGTTCCAAAAAATTTGGGGACACCACAAAAAAAAGCCTCTGGCCCTCTGCCTGAATTTAAATCCAAAATAACATTTCCAAACATTTTAGGGGGTGTTTGGGGTAAAGCACTACTATGGAGCTGATAAAATACATTGTTAAGTGACTACATGAGGTGAATATAGGGCAGGAGACACCATGCTGGGGAGGTTATTGAAGGGCAAACATGTATGAAGGACCTCAAATAATAATTACATAAAAATCCAGCATGCATGAGAACAAAGGGGACATTCACAGCATATTACAATCATGGTAATTAGGGAATGAGGAAAGAAATACAATATATTATCAAACATTCAATACAATAAAATGTGATATAAAAGGATAAAAATCTTACCTTCATATACTCCTTCTGCAGGACCTGGATGATGGCAGAACAGGTCTCTGGGATAATGATCCCCAGAGCCTGGGGGGAGATGCCTGTCGAGAACTTGAGGTCCTGCAGGCTTCTCCCTGTGGCCAAATACCGCAAGGTAGCGACCAACCTCTGCTCCGCAGTGATGGCTTGCCTCATGCAGGTATCCTGCCTGCTGATATAGGGGGTCAGCGAAGCCAACAAACGGTGAAACACGGGGTCCGTCATCCTGAGAAAGTTCCTGAAATCATCAGGATTATTCTCACGGATCTCACGGAGCAAAGGCATATGAGAGAACTGGTCACGCTGAAGCAACCAATTCTTGGTCCATGAACTCCTCCCCACCCTGTTCATGGACTGGACTTGTGTCAAGGTCAGGACCCCAACACCAAGCCCCCCGCACAGCACGAACTCTACGAGGAGTATGCATACGAAACATGGCTAGAAAATGGTCGGCTGCTCAGAACGAAGTAACAGAACGCACTGAAGAACAGCAAGGCCTGTGAAGAGCGACCTGAAAAACAGTAACGAACGAACAAGAATACAGTGACTAAAGTCACGCGGAACTTGCTTGCACGCACTGAAGAGCAGATACAAACCCACAAGCACAAACTGAACGGCAGAAAACGATCTGAAAGCCACGAGTCTGAAAAAGCGCGAATCGTCTCTCACCAAACTTTTACTAACACGAGATTAGCAAAAGGAGCCCAAAGGGTGCTGCGCTTGGTTCTGAACCGGCCTTTTCTAGTCTCGTCGTACGTGCTTGACGTCACCGCGTTCTTGGCGATCGGAAATTCCGACAACTTTGTGCGACCGTGTGTAGGCAAAACAAGTTTGAGCCAACATCTGTAGGAAAAAATCAGAGGATTTTGTTGTCGGAATGTCCGATCAATGTCCGACCGTGTGTACGGGGCATAAGAGTTTTAAGATGAAGGTATTGGTGGGCCAAGTGTGATGGTCCTGTTCCATCAGGAAGGAGCCAGGCGTCCGGACACCCTGCTCGTGGGGAATGCTTGAGTACAGGGCCTCAACATCAATGGCCACGAGGAGGGCGTCTGGAGGGATCTGGACCCCTTCGATATGTTTTAAAAGGTCAGTAGTATCCCTGATGTAAGAGGGTAGTCTCATGACATGAGGTAGGAGAAAAGTATCCACCAGTTTGCTGGCGTTTTCTGTTAATGAACCTTTGCCAGAGACAATAGGTCGGCCTGGGGGTACAGAGAGGTTTTTATGAGTTTTCGGCAGAGCATAAAACGTAGGGGTCCGTGGGTATTGTACATTGATGAATTTATAGGTGTCTTCATTGATGAGGCCCTCAAGGAAGGCCCCCCCGATGAGTCCCCTAAATTCATCAATGGTTTGTTGAATGAAGTGATTTTCAATGGGTAAGTACCAATTGGAATTGGAAAGAATTTTGAGACACATGGTCTGATATTGGTGATGAGTCATCAACACCAGGTTTCCGCCCTTGTCAGATTGCTTTATGACAAGGTCGGTGTTTTTTTGAAGTTTAGTAACTGCTTGAAGCTGTTGTTGAGTCAAATTAGAGGGTAATGTTTGCCATCGCTCTTTTTTAAGGGACAGGATGCATTTGTGCAAGAAGGCCCAAATGGATGGGCACGTCAATAAGTCGGGGAAAAAATCTCTTTATCTTTTTTATCTATTCTTGTTTGTTATGTTGATACTGTATTGTTTTCCCCATCTTTATAGATTACATACTATCAGACGTCTCCTGAAGAAGCGGCTGCGACCGCGAAACTGTAGAGGTCACGTCTGCAAGTATCATACTATATAACCTCTGTCCATACATTTGTGTGGGCATTAGTTTCACCAACTAAGTGTCAACAATGCTGTAACAATTACTGTTCTTTATGTATGTTAAATTATGTTGATGTATAGTACAAGTCCCCTACAGGACTTTTTATTGCTATTTTGAAATAAATTTAATAATTTTTAAACACAAGTCTTTTTTCTCTTGGTACCGCAATAGTCCCCATCCCTTTGAAAGAGGCAGGACCCAATTGGAGGGGTCTTTGCTCTGTTTTCTCTTTCATTCCCATTCTTTTGCCTTATTCATATTTGTGATGATGGTACCTACTAATGATATTATACCATTTTTGTAAATCATGTGGCACATCCATGAATTCTTTTATTCATCATACGGTACAATATTTGAACATCTGGAGCAGTTGCAGTTTTCCATTGCATCAAATTAACTTTCTAGCATAAAACAATATTATACGGACAAGGATACGAGTATGTGTCCTGTGTACAAAGTCATTCAACACACCCAATAGTCCAACCTCCAGGGTGCAGGGCACCTGTATTTGTAGTGTGTTTTCAAAAAAAGAAAATAAGACCCTCCAAAAGGTGGACAGGACAGGGCAGGACCAAAACATATGCATATATCCAGCTTTAGAGAAGCCACACCTAATGCAGGAAGCTGCGGAGTCATATCCCATATGGGGCAGCCTGGCAGGAGTATAATGCAACTGATGTATGAATTTAAATTGTACATATTGGTCATTTGATCCAATAAGGTCAAGGAAGCACACCTCTGAGGCCTCCTCCCACCCCTCCTCTGACAACCCAGGCATTTCCTTTTCCCACTTCCGCTGAGCAATCTGAAAGGGTTTAACCCCCGCAACTTGCAGGCGAGAATACACAGTCGTGACCAGTTTTCTGATGTCCAGATCAGACATTAGCACCTCCAGAGGTGATTCAGTGAGCTCCAGGGACAGACCAGAGAACTGTGCCTTGACGGCATGGCACAATAAAAGGTACCTAAAATAAAATTTGTTTGTTATACCACACCTTGCCTTCAGATCTTCAAATGAAATAAATGTATCATTTAAATAAAGCTGAGAGACATGGGTAATACCAAGTCCTGTCCACCACTGAGAATCGGGGTGGCCCAGGAGCTCTAGGAGATTAGGATTATGCCATAAAGGAGCCTTGGGGGACACCCCTCCTGGTTTTGTGATTACTTTATTAAGCTCGTGCCAGGCTAGCCAACCCACTTCAATTGGTGAGCCCCGAGAGCAGCGTTTAGGCACGGACCTATGTAATGTATCAACGAGTGAGGCCCTGGGGCCATTAATTGCAGTCAATAGAGCAGTGGAGCAGGAAGAGGAGGCCTCAAGAAACCAGTCATAGACATAGGCAAGCTGTGATGCTATAAAATAGTGACATAAATTGGGGAAGGCTAACCCACCATCCAGCTTTGCAGCCTGGAGTGAGGCCCTAGCAATTCTCGGGCTCGAAGCCCGCCAAAGGAAGGAGGATACAAGTGAATTAATTTTAGTAAAAAGTTTCTTAAACAAAAAGATTGGAGAAGCCCGGAAAACGTAGAGAAATTTGGGTAAGTATATCATTTTAAAAATATTTACGCGTCCAATTAAATTTAGTGGTAATGAGGCCCAGGAGCGTAGCCTGGTCTCCATTTGTGTTATAATTGGGGTAATATTGAGGGTCTGGAAACTCGATAGGTTATTATTAATATACATTCCTAGATATTTGAATTATGATATATGGTCAGCTTAGATTGGGCTAGGTAAGCATAATCCCTTTCGGGGCCTATAGGAAATGCAACAGACTTTTCCCAGCCAACTCTCAGTCCCGAGGCCTTCCCAAACTCCTCCATAACCTCCATCAAAGAGATAAATGACTGCTCTGAGCCATCCAAATAGATCAAAGTGTCATCCGCATATAGAGAAATCCTTTCCAACAGTTCGCCATAGCAGATGCCTCCCACCATCACCGTCTGACGCACCGCCAGAGCAAGTGGCTCAATGGCTAGTGCTAACAGAAGTGGCGAAAGTGGGCAGCCCTGCCTGGTTCCCCTCTGCAAAGTAAACATGTCCGACACATCCTTAATGGTACTTATCCTTGCCCTGGGATTGGTATAAAGCAACCTGACCCAAGCAATAAAACCCATGCAATGCATAGTTTCCCAAAGAAAGGACCAGCTAACCGTATCAAATGCTTTCATCACATCTAGTGATAGCACCAGTCCGCTCCTCTTGTCAGTGGCAGCCCTGTGAATATGTAAATAAAGGCGACGAATGTTGTCATACGTACTCTTCCCAGGCATGAACCCTGTCTGGTCCCTGTGGACAAGATGGAGAATGACCTTTTGTAGTCTTAAAGCTAAAACCTTCGCTAGTATTTTAACATCACTGTTTAGTAACGAGATTAGATGGTATAACCCACACAATAGTTTGTCTTTATCAGGTTTGGGTAGCACTACAATGAGGGCTTCTGTCATGGAGGGAGGAAGTTCGCCCTCCTCCATTGCCCAATTAAAAAGGGGCAATAGTTTCTGTGCCAATTCATCGGCATAGGTTTTGTACCATTCAGCGGGCAAACCGTCCAAACCAGGTGTTTTATTGGGGGGTAGAGAGCAAATAGCGTCAGTAATCTCATCGATGTCATAGGAGTGTCTAATATGGAGACGTGGGAGTCTTCCAATACAGGAAACTGAAGGGAATCAAAGAACCCCAGTGTTTCCAATTCATCCGGGGGGGTTGCATATAAGTTTTCGTAGAAGGACTTAAACGTCTGATTTATGGTCAATGGATCTGAGGTAACAGTGCCATCAGGCAATTGAATCTGTGGTATAGTCCTGTCTATATATTCAGTGCGAGAGAGAAAAGCTAACATTTTACTGTTTTTCTCATTATACTCGTGTAGCCTGGCAGACAAGTATAACTGCTGGGTCTACCCTGTGGAGATCCAGGGCCCTGTGCACCCCCACCAGAACTCCATGAGCATCCGGGGTCGGGAGTATTGGGCCCTAGCGGCCTCCAGAGAGGACTCCAAGGCCAGAAGAGCGGCTCTGGAGGACCTCCTATGTTTAGCGATGTTAGCGATGTATGAGCCCCGTACAGACGCCTTAAAGGCATCCCACATGGGGCCAAAAGAAGCCGATCCGGCGTTGTCCCCCCAATATATACGGACATGTCACGCCGGACCGGCTCTTTAAATTCGGGAGTGGATATCCAGAGGGGACTGAGCCTCCACAACCTAAAGGAGGGTCTATGGCCTACTAGTAATTCAACACACAAGGCGGAGTGGTCAGAAATCTGAGATATGCAGAAGACTGTCCGGGTATATGAGACCAGGTCAGAAGTCCCGAGGGTGTAGTCCAGCCTGGAAAGAGTACGGTAAGACCGGGATTGACAAGAGTATTCCCTGGTTAAATATAAAAAACCCAGGGGGGTAAAAGCTGCGCTCGGAAAAAACAAAAAAATGACAAAAGGAAATCACAAGCTGCCAGCACTCTAAAAGTCCAGTATCTGACTCCAAAGTATATAATAAACAGAAAAGTGCAGCGCTAAATATATATACAGCATATAGGATCTTGGCAAGAGTGAGATCCTACCATGTGACTTTAACATAAAATAGTGAGCAAAAAAGTCAAATACAAACAAACAGCATATATTGCAAATTCATGTGAAAAAAACAGAAAAAGATCTGAAAAAAAGTCCAAACAGGGATATTCAATCCATAGGCAGATATAAAGCACCCATCTAAGAGAAATGTGAAGAAGAAAAAAAACGCCAGTAGATGATCCACCATGAAGTGAATATATAGATTCTGCTTACCGGACGGCGATGACTGCTATTACGGCAGTCTCGCCCAGCATAGGGATTAGGGTCTTCCAAAACCAAGGGTGCAATATATATATATGTATATATATGTGTGTATGTATATATATATATATATTTTGTTTACACACATACGGTTATATAATTACGTTTATTTTTACGTTTTTTCATTCCTACTGACTTAGGTCATTTTTAGTGACTTAAATATTACTTTTTTAGAGTCTCTTTTATTGGAAAACATACTAACTTGTCAGCAGATGCCAAGACTCCACAAAATCGGTTTCCAGCTGTTACCCATTTTTTCATCTAATTATGTGATCACATGATGTCTTTCTTAGGGTATATAAATGTTAGTCATTCCAATAATTGCCAGCTATGAGTAAGCACTCAGTTTCGAGTGTGAAACGCATCAGCTGATCCTGTACATCCTGCATGATTGTCTTGTACTTTTGATGGTCCTATCTCTACAATAAAGACAAGTTTTCTACTTTATCCAGTGTGTGGCATCCAGATCTTTCTATCCAACACCTAGCATATAGGATCTTGGCAAGAGTGAGATCCTACCATGTGACTTTAACATAAAATAGTGAGCAAAAAAGTCAAATATAAACAAACAGCATATATTGCAAATGCATGTGAAAAAAACAGAAAAAGATCTGAAAAAAAGTCCAAACAGGGATATTCAATCCATAGGTAGATATAAAGCACCCATCCAAGAGAAATGTGAAGAAAAAAAAAAAACGCCAGTAGATGATCCACCATGAAGTGAGTATATAGATTCTGCTTACCGGACGGCGATGACTGCTATTACGGCAGTCTCGCCCAGCATAGGGATTAGGGTCTCCCAAAATCAAGGGTGCAATACAGGACCAGCAGCTTTAACAGTCAGTCGTTACCGGAAACATAAAACAAAATACTCCTATAGCGTAAAACCATATGATAAAAAAGGAGGGTTTATTAAGATAAGTGGAATCACACTTACAATATTGTAGAGAACATGTAGCGTAAGGGATATCAAACAAAACGGCGGTGTCTCCGTGTGCCGCGAATCACTTCCTATACTCGTAAGCCCATCCAAGAACGTGATGATGTCACCGTCGTAGGCTCCTCCCTACGTGTTTCGTCACGATAGGACGTCGTCTGGGGATTGGCCAGGTGACAGGTCATCACGCTTGGGCATATAAATACATAGTAAGCGCCATTTTGACTACTGGCAAATGTAGTCTATGTAATGGGAATGAACCCAAATAAGCCATATTGACTTCTGGTCATCAATAGTAGACCTATGTGTAATCAGGTAGTGAAGAAAAAATGAAGATCGCCATCTTGTGGCAATAGAGGATATTTACGGATGGAACTCTGCACAGGAAGGGAAAAGGGCACAGCAGATACACTCACCGCAAACAGATTTACAAAATAGCATATATCAGATCCCAAGAGTGGCTTTACGTAAATAAGCCATCTCACAATGAACCAAAGATAAATAGTAAGTGATTAAAACATGAAATGATTATTACATAATCCAAGTTACAGATAAAATGTAAGGACTAAAAAAATATATAATAAAATAAAATAAACGCAGAGGAAGCTATATTATTTCATGCATTGTTTATAAAGCAATTTATATCCCACTCTACGTTTAACCCTTGTGGTCTGGAGGATACCAATGTCAAAGATCCACCTGGTCTCAAGTCTAGGGATGGATCTGACCATATTAATTCCTCTCCAGTGGGGACGTATTATATCAATGGCTAGAAAGAGAGTGCCTTTTAGTTTTTTATTGTGGTACTTGGCATAGTGCCTAGAAAGGTTGTGTTTTGTGAATCCTCGCTTGATGTTAGCGACGTGTTCAGAAAGACGCACGTGTAGTTCACGTTTGGTGCGTCCAATATACTGCTTTGAGCAAGGACATTGGATAAGGTAAACCACATACTGGGTGGAGCATGTAATAAAAGACTCTATGTTGTACATCTTATTTGTAACTGTTGAACTAAAAGTTTCACATTTCCTACCCCTGAAAGAATTGATCTGGCAGATTTTGCACCTGCGGCAGGGAAAGAAACCTTTCATATTTTGAAAGAAAGAGATTGTTCTCGGGGTGTCAACCACATTCGAAGCCACACTATGTCTTAGGGAGGGGGCCCCCCTATAAATCAAAACAGGTTTATCAGGAATGACTGTACGGAGTATTGTATCATTCTTAAGGATATTCCAATGTTTATGGAAAAATTTTTTAATAGAGTAATGCTGATTGGAATAGCCCGTAATCATGGACCACTCAAATTTATTGGTAGGCCCCTGATTACGTTCTCTTTCTCTGTATAACATCAGGGATCTATCCATATTGGCAACTTTGTTGATAATGATGTCAATATCTCTCCCCAGATAGCCTTTATCCAAAAAACTTTGTTTTAGTAACGAAGCTTGTGAGTGGTAGTCTGAGATATCAGTGCAATTGCGTCTAATGCACTGGAAGTGACTTTGAGGGACGGCACTTAACCATGAGGGGTGGTGGCAACTAGAGAGTGGTATGTATGCGTTCCGATCGGTTTCTTTGAAATGTGTATTGGTAGTTAAATGACCATTGGCAACCATGATGTTTAAGTCAAGAAAATGAATTTTGGATTGACTGGCTTCGAACTGCAAAGATATGCCCCTATTGTTAGAATTGAGTTTAGAGAAGAAGTTGTGGAGAGATGGTATATCTCCGTCCCACACCAGGAGGACATCATCGATATATCTTCTCCATAGGCGCAGTTCTTTGGGGGGGTTGGTGTCTATGACATCTTTTTCCCATCTTGCCATAAATAAATTGGCCAGGCTGGGCGCGAACTTAGCGCCCATAGCCACACCACATATCTGCAAGAAAAAATCGCCTCCAAACCAGAAATAGTTATGGCTTGTGGCGAAGTTGAGAAGTGCCATAATAAACTGTTTCTGTAATAATGACTGTCACGGAACGTCCCACACTCCGCTTGAGTGCTTCCGTCATATACCACTTCCTCCCAGTCTGTATACAGATATCCCAACCTCTCTGAGCACAACACAAGGCGACACTTGCTTGTTGCTACCAAGAACTCACTTTATTCAGAACCAGAATACAGTCTTATATACACAGGAGAAGATTACTCTAACAACACAAACGTAACCTAATTAACATGAGCTAATTATCTAATCCTTTATACAGCCTAGGTGACTGAGACATGACCTTTCGCCCAGACTTGTGGTCACCGAGCTTCACACAGTTATATCAACACAATAGGAGTCGTCCCGTCTCCTACATTGTATAGAGGACAATGTCATCAGCTCATTCAGTTAATATAAACACAGGTTGATGACACCAGCATCTCCTCACAGGATGTGTCCCAACAGAATGAATCCATTGAAAATCCAGGGCCCATAATCAAAAGGCAACAGGCTTGCATACAGTCCTCTCCAACAGCCTCTGTTCTGGCTAGGTCTGTGACATTTCTCCCCTTTCGGAAGGAGACTAACACAGGAGGAGACCCCAGACGGGTTGACTCCGAAGTTAGTCCATAGTTCCAGTCCTCTACTGCCTGTACCCACACAGTACCCCAAACAAATTATTCCAAACAGAGTATTACTCACCCAGCCAACCTCTGCCTCTCTCAGAGAACATATCTGCCGCTGGGGAGAGGCCTGGACTGGCTCTTCTCCCTGGAATCCTTTCTGCCGCTGGAGAGAAGACAGGGTGTCTGGGCTCACTCTGTCATGCTGTTGGGGATCGGGGGCCCACTGCCCAGCATCCCTGGGGTATACAGGTGGAGACTGAAGTCCCATCCACCTTCACAGGAAATCCATCCTCTGTTAGTTGAGGGCAGAGTCCAGCAGTCCTCTGCCCTGTTGCCAGCCCTTCTGCTGGAAACCCCACACCATCTGTTCCGGCTAACTGTTGGAGAGGGAGGCCGACTGCCCCGCCTCCCTGGAACTCTGTAGTTGTTGCCGGTGCTGGGCAGAGGTTGGTAGCACTCTGCCCTGTTGCCAGCACTTCTGCTGGGGACTCCGCATCCTCCGCTCCGGCTAACCGTTGGGGCAGGAGGCTGGCTTCCTCTACTCCCAAACTGTGTAGCTGCCATTGGGGAGGTGAGCCGGCTGCTTCCTTTTCCATTCCCTCATCTGGCTGCTGGGACGACATGTCGATGGTACTGTCTCCCAGGTACACGGATCTTTGCTGGGGAGGAAAGCCCACTTCCTCCACCCTGACCAACTGTTGGGGAGGGACAACACACACCTCCTCTCCCTTCTCCCCCTGTATCTGCTGCTGGGAAGTGATTGCCATCTTCTCAGTCTGAGCCTCCACAATTGCTGCAGGTGTGGGGCAGAGGTCTTGGACCCTCTGTCCGGTTGCCAGCACTTCTGCTGGGGGTTTGCCAGGTGGTTCCTCCTCTACAGAAACGTCTATTAAATCCCCAGTCTCTGGAATTGGTAAAAGTGTGGGACAGAGGTCTTGGACCCTCTGTTCAGTTACCAGATCTTAAGCTGGAGAAGTTTGTTTTAACTCCATAGATGCTGCTGGTAGAAAATCACATGTCCCTGTCAGTGTTGTGGGAGAAAGGCCGACTACCTCTTCTCTCAGGAAGGCTGAAGCCACTGTTGGTGCTGGGCAGAACACAGTGAACTTTGGCCCTGATAGCAGCTCTTCTGCTGGAGGCTCATCAGGTTGTTCTTCCTCAGCAGAAAAGTCTATCAAATCCCATGTCTCTGCAACTGATGTCTGGGGATAGAGGTTCACCATCTCCTGTCCATGGAACCCAGAAGATGCTATCATTTCTGGGCAGAGGTTAGCAGAGCTCTGCCCTGTTGTCAGCACTTCAGGTTTGGGGACGGTAATCTCCGGATTTTCCACTGCCGATTCTCTGGCATGCTGCTGAACTTGTTCTAGCAGTTTCCTGTATGCCCTTTCCAGATGCTGTTCCTTCCTTAGCAAATGGTCCAGATCAGGTTTGAGCTCTGAGACCCCTGCAAGACCGAGCATAGACTCTCTATAGTCTCTCAGGTCCTCAAGGTCAGGTTCCCCTTCATCGCCAAACATAAGAAGATCTGTAAGGCTCTCCCACAGCAATCCAGGGCCGCCAAAGTCATATCCCTCCGGAGAGCATTCTGTTGTCTCCCCTAAATATCCCTCCTCTGCGTGCCATTGCAGAGCCCGATAACGATTGTCCAGCTCTATCTCCTGCTGGACCAACCTGTCCAACTCAGTCACCCATTGATCCTGGGGCTGCTCTCCCAGGAATGCCATCCGCAATGCCCGTTGGTCCCTGGCCCGTTGCTCTTGGGTTGGAAAGCACTTGCCCTGTTTTATACCAGCGAGACGGAGGGCTGCAATCCAGAGCTCAACCCGAATTTGCTGCCTAAGCTATGTTGAAAGGATGATCCGCAGCAGCCCCGGGAATTCTGATGCCAGGTCCATATCTCCGCTGGGGTGACTGAAGTCTGCTATGCTGATCTTGGATCCAGTTGGAGGTTTGGATGTCCCAGACTGCAGGAAGCTATCCCACCGCTGCCACCAATGTCACGGAATGTCCCACACTCCGCTTGAGTGCTTCCGTCATATACCACTTCCTCCCAGTCTGTATACAGATATCCCAACCTCTCTGAGCACAACACAAGGCGACACTTGCTTGTTGCTACCAAGAACTCACTTTATTCAGAACCAGAATACAGTCTTATATACACAGGAGAAGATTACTCTAACAATACAAACGTAACCTAATTAACATGAGCTAATTATCTAATCCTTTATACAGCCTAGGTGACTGAGACATGACCTTTCGCCCAGACTTGTGGTCACCGAGCTTCACACAGTTATATCAACACAATAGGAGTCGTCCCGTCTCCTACATTGTATAGAGGACAATGTCATCAGCTCATTCAATTAACATAAACACAGGTTGATGACACCAGCATCTCCTCACAGGATGTGTCCCAACAGAATGAATCCATTGAAAATCCAGGGCCCACAATCAAAAGGCAACAGGCTTGCATACAGTCCTCTCCAACAGCCTCTGTTCTGGCTAGGTCTGTGACAATGACAATGACAGGTCTTGATCTAGGTAATAATTGACTGCTTCGAAACCCTGTTGGTGAGAAAAAATAGTAGTCAATTATTACCTAGATCAAGACCTAGATCAATTATTGAAAGTAAACAGATCAAAGGTGTTGTCACGGCTGCAGTCCCAGAGGGAGGACAAGGCAGGACATAAACCATACACACACTTACACACATCAATCAACCATGCACACAACATTCCTATAATTAGCAAAAACACAGTGAGAACTGGCAGTAGCATATAGTTTACCCCTGCCTTACCCCAAAAACCAGGAGCAGGCTTAGATCCCAAACTGCTAGTAAATACTAGAAACATGGCCAGTACAGGCAAATCAGTGAACGAAACTTAAGGAAAGTCAGATGTTAACTAAATATGCATACAAGTAGCAGCATAGATCCCAAATTGAGATCTTGTCCTCTTGTGAATACAGGTAACTTGAGTCACCTGCCACAGGCCCAACGGCTGGAAAGAAAGAAAAAAGGAAAAATAAACGTATTTCCAGGAGAATAACCAGCTCAGGTGTCCAGGGTCTGGTCAGACATTCGACCCGGCTGATGCAGAGACTCAAACCAGGAAAGGGCATTTGCTGGGGTTTGGAAAAAGTGCACCTGGCCTTGGTGCAAAACTCTCAGCGTCGCGGGAAACAGCATAGAGTATTGGATGGTCTTCTCCCTTAATTTCAGCTTAATGTGTTGGTACTTGGCTCTTGAGGCGCGGACCGCCGGAGAGTAATCAGGAAACAGAGACACGGATACATTGTTGATCTTTAGGCTCCCCTTTATGTGGGCAGCACGCAGAATAGAGTCCCTGTCACGGTAATTGCGAAGACGGATTACCATAGTGCGAGGGGGGTTGCCTGCAGGAAGGGGCCTGCCAGGCACTCTATATGCACGCTCCAGAACAAAACCGGGGGATAGGCAGTCTTTACCAAATTCCTGGGTAGACCAGCTTTCCAGGAAGGAGACCGGGTCAGAACCCTCAACCCGCTCGGGAAGGCCCACCAAACGTAGGTTATTTCTGCGCAGACGGTTCTCCAAATCGTCCACCTTGTCCTCCAGGGAGAGGATTTTAGTGCCATGCGTTTTTTGGGTAGGTTGGACCGGGCCGACAGCATCTTCCAAGTCGCTAATACGGCGTTCAGTCTCATTTTATGCATGTCCTGGCGCATAATTGTTATGTCCAGTTTAAGTTCCTCCACATTCCCCATAAGATCCGAGTGGTTTACCTCAATTCATTTGAGGAAATCCAGCAGGGTAGGTTCCGGACCGTCCTCAAGGCCATCATCGCTGTGGGGAGGGATGACCGATAGCGCCGGCGGAGCCGAGGTCCCGGGAGAAGGTGGTAGTGAAGGATCAGGCTCCTCTTCAAAAAGACCTGGCGTGGATGCCAGGGACGAGTGTGGGATGGTGGAGCGGCTGCCATCTTGACCAGAGCGTGTGATAATACTCATCCTCGCCGGGGGCTGCTTCCTTCGCTTTCCCATCCACCAGAATCCCCCTAGAATGTTGCAGAGTCTTCCCCAAGCATACAGGAGAGATTTCAGCTGATTTTGTGTGGCAGGTGAGGAGGATTACACAGGATTGTGCAGAGGGATCACAGAGCTGCTAAGAAAGACGTCCGCTCACATGCTGCATTAGGCCACGCCCCTAATGTTAGGAAAGACTTACTAGAACAGCTGAACTTAATTTGGGGTTAATCAGAGGCTTAAGTCTGAACACAGCTACAGCCCCAGTTATGAGTGTGTGCACGCTTATGCAACTATATTATTTTATTTTTTTATTTTTACTTCTCCCCTCTAAAATATTTCAGTTTGTTTTTCAACTGGTTTGTACAGTTTATGGGTCACATTAAATAGGGAAAAAGTTCTGAAATGCTTTATCTTTGTCTAACTGTTTTACATCACAGAAGCCTGACATTTTTTATATCCACTGTGTGTATATATATATATATATATATATATATAGACACAGTGGGGACGGAAAGTATTCAGACCCCCTTAAATTTTTCACTCTTTGTTATATTGCAGCCATTTGCTAAAATCATTTAAGTTCATTTTTTTTCCTCATTAACCACTTAAGGACCGCCTCACGGCGATGTACGTCGGCAAGGCGGCACGGGCAGGCAAAATCACGTACAGGGTACGTGATTTGCCTCCCGCGGGTGGGGGGTCCGATCGGACCCCCCCCCGCCGCCCGAGGCGGTCCCGTTCTGTCCCCCGGCGATCAGAGACGAGGGGGAGGCCATCCGTTCGTGGCCCCCCCCTCGCGATCGCCGCTGGCCAATGAGAACACTCCTTTGCTGCTGTATGGTAAACAGCAGCAAAGGAAGTGATGTCATCTCCCCTCGGGTCGGTATTTTCCGTTCCGGCCCAAGGAGAGAAGACATCTATGTGAGTGCACCAACACACACACACACAGTAGAACATGCCAGGCATACAAAACACCCCGATCCCCCCCCGATCGCCCCCCGATCCCCCCCCAATCACCCCCCCCCTGTCACAAACTGACACCAGCAGGTTTTTTTTTTATTTTTATTTTTTTTTCTGATTACTGCTAGGTGTCAGTTTGTGACAGTTACAGTGTTGGGACAGTTACTGTTACCCCCCTGTAGGTCTAGGGTACCCCCCTAACCCCCCCTAATAAAGTTTTAACCCCTTGATCACCCCCTGTCACCAGTGTCGCTAAGCGATCATTTTTCTGATCGCTGTATTAGTGTCGCTGGTGACGCTAGTTAGTGAGGTAAATATTTAGGTTCGCCGTCAGCGTTTTATAGCGTCAGGGACCCCCATATACTACCTAATAAATGTTTTAACCCCTTGATTGGCCCCTAGTTAACCCTTTCACCACTGATCACCGTATAACCGTTACGGTTGACGCTGGTTAGTTCGTTTATTTTTTATAGTGTCAGGGCACCCGCCGTTTATTACCGAATAAAGGTTTAGCCCCCCGATCGCCCGGCGGTGATATGCGTCGCCCCAGGCAGCGTCAGATTAGCGCCAGTACCGCTAACACCCACGCACGCAGCATACGCCTCCCTTAGTGGTATAGTATCTGATCGGATCAATATCTGATCCGATCAGATCTATACTAGCGTCCCCAGCAGTTTAGGGTTCCCAAAAATGCAGTGTTAGCGGGATCAGCCCAGATACCTGCTAGCACCTGCGTTTTGCCCCTCCGCCCAGCCCACCCAAGTGCAGTATCGATCGATCACTGTCACTTACAAAACACTAAACGCATAACTGCAGCGTTCACAGAGTCAGGCCTGATCCCTGCGATCGCTAACAGGTTTTTTTGGTAGCATTTTGGTGAACTGGCAAGCAGCAGCACCAGCCCCAGGCAGCGTCAGGTTAGCGCCAGTACCGCTAACACCCACGCACGCACCATACACCTCCCTTAGTGGTATAGTATCTGAACGGATCAATATCTGATCCGATCAGATCTATACTAGTGTCCCCAGCAGTTTAGGGTTCCCAAAAACGCAGTGTTAGCGGGATCAGCCCAGATACCTGCTAGCACCTGCGTTTTGCCCCTCCGCCCAGGCGAGCCCAGCCCACCCAAGTGCAGTATCGATCGATCACTGTCACTTACAAAACACTAAACGCATAACTGCAGCGTTCGCAGAGTCAGGCCTGATCCCTGCGATCGCTAACAGTTTTTTTGGTAGCATTTTGGGGAACTGGCAAGCACCAGCCCCAGGCAGCGTCAGATTAGCGCCAGTACCGCTAACACCCACGCACGCAGCATACACCTCCCTTAGTGGTATAGTATCTGAACGGATCAATATCTGATCCGATCAGATCTATACTAGCGTCCCCAGCAGTTTAGGGTTCCCAAAAACGCAGTGTTAGCGGGATCAGCCCAGATACCTGCTAGCACCTGCGTTTTGCCCCTCCGCCTGGCCCAGCCCAGCCCACCCAAGTGCAGTATCGATCGATCACTGTCACTTACAAAACTCTAAACGCATAACTGCAGCGTTCGCAGAATCAGGCCTGATCCCTGCGATCGCTAACAGTTTTTTTGGTAGCGTTTTGGGGAACTGGCAAGCACCAGCGGCGTAGTACACCCCGGTCGTAGTCAAACCAGCACTGCAGTAACACTTGGTGACGTGGCGAGTCCCATAAGTGCAGTTCAAGCTGGTGAGGTGGCAAGCACAAGTAGTGTCCCGCTGCCACCAAAAAGACAAACACAGGCCCGTCGTGCCCATAGTGCCCTTCCTGCTGCATTCGCCAATCCTAATTGGGAGCCCACCACTTCTGCAGCGCCCGTACTTCCCCCATTCACATCCCCAACCAAATGCAGTTGGCTGCATGAGAGGCATTTTTATGTCCTCCCGAGTACCCCTACCCAACGAACCCCCCCAAAAAAGAGGTAGTGTCTGCAGCAAGCGCGGATATAGGCGTGACACCCACTAATATTGTCCCTCCTGTCCTGACAATCCTGGTCTTTGCATTGGTGAATGTTTTGAACGCTACCATACACTAGTTGAGTATTAGCGTAGGGTACAGCATTCCACAGACTAGGCGCACTTTCACAGGGTCTCCCAAGATGCCATCGCATTTTGAGAGACCCGAACCTGGAACCGGTTACAGTTATAAAAGTTAGTTACAAAAAAAGTGTAAAAAAAAAAAAATATATGAAATAAAAAAAAATAGTTGTCGTTTTATTGTTCTCTCTCTCTCTATTCTCTCTCTCTATTGTTCTGCTCTTTTTTACTGTATTCTATTCTGCAATGTTTTATTGTTATTGTTATTGTTATTGTTATTATGTTTTATCATGTTTGTTTTTCAGGTATGTAATTATTTATACTTTACTGTTTACTGTGCTTTATTGTTAACCATTGTTAACCATTTTTTTGTCTTCAGGTACGCCATTCACGACTTTGAGTGGTTATACCAGAATGATGCCTGCAGGTTTAGGTATCATCTTGGTATCATTCTTTTCAGCCAGCGGTCGGCTTTCATGTAAAAGCAATCCTAGCGGCTAATTAGCCTCTAGACTGCTTTTACAAGCCGTGGGAGGGAATGCCCCCCCCCCCCACCGTCTTCCGTGTTTTTCTCTGGCTCTCCTGTCTCAACAGGGAACCTGAGAATGCAGCCGGTGATTCAGCCAGCTGACCATAGAGCTGATCAGAGACCAGAGTGGCTCCAAACATCTCTATGGCCTAAGAAACCGGAAGCTACGAGCATTTTATGACTTAGATTTTGCCAGATGTAAATAGCGCCATTGGGAATCGATCTTGGTGTGGTCAGATGCTTTGAGGGCAGAGGAGAGATCTAGGGTCTAATAGACCACAATTTTTTCAAAAAAGAGTACCTGTCACTACCTATTGCTATCATAGGGGATATTTACATTCCCCGAGATAACAATAAAAATGATTAAAAAAAAAAATATGAAAGGAACAGTTTAAAAGTAAGATTAAAAAAGCAAAAAAATAATAAAGAAAAAAAAAAAAAAAAGCACCCCTGTCGCCCCCTGCTCTCGCGCTAAGGCGAACACAAGCGGCGGTCTGTCGTGAAACGTAAACAGCAATTGCACCATGCATGTGAGGTATCACCGCGAAGGCCAGATCGAGGGCAGTAATTTTTCCAGTAGACCTCCTCTGTAAATCTAAAGTGGTAACCTGTAAAGGCTTTTGAAGGATTTTAAACATGTATTTATTTTGTTGCCACTGCACGTTTGTGCGCAATTTTAAAGCATGTCATGTTTGGTATCCATGTACTCGGCCTAAGATCATCTTTTTTATTTCATCAAACATTTGGGCAATATAGTGTGTTTTAGTGCATTAAAATTTAAAAAAGTGTGTTTTTTCCCCAAAAAATGCGTTTGAAAAATCGCTGCGCAATTACTGTGTGAAAAAAAAAAATGAAACACCTACCATTTTAATCTGTAGGGCATTTGCTTTAAAAAAATATATAATGTTTGGGGGTTCAAAGTAATTTTTTTGCAAAAAAAAATAACTTTTTCATGTAAACAATAAGTGTCAGAAAGGGCTTTGTCTTCAAGTGGTTAGAAGAGTGGGTGATGTGTGACATAAGCTTCTAAATGTTGTGCATAAAATGCCAGGACAGTTCAAAACCCCCCCAAATGACCCCATTTTGGAAAGTAGACACCCCAAGCTATTTGCTGAGAGGCATGTCGAGTCCATGGAATATTTTATATTGCGACACAAGTTGCGGGAAAGAGACAAACTTTTTTTTTTTTTTTTTTTTTTGCACAAAGTTGTCACTAAATGATATATTGCTCAAACATGCCATGGAAATATGTGAAATTACACCCCAAAATACATTCTGCTGCTTCTCCTGAGTACGGGGATACCACATGTGTGAGACTTTTTGGGAGCCTAGCCGCGTACGGGACCCCGAAAACCAAGCACCGCCTTCAGGCTTTCGAAGGGCGTGAATTTTTGATTTCACTCTTCACTGCCTATCACAGTTTCGGAGGCCATGGAATGCCCAGGTGGCACAAAACCCCCCCCAAATGACCCCATTTTGGAAAGTAGACACCCCAAGCTATTTGCTGAGAGGTATAGTGAGTATTTTGCAGACCTCACTTTTTGTCACAAAGTTTTGAAAATTGAAAAAAGAAAAAAAAAATGTTTTTTCTTGTCTTTCTTTATTTTCAAAAACAAATGAGAGCTGCAAAATACTCACCATGCCTCTCAGCAAATAGCTTGGGGTGTCTACTTTCCAAAATGGGGTCATTTGGGGGGGTTTTGTGCCACCTGGGCATTCCATGGCCTCCGAAACTGTGATAGGCAGTAAAGAGTGAAATCAAAAATTTTCACCCTTAGAAATCCTGAAGGCAGTGATTGGTTTTCGGGGTCCCGTACGCGGCTAGGCTCCCAAAAAGTCCCACACATGTGGTATCCCCATACTCAGGAGAAGCAGCTAAATGTATTTTGGGGTGCAATTCCACATATGCCCATGGCCTGTGTGAGCAATATATCATTTAGTGACAACTTTATGAAAAAAAAAAAAGTGTCACTTTCCCGCAACTTGTGTCAAAATATAAAATATTCCATGGACTCAATATGCCTCTCAGCAAATAGCTTGGGGTGTCTACTTTCCAAAATGGGGTCATTTTGGGGGGTTTTGTGCCACCTGGGCATTCCATGGCCTCCGAAACTGTGATAGGCAGTGAAGAGTGAAATCAAAAATTTACACCCTTAGAAATCCTGAAGGCGGTGATTGGTTTTCGGGGCCCCGTACGCGGCTAGGCTCCCAAAAAGTCCCACACATGTGGTATCCCCGTACTCAGGAGAAGCAGCTGAATGTATTTTGGGGTGCAATTCCACATAGGCCCATGGCCTGTGTGAGCAATATATCATTTAGTGACAACTTTTTGTAAATATTTTTTTTTTTTTTTTTTTTGTCATTTTTCAATCACTTGGGACAAAAAAAAAAAATATTCAATGGGTTCAACATTCCTCTCAGCAATTTCCTTGGGGTGTCTACTTTCCAAAATGGGGTCATTTGGGGGGGTTTTGTACTGCCCTGCCATTTTAGCACCTCAAGAAATGACATAGGCAGTCATAAACTAAAAGCTGTGTAAATTACAGAAAATGTACCCTAGTTTGTAGACGCTATAACTTTTGCGCAAACCAATAAATATACGCTTATTGACATTTTTTTTACCAAAGACATGTGGCCGAATACATTTTGGCCTAAATGTATGACTAAAATTTAGTTTATTGGATTTTTTTTATAACAAAAAGTAGAAAATATCATTTTTTTTCAAAATTTTCGGTCTTTTTCCGTTTATAGCGCAAAAAATAAAAACCGCAGTGGTGATCAAATACCATCAAAAGAAAGCTCTATTTGTGGGAAGAAAAGGACGCAAATTTCGTTTGGGTACAGCATTGCATGACCGCGCAATTAGCAGTTAAAGCGACGCAGTGCCAAATTGGAAAAAGACCTCTGGTCCTTAGGCAGCATAATGGTCCGGGGCTCAAGTGGTTAATGTACACACAGCAGCCCATATTGACAGAAAAACACAGAATTTTTGACATTTTTGCAGATTTATTAAAAAAGAAAAACTGAAATATCACATGGTCCTAAGTATTCAGACCCTTTGCTCAGTATTTAGTAGAAGCACCCTTTTGATCTAATACAGCCATGAGTCTTTTTGGGAAAGATGCAACAAGTTTTTCACAATAATCTATATTAAAAATGACAGATATAAATATACACGGTAAAGTGCAAAGTGCATATATAATACAGCAGATATACCATAGTGTGTATACAGAAAGTGCCCAGTGCCACACAATTAACGTGGTTAACAATTATAAAAGCAATACTGCAAAGTGATCAGTGAATCCAATAAATAAAATCACATAAGTGTAAATAATATATGTCCATAGATCCAAATCCAGCATGCTTCTAGTGTTCTTTGTGCTGTAAAATCGCGGCTGCGATGAGTATATTTAAGCTGCAGAGCATCCGTCCAATCATATCCCCCTGATGAAGACACGTGACCCTGTGTCAAATATGCGTAGGGGAGGGGCCAGGACGAAGCACGGAGCAGAGTGTTTGTTTGGGATGTGATGCATACGTTACCCTTACTACCATTTACTGTTCAAGGTCTTTCGATAGATTGGTGCACTCACGCACCTCAAATTTGTGAGTACCCCAGTGGCGGAATTACCAGGGTCGCCACAGTCGCACTTGCGACGGGGCCCTGGCATTCTGTCACTGTGGGGGGGGCCCAGCGGGGTTTCTATTCACAGGGCTCTGAGCGGAAAGCGTGTCTCTCAGGTAACAGCAGCACAGAGACACCAGCATTGACAGTTTTATATCCCTCTCCGACGGAGACCGTCCGGTCTGTCCTCTCTCACACTGTATTATACAGGACACACAGCTGATCTCTCTCTTCTCCCCCCTCCCCTCTCCAGTGTGCTCCGTGGGCAGTCAAGTGTGAAGCTCACACAAGCTCACATTTCCCGCGGAGCACACAGGAGAGGAGAGGGGAGAGAAGGGAGAGATCAGCTGTGTGTCCTGTATCATCCAGTGTGAGAGAGGACAGATCGGACGGTCTCCGTCAGAGAGGGATATAAAACTGTCAATGCTGGTGTCTCTGTGCTGCTGTTACCTGAGAGACACGCTCTTCGCTCAGAGCCGTGCTGTCCTGAGAAGAGAGAGGACTCTGATGGGCACTGATAGGAGGCACTGATAGGGACACTAGATAGATAAAAGGGGATTTTGCGAGCCACAATGGTATATTGCATCAAATGTGGAAATCAACTAGCTGCCCACGCAGAACACGTTTCATATGCGGTGCAATACAATGTATACAAAAAGATAAGCTGCGTGAAAATATCAATCTGGAGATTATTAATGCATATGAGGTATACTGAAAATACCGCATATGCGGCTTGTCCAGCCACAGCAAGGCACAAAGGATATACCGTATTTATCGGCGTATAACACGCACCAGCGTATAACACGCACCCCAAGTTTAGGAGAGAATTTTAAGGAAAAAAACTTTTAGGAGGGAAGTTTAAGGAAAAGAAACTTTGTGTCAGGGGCATGTCAGTAGCCGTCGGGCGAATCTGCGTGCACGCAGGTGCACGAGGTGTCTTTCTAGGACAGTTCAGCTCAATTCCCCACCAGGGGGCGCCGGAGCGCTCCCGCGTGTGCCCGTACGTGCGTTCACGCGTTCGCGGGTGCGCGCGCACGCCTGTTCGCGCTAGCGCTGTTTTGGCGCCAAGGTCCCTTTAAAAGAAAGACAGGTGCTCATGTCAGGTGCTGTTCGTCTGCAGCTCTGCACCTGAAGTTCCTGTATCTGCCTGTCTGTTATTTTGCTAGTGACCCGGCTACGTCTGACCATTCTATTGTTTATAAATATTTATTAGAATGAAAGCTCCCCACATTAGGGTACTCACATTTGCAAGGTGCATGAGTGCACCAATCTGATAACAGTCTCCAAAGTTTGCCTCAAAGTTTGCCTGTCAGGAGGGATAAGCTGTGCATCGCATCTCCGTGGAGTGAAAGGCTCCGTGCTCCGTCCTGGCCCCTCCCCTACGTGTGTTCGACACAGGATCACGTGTCTTCATCAGGGGGATTTGATTGGACGGATACTCTGCAGCCTAAATATAGTCATCGCGGCCATTTTGCGGCGCCGTTCAATACACTGAGCAATAACACATGGAGCCTGGCAATAGAGTGTCTGCAAATCCACGCCAAAATGGTCACAATGACTATATTTAGGCTGCAGAGCGTCTGTCCAATCAAATCCCCCTGATGAAGACACGTGATCCTGTGTTGAACACGTGTAGGGGAGGGGCCAGGACGGAGCACGGAGCCTTTCACTCCACTGAGATGCGATGCACAGCTTATCCCTCCTGACAGGCAAACTTTCAAGCAAACTTTGGAGACTGTTATCAGATTGGTGCACTCACGCACCTTGCAAATGTGAGTACCCTAATGTGGGGAGCTTTCATTCTAATAAGTATTTATAAACGATATTACGCTATCCAGTTTTTCTTTTGCTTTATTCCTAACTGTGGAGATGCTGCTGAAAGGTGAGCGGCTGTCCCCGGGGGGTCACTGGATGGCACTTGAGCATGGAATTCTGAGCACTAAGCACTAAGCACTAAGATTAATGCACGCACGTTGGATTTTTTATGAACTGTTTTTATGGACTTTATGTGCATTTCTTTCATAAATTGGACTTTAATAATCACGTACCACATATTGGATTTGATATTCACACTTATTGTGTAGCACTTGGCAATTTGTTGTATTTTGCACTTATCACTGTGATATATTTATAAATTTTTTTACATGGTAAATTTCAGACTATATAAATTTTTTTTCATCCATTATATATACAGGTAGTAGTTCAGTAGTTGCTACTCTCATTCTAAGGGTATATATCTAGTATATTATTTACACATTGTACTTTAAAATCACTTTTTTTTATATATATCCTTTGTGCCTTGCTGTGGCTGGACAAGCCGCTTATGCGGTATTTTCAGTATACCTCATATGCATTAATAATCTCCAGATTGATATTTTCACCTTAGCGCAGCGTATCTTTTGGTATACACTGATAGGGACACTGATAGAAGACACTGATGGGCACTGATAGGGGGCACTGATAGAGGACACTTATGGGCACTGATAGGAGCACTGATAGGCACTTATAGGGGATGCTGATAGGGGATATTGATAGGGGGCACTGATAGGGGGCACTGATAGAAGGCACTTATAGGGGGCGCTGATAGAAGGCACTGATGGGGGGCGCTGATAGGGGACACTGATAGGGGACACTGATAGACGGTGCTGTTAGGGGACGCTGATAGGGGGCACCGATGGGAGGCACTGATAGCATTTACTGATGAGCACTGAAGGGAGGCACTGATAGGGGGCACTGAGAAGGCACTAGGGGGCACTGATAGGGGACACTGAGAAGGCACTAGGGGGCACTGAGATGGCACTAGGAGGCACTGAGAGGGCACTAGGGGGCACTGATAGGGGGCAATGAGAAGGCACTAGGGGGCACTGATAGGGGGCAATGAGAAGGAACTAGGGGGCACTGATAGGGGGCACTGATAAGGCACTAGGGGGCATTGATAGGGGACACTGAGAAGGCACTAGGGGGCACTGATAGGGGGCATTGAGAAGGCACTAGGGGGCACTGATAGGGGGCACTGATAAGGCACAAGGGGGAGGCACTGATAGGGGGCATTGAGAAGGCACTAGGGGGCACTGATAGGGGGCATTGAGAAGGCACTAGGGGGCACTGATAGAGGGCATTGAGAAGGCACTAGAGGGCACTGATAGGGGGCATTGAGAAGGCACTAGGGGGCACTGATATGGGGCACTGATAAGGCACTAGGGGGTACTAATAGGGGGCACTGAGAAGGCACTAGGGGGCACTGAGACGGGCACCGATGGGAGGCACTGGTGGACACTGATAGGAGGCACTGATAGGAGGCATTGATGGGCGCTTATAGGTGGCACTGATGGGCATTGATGAGCACTAATAGGCAGAACTCATAGGCTGCACTGATGGGCACTGAAGAACACTGATAGGCAGAACTCAGGCAGTATTGATGGGCAGCATTGAAGAGTACTGATAGGTGGCACAGATGGACGCTGTTAGGCAGCATTAATGAGCACTGATAGGTGGTGCTGATAGGCAGATTTGATGGGCACTAATAGGCAGCATTAATGAGCACTGATAGGTAACACTTATAGGTGGCATTGATGGGCACTGATAGGCGGCATTGATGGGCACTGATAGGCGGCATTGGTGGGCACTGATGACTGGGGCACTGATTATCAGTGTACACAATTTTCTGAGATTCTTGACAGTTAATGGCAGTCCTTTCCTAACACAGACACAGCGTGGGAGGAAAGGGCTGCGGATAATCGGCAAATCTGTTTACATGTGATCAGCTGACATCACATAGTAAAGGGCCACGGTGATTGCTCTGGATGCACGTCCAAGGGGGCATGCGGGAAGCACGGTTTTGGGACGATGTACATGGACACCCTCCCAAAATTGGAAGCCCGGGGCTCGGATGGAAGGGGGGCCCATCATGGTTTCTTGCACTGGGGCCCTGAAGGTTCTAGTTACGCCACTGGAGTACCCCATTGTGGGGAGTAAATTTTATATTTTAAATAAAAAATTTTTTAAACGTTATTACACCATCAAGCTCTTTTTTTTCTCATATATATACTTTGGAGCTGCAATTGGAATTGTGCATCTGGTGATCATCATTGAGCCGTGGGATGGCTCCAAAGCGTGTTTAGACTTAGTTTAACAGCTGAGTCACACGCACTGAGGTGAGCGCAACACCTGGGGGGGTCACTGGATGGCACCGGAGCATGGTTTTACAGCACAAAGAACACTAGCATGCTGGATTTGCATCTATGGACATATATTATTTACACTTACATGATTTTATTTATTGGATTCACTGATCACTTTGCAGTATTGCTTTTATGATTGTTAACCACGTTAATTGTGTGGCACTGGGCACTTTCTGTATTTTATACACACTATGGTATATCTGCTGTATTATATATGCACTTTGCACTTTACCGTGTATATATATATCTGTCGTTTTTAGTATAGATTATTTTGATTTATTATTCATATATTACATATATTACATTGGATATATCACCATTATTTTATTTAGTGCGGTTTTTCAGCACAATATGCATGATTGATTTTTTTTGATTAGTATATATATTTTTTATACATTTTGAATTCAGTGATTTATACACTTTAGCTCAGCGTAAATTTTCCTTTATTACATTGGTGCACGGTATATGAGACGTGATCTACGCATGCAGCTAGGTGGGGATATTCTCTAGGCATTAGATCATTGTGGCTCGCAGGGTTTTTTTTCCAACAAGTTTTTCACACCTGGATTTGGGGATCCTCTGCCATACCTCCTTGCAGATCCTCTCCAGTTCTGTCAGGTTGGATGGTAAACGCTGGTGAACAGCCATTTTCTGGTCTCTCCAGAGATGCTCAGTTGGGTTTAAGTAAAGGCTCTGGCTGTGCCATTCGAGAACAGTCAGAGTTGTTGTGGAGCCTCCTTTTTTAGCTGTGTGCTTAGGGTCATTGTCTTGTTAGAAGGTAAACCTTCGGCCCAGTCTGAGGTCCTGAGCACTCTGGAGAAGGTTTTCATCCAGGATATCCCTGTACTTGGCCGCATTCATCTTTTCCTTGATTGCAACCAGTCGTCCTGTCCCTGCAGCTGAAAAACACCCCCACAGCATGATGCTGCCACCACCACGCTTCACTGTTGGGACTGTATTGGACAGGTGATGAGCAGTGCCTGGTTTTCTCCACACATACCGCTTAGAATTAAGGCCAAAAAGTGAGATCTTGATCTCATCAGACCAGAGAATTCTATTTCTCACCATCTTGGAGTCCTTCAGGTGTTTTTTATCTAACTCCATGCGGGCTTTCATGTGTCTCTCTGCCATAATGCCCCGACTGGTGGAGGGCTGCAGTGATGGTTGACTCTCTACAACTTTCTCCCATCTCCCGACTGCATCTCTGGAGCTCAGCCACAGTGATCTTTGGGTTCTTCTTTACCTCTCCCACCAAGGCTCTTTTCCATTGATAGCTCAGTTTGGCTGGACGGACAGCTCTAGGAAGGGTTCTGGTCGTCCCAAATGTCTTCCATTTCAGGATTATGGAGGCCACTGTGCTCGTAGGAACCTTAAGTGCAGAAGAAATTTTTTTGTAACCTTGGCCAGATCTGTGCCTTGCCACAATTCTGTTCTGAACTCTTCAGGCAGTTCATTTGACCTCATGATTCTCATTTGCTCTGACATGCACTGTGAGCTGTAAGGTCTTATATAGACAGGTGTGTGGCTTTCCTAATCAAGTCCAATCAGGTGAAGGTGTTTTTCTTTTTCTTTTTTAATAAATCTGCAAAAATGTCAACAATTCTGTGTTTTTCTGTCAATATGGGGTGCTGTGTGTACATCAATGAGGGAATAAAATGAACTTAAATGATTTTAGCAAATGGCTGCAATATAACAAAGAGTGAAAAATTTAAGGGGGTCCGAATACTTTGTGTCCCCACTGTGTGTATATATATATATATATATATATATATATATGTATATACACATATACATATATATTTACACACACACACACACACACACACATTTTTTTCTTTGATTTAGATATACTTTAAAACTAATTGTTATTTATATACCATTATAACTTATTTGTTCCACTGAACCATACTCGAGGGAGGTATTTTCAGAGTATCTATCTTTTCCCCAAGGATGCAGAGGCATAATAAAAACAATGGCAGCTTTCTTTCAGCGTAGCGGTATAAATCCTGTGTGAATAGAAGCCGCAATGGCTCCTTTGTTTTAGAATATATATATGAGCTAGTACCAGAACACACATGCATTATGGCACCTTGCTTTATTCTTCTGGCCATACCAGACAGCTAAAGGAGGCAGGGTTGGTGTGGCTCCTACATAAGGGAGGCCATATCGAAATTCATTAGGCTTATTTTTCATTTCCATCTATGTATGGGCAGGCTGATTTGAGTTGAAGCCAGTGGCGGAACTACCGCCATAGCGACATACGCGGCCGCTATGGGGCCCACAGCTGCTAGGGGCCTCGGACCCAGCGAGGACAGGCGGCTCCGCGGGTGAGAGCGGGCGGCTTTGCGGGCCCCGCGGGTGAGAGCGGGCGGCTCCACGGCTCCGAGGGCTGTCAGGCGGTGAGTCAGCTGGGCGGCTCGGCTCGTGTGTGAGCGGGCTGGCCAATCAGGGAGCTGGCAGCCAGGGGTGCATAGAGATGACATCATCTCTCACCGCCCGGCGCCCTCCCTGCATCCCTGCAGTGCAGTTGCCCCCTCTCTGTGCTGGCAGCCTCGGGAAGCAGAGAGATGACCTTATCTCTCTGCTGCCTGACTCTAGGACACAGTATTAAAGTGACACAGCAAGTGACAATCCGTAATTTGTGACAGGTGAAGTGGCAAGTGACAATCCGGGACGTGGCAGCAAGTGACGATCCGTAATGTGTGGCAAGTGACAATCCGGGACGTGGCAGGTGACGTGGCAAGTGACAATCCGGGACGTGGCAAGTGACAATCCGTAATGTGTGGCAGGTGACGTGGCAAGTGAATATCCGTAATGTGTGGCAGGTGACGTTGCAAGTGATAATCTGTAATGTATGGCAGGTGACGTGGCAAGTGACAATCTGTAACATGTGGCAGGCGATGTGGCAAGTGACAATCCATAACATGTGGCAGGCGACGTGGCAAGTGACAATCCGTAATGTGTGGCAAGTGACAATCCGAAAAGTGGCAAGTGACAATCCGTAATGTGTGGCAGGTGACGTGGCAAGTGACAATCAGTAATGTGTGGCAAGTGACAATCCGGGACGTGGCAAGTGGACAATCGGCAACATGCGGCAGGCGACATTCTGCAACGTGTGACAAGTGACAATCTGCATCTGGTGGCAGGCGACGTGGCAAGTGGACAATCCGCAACGTGTGGCGGATGATGTGGCAAGTGACATTCCGTGACAAGTTGCATCTGGGGGCAGGCGACGGTGGCAAGTGACACGCTCAGGGCTCCCACTGATTCTGCATTATGGTGAGTTGAACTATTTAATTTTTATAACAGAACAGAAATTGGTTAGAAGGCTGGAGGTCAGCAATGTGTGTCCTTTAGGGGCTGCATACAGTATACTGCATACTTTGTTGTTTAAAATTAATATAAGCTGTTGCCTGGGTACTGTGCCACGGGCCACGGGGCGGTTTGCAGGGGGGGGGGCCATACAACATTTTGCTATGGGGCCCTGTGATTTCTAGTTACGCCCCTGGTTGAAGCCTGTTGGGTTTTTCCTGAACCATCAGTGCCTCCAGCTATAGCCGGTAGCATTAATCATTGTATTCTGACCGCAGGAGTTTCCAGCTGTCAAAATTCTATAGCACAGTGGGAGTAATTCCTCCATCCACCTGCTCAACCAGCAGTCTGAACAAAAGAAATAATCAATATATGGCTATCTTTATTAGAGTCATTATTTACCAAGGGAAGGATTACTGGTTTTTATAGGATCGGTTTCTTATTCTGCACATGAGTAGGCTGCATTTTGCAACAATAGTCATCCACATAGCTGGGAACTCTCCAGCTGCTGCTTGTAGATTCCAACCCATTAAGTTGCCCAGTCCTTTCATAGCCTATATGGCCTATGAAAAATCCCATCCTGGGAGCCATAATTCTCTGAGGAAGAGTGGTCCATTTTGGAAAAACATCAAATGGCTTTATTGTATATTTAGAAATTAGAACACATGATAGTCTTAAAATGGTCACTTCCAGATTTTGTTTAATATTTGACCACTCAGGTCAACAAAATTTACCATAAACTATTAGCAATATTGTCTATTTAAGCAATCCATTCTGTAAAGGTTGGACGACTGTTGAGGTCAGATGACCACAGGTGCAACACACCTCACCTTTAGCAATCACTGTTTGAGGGCGATTTATGTGAGTAATGCCACGTACACACGACCGGTTTTGCCATCAGAATAAACTCTGAAGGTTTCTCCGACGGAATTCCGCTCAAGCGGTCTTGCATACACACGGTTACACCAAAGTCCGACCGTCCAGAACGAGGTGACATACAACACGTACGACGGGACTAGAAAAAGGAAGTTCAATAGCCAGTAGCCAATAGCTTCCGTCTTGTACTTGCTTCAGAGCATGCTTCGTTTTTGTTCCTTCGGAACAGCATACAGACAAGCGGTTTATGCGATAGGAATTGGTTCCGTCTGAAATATTTAGAACATGTTCCATTTCTAGGTCTGTCAGAATTTTCAAAAAAAAAAAGTCTGATGAGGCCTACACACAATCGGAAAAAAACGATGAAAAGCTTCCGTCTGACTTTTTCTGTCGGACATTCTGCTCCTGTGTATGCGGCATTAGTGATACTTGGGTGATCCAGTTATACAGAATCTGAAGCACCAGATTATCTGACCTTTTCAGTGGACAGATCACAATAAAGGAGAGGTAAAGATTGATAGAGGAGGGAAGCCAAGGTCATTGACAGAGATAATAAGTGCCAAGGGCATTTTTTACACAATTTTATGCCTTGGGTGCTGCTTCCACTACTACTACTAGTAGTAGTACTATTACTACAAGTATTACTACTACTACTGCTTTTGCTTTGGAGGTCAGTTGAGGGTTAAAAAATGAAACCGCTTTCCAAATCACATCTGAATCGCATGTACATGCAATTTCTGTGCATTTCCATTTAAGTCTATTGGGCGAAAAATTCCACTTTAATCGCAACAAAGTAGCGCAGGAACCTTTTCTAAAATCAATCAGTGCTAAGTTTTACCATTGAAAACAATGATTTCCACTGTCCCTCGAATCGGTGCGACTCAAGTCCCATCAGAAATTGCACTAGCGTGAACCAGACCTTGTGCTGAAACTCTGGCTCTCAGTCAATAAAACTGAACGTGCTTAACTTTTTGTTAACATATTCCTGGGATAATAATGATCATGATGCCAATATCCTTGTTCTACAGAGGGAGTGAGATGGATTAGTAAGAGATTGCAGTGAGCACTGCCAATAAGTCAATGAACAACGACTTTGATAACAACATAGTTTATGATACTGAGTGAGAAATGAGCAGAAAATAAATGTTGTACTAAGTGTCTTGTCCCAGAGGTCAGTTTCTGACACTTGACCTCCTCAAGATTAACCCTCCTTCATGACAGGCCATTTTTTGCAATATGACACTGCATTTTTTTAACTGACAATTGCACGGTCATGCAACACCGTACCCACATAACATTTATGTCCTTTTTTCCCACAAATAGAGCTTTCTTTTGGTGGTGATACAAAAAACACAGTCACTTCCAGCGCTAATAGGTCTTCCAAGGTGTGGAGTAACAGATGTCAGATAAAATGGTGGTGTGAAAGGTATATGTGGTATCCCACAACTAGGTGGATGCTGCCCTCTTCAGATGTTGTAATCCGAAAGAAACTACAAGAAAAACAGAAATGGAAGGCGCGCACACCTAGTGCATTACCAGACATAATTTAATAATAAGAATTTTTTGTATAAAAGTGAGTACTCACATGATGCAACTGACAAAAAGGCCATAAACACAGTGCATGGACATGCACAGAACACAGGGTACATCTAACGAGTTTCAGGGGCACACCCCCTTCCTCAGAGCTCAGTAAGGCTCACACGTACTGCGGGAATGAAATTGTGCGAGTTCAGCTGAACTCGCACAATTTCATTCCTGCATGTCAGTCCCGACTGTAGGGGTGCTTTCAAAGACATCTGTGCTGGTTTCTGCACAGATGTCAATGGAAATCACACCCCGAAATTGCCAAAAGTAGTACAGTAGCCATTGCCGCAATTGCCGCTGCTTTGGTATGCGATTTGACATGTCAAATCACATGCCAAATCGGATCACTGTGAACCAGGGCTTAAACTGCTATAGGGCAGACGTGAAGTGGTTAAACTGCTTCTGCCATACCATAAAAAGTCTTAACCACTTAGCGCCCGCCTGCAATTTACTGCAGACTGGCAGGCGCTGTAGGCAAACCGACGTACCCATAGGTCGCTGCCTACTTCTAAGTTTAGAACCCCCCCAGGCTGGAACCCACTGTGATTGCACAACCCTGGAGCCTGGCAGCAAGTCCTGGCAATTAAAATAATTTATGGCTGGGACCTGCTGATCAGCTGCGTACAATCACAGCCCAGAGCTCTTGTGTTGGTAAACAACACAGAGCTCTGTACAGAGAGATTGATCTGCCGGTTTCTCATCCATGCAAAGCATACATACTTTAACCTGCCTACACGTGTCTACTCACTAATATGGGCTTACTGCCAGGACAAAAAGTAAACAAAGGGCCCTTCATGCTGTACAGGGCTGAGCGCCAGTGTGAATGAGCCCTAACATAGCATTTTTCATACTATCTACAACATACCTCCCAACCGTCCCGGATTGCCCAGGAAAGTCCCACCTTTGGTAGGTCTGTCCCGGGCAGTGTTTCCAACCGCCAGTGTCTTTACAGGCAGCCTGTAAAAACTGGGTACTTTTCCCCCTGCCCGTATATGTCCGTAGCAGGTAAAAGTGCCCGTAAAAAATGGCTGAGACAGCTTGGCAGTTCCGAAATCAGCCGAGAGTCTGAGTTTGTGATATTCGAGAATTTAACTTAAGTGCCTGTGACCCTGTGTGTTCGGCGCAGGCGGGTCTGGTAGAGGCGGAGCAGGTGCTTGAGCAAGCGTGATGTCCTCATCATGGTGCATTTCCCGCCACCATCGCCAGCCAGCACCTAAAAAATCCCCCAGGACTCAGGAGCCAAGTGAAGTGTGGCCTAATGTGTGCAGAACGGACAGGACCAGACTGGACTCGGGAGCTCAGCAAGACAAGCCGAGACAGATGAGAGAGTCAGTCAGACAGTCAGTGACTCCATGGCAGACTGACAGTGCTCTTCTGGACTGGAGTCTGGACTCTGGAGGGAGCAGTGGCTGTCTGTCCTGGCTGGCATGGGAGACTGGACTGTATATACTCAGGGATAATACAAGCAAGGTATGGCATTAAGACTTCTGGAGATGGCAGAAAGTTTTGTGGAATTGACTTTCAGATTTAGATATCTTTCATTCTTCGAGCCATTATACCTTTGTGCAAATAGTAAGTGCCTGAAATGTACATAATTGGTAATAGACCCATGTTGTGGAGATTTGTTCCTGTAAATCTTGTCCCATAACCCTGATGAATACCACACTAAAAGGAATGATATATTCTCTACAAGAATGATATATGCGCTAGGTAATGACCCGTCTGTTCTGTACCCCACATGACTTGGCTACTGTTCTGTGCATTCAATACTCAGGATGGCTCCACTCTGCACATTGTGCTGTATGGTCTGTTCTCTGACACCTCCACTACAATTATACAATGCACATTGGACTGTGCTGCCCCAACGGGCCATAGAATTTATATAGAATGTTTTCCTAACCATTTTCTATGGACGTTTATATTTAGTTCACATGCTGCCATCTAGTGACCTTTTGTGGTAATGCACTTGTTTCTCTTTTTTTTTTTTTTTCCTTAGGTTATGACACACTTCCTTTGTATGTAATGCTCCACCCTTCTTCCTGAGATTGTACTTCCGGTGTCATGGATGCAGCTAACAAGCCATGTGTAGCAGGGCACATGTATTCTGCATAGTAAGCTACAGACAATATCATCTGTTTGTATTCTGACATCTGCTGTAACCTGATGTTCAGAATAAAAGCACCTTTGTGGATGGAATCGGTATTTGGTGAGTTTAGACTATCTGATGGGGATTGTCCTCAGTGATTATATCTTATACAGACCAGGCATAGAGGTCTCACAAGGGATAAATCGCTTCAAAACAATCTGAGTCAGAATACACACCACTCCTTTATACTGTACTTTTTATACAGAACACCACCACTCCACTCAATTCTGGTGCTGTATATTCTATGCTGCACAGCCACTCCACTCAGTATACCCAACTAGATATTTTGCACTTCACTTTGCTCCATTCTGCATATTGTGCATTATATAATCCTCATCCTGTACATTGTGCTGTACATCATTTACTGCTAACCACTACACTTTGTACACTCAACTTTACTGTATATACTTTAAAGCTCCATACTTTAATTCTGCTGTATGCATAGCTCCCAACTGTCCCTGATTTCAGGGACTGCCCCTGATTTGGAGCAATGTCCCTCTGTCCCTCTTTGCTCCTTATTTGTCCCTCATTTTAGTCTGATCTATATAGATGTATATAAAATGCATTTTTTATCTATCAAACAGTGTTTCGCAGTGCTAAACCTTTCATCCAATCTCCAAATTGCTGCATTTGTAAATACCATAAGCCAATATAAAGAAATAGTAGTGGTAGAAAAAGCACTTGTGGGTTTAACCAATCATTTTTTTGTTGTACAATTCTCCTTTAAGGAGGTGTGGCAGGATTTGTGTCCTATGCTACATACTTTTGCAAATAGGTGTCCAGGTGTCCCTCGTTCCCATCTCAGAAAGTTGGGAGGTATGTGCAATACTGTTAGGGCTGGGAAAAAAATCGACTTAAATCTTGAACCGAGTTGAGAGGTCAAATCGATTCAAAATTTAAGCAAATCGATTTTTTTAGATTTTTTTTTTTCACCGCGCCGGTCCCGAGGCGCTGCGGGCATGAGTTTTTAGGCGAGGCCGCGGCCCCGGCCTAGCCTGTGGCTACAGCTAGACGCTGCAGACTAGGCCGAAGCCGCGGCCTCGCCTAAAAACTCATGCCCGCAGCGCCTCCGGACCAGCGCTGACAGCGCGCCGGGCCTGAAGAGCTGCGGGCAAGGAGTTTTTAGGTGACGCCGCGGACTAGGCCGAAGCCATGGCCTCGCCTAAAAGCTCATGCCCGCAGCGCCTCAGGACCGGCGCGGTTTCCAAAGAAAAAAAAAAAACTTGATTGGAATCGTGAAACGAGTTTTTTTTAAGAGAATCGAAGATTTTTTTTTTTTTAAGAAAATCTCCCAGCCCTATATACTGTATACTCCAAATTTCTCCACTCTGTGCCATCCATCAAGACTAGAGGAGAGAAACTGTCACAGTTTCACTGGAGGAGGGGACGTGTGTGTCGTTCGTGTTGGTCTGATGAGGTCACAGTGAGTTACACTCGGGTGTCATCATCATCATCTGTGCTGCTGCACATGTTGTCAGAGTCAATTTCATGTGTGTGCTTGGCTTGCTTGTCCATTCAAATTTCTTGCCCTCCTGTCTGTCCCTGAGCCGGGCTTGAGGGGGCTTTGGCACCTGCCTGAAAACTGACTGTCACTGACACTGAGGGGTCCAACGTCCAGGCAGGCAGTCAATTTCATATTATGCCCAGGGGGCCCCAGGCACCATATCATGCCCTTCCAGAGCCAGGAAAGGGTCGGGGGGGGCAGCGGTCTGTTTGGCGGGCACAGTAGACTGTCTGAGGGGCTCTCTTAGCCCTTGCTGTGGGGGAAAATGCAAAGTGGTCTCTCTCTGTGGGCATAGATGACAAAAACTGATGGGTTATAATAGCCCACCCTTAATATATCGAAAAACATAAGAATTTTTTTTCCACCTTAATATTTACCTTAAATCGCATTGCTAATTATATATTGAACTTGTTTGAAGCCTAAATACTGAAATTTGGGCCGATCTGATGCCATCCTAAAAATGCCACCGCATTGCTGCTGTCACTCACTGCCCATTGTACTCCTGGCCGAGACACACTTTATTATTCACCAACAGGCGCTGCCCAGCTCACTGCCCAAAGAACTTGTTGCTAGCCGCGTCCAGCATCCGTTCAAAGCCCAACATTTATAAAGCTTTTCTGAGAGTTCAGAAAAAATGGGGGTGGATCCTGGGCGGGTGCGCGGTGTGCACCACACCCAGGCGCCGCAGAGGTAAGGGCGCAGAAGCACCAGAGTGCTCCCCTCCCTCCTCTTCTCCTTGGCCTTATCTGTGTCACACACACAGTGGCATCGCTAGGGGAGAGCATGTTTATTCCTTGCGCCCCGCTTTTGCCCCCCCCCACTGGGAGCCGGGTGGTCACATGCGGCAGCACGCAGCAGCTGGGAGCTTTCTCTGTCGTCTGTGTCCTCTCCCACACATGCTGCTGCAGCCCAGCGCGCACAGTACAAGAGAACATAGAGAGAACCGAGTGGAGGGAGGATCCGCCCATTGCCCCGCCCACCTAGGCACTGATAAGTGAGAGATGAGTTCCCTCGGGGGCCGTGCCCGGCCCCGGTTCCAGGGTCCTGCTGCCACCCATCCGGCCTCCACTCAGGGTGGGAGATTGTGGTGGACCTGACAGGAGGAGAGGACTCAGGAGACAGAAGATCAGGTCACCAGCTGACTGCCAGGAGGAGAGGTGAGTGAGCCATCAAACAGAGGCTGAGCAAAGTCCTTAGTGGGGTGACTGGGGTTGACATTTGTGAAGGGGTATTTGTGGAGTGTAGGGGGTAATGTCAGGGCTTAATCATGCGCCCGCTGAGACCAGTGTTGGGGGTTATTAGTGCGTCCGCTGAGACCAGTGTTTGGGGTTATAAGTGCGTCCGCTGAGACCAGTGATGGGGGTTATTAGTGTGTCAGCTGAGACCAGTGTTTGGGGTTATAAGTGCGTCCGCTGAGACCAGTGTTGGGGGTTATTAGTGCGTCCGCTGAGACCAGTGTTTGGGGTTATAAGTGCGTCCGCTGAGACCAGTGATGGGGGTTATTAGTGTGTCAGCTGAGACCAGTGCTTGGGGTTAATAGTGCGTCCACTGAAACCAGTGCTTGGGGTTAATATTGCATCTGCTGAGACCAGTGATGGGGGTTAATAGTTCATCCGCTGAGACCAGTGATGGGGGTTAATAGTGCGTTCGCTGAGACCAGTGTTGGGGGTTAATAGTGCGTTCGCTGAGACCAGTGTTGGGGGTTAATAGTGCGTTCGCTGAGACCAGTGTTGGGGGTTATTAGTGCGTCCGCTGAGACCAGTGATGGAGGTTAATAGTGTTACATAGTTACATAGTAGGTGAGGTTGAAAAAAGACACAAGTCCATCAAGTCCAACCTATGTGTGTGATTATGTGTCAGTATTACATTACATATCCCTGTATGTTGCAGTCATTCAGGTGATTATCTAATAGTTTCTTGAAGCTATCAATGCTCCCCGCTGAGACCACCGCCTGTGGAAGGGAATTCCACATCCTTGCCGCTCTTACAGTAAAGAACCCTCTACGTAGTTTAAGGTTATACCTCTTTTCTTCTAATTGTAATGAGTGGCCACGAGTCTTATTAAACTCTCTTCTGCAAAAAAGTTTTATCCCTATTGTGGGGTCACCAGTACAGTATTTGTAAATTGAAATCATATCCCCTCTCAAGCGTCTCTTCTCCAGAGAGAATAAGTTCAGTGCTCGCAACCTTTCCTCATAACTGATCCTCCAGACAGTTTATTAGCTTTGTTGCCCTTCTTTGTACTCGCTCCATTTCCAGTACATCCCTCCTGAGGACTGGTGCCCAGAACTGGACAGCATACTCCAGGTGCGGCCGGACCAGAGTCTTGTAGAGCGGGAGAATTATCGTTTTATCTCTGGAGTTGATCCCCCTTTTAATGCATGCCAATATTCTGTTTGCTTTATTAGCAGCAGCTTGGCATTGCATGCCATTGCTGAGCCTATCATCTACTAGGACCCCCAGGTCCTTTTCCATCCTAGATTCCCCCAGAGGTTCTCCCCCCCAGTGCATTCGCTGAGACCAGTGTTGGGGGTTAAGTGCGTCCGCTGAGACCAGTGATGGAGGTTAATAGTGCGTTCGCTGAGACCAGTGTTGGGGGTTAAGTGCATCTGCTGAGACCAGTGTTGGGCGTTATTAGTTTGTCCGCTGAGACCAGTGCTTGGGGTTATTAGTGCGTCTGCTCAGACCAGTGCTTGGGGTTAATAGTGCATCTACTGAGACCATTGATGGGGTTAATAGTGCGCCGCTGAAACCAATGCTTGGGGTTAATAGTGCATCTGCTGAGACCAGTGATGGGGGTTAATAGTGCGTCCGCTGAGACCAGTGATGGGGGTTAAAAGTGCGTTCGCTGAGACCAGTGTTGGGGGTTAATAGTGCGTCTGCTGAGACCAGTGTTGGGGGTTATTAGTGCGTCCGCTGAGACCAGTGCTTGGGTTTAATGGTGCGTCTGCTGAGACCATTGATGGGGTTAATAGTGCGTCTGCTGAGACCAGTGTTGGGGGTTAATAATGCGTCCGCTGAGACCAGTGATGGGGGTTAATAGTGCGTCCACTGAGACCAGTGTTGGGGGTAATAGAGTGTCCACTGAGATCAGTGTTGGGGGTTAATAGTGCGTCTGATGAGACCAGTGTTGGGGTTAATAATGTGTCCGCTGAGGCCAGTGTTGGGGGGGTTAATGGTGCGTCCGCTGAGACCAGTGATGGGGGTTAATAGTGCGTCCACTGAGACCGGTGATGGGGGTTAATAATGCGTTCGCTGAGACCAGTGATGGGGGTTAATAGTGCGTCCGCTGAGACCAGTGATGGGGGTTAATAATGCGTTCCCTGAGACCAGTGATTGGGGTTAATGGTGTGTCTGCTAAGACCAGTGATGGGGGGTCAATAGTGCGTCCGCTGAGACCAGTGTTGGGGTTAATAGTGCATCCGCTAAGACCAGTGAGGCGGTAAATAATGCGTCTGCTGACACCAGTGTCGTGGGTTAATAATGCATACACTGACACCAGTGCTGGGGGTTAATAGTGCGTCCGCTGACATTAGTGGTGAGGGTTATTAGTGCGTTCGCTAAGACCAGTGTTGGGGGTTAAT
Organism: Lithobates clamitans; assembly: GCA_037952925.1. Classification (NCBI taxonomy): domain Eukaryota; kingdom Metazoa; phylum Chordata; class Amphibia; order Anura; family Ranidae; genus Lithobates; species Lithobates clamitans. The sequence continues at coordinate 523,832 of JBBGZY010000135.1, read as the reverse complement.
AGTGTGTCTGTTGAGACCAGTGTTGGGGGTTAATAGTGCTTCCGCTGAGTCCAGTGCTGGGTTTTTTTTTTTTTTTTTTATTCTTACCACATCAGTGACCGTTTTCAGGAGGGCATGTTTCAAATTCACAGCTCAATATTGTCCCGACTCGTTTTCACATCATAGTGGCATATTTTTTTTCCCCCTTGTCTTAAATACGAGTATAAATGTCTCCAACACAAACGACCAGTTCTTTTAATGGAGCCTCTCTTCACTAGGAACAGTTGAAAAAAATCTAGTACATAGAATATCTAGACTTCCCTAAATCCATCCCTAATTCTACCCCTCCCCCCACCCCCCTCTTCCCCAGATGTCACACATCCCAATCCTACCATTCCACCGCGATCCTTGAAACCTACCAGTTATAATCCACTCTTTTCTCCACTCCTTTTACTTCGTCCATGTGTCTTACTATTTAAGGGGCCAGACCACGTTTTTATTTAATATTCCTATAACCTCAGCAGACCTTATTGAACCCTTGAACTCTAACCAATCCCTCCATTTTTCTTCATACTCTTCCATCCTCAATCCCTCGCTGTATCTCAGATATTCGAGGCTTTGAATTTCGTTTGTTTTATCATACCAATCCTGCAGTGTTGGACACCTTCTTTCCTGCCAATATCTGGGTATAAGGCTTTTGGCTGCGTTCAAGAGGTGTGGTAAGAGTGTTCTCAGATATGTCCCAGTTGGCAATCTAAAACCATGAAATAAGCACGCCCATGGATCATCAGGGTCCTCAATGTGAGTTATCTCACTAATGATTTGCCTGATCTCACCCCAGAATTTTTTGATTTCCAGACAGTGCCACCACATATGCACCATTGTCCCAATCTCTTTACATCCCCACCAACAATATTGTGAGGTTTCATTTTGATACTTAGATGCTTTATCTGGGGTAATATACCATCTCGCCAAGCACTTGTAATTTAGCTCGGACATCTTGTAGTTTACCGATGTTGCGTGTCCTTTAATAAAATCCCAATCTCTTCTTGTTAGTAGAATATAGCCCCCCCATAGTAATCTTGAAAGATATTAGCTATTTCACTAGTTCTATATCTCATGTCCCCATCTGTTGTCTTTATTTTCTCGATATAGTTAATAGTTTTCTCTCTTTTTTTTTAGTACCTTTGAGAGATACTTCCCCGGTGTATTCCCACCAACATACCTCTCCTTCTTTACTAGATTGTAAGCCGCTCGTGTTTCTTGTTCTACTAAGTCTCTCATGGCCTCCCTTTTATAGTAGAGTCCTGAGAGCACCTCCTTCTCTCCAGTTGACTTGTGCAACTGCTCTAGCTCAAGTATCTCTTTTGTTAAAGTAAGTTTATCTTCCTTGATCTTTTTTTTTTTTCCGAGCCAGCTTTGATCAAGATACCCCTTATATGGGCTTTATGGGCCTCGCACACGGTAGCTTCTGATATCTCCGCTGATTCATTTATCTTAAAGTATAATTCTAATTCATCTTTTATAAGTTTTCCTATCTCTTTATCGTTTAGTAAGTCTTCGTTTAACCTCTAGCTACTATTCTTTCTTTGAGGCTGTCCTATATTCAATTCTAAACGTCCAGGCGCGTGATCGGAAAAGGTCATTATTCCGATATTTGAGCTAGTCACGACCTCCAGCCATCTATGCTCGATCAGGAAAAAGTCAAGTCTGGAATAAGTCCCATGCACGGGGGAGTGGAACGTATAGTCCCTGGAGTTAGTATGCTGCGACCTCCATGCATCTACAAGTTGATACTGATGCAATTTCTGTTTCACTTTATTGTTCCATGCCATGCCCGTCCCCCATGCATGCGACGTGTTGTCCTATCCTGGTTCCAGGCAGAGATTAAAGTCACCAGCCATTATGGCCAACCCTTTCTTGAATTCCATAAATTTGGCCAACCTCGCTATCAAGAAACTGTTTGGATTCTTATTAAGGCCATAAATGTTTGCCAATGAGCAATCAGTTCCATTTAATTTCCCACTCAAGAACAAGTACCGCCCATCCGGGTCCGTCCTTCTCTTGTGCAGTTCAAACTTTACTCCACTGGCAAACCCTATTAACTCCTTTCGCCCAACTTACAGGTGAATCTCTGTGGGAATTCCTTTTTTTTTTGGTTCTTGCCCAGGAATAAATGTGTTTCCTGCAACAAAACCACATCGGCTTTGAGAAATTTTAATTCATGCAAGATATTGGCACGCTTTGTGGGGGAATTTAAACCGCGTACATTGTACGAAAATATTTTTACATTTTTACATTAGGCATTCTTTCCTTTCTAAGAAATCTCTATCTTGAACGCTGCATCGGAGTGGTGGTCTAAGTAATTTTGTAACATATTATCCCGGTAGGTACCCTTTCTTGACATCATGAGAATGATAGAAGGGTTTTGGCGCTGTTCCTATTTTGTTTCCTACCTACATGTAGGTTGCTAGATAACAAATACAAATATAGGTTCCTAGGTGCACCGTGCATATGGCAAATATTAAATAGTAAATACAAATTAAAGATATAAATTCCTAAGTATACCGTGCATATGTCAAATGAGTAATCTGCTGCAATATTGTACAATCATAGGTGATACATAAACATAACTTAAATACGTGGTGTTACTAAAGGAGGGGGGGGGGGGGAGGTGGAGGAAGGGGGGGGGGGGAGGGGAAGGGGGAGTGAAAAGGGGAAGGGGGGGGGGATGTGGGAGATCTACTCCTGGGGAAAATTGGCAATGGCGAGATGAAGTGCAAACGTGCTGGTGAGATTCAAAAAACAGCAATGACAAGATAAAGTGCAAACGTGCTTCAAAAAAGTTCCTTTGCTGTGTCTCTTGTGCAATTGCTTGTGCTGTGATAATAATCCTTCACTTGTAATATCTCCTTGCTCTGAAAGTGCAGCCACTCACCAGATCACTTCACCCCTGCGGGGGTAGTAGGCAGTTACAGTTTTTGCGCCACTGTACAGTGATCGCTGGCGGGCTCAGGATCGTGGTATATCATATGTAAAGAGAGAGGGAGGGAGTGCCCATAGCGTAAAATTGCTTTTTAAAAGATTTTATTACACAAAAAGGAAGGGTACTCACATTTTTACAGTGAAAATCAAGCGAAATGGTAAAAAACGTCAAAATCGTCACAAATATTCTTCAGCGCTGGTACAGGATGTGATGTTTGGGAAGCACAAATTAGGCCACGCCCTACGCATTTCGTCGTTAGGATGTCTACGGGAGCGTGACCTGTGTTGTGTCTTCCCATTCTTATATAGTGTGCGGTGTCCCCTTGTTAAATTTTCAATTGGCATCCATTTTCTCTGTGATATCGCGGACCGGAAGTTCGTCCGCGGCCATTTTGTTTATATTTTGCAGACCGAAGTCCGACTTCCTGTGTAAATAGCAGTGGTACTAGTGGTGGCCATTTTGCCTGAGATTTTTGCAGACAGTAGTTCAAAATCACCTATCTCTGTATGTCTATGCTGCATAGTCCGGCGGCCATTTTGCCTATGTTTTTATGGACAATGGAGACCGTAAACATTTCTCCCTATTGATGTCAAATGCAGATATGTGATGTTAGATCAATCGCACACTATACAAGGTTATTGCACATTAATCGGCTTGCTTTATATGAAAAAATATTTATGCTAAATCCAAATTAATTTAAAACTCATAAGAAATACATGGAAAAACATGTGGAATACATAAAATCAATACACTAAAAGTAAAATTAAAATTAAAATCATAAAGAGCACGTAGAGGATCATGGGGAATATTTAAAAACGGAATGAGAGCTTGCTGAATACATGTCATTCTTGATTTGAATAAATTGGAAAAATTATTTTAAAACTTTCAATATTAAATTCATATATTATGTGACATTTTTGTGTCTGAAGAAAGGGGGAACATATTTTTATTTTTAAGGGGGCTTTTAAAATGTCCACATTTATACATTATATATCCTCATTTATTTATTATCTGAGAGTAATTACTTCTGTTAGTTAGCTTTTCTTTCTATGTACCACTCTGGATCTATGTTCCATAAATGGACTATTTAAAAGGATATATGTACCAAAAATATAAAAATATAAATATAAAATTAAATTAAAATAAAAATAAAAAATAAAAAATGAAAATATATATATGGTGGTGTGAAACAGCTTTCCAAATCTATGTGTAAAAAAGATATTTCAAGTATATTTCTAAGAAAAAAGAAGGAGGAATGAAAGAGGAAGGGGGAGGGGTATTTTGAGATCTGTGTTATGCTATTCGTGCGTGTGTATATATATGTGTACTGGAGGGTGTGCTGGACCTGTTGGTTACTTATCATGTTTATATCCTGTTTTGGTACTTTCTGCTCATTTATAAGGAAAGGAAAAGGGTAGTTAAATGTCAAAGTGTTTGTGAGTCAGAAGTGTAAGTGCTCTTTGTCTCCCATGTTGATGTTAATATTAATAATTTGTTAGGAAGCAATTAAGGTCAAGGTCAATGTTCATGCCCATAGGCTGCAGGGTATCTAATAAGAATATCCACTTGGTTTCGTTTTGTGAGACTTTAGTTTTTTTATTTTCGCCTCTCCAGTGGCCCTTGATTTTATCTATTGCATAAAAGGTCATCTGCGCCGGGTCTCTGTTGTGGTAATCTCTGAAATGCCTGGAGACGCTGTGTTTGTTAAAACCTTTCTTGATGTTTTTAATGTGTTCTCTGACCCTGATATGTAGCTCTCTCGTTGTCCTTCCTACATATTGCTTCCGGCATGGGCACTCTAACACGTAAGTGATGTGGGTACTGTGGCAGGTGATGAGCTCTCGAATATTGAACTCTTTTTCGTTGGCAGTGGATCTAAATTTCGTTGTTTTCTTGCTGGTTCTTTTACTGGTTCTGCAAGGTAAACATTTGCCACATTTGAAAAACCCTTTTAAGCCTTTTCCTATTTTTATCTCCCTAGGTGGATCTATAGCATTGTGTACCAATTTATTCCTCAGAGTTGGTGCTTTTTTATAGATGAAGACCGGTTTCCTCGGCAATATAGAGTTAAGGGTCCTATCGGATTGTAAAATGGGCCAATGTTTTTTGATTATAGTCTCCACATGTTTGTATTGTCTATTGTACCCCGTTAGAAAAGCTACTTCCGGTTTTTCATTTTTTGTTCTTCTATGTTGTGTTCCTGTTTCATCTAACATTTTAGTTCTGTCCATTTTCCCGACTGTGTGTTTCATTGCCACCAGGTCCTTTCTTTTGTATCCCTTTTCCACGAACTTGTTTATTAGAGTGTCCGTTTGTTTCTCATAGTCGTGTTTGTTGGAGCAATTCCTGTATATTCGCATGAACTGACCCTTAGGTATATTTCCTAGCCATCGGGGGTGGTGGCAACTGCTAATTGGGATGTACCCATTTCTGTCCGTAGTTTTGAAATATGTTCTTGTTTTCAGTTGTCCATTCTCTTTATATATTTGTAGGTCCAGATAATCCACAGTTTCTTTATTCCAGTTTCCTGAGAAGGTCAGTCCATAAGCATTGCCATTGATCTCATTAAAGAAATCCTGTAATTCCTCTATCGTGCCCCCCCATACCATGACAATGTCGTCAATGTACCTCCTATATAATTTCAGATTTCTTCTTTCCGTACTGTAAATTTGTTCCTCCTCCCATTTGTTGAGTAATAGATTGGCTACACTGGGGGCGTACTTGGCCCCCATAGCTACTCCTTTTATTTGGGAGTAGAAGTCGCCCTTGTGCCAAAAGTAGTTATGGCTCATGGCCAATTTTAGCCCCTCCAAGATATAATTGATTTGTGTTACCCTTAGATCCGTTAGTGTGTGTAAAGCCCATTCCACACCACTAATACCATCCTTCTGTACGATGTTGGTGTACAGAGAATTTATATCAACAGTTACTAGTATGTCGTTATCATTTATTTCAAAGTTGTTTAATTCCCCAATTAGCTGTTTACTGTCTCTCAGAAACGATCTACCTTTTTTAACTAGGGGCTGTAAATAGCCGTCCAGGTATGCTCCCAACCGGGAGAACAGTGAATCAATGCCACTGATTATCGGTCTACCAGGTGGGTTCTTTTGGTCTTTGTGGATCTTTGGTACGTAATATATGATTGGAGTTTTGGCTATTTCAGGGGTTAAATATTTAGCTTCTTTTTTTGTTAGAATCCCCATTTCTTCTCCTTTTTTGACAAAGGTCTTCAATTTTTTCTTATATTCTATTCTTGGGTTGCCCCTCAGTTTCTTGTATGTATTGGGTACCTCCAGCAGCTTCTTCATTTCTAACTCATAGTCTTTTTTGTTTAAAATGACCAGGCCCCCTCCCTTATCGGCCGGTCGGATGACTATATTTTTCTTCCCCTCTATTTCTTTAATAGTGTTCCATATGTTTGTTTTTATTTTCTTCGGTTTCATTTTCCTAAGGTCTTGTTCGACCATTTTTTTGAAAGTCATCAGGCTCTCATTTTGTTGAACATTCGGGTTGAAGGTTAAATTGTTTCTTAGTCCTGAATGTTGGAATAGAGGGGGGTCATCATCTGTTCGCACGTTCCTATTGTTATTTCCTTTCATGAGGTAAAATTTTTTTATGTTGAGTTATATTTAACCCCTGAAATAGCCAAAACTCCAATCATATATTACGTACCAAAGATCCACAAAGACCAAAAGAACCCACCTGGTAGACCGATAATCAGTGGCATTGATTCACTGTTCTCCCGGTTGGGAGCATACCTGGACGGCTATTTACAGCCCCTAGTTAAAAAAGGTAGATCGTTTCTGAGAGACAGTAAACAGCTAATTGGGGAATTAAACAACTTTGAAATAAATGATAACGACATACTAGTAACTGTTGATATAAATTCTCTGTACACCAACATCGTACAGAAGGATGGTATTAGTGGTGTGGAATGGGCTTTACACACACTAACGGATCTAAGGGTAACACAAATCAATTATATCTTGGAGGGGCTAAAATTGGCCATGAGCCATAACTACTTTTGGCACAAGGGCGACTTCTACTCCCAAATAAAAGGAGTAGCTATGGGGGCCAAGTACACCCCCAGTGTAGCCAATCTATTACTCAACAAATGGGAGGAGGAACAAATTTACAGTACGGAAAGAAGAAATCTGAAATTATATAGGAGGTACATTGACGACATTGTCATGGTATGTGGGGGCACGATAGAGGAATTACAGGATTTCTTTAATGAGATCAATGGCAATGCTTATGGACTGACCTTCTCAGGAAACTGGAATAAAGAAACTGTGGATTATCTGGACCTACAAATATATAAAGAGAATGGACAACTGAAAACAAGAACATATTTCAAAACTACGGACAGAAATGGGTACATCCCAATTAGCAGTTGCCACCACCCCCGATGGAAATATACCTAAGGGTCAGTTCATGCGAATATACAGGAATTGCTCCAACAAACACGACTATGAGAAACAAACGGACACTCTAATAAACAAGTTCGTGGAAAAGGGATACAAAAGAAAGGACCTGGTGGCAATGAAACACACAGTCGGGAAAATGGACAGAACTAAAATGTTAGATGAAACAGGAACACAACATAGAAGAACAAAAAATGAAAAACCGGAAGTAGCTTTTCTAACGGGGTACAATAGACAATACAAACATGTGGAGACTATAATCAAAAAACATTGGCCCATTTTACAATCCGATAGGACCCTTAACTCTATATTGCCGAGGAAACCGGTCTTCATCTATAAAAAAGCACCAACTCTGAGGAATAAATTGGTACACAATGCTATAGATCCACCTAGGGAGATAAAAATAGGAAAAGGCTTAAAAGGGTTTTTCAAATGTGGCAAATGTTTACCTTGCAGAACCAGTAAAAGAACCAGCAAGAAAACAACGAAATTTAGATCCACTGCCAACGAAAAAGAGTTCAATATTCGAGAGCTCATCACCTGCCACAGTACCCACGTCACTTACGTGTTAGAGTGCCCATGCCGGAAGCAATATGTAGGAAGGACAACGAGAGAGCTACATATCAGGGTCAGAGAACACATTAAAAACATCAAGAAAGGTTTTAACAAACACAGCGTCTCCAGGCATTTCAGAGATTACCACAACAGAGACCCGGCGCAGATGACCTTTTACGCAATAGATAAAATCAAGGGCCACTGGAGAGGCGAAAATAAAAAAACTAAAGTCTCACAAAACGAAACCAAGTGGATATTCTTATTAGATACCCTGCAGCCTATGGGCATGAACATTGACCTTGACCTTAATTGCTTCCTAACAAATTATTAATATTAACATCAACATGGGAGACAAAGAGCACTTACACTTCTGACTCACAAACACTTTGACATTTAACTACCCTTTTCCTTTCCTTATAAATGAGCAGAAAGTACCAAAACAGGATATAAACATGATAAGTAACCAACAGGTCCAGCACACCCTCCAGTACACATATATATACACACGCACGAATAGCATAACACAGATCTCAAAATACCCCTCCCCCTTCCTCTTTCATTCCTCCTTCTTTTTTCTTAGAAATATACTTGAAATATCTTTTTTACACATAGATTTGGAAAGCTGTTTCACACCACCATATATATATTTTCATTTTTTATTTTTTATTTTTATTTTAATTTAATTTTATATTTATATTTTTATATTTTTGGTACATATATCCTTTTAAATAGTCCATTTATGGAACATAGATCCAGAGTGGTACATAGAAAGAAAAGCTAACTAACAGAAGTAATTACTCTCAGATAATAAATAAATGAGGATATATAATGTATAAATGTGGACATTTTAAAAGCCCCCTTAAAAATAAAAATATGTTCCCCCTTTCTTCAGACACAAAAATGTCACATAATATATGAATTTAATATTGAAAGTTTTAAAATAATTTTTCCAATTTATTCAAATCAAGAATGACATGTATTCAGCAAGCTCTCATTCCGTTTTTAAATATTCCCCATGATCCTCTACGTGCTCTTCATGATTTTAATTTTAATTTTACTTTTAGTGTATTGATTTTATGTATTCCACATGTTTTTCCATGTATTTCTTATGAGTTTTAAATTAATTTGGATTTAGCATAAATATTTTTTCATATAAAGCAAGCCGATTAATGTGCAATAACCTTGTATAGTGTGCGATTGATCTAACATCACATATCTGCATTTGACATCAATAGGGAGAAATGTTTACGGTCTCCATTGTCCATAAAAACATAGGCAAAATGGCCGCCGGACTATGCAGCATAGACATACAGAGATAGGTGATTTTGAACTACTGTCTGCAAAAATCTCAGGCAAAATGGCCACCACTAGTACCACTGCTATTTACACAGGAAGTCGGACTTCGGTCTGCAAAATATAAACAAAATGGCCGCGGACGAACTTCCGGTCCGCGATATCACAGGGAAAATGGATGCCAATTGAAAATTTAACAAGGGGACACCGCACACTATATAAGAATGGGAAGACACAACACAGGTCACGCTCCCGTAGACGTCCTAACGATGAAACGCGTAGGGCGTGGCCTAATTTGTGCTTCCCAAACATCACATCCTGTACCAGCGCTGAAGAATATTTGTGACGATTTTGACGTTTTTTACCATTTCGCTTGATTTTCACTGTAAAAATGTGAGTACCCTTCCTTTTTGTGTAATAAAATCTTTTAAAAAGCAATTTTACGCTATGGGCACTCCCTCCCTCTCTCTTTACATATGATATACCACGATCCTGAGCCCGCCAGCGATCGCTGTACAGTGGCGCAAAAACTGTAACTGCCTACTACCCCCGCAGGGGTGAAGTGATCTGGTGAGTGGCTGCACTTTCAGAGCAAGGAGATATTACAAGTGAAGGATTATTATCACAGCACAAGCAATTGCACAAGAGACACACCAAAGGAACTTTTTTGAAGCATGTTTGCACTTTATCTTGTCATTGCTGTTTTTTGAATCTCACCAGCACGTTTGCACTTCATCTCGCCATTGCCAATTTTCCCCAGGAGTAGATCTCCCACATCCCCCCCCCTTCCCCTTTTCACTCCCCCTTCCCCTCCCCCCCCCCCCCTTCCTCCACCTCCCCCCCCCCTCCCCCCTCCTTTAGTAACACCACGTATTTAAGTTATGTTTATGTATCACCTATGATTGTACAATATTGCAGCAGATTACTCATTTGACATATGCACGGTATACTTAGGAATTTATATCTTTAATTTGTATTTACTATTTAATATTTGCCATATGCACGGTGCACCTAGGAACCTATATTTGTATTTGTTATCTAGCAACCTACATGTAGGTAGGAAACAAAATAGGAACAGCGCCAAAACCCTTCTATCATTCTCAATATATCTCAGCTGTCCCCATTTAGGGTGACTGCTTGTGGGGAGGCAGCAGTTCCAAACTTCACCAAATAAGCCTTTACCTCCACTGCGCGGGTTTACCACCCCTTTACTTTCTTGACATCAACCCTCCCCCCCGCCTCCCTCTCCCTCACTTTCCTCTCCCCCCACCCAACCCCCCAACCCCCCTCCTGCCCGGTTGGGGGTAACAGCCCCCCCCCCATGGCCCAGAAAACCGTGGCCCCACTGACACCTCCCGGTTCCTCGGTTGTCCCCCTGGAGGTTGAGCTTGGAATGGTCATCGTTGGTTCCAATACTCCCCCCTAAAATTAAGGGGTTCCTGTGCCTGTCCACCCCCCTCTCCATTTCCCTCCCCACCACACCCATGCCCCCCTCATGGCATCCTTATCTAATATATTTATAGTCCAGTGCTTATTTTCTGTTTCCCTTAAGCATATTTCTTCTTAGCTTCTGATCATTTCATTTTAAAGACTGGTTTCCAGGCTTGTTGTTCCTCAGTAGTTTCTCTATTTACTATTACTTTCCCACCAACCCGGGATTTCTACTAATGGCACGTCTAAGCGGTTACAAAATTTTGTTTCTTCCGGGAATCTTAAAGTTGCCAAACAACCTTCTTTACGTCCAATTAGGCAGGCTGGGAAACCCCAAGAAGATTGAACATTGTACGATTTGAGCTGGTCTAGTAGTGGTTTCAGGATTCTTCTTCTGGCCAGAGTCTCAGCTGCCAGGTCCGGAAAAATCTGCAGATTTGTCTCGCCATACTTCACTGGTTGGTTCTTTTTCATGCAAGCCTTGATCTGTTCTTTGTCTTGGTAGTTGTGGAATCTTGCAATAACATCTCTTGGGACATCCCCACTTTTTTCTGCAGGCTTTCTAATCCTGTGGCTTCTTTCAAACTTTCTTTTACTACTTGCATCAAGTGGATTTATCATACCACCAAATATTACATCCATTTTTACTTGTAAATCCTCTTTTTCTCCTTGCATCTCTGGTAGGCCTCTAATCCGAAGATTTTTCCTTCTGTTCCGGTTCTCTTGGTCTTCCATTCTGTACAGTATATTTCTCTGTTCTTTCTGTATCTCTTCCATCTGGTTCTTAAGCCCTTTTATCTCATTCCCTTGCATGTCCAGCCTGGTTTCTGTGTCTTCAACCCTTTTTAGAATATGATTCATATCTTTGCGTAAGGATTCTATTTCTCCTTTTATAGATGTTTCTAGCTTCGCAAACATTTCTGCCATTTCACCCTTTGTTGGTAGCTGTTTTTTTGTTTGGGTTCCATTGTTACTTCCTCTAGTGTCTCACTGCTTGCAGTATGGGTGTCTATCACGGCCAGCTGTCTTCTCGGCCCTATCTTTGATAAGCACTCGGGGGTCTTGCTTTTAGTCCCCGTTTGTTTTCCCGGACTTTCTTTGCCGCTATCCTGTACCATATATTTTCTGATGGTTCCCGGGCTTGCACTTATTCTAGGCGGGTTGGCTGCCGCCCCCTTCGTTGATTTACCCCTCATTTCTTCCTTACTACTACGTTTAGCGCAGGCGCCTACTCCCCTCCTATTTTTTTTTCTCTTTCCCTCCCCCTTTCCCTACCCTCTTTCCTTTTCTTGCTTGCTTTCCCCTGATCGCGATCTCGGGTAGGTTCTCTTCAATGTTGCTTTGTCTGGGGTAGGTACCTGGGTGTATAATAAGTGAAATTTGTGAATAATTCGCAGGGAAAACACAATTTTACAGAAGTGGAGATTCAAACTTTCTGTCCTCTCTTGCAGTCTGTGCACCTGCAGCTAGTTGTGTAGATTGTAGCGATTCTAGCGACTAATGTCAATATAGTCGCCAATCTTGTTTCTTTTCCTTCTTTCTTTTATTCTGAATTAATATTTAATTTTAGCGGGCTTTGGCAATTAACTTCTGTAGGTTAGATCAGAATAGTCTTAAAAAAAAAAAAAAAAATCGCTTTCCTAGTAGGCAGTTTTGCACCTGATACACCAGTCTGCTTGCTCAGCTCAGCAGTCCATACAACAGTCCAATAATCCATACAGTTGTCAATGCTGCAACGCCCTGCATTCATAGCCTGTTATACTATATTTAATAGATGGAAAGATGAAAAAATGACTGAAGTTCTGCTTTAAATCCGGCGGTGAGGAGGCATTATAACACCTTCTTACCACCTATAAAATACCCTCTGAAAAGTGATCCAGACATGGATCGCTCTTCAGGGGACATTGCAAGTGTAAAAGAGTTAGTGGAGGCAATACTGTATGGAGCTTTTTCTCTACACTTTTCTTTTCTCACCCAGCCCAGGCATCCATTGAACAGGGTCTATGCGCCTGGAGTAGTGTGAAGGACTGCCCTATTACATGGCCACTGTAATTGGCTGTCACAATAGTCACAAGATCAGGAACAGATTGAGCAGTGTGTGAGCACAGAAACAGAAACCTTGTCCATCCATGGATATATATGCGCTTATAGACATTAAAAGGTATTATGTGGGCGTTTCATGGCCGGCTATGGGGAATATACAGTATGTGTTCTGTGGGTGACTATGGGTTATAAAAAATACAGCAATGAAATACACTTCCTTGTAAGAGATTAAGGGCTTGTCTATACCAGGCCACTCACTAAAGCGTGTGCGTACTGGTGTGCATTGTGTAGGAGACAGTGAGATGCATTGTTACAACGCATCACACTGTACACTTTTTTTTTTCTGTTTTTCAACTTTATTGAAGTGTCACAAAATGACACTTCAGCTCTATGCACGGCAACATTTTATGGTGAAGTGAAGTACAGTGCATAATATTACAGCACGTCTGCATTTTTACACAGCACATCGCAACCCACCTCAATGCAGCAGTATAGTATGAACACGGCACATTTGTTATGTGTCCTTGCATTAATTCTGCATAGACCTAGATCAGTGGTCTTCAAACTGCCTTATCTGGCCCTTGGGGAACCATTCTTCCTACTGGTACGAGGCACTATTGCTTATACTGACACCACTGATGAGGCACCATTCATTCCACTGACACCAAAAGTGTGGAATGATAAAATCTTCCACTGGCACTGATGGGGCACTATTCACCCCACTGACACCAACGATGGGGCACTATTCGCCCCACTGAATCCAACGATGGGGCACTATTCCTCCCACCAACACCAATGATGCAGCATTATTCCACCAATTGACACCAATGATGGGTTACTATTCCACTCATTGACACCAGTGATGGGTCACTATTCTTCCCACCAGCACCAACAATGGGGCACTATTCCACCCATTGACACCAACGATGCAGCATTATTCCACCATTGACACCAGTGATGGGTCACTATTCTTCCCATCAACACCAACCATTGGGCATTCCTCCCACTGACGCCAACTATGGGGGCACTATTCCACCCATTGACACCAACGATGAGGCATTATTCCACCCATTGACACCAATGATGAGGCATTATTCCACCCATTGACACCAGTAAAGGGTCATTATTCCTCCCACCGACACCAATGATGTGGCATTATTCCACCCATTGACACCAGTAAAGGGTCATTATTCCTCCCACCGACACCAATGATGTGGCACTATTCCACCTATTGACACTAGTGATGGGTCACTTTTCTTCCCATCAACACCAACAATGGGGCACCATTCCTCCCACTGACACCAACTATGAAGCACTATTCCTCCCACTGACACCAACGATGTGGCACTATTCCACCAACAATGGGGCACTATTCCTCCCACTGACACCAACTATGGGGGCACTATTTAACCCGTTGATACGGCATTATTCCACCCATTGACACCAGTGCTGGGTCATTATTCCTCCCACTGGCACCAACGGTGGGGCATTATTCTCCCCAACAACACCAACAATGGAGCACTATTCCTCCCACTGACAGTAAGGATGCGGCACTATTTCACCTATTGACACCATTGATGGGGCACTATTGTTCCCAAGGACAACAACAATGGGGCACTATTCCTCCCACTGACACTAACTATTGGGAACTATTCCACCTACTGACACCAGCTATGGGGTATTATTCCACCCACTGACACCAATGATGCTGCACTATTCCACCCATTGACACCGATGATGGGTCACTATTCCTTCCGCTAACACCAATGATGCGGTACTATTTCATCCATTGACACCATTGATTGGGGTCCTATTTCTCCGACTGACATCAATAATGGGGCACTATTCCTCCCACTTACCCTAACAATGGGGCATTAAAACGCCCCCCCCCTGACACCAATAAGGGCCACTATTACTCCCAATGACCCCAACGGTGGAGCATTATTCCTCCTATTGACACTCAATGATGGGGTACTATTCCTTACACTGAAACAAATGATGGGCCACTTATGCCTCCCACTGACACCAACAATGGGGCACTTTTTCTCCAACTAATACATGTGATGGGGCACTATTCCTCCTCCTACCTAATACAGGTGCTATGCAATTTTTTAATAGAAAGACGTTCTTCATATACTTTATGTATTCATGCACAGTCATGCCCTGTACACACGATAGGATTTTCCGACAACAAAATCCATGGGATTTTTTCTGACGGATGTTGGCTCAAACTTGTCTTGCATACACACAGTCACACAAAGTTGGTCGGAAATTCCGAACGTCAAGAGCGCGGTGACGTACAACACGTACGAAGAGCCGAGAAAAATGAAGTTCAATAGCCAGTGCTGCTCTTCTGCTTGATTCCGAGCATGCGTGGCACTTTGTGCGTCGGAATTGTGTACACACGATCTGAATTTCCGACAAAAGATTTTGTTGTCGGAAAATTCGAGAACCAGATCTCAAATTTTGTGGGTCGGAAATTCCTATGGAAAATGTGTGATGGAGCCTACACACTGTCGGAATTTCCGACAAGGTCCTATCACACATTTTCCATCGGAAAATCCTATTGTGTGTACGGGGCATTAGACTTTCTTGGACAGGTTTCTGTTAAAAATAGTGTAGGAATGAAATAATATGCTTTGTAATAGAAGAAATACTATATGTAATATTTCTTGCTTGACAGGATTTTCTTTCATACTCCAACAGAAAAGGCTGCATTTTTACAAAGACATTTTAGGAAGGGGTTTGTTCAGCAATGAAAAAAACTGCTTTTTAAATAAACAAATATATAATTATTCCTCAATTTTTTTTTTGGTCCCTATTGAAAATAATAAACCTGCAGTCAGATCAGTAAACAAAAAAAACACTTTGAAATGCATTTTTTTACGCCTGTGGCATAAAATTCTTCATTTTTACAACTTGTTCTAAATTATGTACAGTATCTCACAAAAGTGAGTACACCCCTTACAGTTTTGTAAATATTTTATTCTATCTTTTCATGTGACAACACTGAAGAAATGACACTTTGCTACAATGTAAAGTAGTGAGTGTACAGCTTGTATAACAATGTAAATTTGCTGCCCCCTCAAAATAACTCAACACACAGCCATTAATGTCTAAACCGCTGGCAACAAAAGTGAGTACACCCCTAAGTGAAAGTGTCCAGATTGGGCCCAATTAGCCATTTTCTCTCCCCAGTGTCATGTGACTCTTTAGTGTTACAAAGTCTCAGGTGTGAATGGGGAGCAGGTGTGTTAAATTTGGTGTTATCGCTCTCACTCTCTCACACTGGTCACTGGAAGTTCAACATGGCACCTCATGGCAAAGAACTCTCTGAGGATCTGAAAAAAACAATTGTTGCTCTACATAAATATGGCCTAGGCTATAAAAAGATTGCCAAGACCCTGAAACTGAGCTGCAGCACGGTGGCCAAGACCATACAGCGGTTTAAGAGGACAGGTTCCACTCAGAACAGGTCTTGCCATGGTCAACCAAAGAAGTTGAGTGCACATGCTCAGCGTCATATCCAGAGGTTGTCTTTGGGAAATAGATGTATGAGTGCTGCCAGCATTGCTGCAAAGGTTGAAGGGGTGGGAGGTCAGCCTGTCAGTGCTCAGACCATACGCTGCACACTGCATCAAATTGGTCTGCATGGCTGTCGTCCCAGAAGGAAGCCTCTCCTAAAGATAATGCACAAGAAAGCCCACAAACAGTTTGCTGAAGACAAGCAGACTAAGTACATGGATTACTGGAACCATGTCCTGTGGTCTGATGAGATCGAGATAAACTTATTTGGTTCAGTTGGTGTCAAGCGTGTGGTGTCAACCATTTGAGGAGTACAAAGAAAAGTCTGTCTTGCCTAAAATAAAGCATGGTCTGGGGCTGCATGAGTGCTGCCAACACTGGGGAACTACAGTTCATTGAGGGATCCATGAATGCCAACATGTACTGTGACATACTGAAGTAGAGCATGATCCCATCCCTTCGGAGACTGGGCCGTAGGGCAGTATTACAACATGACAACGACCCCAAACACACCTCCAAGACGACCACTGCCTTGCTAAAGAAGCTGAGGGTAAAGGTGATGGACTGGCCAAACATGTCTCCAGACCTAAACCCTATTGAGCATCTGTGGGGCATCCTCAAATGGAAGGTGGAGAAGTGCAAGTTCTCTAACATCCAACAGCTCTGTGACGTCGTCATGGAGGAGTGGAAGAGGACTCCAGTGGCAACACGTGAAGCTTTGTTTACTGATCTGACTGCAGGTTTATTATTTTCAATAGGGACCAAAAAAAAATTGAGGAATAATTACATAAAATTTGTTTTATTACAAAGGATGAGGATGAAGGGGAACCCTCGCCAAAATGAAAAAAAAAAAAATTTGCGTGGGGTTCCCCTCTCAGACAATACCAGGCCCTTCGGTCTGGTATGGATTTTAAGGGGAACCCCCTTCGCCGAAAAAACGGCATGGGCCCCCCCCAAAATCCATACCAAACCCTTATCCAAACACGCAGCCCGGCCAGTCAGGAAAGGGGGTGGGGATGAGCGAGCACCCCCCCCCTCCTGAACCGTACCAGGCCGTATGCCCTCAACATGGGGGTAGGTGCTTCGGGGTGGTGGGACGATGCGCCCCTGGCCATTGGTTTCGGGGTCTGCGGGCGGGAGGCTTATCGGAATCTGGGAGCCCCCTTTGAAGTGTGGGGAACCCCACGCCAATTTTTTTTTTTTCATTTTGGCGAGGGTTCCCCTTCATCCTCAGCACACAAGTCGCACCGCAAGTCAGATCATGATGATCCGACTTGCAGTGCAACTTCTATTCAAATCAATGGGCTCCCATAGGGAACCATTGATTTTGAATAGAGGCAGAGAAAGGCCGAACGAGAAACGCTCTTTTTACAGCGTTAACTCTCGTTTAACACCTTTTACCGGTGTCTGGCGTTTCCAGTACTGCTCTTGAACGTGAATTTCTGGCATTCAGAAAAAAGCCCATAAACTCCACTGCTCATTAAAGCTAAAAAACGTCCATGTGTGCATGGACACATAGGGGGTTATTTACTAAGATGAATGCACTGCGCTGGTTCAGACCTTAATTGGTGCGCTGGATAGATCCTTAATCCAGCGTATGAACCAGCGCACACACAGGAGTACCTGCACGCGAGAATGTTTCCAGCGTGATGGGATCGTGCTGGTTCTCAGCGAGGTACATCTCGCGCTCGCTGTAATAGGAAAAATACCTATATAAGTCGGCACACACCTCGCAGATGGCAGTACAGCGGGAGAGAGCGTTGTGTCAACATCGGAAGAGGAGAAGAGGGGAGAAGGCGGCGACGACGAAGAAGAACAAGAAGAACAAGACCACCGGGCCACCGCTAGCAAAAGAGCTGGAAGAAGATAGTGGGGAGCCTGGCAGAAGAACCGGAGCGGAAAAGAACCAGACAGCGACAGAAGAACCGGACAGCGGGAGAAGACCGTGCTCCTCCACTAGCAAAAGAGCGGCAAAAGAGCAGAAGATAGCGAAGGAGCCCGGCAGAAGAGCTGGAGAAGAACCGGAGACCGGGGGAAGATACAGAGAGCGTGGAAGAGACCCCCGAAGTTGGAAGAAGACCCCCGGAGCTGCCTAATAAATTACTTTAAAAAGAGTGGTACGAAAAAATTGATTATTATAAAATGGATCTGTTGAGAAGTAGGGAGAGAAGACATTATAATAAGTGTACCAGCCTCTGGGAGGGTTGGAAAAGATTTAAAAGCTTGCATACATATCTAGACAAGATGAAGGAAGGAGTAGATACGAGCATAGGTGTGCACAGCCTATTGCATTAGGGTGTGCACCCCAAAGCTCAAACACACACTACTCACTACTACTCACATAACTCACCATGTTCATTCAGAAAGGGAAGGGGCTGATAAATACATATATACCGGCCCCTTCCCTCACTCATCCTAAAACATCTCCGCAGCAACAGCCGACAGGAGAGGAGAGGAGGGAAGCCAGAAGTGCTGCAGAGGGAAGGAGTGGGGAGCCAGGGCAGTAGGGGGAATCTGTGTTGCACAGGGCAGATTAGAGTGTGCCTGTGCACACCCGGCACACCCTGTGCGCACGCCTATGGATACGAGTTAGAATGATAAGGGACTTGGGGGGAAGCAAACCAGATAGAAGTGGGGGGGGGGAGTGGGAAGATGGGGATGACAGATAGAGAGACAAGGAAGGGATAGAGTAATAGGAGTAGTTTATACATTTTAAGCCTTTTTTGAAGAATTAATAAAGATAATTTTGAATAAAACCACAATGATGTGAAAAATGAGAGGGGACAAAGTTGACCTCCGAAGTTGAAACAACGTCTCTCAGAAAATTTTCGCTGAAGTAGAAAAAAAATAAAAAAATAAAAATAAAACAAAAATCATTTGTTCTGGTATCGTACAAGAAAATTTTTCCTGCTTGTCCGATTGGATAATTTTGCATGAATTGTAGTGATCGACTCTCGAAAGATGCGGAATTTTTCATCCGATTTTCGGAACATGTGTACGGACTATAAGGTTCACATATGTGTGCATTGGATGTGTTGTGAACCGCATCCGGTTCACATGATATGTGAAATAACATTGATTTCCATTGAAGCTGTTCACATATATGCGGTGCATCTGCAGTGCGACTTTTAAGTGGGTTTTCTGATCATTGCGGTGCGGTTCAGGTGTGAATTCCAGGCTCATTGAGTTCTATAGGAATGCATCTGAATCGCACATGTGTTCAGTTGTGTTCAGAATTCCGTTCAGTATTTCAGCGTGGATTGCTCTCCTACTACAGGAGTTGACACACTTTATCTGCTATGTATTGGCCAGAACTGAAATTGCAGCTGTGACAAAAATCCAGCACTGAGCCTTGCAAATTCGGATCAGAAACGCATCAAAAACGCGCCTGGACCGTTGAACAAATGCTTTTTTTTATTCCACACAATGAGAAAATTGTACAAAAAAATACTACTTTCAAAGCGATCCTATGATAATCTGATCCTTAGTACACAGCTTTCGAGAGCCGAACAGACAGTTCGTGCAAATATTTCATGAATATTTTTCTCATACGATACAAGATCATATGACTATCGTTCAGGGCCATTTCACACCTCATGCAGTCCGGTGTTTTTTTTTTCTGCATCAAAAATGCATGGATAGTGGGTTATATGTTTTCAATGGCATAGTTTGCACCAGTGCAGTCAGTTAACAGTACGTTCCAGTTGCAGAAAAAAAAAGTAGAACGGACCTGTCATCTGCCTGCTCAGCGGCGATCAGCAAGGCGATCACCGCTCACACCATAGAAACGCATCCGGACTGCGTTTCTATGGTGTGAACTGGCCCTTATGGCTTTCGAGAGCCGAACACGACAGTTCATGCAACATTATCCGATGGGACAAGCATTAATATTTTTCTGATACGATACAAGATCATATGACTATCGTTCGGGACCAGTTCACACCACATGCAGTGCTGTGCGTTTTTTTTTATGCATCAAAAAACGCATGGAAAGTAGGTTATATGATTTCCAATGGCATAGTTCACACCAGTGCTTGCATTTCCAGTGCATTCCAGTTCCAGAAAAAAAGTAATACATGCTGCATTTTTCCTGCACTGGAATGCTGTAAAACGCATCAAAAAAAGCACTGGAACACACGTCCTTATTTATGGCCAGTTCACATCATAGAAAAGCAGTCCAGAAGCGTTCCAGATGCTTTTCTGCATGCACGTTATTTAAACGTTTTTGATGTGTTCCAGTGCATTTTTTCCCCATCTTTTTTCTTAACCTTAAAAAAGGACATGTGTGTTCCAGTGCATTTTTGTTGCTTTTTACAGCGTTCCAGTACAGTCCAGTGCAACAAAAATGCAGCATGTTCTACTTTTTTTCTGGAACTGCAAGCACTGGCAAGCACTGGTGTGAACTAAGCCATTGGAAATCACATAACCTACCTTCAATGTGTTTTTGATGCAGAAAACTGGACTGCACATGGTGTGAACTGGTCCTAAAGGTTAAGGAAAAAAAGAGGGGGGGGGAGCACTGTACTGCATCAAAAACACACCAAAAAGGCACTGGAACAATTAAAAATATGTCAAAAACGTGCATGCAGAAAAGCATCTGGAACACATCCAGACTGCGTTTCTATGGTGTGAACTGGCCCTTAATCAGTACAAATAAGATTTTAAAAAAATGGTAGCACTCTGAGACTCCAAAATATGCTTGATGTTACCTTTGTCACGAATTTGTCAGACAAACACAGGGAAAGCAGTTGATGTGTTTCACAAGCGATAGCTTCCTTGTTCACAACAAAAATAGTACTCACCAGGCAGGCTTTTTAAGGAATTCGCCCCAATTAAGCTACACCCAAAAGCACCTCAGGTGATGCTACCTGCAAAAAAAAAAACATTTCAACTGACATGCTTAGAAACATTGCAATGTTTAACCACTTGGCATCCGCGCTATGGCCGAATGACGGCCACAGCGCGGACCTGAATTCCCGGGAGGCCGTCATATGACGAGCTCCCCTGTGCACACGCTCGGCGCGCGGCCTGCAGGGCGCGCGCCGAGCGCGCTGTGCTCATCGAGTCACTGAGACTCGGGTGATCACCGATCTAAGGAAGGGGCCGGTCCCGGCCCCTTACCATGTGATCAGCTGTCAGCCAATGACAGCTGATCAGATGATAAAAACAAAAGATCGGTAATCGTTTTTTTTTTTCTACTCACGCTGACAGCGTGAGTAGAAAAAAAAGCCGATCACCGGCTCAGATGTGAGGGACATCGGTCCCGAAGTGGAAGAGGCACATCTGCCTCATCAGTGCCACCTAATAGTGCCACCTAACAGTGCCCACAGTGCCACCTAACTGTGCCCAAAGTGCCACCTATCAATGCCCACAAGTGCCAGCTATCAATGCCCACCAGTAGTGCCAATCAGTGCCACCTAGCAGTGCTGCCTATCAGTGTAACTGATCAGTGCCCATCACTGCCGCCTATCAGTGCCCATCACTGCTGCCTCATCAGCGTACATCAAAGAAGGAGAAAAATTACCCGTTTTAAATTTTTTATAACAAAATATAAAAAAAATTAATTTTTTTTTTTTTTTTAATTCAGTTTTTTACATTTTTTTAACAAAAAGTAAAAACTGCAGAGGTGATCAAATACCACCAAAAGAAAGCTCTATTTGTGGTGAAAACAATGATAAAAATGTCATATGGGTACAGTGTTGTATGACCGCGCAATTGTCATTCAAAGTGCGTCAGAGCTGAAAATTGGTCTGGATAGGAGGGGGGTTTAAGTGCCCAGTAAGCAAGTGGTTAAAAATGTATATATATAGTACAGGCATACCCCACTTTTAAGTACACAATGGGGTTTATTTACTAAAGCTGGAAAGTGCAAAATCAGGCTCACTTCTGCATAGAAACCAATGAGCTTCTAACCTCAGCTTGTTCAATTAAGCTTTGGTAATAAAACCTGGAAGCTGATTGGTTTCTATGCAGAAGTGAGCCTGGTTTTGCGCTTTCCAGCTTTAGTAAATAAACCCCATTGTGTACTTAAAAGTGGGGTATGCCTGTATATAGACACACATATATATATATATATATATATATATATATATATATATATATATATATATATATATATATATATATATATGTATATATATATATATATATATCTATATAGATATATATATAGATATATATATATAATCAAACAACGACAGACCTCAAAAATAATAAAAAAAATAAAATCAAAATGTATATAATTCATCATTTTGACCTTGAACAGGACAAAAAACAAAACACAAAAAACAGAGAAAAATAGCCAGTGCATTGCTGCCTGGCCTCTTATTACCCAAAAACCACGTGTAAATGCACAACAAAAAACACCTGTTAAATTAATATAAAAATATATATGTAAACCTAATAAATATACAGGTGTAGATAGTAATCAGTATAGTCGTCGTCCAAAAATGCAATACAAATACACTACAACGCATTACATAACTTCCAAATTTTTATTCTGTTGTAGGAGAATTTTTGTTTTTCTATTTTCGATATGAGACTAGCATGCATGCATAAAGAAACGGGCGATCCTTCTTCCGATAATCTCATCGTGTGGACCAGGCATAAAAGATAAATATTTTCTTTTTTTTTAATATTGTTAGGCATGCTATGTGAATGGGAACACATAACAATCCGGTAGCCTGGGTATTTCTCAAATTGGACCACACATGAAACTTTTTTCCCGTAAAGAATAGAGAAGGGGAACCAAGCCCTGCTTATTACACCAACAGTAGTTTGTTTTCTGTTAATCTGCTCCCAGCGAAGAGGGAGAGAGCCTGCATGTTGAAATCTAAGCAAGGAGAATAGGAAAGGACAGATTATCGCAGTCAGTGACATGCAGCTGGTTGCCAGAGCCTTAACCAATCAGTGCTGTGAATGTTTCATATGCAAATACTCAAGTGAACAGAAGGTCATCAGTGCCTCATGCAGCTTGCAGAAATTCATATGAAGAAAGGGAGACAACGAGGGCTGGTGCTGCTGAACAACACCGAGATGACACAAACACATTGTCAGGCGGACAACAAATGCTTTTCGCTGTCTTCCCAAAGTCACAATGAGCTGCTCAGGAATCTGGGAGCTGACAGCAGCTGAGAAAAATCCTTTGGGTGGAGGTATAGTTTGATCCTTAATTTTTTTTTTACCGTTATATTTATTTAATAATGACTTCTTGGGTGCGCTACATGTTCCCAATCCCAGTGCTAAGCGTGACGCTCCTGTTGTTATACTATAACAGTAAGCTGTTAACGTGGAGAGCTTTTCACTGGTATAACGCCACCGAAGAAAGAATCCTACTGCTGGAAGCTTGTGATTCCTTTTTTAATGGGAGGAAATCTTCCTTTGAACCTACAGTGACAAGCTTGCATCACAGCTCTAACTGTCAAGAATATAAAAGACAAAATCATTACATCACAGACCCCCTCTCGGATGAAGAGGCAGCCTTTCCTTTAGCTTATATGATGGCAGTCCATAAAGAATTTGACACGTTCGAGAGACTGTTCAGGGCCATCTATATGCCGCAAAACATATACTGCATCCATGTGGATGAGAAGGCGAGTGCGGATTACTTGCAGGCGGTAAGTGATTTAGTGGATTGCTTTCCTAATGCGTTTTTCGCCTCGAAAATGGAGCCTGTGGTGTATGCCGGGATATCGAGACTCCAGGCGGATCTAAACTGCATGAAAGATCTGCTGAAATCAAAGGTCCAATGGAAATATGTCATCAACGCGTGTGGACAGGATTTCCCTTTAAAGACAAATAAGGAGATCATTGAGCATTTGAAAAAATTTAAAGGGAAAAATATCACGCCTGGGGTGCTGCCCCCCGGTCATGCCATCCCTCGGACTAAATATGTCCACCGTGAGGATATTGTACATTCCTATGTACTAAAGACTGATACCTTGAAGCCCCCTCCTCCACACAATATGACCATTTATTTTGGCACGGCGTATGTTGCGCTGACAAGGGAGTTTACTAAGTTCATCCTGGAAGACCAGAGAGCTGTAGATCTACTGAAATGGTCTAAGGACACTTACAGCCCTGACGAACACTACTGGGTGACACTGAATAGAATTCCAGGTATGTAACAGTGTCCTACAACTCCTTGTTCAGTTTGTTTATTGGGGTAAAAAACAAGGTACAAGATAGTGCAAGCATTACACCAAAGTATAACAGTCCTCAGTAAAGTACAAAAGTAGCCATCGGGGTACATTGTGATCATGTAGTGTCCTACAACTCCTAAGAGCCCTTCTTCCACTGTGTTGAAGGTAAACACAAACTGACACTTTTACTATGTATTTCTGTATAGTGTGTTATGTTGTTGTCAACACCATTTGTGCTTTGGCAATATACGTAAAGCATGTCAGTTTGTGGGTCAGAAGCCATCTGTGTTGCAAACATGAAATACTTGTACGAAAAGTCATTAATAGTGCACCTGTCAAAAAAATCTTCAGCTGCCTTTGATGGCCAACTGAAAACCCTGGTTGCTTTGTGATGTCTGGCTACGCTACTTTTGAGTCAAAGATCTTAAATGAGTAGAAATCCAGTAAAAGTTAGAATAAGAATGCATTATTTCTATATGTGTTCCAAAACCAGTGATTCAAAAAAGGCTTAAAGTAATATTAAACCCAAAAATGTAATATATTGCAGCCTACCAATACTTAGATGTGGTGGCCCCATTAGTTTGTTTTGACATTTTTCACTCGATTTTCACATGGTGATTTGGCCAGTAATACACCTTCTGTATTAGAGGATGAAGAAGTACAGGGGGCACCTTTGGACTGCAGCATTGTAGGGGGTAGATGTACTAGCAGATTTCAATTCTTTAACAAATTGAAGCTGAACTCCAGCTAACACTTTATAGGCAGTTACAGAAAACAATGGGATAAAGATTTTACATGAATAAATAAAAGCTGATCATTGTAAGCATCTTCATCGGTCTTAAATGTTTTGTCCTATCCCTGTACCTGCTACATCTGCAAGACAGCTTGTTCGAAAAACAACAGACTAAAAAAGAAAACAAATGCAGCCATCACATCCAAGAATTGATAATCTGCAATATAATAAACGTTTGATTTTGGGTTTTAATATCGCTTGAAGCCAACGCTAAATTGCGTGTCAGTGAACTAATATTTTTAAAGCTGGTGTTTAGGTGGGGTGGTTTTGGGATACAACGCCAACCACATTACTTAATTGTAATGGTGTTTATCCCATTACATGTTGGCGGCCGCTTCTGGTAAAAATCGATGGTTTAGTGCCTTCTTTAGAGCCACTGGATTCAGCACTGAGCAGCTGTCTTCCAGCTTTGCGAAGGATAAAGTAGTTCTAAAGGCTGGAGGTTTTTTACCTTCATGCATTTTATGCATGAAGGTAAAAAACCTTTAGTATGCAGCTTCCTTCTCGGCCCCCCCCTTATACTCACTTGAGCCCAATCCCGATCCTGCAATGTGCATGAGAGCAGAAACATTACCGGGTCTCTTCCATCTCATTTGGCTCCAAATACTGAAATTTTTGCCCTTGAGACTTTAAATGAGGTGTGACTGGTATTGATGAAATAAAAAACAACAGATTTATTGGTTCACAAAAGATCTACAGTAGCCACAAACAGATGTCAGATATATGAACAGATTCGTAATGTTGTACACATAATATTGCAGTAAAATATGATTTTCCATGATAAAGGTCCAAAATAAGTGCAAGCAATGCATCCTAGTTACCCCACGTGTTTCGTGAACACCTGTTCACTTCCTCAGGGGTTGATGCAAACTTTATATCTAGAAGGTAAAAACTGTATAAATATAAACGAAAAAGTAAAAGAATTGTATAGGGTCTAAAGGGTAAATGACCGCTATATTGTGCCCAAACTTACAAAACTGTTAGAGGGAATACACATGCTCATATTCACTGGACTACCGCTGAAAAAGTCCTGTCCCAG
Organism: Lithobates clamitans; assembly: GCA_037952925.1. Classification (NCBI taxonomy): domain Eukaryota; kingdom Metazoa; phylum Chordata; class Amphibia; order Anura; family Ranidae; genus Lithobates; species Lithobates clamitans. Next base: position 497,623 of record JBBGZY010000135.1, on the reverse strand, counting down.
GAGCTGTGGGTGTGTGATCCAAAAAGGCCTGGTAGGCCAAACAGGGAGGCCCAAACCAACATAATGGCCTCCATAATGGCCTCCATGATGATGACTGTGAAAGACATATCAGAAAATAAACCTAGCTGCCACAATGTGTAACTATAGTGACCGACTGAAACAATGAATATGATGCTGAACAAAAAGTGTAAGTGTATGTCAATATCACTGAAGGTGACTGAAGTGAATGTAATATGTCAAATGCTCAGACAAACTAGTGAGGAGGCAGCTCAGGAGTGACATAGAAACAGAGAGGCAGCTCAGGAGTGAGCACACACGGGTGCCCCCATAGCAAGCAGCTTGCTATGGGACACTCAGCAGGTGGGAGGAGCTAGGAGTGCCAGCAGGGGATCTGAGAAGTGGGGGATCAGGGCAGCTCTGTGCAAGGGTAAGTAAGTATAACATATTTCTTATTTAAACAAAAAAAAGCTAAACCTTTACAAACACTTTAACAGCAGCTGCTGCTACTAGGAAAAGTTCACAGAAGTCATATTATTATTTTCCTGCAGTGCATCCCATTTTGTGAACGGAGGAGAATCAGTGGAATGACAGGATCTCCACCGCCCATTCACAGATCATGGGATGCCTTGAAGAAGAATAATAGTATGGGTCTGTGAATTGCAGGGAGGGCAGAAGCAGCAGGGGTGAATGGTGCAACTTTTCTCAGTCACAGAAGCTGCAGTAAACTCTCACAGCTCTGGAAGATAGCCTGTCAGAGCAATATCCAGCAGCTGTGAATGGTAGATTTTTACCAGAAGCAGTTGTCTGCGGGTAATGGGATACACACCAATACACTTAACAAATGGCGGCACGAACATTTGTCTCATGGCAGGTGCACTTTAAGTGTATGGATCTGAATCCCTCTAGTTCACTCATTCTCACTGGATATTTATTTTGGCCAATGGGCTGTGTACAGATGGTTGCTAAGTGTGTACTTACAAGGCCTAATATTTGCAAGTGGTTACTGTAGTATAAGCATCACTTTTGGTGTATGCAGTAGCAAAAAAGTAGGCATGATGGAAGCACTCATCGCTCATAAAAAAAGACTTCCTTATGCCCATACACTAGACAAAAGATCGTTCAAAAATCTGTCATTCGGACAGTTTGTTTGTTTTTCGTCCAGTTAATGGGCACAAAGCAATAATCGGTTGTGACGCTTTTGATCCAAAAAAAAATCGAAGAAAAAGTCTGGAAAACTTCTGCCAGACTATAGATCCAAAAGTTAATATGTTTCTCAACCGTTAAAAAAAGAACCGTTGGTAATGCGCACGTGGGAAAAAAACTTTACCCTGGAAGATAATCGTTTGTGTCAACAATAAAGAGCATAGCAACAGTACACACAAGAAACATACAACCATCAAGATAGCCAATCTTTTATATCCATTTTATTTCTATGAATGTTCCCGTAAAAAAAAAAAAAAAAAAATGGTTGTAAACGCTCATATACCCAGCAAAGTGACAACCCTCAGGTGATACACAGATATAAAACACATCCTCCTACAGATACTGGATGGATTCCTCCTTCGGGTGCCCAGCCATAGCTGCAGTTGCACAATGAGACCTATGACTTCACCAAGTTTAAAAGATACATTTCTCAGAAACTGGGACATTTTACCATAAAAAAATGCCCATTTATCTATGTTACATATTTTTACAGTCAGGTTGACAAAATAAACCCATAATATACCCAAAAGGCAAAACCCCAATAAAGCATGCTCCAATTAGCTCCAGTGAGGGAAAATAATCCCTTGCTTCCTGATCCCATCGGTGGCAATCAGATATTCCCTGGTTCCCTGGTGTTACCTATTAATGTTAAAGCGGAATTAAGGTCCGCTATGGAACATTTTTTGAAGGCCCTCAGGTGGGTTATGCCATAATGTGCTAGAATGTACAGCATATTAGTACATTATGGCAGACTTACCTACGATATGGTGTCCTTCAGCACAGCGCTGGAACCGCAGCGCTTCCATTCACTTTAATTCGCCCAGTCTTCCTTCCGGGTCCTGTGCCTTCAGCCATTTGATAGGCCAGGCCGCGATGACACCAGTCACATCACCGCGAAACGAATCGGGGCCCATCGGGCCGTAACTGAATACTGAGCTGGCATGAGCGGCTCAATGAACAGCTGACTGGCAGACGAATACATATATGGCAGAAGAGACCAATAGGCTCTTTTCTGTCATAAATACCCTGCCTGTCAGCAACTTGTTTATCCACTTCAGCTCCAGAAGGTTTTACCCCCTTCCCGACCAGGCCATTTTTTGCGATACGGCACTGCGTTATTTTAACTGACAATTACACGGTCATGCGACACTGTACCCAAATAAAATTTATGTCCTTTTTTTTCCCACAAATAGAGCTTTCTTTTGGTGTTATTTGATCACCTCTGCGGTTTTTATTTTTTGTGCTATAAACAAAAAAAGACCCATAATTCTGAAAATATATATATATTTTTTTTACTTTCTGCTATAAAACATTTCCAATAAAAAAATGTAAAAAATAAAATTTCTTCATAAATTTAGGCCAATATGTATTCTGCTACACATTTTTGGTGAATAAAATTCCCAATAGGCGTATATTGATTGGTTTGCACGAAAGTTATAGCATCTATAAACTATGCGATAGATTTAGGGACTTTTTATTTTTTTTAAATATTTTTTACTAGTAATGGTGGCGATCAGCGATTTTTAGTGGGACTGCGGCATTGCGGTGGACAAATCTGACACCAAGTCACACTTTTTTTGGGGACCAGTGACACTAATACAGTGATCAGTGCTAAAAATATACACTGTCACTGTATAAATGACACTGGCAGGGAAGGGGTTAACATCAGGGACAATCAAAGGGTTAAATGTGTTCCCTGTGTGTTTTCTAACTGAAGGGGAAGTGCTTTGACTAAAGGAAAACAGAGATCCATGTTTCTGCTTAGCAGAAACATGAGATCTCCATTTTCCTTTCTGGGATAACAGCGGTCTGCCTTGTTTACATAGAGAGGCAGAACGGCGGTCTGCCTCTCTACGAACAATTGCCGGGTTCCCGGTGGGCATCGCAGCAGCCAGACCCGCTGATTGGCCCCCGCTGTGTCCAACCACAGTGGGAGCGGGCATGCATGCACACGAGAGCTGAAGACGAGAATCACGTACTGGTACGTGATTTTGCGCTAAAGGGCCGCCCTGCCGTAGTAAATGTATGGGGGGCGGTCCTTAAGCAGTTATATTTTGAGCATTTAGGAATAGGTACAGCTTTTTTTTAAAAAAAAAAACAAACAATCTAGTGAGCTAGCCAGAACTAGTTTATGAGGGGGTCCATTTCACATTCTCGCAGCTCTTACTGTGAAAAAGCCTTTCCGTATGCGGAGGTTAAATAACTTTTCCTCCAGACGTAAACAGTGCCCCCCTGTTCCCTTTAATGACCTGAAAGTGAATACCTCTACACCAAGTTCACTATAAGGACCATCTATGTATATATTTATACTGCACATGATGTTCATATCCCCCCTTAATCTCTTCTTCTGAAGAGAAAAAAATCAGTTCAGCTAATCTTTCTTTATACCTGAGCCCCTCTATATCTCTTTTGAGTTTGGTTGCCCTTCTCTGTATTTTCTCCAGTTCTCCAATATCTTTTTTGTAACCTGGTACCCAAAACTGAACTGCATATTCCAGATAAGGTCTTACTAATGATTTGTAACTGAAGCTATTGTGGAAAACTACTTTTTTCCTGAAGTTGATCTTTAAAGTGGCATCTGCTTTTAAGCAACACAAGTCAAAATTGCTTTTTAATTCAGCCCCCAGCATTTCGGGCTGAAGTCATTTTGAGTTTGGGAAGATTGATGTAGCATTTACCTCCTGGAATCCATGGTGTGATATCGTTTTCAGCCAAGGAAGCTGCCATCTTGGTCTCTATTTAATCTACAACTGCCATGATGCTGCACATGTGATCAGTTATGAAACCAGCCATTGGATGGTTTGAGAGTTTGGTTGAGAGCACAACCAATGGGAGTGTTACATTTCCAGCACGTGCCGGAAATGAAACTTTTTGAAACTGGTAAATGGATGTGTTTACTTCCGCTTTAATTGAGAAAACCCCTCCTCCCCTCCTGAAGACTCATGGGATATATGACATCATTTGCCTAGGCCTCAAAACCAGGAAGTAACTGAAGAAATGTAAAAGAAAGTTTAAAACAAGTAAATATTATATACTTTGCTATCTAGCTAGGAATTAAAAATGATCAATGTTGATTGAGAGAGTAAAGTTCTGCTTTAAATGTTAATAAAAAACTGCAATTAGTTTAGAATTATTGCCCCCTTCTTTACAGAAAAAGACAAGACCCTTTCACCGTGCAACCATTAGGCCTCTTTCACATGGGGCGGAAACCATCCAAGCGGAACCGCCTGCTCAGCGAATAGATAGTGATCGCCACTAAGCAGGCGGATGACAGGTCCATATCTGCTTCGCCATGCAGAGCAGACACGAACACAGTCGGTGTTCTCTATGGGGTGGTTGGATGAAAACGGACTGCCTGTCTGTTTCCTTTTGATTGTCATCCAATCTGATCCACTGGATGGATGGCGAAAGTATCCTCATCTGTCTGTTTTTAGATCAGATGCCAGCAGTCACATGTTGGCTGACATCTGACAATGGGTGGTCCGATCGAGTCAGCCTGAAAAACGGACAGGCAGACACGATCGGTCCACTAGTGTGAAAGGGGCCTGAGAATTAAGCCATACCTGAGTCTGCTAGAAGAGTAGCAACTGTCTAGTGATCACATTTAAAAAAAAAGCTGATCTCTCATCATACATTGATCTTGATAAGATCAGACTAGTTATATTAATATATAGATATAATAATATCTGTCATATAAAGTATATTACAATAAATGTAGTGTGCAAGTTCTGCAGTCTACTTTCACTTTCTAATGCTGGCCATACACTATACCAAAAATCGTCCGAAATTCGGTCATTTAGACAGTACGTTCGTTTTTCGGCCAGTTGATGAGCACAAAATCGATAATCGTTGGGACGTTTTTGAGCAGAAAAAACGAAGGACAAGTTTGGAAATTTTCTGCCGAACGAACGATAGATTGAAAGGTTAATGTGTTTCTGGTCTGAACTGTCTGCACTAGTGTTAAATCAGGGTAGGGAGTCTCCAAATCAAGACCTTTTCTGATGAGACAGCTAGTCCAAATCGATAAAAAGGAAACGGTGCTTTTATTCCATACACTGCAGTGGAGAAACACAATACACAATACACAGTTCCCAATAAAGCAGTAAAGTGAAAGTGTTTCTGACTTACAAACATCAAGTGTAGCCCCCCTGGCGGTTTTCCCGAGTGTGGCTCGGGGTTAAAATTCAGTCCCATTAGCGGTAACCCCGAGCCACACTCGGGATCGCATTGCAGGATCCTGGTGCGGCGTTACTTACCTTGTCCCCGGGATCCTGCGATGTCCGTCCTCTGCCCGAAGCCTCTCCGTGCCAGGCTCCGTTCCCTGCGAGCGTCGCGACGCACGGGGGCGGAGCCTGGCAGCAAATTCAAAAAACTGTAAAAATCATAACACATACAGTACTGTAATCTTACAGATTACAGTACTGTATGAAATTATTTCACATCCCTTTTGTCCCCAGTGCTTTGTCCTATGCCCTGCATGCAGTTCTATATTATATATACTGTTCTTTCTGGCTGGAAACTGGAGATTGTCCATAGCAACCAAAAAGTGTCCCTTTACGTCAAAAATGGTTTTGGACCAGCTAGAAAACTGCGATAGTAAATTAGAACACTTGCAGAATTGAGCGACAGTGAATCGTGGGGAAATTTAGTTTATTATTATTTTATTTTTATTTTTTTAATTATTTATTTTTATTTATTATAATTTATGTTTTTGTGTTTCAAACTTTATCATTGCCGGGATATCTACTAGACTCTTGTTTGGACAGATTTAAGTGTGTTATTGTTAAGAATTACAGACCTACAATATAAAACGCCAAATTTCCATGCAAAATAATTGTACCGCTTTCAGCACCTAAAATCCGAAATAATCATACCGCCAGGGAGGTTAACAATATATACATATGAATACGCATAAGGTCTATGCGTGTTATAGGTGTGATCGTATAGTTTAGTCCAATCAGCAAAAGAGATTTCAGCAGTATCTGGTCAGTTCAGACTGGTTTTGGTACGAAAGCCTATTTTGAGCAGCTTTCTGGGTTCTTATCAGTAGTTTGTGGCGTCACATATCCAACCATTTCGATTTCCCAGGAATTGAAACAAGCCATCTAAGAAGGAAAAAACAAATCAAGCATATTATAAATTCTTAAAGTGACAGTCTCTATATACATACATAAAATAAATAAATATATATATATATATATCAGACATTATCAGACCCCTATAAATCTACTCACTAGGTATATGTAAAAAAACGAACAAAAAATGCATTCATTTATGTCCACTTAAAGATTTATCGGTCATTACATGATGGCACTATCGTTTGCGCTCACGGCCGAATGTTCGTTTTTCGAAAATGGGTTCGGACGATTTTTCATATAGTGTATGGCCAGCATAAGTGTATCTTTTCACGTTGTGTTAAATAGTAGTTCCCCTTTAGAAACTGAGTATGCACTTCCTACTTTTGATGCTTTCTAAGCCTATGATTTACATGCAGTATGTATTCATAAAGGCTGAATTGTGCTTTAGTCACATGCTTAAAGGATTACTTTTATGAAGGCAGCTTTTGTAGAATTTTCCTTTAAAGTAGAACTAAAGTTCAGAAATAAAATAAATATCACTATGGCTAAAGTTATGTCTGTAGTGCATGTTCAAACCTTAAGTGCCGGTTCACACTTGTGCGATGCGGGAACCCTGCAAATCCACTGTGGGTTCTCGCATCGCACCCGACTCGCACAGCAGTTCACACTGCCATATGCAAACTGCTGGGAGTGTCAATACAATATTAATGACACCCCATTTCAGCTAGCATATTGCATTGCAAACTGTCAGTTCGGACATGTTCGGTGTGGACCAAAACGGACATCGGACATGATTTGCACTGAGAGCGCAGAAGTGTGAACCCATGCTAATACCATAAAAAATAACATGTTATTCAATTTTTACTCTGTGACTATATAATGAGTTTGGAAATTCTAGAGAAATACTTAAATAATGCATTACAGTTTAACCTAACCCATTACATTTTAGTCAACAAAAATGTACTGGAGATTTTAGTTGACTAAAATACGCCTAAAACAATTCAGAAGACTAAAATATAACTAAAACTAAAATGGCATTTTAGTCAAAAGACTGACTAAAACGAAATCGAAATTTGACATGAAAATTAACACTGGCAAACTTACTGTATGTTGTTCGCTACATTTGCAGCAATTGAACCTGTTCCTTTCTGCGATGCAAACCTGACATGATGCTTAAAAAAATTTTGAATGGCAAAAGTAGTATACCTGATGTGATATGGGTGGCAGACTTTGGGAAATCACACCTTACTGATATTGTTTTAGATGCAGTATCAGTTACAACCAGGGCTTTTTTCCCAGAAAATAGGTGCAGGAACTCACCCTCCCCACCCAAATCCCCGCCCACACCCATGCCCAAACTCCTTCCCAAACCACGCCCAAACCCCACCCCCAGACACACCTTCCTTAGAGGAGAGAAGTACAGTGGCGCCAAATAATTGTAATAAGTGAAGGCTTAGAACTGCGTATCACACATGGTTCAGGAATGTGTAACACATAAAGTACAGGACTTAATAACACACAGAGCTCAGGAGTGTGTATTGTGCAGTTGTGAGCAGTGCATATCACACAAGGCACAAAAAAAAAAAATCAGCAAACAAGATAGTACTTACATTTAATGCAAAGTGTCCCTTGTTCTCAGAAATATGGAGAATATAGCCCTGTGTACAGAGTGCAGGGGTCAGGAATGTGTAACATAGAGCCCAGCACACAGAGAGCAGTGGTAAAGCGTATGCAATATGCAGTCCACCATACAGAGTGGCTCAGGGGTATGTAAACCCTGCAAAACCCATTGTGCAGAGTACAGCATTAATAATGAGTACCATCCAGAGGCCTTTAATATGTAACATACAGTACAGCATACAGAGTATAGCAGTTCTGGGTATGTAATGTATACTTTACTTTACATACTCTGTATGCTTTACTGTCCCCCAGCAAATTTCTCTGGTTTCCCTCTCAAGTATCCCCCCAAAAGCAACCATCAATTCCTCACTCTTGCTTATCTCTTTGCTTACATCCACTACATCCATTACATGTCCCCATCCACACCTAACCTCTGCAACCCTCATCCACAGCTCACCTCTTCTTTCCTGTCCACAGCTCCACTCTGCACCCCTATCCACAACTCACCTTTGCCCCCCCCCCATAAACATCTCACCTCTGCACCCCTCTAACTATAATTACACCTCCAGTCCACAACTTGCCGCTGCACCCCCATCCATATTATCTCTGCACCCCCATCTACAGCTCAGCCCAATCCACAGCTCTCACCTTTGCCACCCCCGTGTTTCACCTCTACACCCCCAGCTTCCTCTACAGCTCTCACCTCTGCACAACCTCCCCCACCCTCCACATCTCTCGCTTCTGCCCTCTGCAATTCTTACCTCTGTATAAAGCTCCCCCATTCCCAGTTCTCCTCTCTGGACAAATTGTGCCAATAGGGCAGTGGACAGTGTCAGGAGGGCAGTGGACAGTCTCAGTAGGGCAGTGGACGGTGTCAGGAGGGCAGTGGACGGTGTCAGGAGGGCAGTGGATGGTCTCAGTGGGGCAGTGGACAGTCTCAGTAGGGCAGTGGACGGTGTCAGGAGGGCAGTGGACGGTGTCAGGAGGGCAGTGGACGGTGTCAGCAGGGCAGTGGACGGTGTCAGCAGGGCAGTGGACGGTGTCAGCAGGGCAGTGGACGGTCTCAGTAGGGCAGTGGACGGTCTCAGTAGGGCAGTGGACGGTGTCAGCAGGGCAGTGGACGGTGTCAACAGGGCAGAGGACGGTGACAGTAGGGCAGTGGGTGGTGTCAGTAGAGCAGTGGACCTCCATCCAAAAGCCTGAATCAGCTCTACTGAACCCAACCCCATCCAAACTGTTCACAAAGTGACATTTTACAGCCCTTTCAAGTACCTTTTAATTACAAAAAAATTCAAAGCAATCGACAGGCACCCCACAAATAGAGAAGAAAATATCAGATAAAGGCTACTGAGTGAGCACAGCAAAATCTAGTAAATATGCCAGGATGGGACTACAGGGGAACTAGACTGTGATCTTCAATCAGCATGTCCCAGCATGACAAGACCAGCATGACAAGTCCCGTGCTGGAAAGCTTGTGGACTGTGAACTTCAGGAAAGTAAAGCAATGAGGAGGAAAGGAAGGACCCTCAGCTCTGCACTCACCAAGCGGTTGTGTCCCTTAGCCTACGCGGCAGGCAGGCTCTGTACACTGGCTCTATGTCTGTGCCGCCCACACTCAGGACAGGTCATACTCGGCTTCCAGAGAGGAATAGCCCGGGGCTGTGTGTCTGCAGACTCTGCACTGAGCAGGCACGCTTCCCCCCCTCCCCCCCTCATAGCACACTGTGTGCTGCACACAACACCGCACAACTCACACAGAGCCGGGCAGATCGCTGAACAGCGTAGGCAGGGGAGGGGACACCTGCACGGAAAACCCCATTAAAAACCCGTACTGTCCAGGTGAAGAGGGCTGCCATAGGTGCCGGAACGGCGTTCTGCCACGTTTCAGCAGAAAAAAAGCCCCGGGTTACAACATGATACATACTGTAAAGTTCAACTTTACATAAACTCTAAACAGCGAACTTGAAAGTTTGAAATGTTAAATATCCCATTAAAAATGTTTTGTTAGATATTTTCTATAAGTGCACAAATTACCTGTTGATCGTTCCATGAATCTATTGATTTTGGGATCACCCAGTGAAAATAAAGGAAAAAAATCTGAGAAACAAAAACAAATGCAGCCAGTACATCTAAAGGCTGGTAAGCTGCAATATATTACACTTTTGTTCTTGGGTTTGGATATGCTTACAGTTTTCCCTTCATTCTCTTAAAACTTAAACTGCACATTTTGATTTTTTTCTAATTCAATCCTTATTATAGGAGACTCTTAAAGAGGCCTCCACCAAGTACATATTCACACCCCCAAGTACAATTTAGTATAGGTCACATGCAAAAAAGAAAACACAACAATCGACCTACATAAGCAGAGCACACACAGACCTGTCACCCGTCTGCTCAGCGGGCAGATCCCCCACTGAGCAGGTCGATACACTGGTGGAATCCACCCATGTGAAAGAGCTCTAAAGCAAAGGAGCATTTAAGTCGACTGAAAATAAATATCCTCTAATTGTATAAATGAAAATTTGTGCAAGGCCCTGCAGAAGACAAAAATCATATTCCATGGAGAAGCAAAACTGACACCAATCACGCCATCTTCTATGGAAGTTCTTCTCTTGATGGTAGAGTGAAGCAGTTAGATCTTTCATCTGCATAATCATGGAGATTCAGCTAAGCCAATGTGACACTGTGGGCATTTTAATATAGTGTAAAAAGACAAATGAAAAATGTGACAAACTTGTACCCTAACAGGAAAGTACAAGGTATCTTTTCTTATATTTGTATTGCATACTGTGTACCTTCCGCACTGATGCTTATATAAGGTGTTCCTTCAAGCCAGCCATACATGGATTCAAATGTGGCTGGTTCAGCAAGCATCAGCCAATTTTGGATCTATGTATGGGCAGGGAGGTTCTACAGAAGTCGATCTACCGGTCAACTTCTCTGCAACCACCCTGTCGGATTTTCTACACTTAATCAGCACTGCCAGCTTCAGCCGGCACCATGCACTAATCAGTGTATTCTGATGGCAGGGAAGTTTCCCCACTGTCAAAATACAAAGGCTCAGCAGGGAGGATTTCCCCATCCAACTCAAATGGATAGATGGGGGAACCAAGTCATTTTTTTGTTGTTCAACCCATTGGTTGAATAACAAGAAAAAAAAGACTCCTCTATGGGCTGTCTTACTGAAACACCCTTTGGCAAATTAGGCAATTAAAAGATTATGTTCCAGCAAGTGTCATTTAGCAACATTGGTGTCATAAACCAACATTGTTCTTCAAAAAAATTGTGTTAAAATCATGTGGAAATTAACAAGGTGCATGGTTTATTAACTAGTTTCAGTTTTATTTATTGAGTTAGCTATAGATTGGGTCTATTATGCCTGCAAATGTTAAAGGGTAAGATACCAATGTCCTCTTTGTTCTATGGTATATTTATAACATACAGTTTCTGTTATGCTTGATAAACATGCCTATGTATCCATGTCTGCTCAAATGCTTTGAAATAAGCATTGCTCTCACTGCCTTGTTGTATCTATGTACAGTATGTTCTTGTAAGCAAAAAAAAAAAACTTCAATAAACTCAACTGTTTAAAAAAGCATATACAGTGCGTTCGCATTTTTTTTTGCACTTTCCTGTGGAGCGCGTTAACAGTCCATTCATTTTAATGGGCTGCTAAACACACCAGAAAGTGTAAAAAAGTACAACAGACGAGACTTTTAAAATCATGCCGCACCAAACAGCATGCTGTAAAAGCACCAGCATTTGCAAGATGTGTAGGGGTGCCAATAAAGGTTATGCAAAGCTCTATGATTTACCGCAATGGGGTTGATTTACTAAAACTGGAGAGTGCAATATCTGGTGCAGCTGTGCATGGTAGCCAATCACCTTCTAACTTCAGCTTGTTCAATTAAGCTTTGGCAAAATACCTGGAAGCTGATTTCTATGCAGAGCTGCACCATATTTTAGTAAATCAACCTCACTGTGTTCCAGTGGCCGTAAATCGAACAGAACAAGCATTGCAGTGAAGTTCGCAATAAAGCAATAGCTCATCCCTACACATCTCCTCAAATCTCTGTCCAAAGGCAGGGGCAGCCCGTTCATTAAGGGCGCCACGCCCTACGTCCATCGCCACCTTCCCATCCATGCATCTGGTGGCCCCTTTCAGGACACCGGCGCATGGATTCCAATGCAGAGGGGCTGTTTTTTTTTAAGCACCGATTAGAGCCAGAGGCTCTATTAGGCTTCAATATAGGGTGGGCTCGGGTCACAGAGAGTGTGCTCCGAGCCCACCCAGGTGTGTTACAACAGCGAATCATTATTCACTGTTGTAACACTGATCCTCTTTCCAGCCAATCAGGAAGTGGGTTTTGACACCGGTCACCGATTGGCTGAAAGGACGGGCGATCCTATAGGACGCCTAGGAGGAGGAGGGAGGAGCTGCACGGCGGAAGCCACCTTGATGCAGAGAGGACACAGGAGCCACTGCCGGACGCCCATAGGAGCCCGCAACCCACCGTCCATAGGAGCCCGCAACCTAGCCACTGCCTGTAGGAGCCTCCGCCTGCAACCAATGGGGAAAGTGCCCGGGTAGGGGGGGTGCCACCAGCCAACCAACCAACCAGGGGGAGGGGGGGGGTTGTTTTCCGCCCCCCCCCCCCCCCAAAAAAAAGAAAAAAAAAACACCAGCCGCCACTGACCAAAGGGCATTTCAAGCACATCACATTTGCATTTCGCTAATCTTTAATAGGATGTAGGACAATGATGTCTAATTACTTTCTAGCAAGCAGCTATAATTATTCCTACATTTGATAAGCAACCGGCAAAAACCAGAGATCACATAAATAAAGGTATAAATAGTGAACAGCATTTATTTTCATTTGCAATTTAAAAAATGAGGTCCCTGTTTGTCCTGAGGATATTTGTAAAATACTATATTGTTCCTAGTACAGCAAACAGCATGAGCCATTTCAAACAATTGGGCCCCCGCTGTTCCCATAGACTGGGCAAGAGATACAAAATAATATTCGGACAATAGGTCAGCTACAGACAAAACCCAGACTGTTCAGGGGTTAAATCAATTTTCTCTTGCGAGGGGTTAAATATTAGCCACTGTATTTCAGCTACAAATCAATGACAGGAAATCAGGATTAGCGATAGGAAACCTGCTAAATTAGTAATGATTCACAAGTAATGTTTAAACGTCAGGTGCAATTAAAAAAACGAGGTCAGAATGCAGAAAAAGGTTGTCTGAGCAGGCTCCATAATATGGAAATAATTAACTTTCTAGAAGATCATTGGTGATTAGCATTTTGTGACTTTGTTTCATCATTCTCTATGTATTTTTGACTGGGGATCTGTAAAGGATTGCTGGAGTGCTGAAAAGTGGATAATTACAACTCTTAAAGAGTATGTAAACCCAGCATTTCATATTTTTTGTGCCTGCTGTACCATGCACTTGTATGAAAAAAGTATCCTGTTCTCTTTGCTTCCTTTGTGTGGAATCCCTGATTTCCCTGCCAGTCCCTCTGCTTTCCTATTAAAAACTGACCACACTAGGCATGAGAGCACACTGTGGTCAGTTTTCTAGCTGTGCTGGGAACTCAGCTTGCTTTCCTCAGCTGGGTGAGGAGATACAGCAACACACTGATCTTCTCAGTGACCCCCCCCCCCCCATCCTTTCACTGAGAAGTTCAGTGTGGTGCTGTATCTCCTCCCCCAGCTCTTATGCAGCTGAGAACAGCAATATTTTATATAAAAGGGAACAAAAATATATCACTCTTTTTATATCTATACACAAATGTTTTGCCCTTCATTTTTATTTTAACTGAATGGATTGTTTTACAAGGTGAGGGTTTACATTCACTTTAAAGTGTTAGGAAAGTGGGCTTTGTGATTTTTACCTACTGGTAAGCCTATGATGAGGCTTACTGGTAGGTAAAATGAATAACTCCAAAATGGGCACCGTTTTAGAGCTATTCACACTGGATGCAGCCGGTGTCACCAGCGCATGCGCTTTGAAGCTCCGGCATACCGCACCGGATCTTCAGAGCACTGTGCCAGAACTAAGGCCTCCTGCGCGCATGCGCGGGAGTGACAACATCATGGCTCCTGCCACTCACACAGCTGGAGTCCGCGAACCCGGAAGGATGACCGGGAGAATAAGTTAGCTCTGTCAGCGGTGACAGTGTGCCGCTGGAGGGCTTCGTTCTAAGGTAAGTATGTATACTAGTACATTACGCAATTGTCTTACAGGGGAAAGGTTTTTTTTTTCTGCAGCAGTTGAAAGATAATTTTATAGGGATATGACGGTTATGCCTCGTACACACGATTGGACATTCCAACAACAAAATCCATGATTTTTTTCTGACGGATGTTGGCTCAAACTTGTCTTGCATACACACGGTCACACAAAGTTGGTCGGAAATTCGGAACGTCAAGAACGCGGTTGACGTACAACACATATGACGAGCCCAGAAAAATGAAGTTCAATAGCCAGTGCTGCTCTTCTGCTTGATTCCGAGCATGCGTGGAACCTTGTGCATCGGAATTGTATACACTCGATCGGAATTTACAACGGATTTTGTTGTCGGAAAAATTTGAGAACCAGATCTCAAATTTTGTGCGACGGAAATTCCGATGGAAACTGTCCGATGGAGCCTACACACGGTCGGAATTTCCGACAAAAGGCTCCCATCGAACATTTTCCGTTGGAAAATCCAACCATGTGTACGGGGCATTATAGTCCGGTCTATACTGAGAGCCAGATTTCAGTTACATTTACTCTTGCACCACTTTAAAAGAGAATTTCCTGTATCCACAAAGATTTAAAGCCTCATAGTTCCCAATACCTACATTTTTTTGTGAAAGTATCTAATACATATAAGGCCTCATGCTGACTGGGCTTAAAAAACATTGCTTGTACGGGTGTTTGACTTTTTTTTCCCCACATGTAAATCACTCATATGTCAGACTAGGTGTCCATGCACACACACAGTTTACAGTTAGATTAGAAGAGGAGCATCTACAGGCTAAAAAAATAAATAAATAAAAATAAAATCACTAGCGCGTTCGGGAGAGGAGCTTTTGAGCAGAAAAAAAAGCTAGTCTAAATGAACGCTAGATGTGTTTAGGTGCATTTGAGCATTAATGCATTACAATGACCAGAATAAATTAAACTGGCCAATGAAATCCATTAATGCCCAAACATTTGACGTGCCTAAATGCGTGTGCAATATGCAGCTTTTGGAGCATTTTTTAACCGCTTGCCGACCAGCCGCCATCTTTATACTGCGGCAGTTTGGCACGATCCCGCAAAATGCCGTAGCTTTACGTCGGCTCGCGGGACCGAGATAGCAGGCTTGTGCGGGGGTGCCAATGCTCGCGGCCGACGGTCGCGATTACCTCCGGCCACGAGCGATCGCGGGCACGAGAGGCAGAACAGGGATGTGTGTGTTTGTGTAAACACACACATTCCTGTTCTGTTCTGTGAGGAGAGACAGATCGTGAGTTCCTAATAGCTAGGAACCGCGATCTGTCATCCCCTCTAGTCAGTCCCCTCCCCTATAGTTAGAAACACACACAGGGAACACAGTTAACCCCTTGATCGCCCCCTAGTGTTAACCCCTTCCCTGCCAGTGACATTTTTACAGTAATCAGTGCATTTTTATAGCACTGATTGCTGTATAAATGCCAAAGGTCCCAAAAATGTGTCAAAAGTGTCCGATGTGTCCGCCATAATGTCGCAGTCCCGATAAAAATCGCAGATCGCCGCCATTACTAGTAAAAAAAATATAATAATAAAATGCTATAAATCTATCCTCTATTTTGTAGATGCTATAACTTTTGCGCAAACCAATCAATATACGCTTATTGCGTTTTGGGTTTTTTTACCAAAAATATGTAGAAGAATACATATCGGCCTAAACTGAGAAAAAATAGCTTTTTTTCAAAAAAAAAGGGGATATTTATTATAGCAAAAAGTACAAAATTTTGTGTTTTTTTCAAAATTGATGCTATTTTTTTGTTTATAGCGCAAAAAATAAAAACCGCAGAGGCGATCAAATACCACCAAAAGAAAGCTCTATTTGTGGGTAGAAAAAGGACGTCAAGTTTGTTGCTTGCAACGTCCCACGACCGCGCAATTGTCAGTTAAAGTGACGCAGTGCCATATCGCAAAAAATGGCCTGGTCATTCAGCAGCCAAATCTTCCGGGGCTGAAGTGGCTAAAGTGGGCTGCAAATCTTTACAACATTCTATTCTAGTAACCTAAAATTAAATAAACTGTCAATTGTTCTGAAAAGGACTTTGATCATTGTTGCCCCATAAAGCCCATAAAGCTTATTGGATGCGTTGTGTTTAATGTTCAGTAAGGGATATTTGAATAGCACTATGTGGGAATGAGTCTTCATTTCTTTTTTTCTGGGTGAGCAGTTGTCCTATACCTTAAAGTGTTACTAAACCCAGTAATATGAAAATAGTTCCTCCCCCCCACAGTGCCCACATAAATATATATATTATATATTTATTATAAATCTTCTTTTTACATTAAAATACTGCCACTATATACCTTTTTGGCAACAGTCTTTAACAGTTCCTAACACAAATGTAACAGTTCTTTCACTTTTACTACAATCGCTCCTTGTAGTTCTTCAGCCCACTGAGCTCTCGGTCTCTCACTAGACCCACTGATTCACTGCCACGGAATCCCTTGAGCTCCTCTAATCTTCACGGTGGTATCTTCCTCAAGCGTCACCCTCGCTTCTCTGCTGGGTCCCTAGCTTGCCACTCAAGATACCTCTCAAGCTTTACCACCGCTGGCCTGCTCGGTCCTGGCTTGATACCCACTGAAGTTTCCTGATTCTTCACCGTCCCCGGTTGGTGAGAATACTGCGCCGGTACTTGCTTCAATTACTCATGGTGGTCCCTTGTAATTAGGCCAATAGTCCCTTACTGGTGACAGCTTCCCCTCTACCTCTGACCACGACAGGTTCTCCGGCCGGCAGAACCGTCACTTTTGGTTGGACTGCAAGCTGCAGTGCCACCCCTGCGCTGCTCTCTTGCTTCTGGATAGGCCCTCAGACAGCCTAGCAGCCAGATGTGCCCAGGA
Organism: Lithobates clamitans; assembly: GCA_037952925.1. NCBI lineage: Eukaryota > Metazoa > Chordata > Amphibia > Anura > Ranidae > Lithobates > Lithobates clamitans. Next base: position 480,616 of record JBBGZY010000135.1, on the reverse strand, counting down.
TAGGCCCAATCTCCAGCCTAGCAGCCCGGGCAATACAACACACGTTCACACAGACAGCCATCCAGGTGGCACAGAACATAGATCATCTGACTCCACCCGAATTTATAGGCTCTCCCAGTAGGCCAAGGGATCCAAGAAAACCCCTGCCCATTGGCTGAGATACCCCATATACCCCATATACCCATAGCCTGACCTTCGTGTTGCGCTTCTCATATCTAGTACCACCAAGTACCCTGCCACCTAGTGGTAGAAGAGAAAAGTGCAACAAGGCCAAATTTAGGGAGAAATCAATAGATCTCTAACAATAAATTTGTGAGGAGCAACCCTGCCTAAACTCCAGGGTGCTACAAGTGAAATGCCATCCATTGAGAGCACAGTGCGCATGCGCCGGTGACATCACCACCAGCTGCTACTAATTGGAATATCTCCTAAAGGGTGCACAGTTAGGAGATAATAATTTTTATCCAGTTCAGCTCTTTGGACATACAAAACCTTTAATCACAAGCTGATGGCTGCAGTAGCATCCATCAGTCTGTGCAGGTTTTGTTCAGCCAAGTCCCGGCTTGAAAGTGAAAGTGATGTGGCAGCTTCATAGTTACCGATCACTTTCACAGACCCCGCAGAGCTGTGCCTCCCCCGGTGGGCCCCCTTCCTCCTGTGGTCCCCTTGCTCTCTCACTCTTACCAGAGCCCGGGAACACAACCACTGGCTAGGGGAGGGAGATCGCTGTGAGACAAATCCATGTCTCGATCTCACATGCAAACAATGAAAACAGAAGTGATGTCCCTTCGGGCTTCAGATCCACCATTTCCTGGCCAGTACAGTCACGGGACACTTCTAACCAAGCCGATCTGTGCTTGGTTAGATGGTGTAAAGGGCAGGGGAGACATTGGGGTCCAATAGACCCCTAATGTGTCCATAAAAAGTACCTGTCAGCTGCCCAATGCCATACCATAGCTTGTGATAGCAATCAAGCAAAAAAAATAAATACGTTTAAAAAAAAAAAAAATTATAGTTTATATTAACAAAAAAAAAGATTGCTGTTACCCTGTTAGCCTGCGCAAACGCAAGTCCAGGTTGTGCACGCATATGTAAACCGCAGTCGTACCACACGTGTGATATATTGCCACGAACATCAGCGTGAGAAAAATAATTCTAGCACAAGAGCTCCTAGTTAACTCTAAACGAATGAGCTGTAAAGGTTTTTAAAGCGTCACCTATGGTGATTTTTGGGCACCATAGTTTTTGGCGATATCGCAGTAACACAATTTTAAGACATGGGATGTTTGGTATCTATTTACTTGACGCAACCTCGTCAAGTATTTGATATTTTAACTAAAAATGGGAATTAAAACTTGTGTGTTTTTGCATTAAAATTCATTTTATTCATATTTTTTCCTCTAAATTTGCGTTTAATAAATCATCTTTTTATTCTAGAGGGCCTCTGCTTTCAGAAAATATATAATGTTCTGGGTGTTTAAGTAGTTTTATTGTCAAAAATTAGGGTTTTTACATGTATGCAAAAAAAAAAAAATTGCTGTGGAGCCGAACTAGTTATTATAAGCTTACCTGTAGGTAAAAGTTGCAAAGCAGACTTTACTACCACTTTAAATAGACTAAAGGCTCAGGGCTGTAGCTCCCCGCTGGTAAAGCATTGGACTTTCATGTTGTATCTGGAGCTACCAGAGCAGAGAGGCATTGTAAGCCAAGCGTGTTCCTCTGACAGTATAACTGTTGAAAGAGATCTATTCCTATTGAGCGATACCATATGTAGAGAAATCTAGAAAGCCCTTGCAGGATTTTGAGGCTTAGAAGAACTGGCTGGAGGGGTGGACTAGAGCCATGATACACATGGGATTAAAATACATTTGATTTTGTGCTTGCTCTGTAGCTGATTTAGAAAAAGGCTAATTTCTTGTATCCACACTGGAATGGTCACATGATCCTTAGTAAACATGATATGACCCATGATGTGGCCATTGGTGTCTGCCGGTGCACTTATCCGCCTCTGCTGGTACAATGTATTTGGCTACTTATACAATACATGTGAAACAGTGCATGTTCATGGTCAGCAACAGCAATGATCTTTTAAGTTTTGGGCCTGTTAAATCTCACCACCCTCAAAGCTTTAAATTTGTGACTACTGTATTGCACAGGATTATTGTAGTGCTCTAATAAAGGACAAAGCACTTCCAGTTATAGAGAGCAACTAAACTGCGCCTGAGTACAACAAACTGAAAGCTCATTTGTAATGTTCAAAGCAAACTCACCCATTCATCTATGTCTTCATGCTTTATTTTGTTGAGAAATCACCACCCTTGCATTTCTAGCCATGGCCATCTTGAGTAAGGGCAGTGAATTTATGCAGCATTTACTTCCTGGAATCCATCGGCCCTTAGTTCAGCCATGCAGGCAGGAGGGTGTGCTTAGCTAAGAAAGCCCCTCCTTCCCTTCTCCAGATGAAAGAAAAAATGCGGCCTCCTGGGATGTAGGACATAGTTTTGTATATGACTAAGCACAAAGCTGTGTGAAACGCGTTAACCACTATATCCGTGCATTCCTGTGGTTTTATCTGTGCACACTACAATAAAGAAGCTCCCGTTTGGTATCCCATTACGATGTGCGGCTGTCTATTCCGAGTTCTACTATGTAGCGCGGTGACGAGCCAGGCCAGTATCTGCTGTGGGACTGATATCCCTGTCTCACCCAAAGCGGTGAATCCTCTTCCTGCATATGACATCATTTTGACCTAGGCCAAAAACCAGAAAGTAACAGAAGAAATGTAAAAAAATAAAAAGGTTAAAAGAAGTAAATATAATTTACCTTCCTATCTATTTACTAATTCTGGCAGCATAAGGATTAAAAAAAAAAAAATGAAATAAAAAAAAAAACTCCGGGATTAATCTCCGACATTTATAAAATATTAAATGCTTACTCACTGAATACACAAGGTAAGCATCTCTATATGACTAAGTGGGAGAAAGCCCTCAAAGAGGATATCCCCTTAGAGCAATGGCAGGTGATATGGTCACAGGCAGCAAAGAGCTCACTCTGCACACTATATAAAGAGAATGCATACAAAATAATTTTCTTCTGGTACATGACCCCAGAAGTACTCCATGCCATCTACCCTGCCAGCTCAGATCGCTGCTGGAGATGCCTGGGAGCTAGGGGCACCCTCCTCCATATTTACTGGGGATGCCCACTAACCGACACCTTCTGGAAAGAGGTCCAGCAGTTGCTGACCAATCTAGGATTACCAATCCCTGTGACCCCCAAATTCTTCCTATTAGGTTTGTCCCCGCTAAAGATCTCCAAAACTAATAAGAAATTAGTGTGCAATATTCTCACGGCTGCACAATGTCTTATTGCATTAAATTGGAAAAAGAGATCTTCCCCTACTCCTGAGGCACTGTACACTAGAATTAAAGATGTGGAGTTGATAGAGAAAATAACGGCCAGGATGCAGAACAGATTGGATGCCCACGACAGGGTTTGGAGGCTGTGGCACCTTCGGGAGGACCCTTCATAACCAGGTAAATGAGCTACTCTGGTGACCTTCCCCCTCTTCTCTCCCTATTCTTTTCTGTTTCTTTACTCTTCCCTCTGACTACTTTTGCTACTTTTATTACCTTATATAAGACGTTATTTCTTACCATGTGATATTAATATGCAGATATGACTACGCTAGACAAGTAACTGCAACTGTTTTAGAATACACTAAAGGAAATATCCCACATATGCTTGTAAAACTGATTTATATCACAAATTTTATTTTTTCTTCATTACACCTCTTTTTGTAATGTAAAAGCTGATAACAAAATAAATGTTATTTGAAAAAAAAAAAGAACTCCAAGCAAAAAAAATGTTTTCCAGGCAGTGGGGCTGTGCCCACACAGCATGGGTTGTCCAGGGGTGAGGAGTGCGGAGATATACTTACCTAATCAGCCAATCCTCTGAGCGCAAGACTGGTCCCTGCCACTCCTGCCACCCCCCTGCATGATTGTGGTCTTGTGCATTGACTTTTCCTGACGACATCACGCCTATAGACTGGCTTTGGACATGAGGACAGAATGAACAGTCCTCCGCTGAACAGGGGAAGCACTGTAAGTGCTCGGGTAAGTATAGCTTTTCTTTGCGCCCCTGGACAAAACGAGCAGTTAAAGTGGAGCGCCACCGAAAAATTTTTTTTTTAAAGTCAGCAGCTACAAATACTGCAGCTGCTGACTTTTAAAACATGGACACTTACCTGTCCAGGGCGCCCGCGATGTCGGCACCCGAGGCCAAAGCGTCTCTCCGTCCTCGGGTGCTGCTGCCTCCATCTTCGGTAAGGGAATCAGGAAGTGAAGCCGTGCGGCTTCACTTCCCGGTTCCCTACTGCGCATGCGCGAGTCGCGCAGCGCAATACGGATGGTCCCTGCTGCCTCTGGGACCCGTGTGTTTCCCAGCAGGCAGCGGGGAGGGAGCAGGAAGTGGCGTAAATAACCGCAGATTCTGCGGCTATTTATGCCGGAAGTGGGTACAGATACCTGTAATATACAGGTATCTGCACCCCCCTCCCCCCTGAAAGGTGCCAACTGTGTCACCGGAGGGGGGGAGGAATCTGATGAGTGGAAGTTCCACTTTTGGGTGGAACTCCACTTTAACTCATTCTGTGTGGACACAAGCCCCACTGCATGGGAAATTTGGCCAGGAGTTCTTCTTTAAAGTTGATTGAGAGGGTTTTTCACTTTAAAGTTTAGCATGCCCTGTTTTGTAGTCATCTAGCAATAAAAGAACAAAACACCACATTTGCAGCCTGACTCATAAAGCACAAAGCCAAAGTTTTACTATGCTGATTATTTGTACCGAAACAAGAATGTCTGATTTATATGTATGGGAAATAAATAAGGTTTCGCAATCTTTTTTGTGGTTTTAAATCATGTGATTTCTAAACTACTGATAAATGGATAGTACCACAGTTGTGACAGGCTCAATATGACATTTTATTCAGTGATTTCACATGACAAAGATTGTGCTCAGATTGACAGGAGTACATAGAGAGTATGTTGTAGCCCAGGCCGAAACATGGCTATTATACGGTTATTGTACTTGGCAAGCACAGAGCACTGCATGAATTTATGGACATACAATGATGGACCCTGTATAGTTCATTTTGTATATGTTTATATATATTTATATATATATATATATATATATATATATATATATATATATATATATATATTTTATTTTTTTAAATTATTTTGGTATTATAATTTCCGACAACGGATTTTGTTGTCGGAAAATTTGAGATCCAGCTCTCAAATTTTTGTTGTCGGAAACTTCCCACAGAAAATGTCGGATGGAGCCTGCACACGGTCGGAATTTCCGACAACAAGCTCCCATCCAACATTTGTTGTCGGAAATCCCGAGTGTGTGTACGCGGCATAAGAGTGTAAGGGTAGCAATGGCTTGCACACATACTGTATATCAGTAATATTTGTATTGGTTGTTAAATTGTTTTTATCTGAGGCACAGGTTTGTTGCTTTATCTACTTTATACAAAGCAGAGTAGTTCCAGCTATTTATTAATATTCATATGCATATGCTGTACAAATGTATACAAAAAAGGATTGTAATGTAATAACTGCAATCATATTGGAACCTTTTCTGGTAGAAGAAATATGGAGGTCATAGTCCTTTATTCCTGGATCACATTCACACTAGTGTGATTTCAGATGCGACTTCAGTTGCACAGAATCACACGATGAAGGAAATCACATTTATTTAAAAGGTGCCTATTAATATCAATGTATGTACATGTGCTACTTTGGTGCAGTTGCAGCATGATTTTGGCCCCATAGACTTCAATGGAAATGCACCAAAAACATGTGTAAAATGCATTAAGCACCTGTACATGTGTTTTTAGTGCATTTTTGGCAGAGTTTTATAATCCAGTCTCCTTCATCAACAAATAAAAAATCATGAAGCATTAAAAATAAACTGTCAAACATGCAAAATCACGCTACAAAACTGCATTGGAAATCGGATCATGTTGCAGCTGCATTTGTGTAAACTTAGACTTATAAAATTATACTTCAAGAAGAATGTGGCTGAACACATACAGTATCTGCAAACTGGCAGTGGCATTTACATAGTCAGCCTCAAAAAATGTTCATTTTCTCTTGAAGTTGTATATTAACCAACCCAGGCTGATGGGGTGAAAGGTAAAATTTAAGACTAGAGTTTGCAGAAATGGAACCAAATGTTAATTTCTCACCATGACTGGCTCACTGCTGGCAAATCCATAACCTAATAACTGCCATCTGTATAGTCATATGACTTGAAAATAGTCTTCACTTTGGCCAGTTGATATCGAATATGCTTTATATTTGTTTGTCCTTTTTTTCCCCCCAAAATATCATATAAAATGTAACTGAAATGATATTTTTTCCCCTAAAATGCCACCCCTCGTCCCACCCAAAGTAATGAATAGAGGCCACAGACCAGATTTTATTGTTTCAAATGGTAGACCCCAAAATTTTGGCTTGGTTTAAATCTATACATCCAAGGTAGCTAGGTGCAGTCAGCTGCTTAGACCTCAAGTGGACAGTTTGTATATAGATGGATCTATGGGAAGTGCAGCGATAGACAATGAAAGGTCATCTCTAAGGTATACTTTTCATTACTAATGTGCTACAGTTCAAAGGGCGAATTTTATTATTAATAATAATAATATTATTATTATACAGGATTTATATAGCAGCAACAGTTTGCGCAGCGCTTTACAACATGAGGGCAGACAGTACACATACAATACAGGAGGAATCAGAGGGCCCCGATTATTAGAGCTTACAATCTAGGAGGGAGGGTCAAGTGATACAAGGTAATAGCTGTGGGGGATGAGCTGATGGAGAAAATAAAAGTACAGTTGTTAAGTGGGGACAGGAAAGGCTTCTCTGAAGAGAAAAGTTTTAAGGGATAGCCTAAAAGTTGATAGAGTAGGAGATATTCAGACAGATTGGGGTAGAGAATTCCATAGGATGGGAGAGGCGTGGAAAAAGTCCTGGAGGCGAGCATGGAAGGAGGTGACAAGGGAACTAGGGAGCAGGAGGTCTTGGGAGGAATGAAAAGAACGGTTTGGTTGGTATTTTGAGACTATGTTAGGGATGTAGCTGGGGGCCAAGTTGTGGATGGTTTTGTAAGTTGTTGTTAGTATTTTGAATTTAATTCGTTGGGTGGCAGCCAGTGGAGGGACTTGCAGAGAGGGGTAGCGGACACTGACTGGTTTGTAAGTTAAATGAGTCTGGCAGTAGCATTCATGATGGACTGAAGGGGGGATAGCATATGTAAAGGTAAGCCAATGAGGAAGGAATTGCAGTAATCGAGATTACCAGGGAGTGGACTAGAAGCTTGGTGATGTTATTGGTTAGGTAGGGGTGTATTTTGGAGATGTTGCTGAGGTTGAGACGGCAAGCTTTGGAAAGTGATGGGATGTGGGGCTGAAAGGAGAGTTCAGAGTCCAGGATTCCACCTAGCACCCTGGCATGCGGGGATGGGTTTATGGTTAATTTTATGGGAAAATATGTAATTTCTGTCTATTTTAGACAGTACTGCTCATGTCACACTAGCGATAGTTAGCAAGAAGATCTACATGCAGAGCAGAGTAAATACTTATATGGCTCTACTTGCTTCTGATGCAGGCATCAATAAAGTGACTCACTGAACCAGGGGAGTATTTGCAATGCAGCGTGATGCAACCTTTATCAGTATAAATATTTACTGCGGTTTTTCCAGAAGAAGGCTTCAACCTTCACCAGCTTATGAGCGTCACCAAAATATAGGAAGATGTGTATAGCTCTAGTTACTATAAAAGATAACACTAACCATTTCAGTATTGTTACATTTTTAATGGTATATTATTATGTTTTTCCAGCCCAAGAGAAGTCTGCAATGCAGCAGGTGTTCTTAGCTGAGGTCAGTACCATGCACCTGCTGGTTGTGGGCAGCTTTCCTAATAAATAGATCAATAACACTTGTTTTTTTTAATGCCATATACTCGTCTTCATGTGGTGATTCTTTGCATACTGTAACCCCCTACATCGGTGGTCAGTGAAGGTGGAAGGACAATTTCCACTTCTTTTTGCTGAGGGTATCCCTATCAACCTTGGAGGCGAACCCTAGGGTTCCATGGAACCCTGGTTTAAAAATGCTGTGCTACTCTGAAGGGTTTACTTTGTTTACAATCCAAGCAGTCCATTACAGGCCTCTAGTGTTTTTGCGATGACGGGGGGAGGGGGGGGCATTAGGATAAAAAAAAAAAACCTTCAGTGTGCAGCAGCCCCCCTAATACTTACCTGAGCCCCATCTCGATCCAGCAATGTTGCATGAGAGCCTCAGCTGTCCAGGACTTTCCCTCCTTAATGGCTGAGACACAGCAGCAGGTGCCATTGGCATCCGCTGCTGTCAATCAATGTATATGAGCCAATGAGGAGAGAAAAGGGGCAAGGCCAAGCCACGCCTCCATGTCTGAATGGACACACAGAGCATCGGCTCGGGTGCCCCTATAAAAAGCTGCTTGCTGTGGGAGCACTCAGCAGGTGGGAGGGGCCAGGAGCGCCAGCAAGGGACCCGAGAAGAGGAGGATCGGGGTGCTCTGTGCAAATTCATTACACAGAGCAGGTAAGTATTCTCTAAAAAAAAAAAAACAAGACTTTAATATCGCTTTAAGATATATGTTCTCCCTTATCAATCTTGTAAAGTAATATAGTTTTCAAAATGACAGAGGAATTGCAGGATGGTTCTCAACTTCATGCTGACCCAGACATTGGAATAATTGTGTTCTTTTAAAATGCTTCACCAATTTTTGTAATTATATGATCATTAACATTACATTTAAAACCAGAATTTTCAACTGGAGGCCGTTTGCCTTCCAATTCCTCATTTACATGCATAGCGGCCTTTATTATTTACAATTATCTTATCAAGAGTCAGTTGTTCTAACTAGAGATAGACTCCTTCAAGGTTGTGTTTCAATAAAGCTGAACTCCAGGCACAAAAACTTACAATAAATATGTCCTTCAATAGCTACAGAGGATATAAATTGACTTTGTGTTCACAAAACACCTTTGCAAACCCAACTATTACTATACAGTGGGGACGGAATGTATTCAGACCCCCTTAAATTTTTCACTCTGTTATATTGCAGCCATTTGCTAAAATCATTTAAGTTAATTTTTTTCCCTCAATAATGTACACACAGCACCCCATATTGACAGAAAAACACAGAATTGTTGAAATTTTTGCAGATTTATTAAAAAAGAAAAACTGACATATCACATAGTCCTAAGTATTCAGACCCTTAGCTCAGTATTTAGTAGAAGCACCCTTTTGATCTAATACAGCCATGAGTCTTTTTGGGAAAGATGCAAAAAGTTTTTCACACCTGGATTTGGGGATCCTCTGCCATTCCTCCTTGCAGATCCTCTCCAGTTCTGTCAGGTTGGATGGTAAACATTGGTGGACAGTCATTTTTAGGTCTCTCCAGAGATGCTCAATTGGGTTTAAGTCAGGGCTCTGGATGGGCCATTCAAGAACAGTCACGGAGTTGTTGTGAAGCCACTCCTTCCTTATTTTAGCTGTGTGCTTAGGGTCATTGTCTTGTTGGAAGGTAAACCTTTGGCTCAGTCTGAGGTCCTGAGCACTCTGGAGAAGGTTTTCATCCAGGATATCCCTGTACTTGGCCGCATTCATCTTTCCCTCGATTGCAACCAGTCGTCCTGTCCCTGCAGCTGAAAAACACCCCCACAGCATGATGCTGCCACCTCCATGCTTCACTGTTGGGACAGGTGATGAGCAGTGCCTGGTTTTCTCCACATATACCGCTTAGAATTAAGGCCAAAAAGTTCTGTCTTGGTCTTATCAGACCAAGGAATCTTATTTCTCACCATCTTGGAGTCCTTCAGGTGTTTTTTTAGAAAACTCCATGCGGGCTTTCATGTGGCTTGCACTGAGGAGAGGCTTCCGTCAGGCCACTCTGCCATAAAGCTCCAACTGGTGGAGGGCTGCAGTCATGGTTGACTTTCTACAACTTTCTCCCATCTCCCAACTGCAACTCTGGAGCTCAGCCACAGTGATCTTTGGGTTCTTCTTTACCTCTCTCACCAAGGCTCTTCTCCCCCAATAGCTCGGTTTGGCCAGGCGGCCAGCTCTAGGAAGGGTTCTGGTCATCCCAAACATCTTCCATTCAAGGATTATGGAGGCCACTGTGCTCTTAGGAACCTTAAGTGCAGCAGAATTTTTTTTGTAACCTTGGCCAGATCTGTGCCTTGCCACAATTCTGTCTCTGAGCTCTTCAGGCAGTTCCTTTGACCTCATGATTCTCATTTGCTCTGACGTGCACTGTGAGCTGTAAGGTCTTATATAGACAGGTGTGTGGCTTTCCTAATCAAGTCCAATCAGTATAATCAAACACAGCTGGACTCAAATGAAGGTGTGGAACCATCTCAAGGATGATCAGAGGAAATGGACAACACCTGAGTTAAATATATGAGTGTCACAGCAAAGGGTCTGAATACTTAGGACCATGTGATATTTCAGTTTTTCTTTTTTAATAAATCTGCAAATATTGTCAACAATTCTGTGTTTTTCTGTCAATATGGGGTGCTGTGTGTACATTAAGGCCCCTTTCACACTGGGGCGGTTTGCAGGCGTTATTGCGCTAAAAATACCGCCTGCAAACCGCCCCTAAACAGCCTCCGCTGTTTGTTCAGTGTGAAAGCCCGAGGGCTTTCACACTGAAGCGGTGCGCTGGCAGGAGAAGAAAAAATCTCCTGCAAGCCGCATCTTTGGAGCGGTGAAGGAGCGGTGTATTCACCGCTCCTAAACCGCTCCTTCCCATTGAAATCAATGGGACAGCGCGGCTACGCCGCGGTAATACCGCGGCTATAGCCGTGCTATACGAGGGGTTTCAACCCTTTTTCGCCCGCCAGCGGGGGGTTAAAACCGCACCGCTAGCGGCCGAAATACCGCGGTAAAACAGCGCTAAAAATAGCGCTGTTTTACCGCCGGCGCCCCCTACCGCCCCAGTGTGAAAGGGGCCTAATGAGAAAAAAATGAACTTAAATGATTTTAGCAAATGGCTGAAATATAACAAAGAGTGAAAAATTTAAGGGGGTCTGAATACTTTCCGTTCCCACTGTATATGAGTAGCTGAAGGTATTTAGACAGTTTGCTGGAGGATAAGAGCACAGGAAGAACCACAGTAGTGCAATGGAAAATGCCACTTTGCAAAACTAATATAACAATTGCTATTCATACCATTGTCTAATTTAATGTATTAAAAAAAAAATCTTTCAATCTACAGCAGCTCTTGATAAAACTTTGATAAAACTGTCAAAATGTGATATGTCCCTTCCTTTTAATATGGCAGCTTGGGGGTGCCAAATACAACCTTGGAGTATAGAATGCCTCCAGGAATCTTATTTCCAGTGTTTGCGATTAGCTTTCTACTTTTCTTAAATACAAATTTCAGGCATCCCCAGCAGTATGTCATTTTTTTGCTGGGATAATCTAAAGCTTTTACTCTTCTAAAGAGATGCAGAAATTGGTTAAAATAAAGGCTAACCTCCAATGGGGACATTATTTGAGAAAGGCACAGGGGGAAAAAATCTGCATTTTTTCAGAAATAGAAATAAATAAATCTAAAAAATTGCTAAAATGTTTGTAAGGTATAGAGTTAACTGGAGCTACACTTTAATAGTCCATTGAGCTGGCTAGTTTTAATGCTTTCACTGCTGCTTCTGATACTATAAAGGTGCCACCAGCACCGACATGTGAACATAGCGGATCACAGTTTCCCCTTTTTTAGATCCCATTGCCAGCTTTCTTGTAGAAATGATTTTCATTTTTTTTAGAAGCAGCCAGCCAGGTAAAGATACATGCAGGAGGTATGTGTATATCCTTATAGATAACCCCTATGATAGTAGTTTAGAAAGGATGACATTGGGTTTACATCCACTTTAAGGAATTAGTCACAGTCAGGTCAAGGCCCCCTGAAATAACAATAGGCATATAGAAACATAGGGAAAAAGCTGTGCACAAACATGGACAGTCAGTCCTGAAGCATACACAGGGATGCATAATATGTAGGTCTGCAGCAGCAAAACCTCTCCACATTGGAGGGCACCGCTAGCAGACATGAAGACTCAGACCTCAGCCAGTAATATAACATTCTTATGATTGTGCATAGTAAAAGTAAGCCTTACCATAAATGTCCTCTGATCTTGTTTGCCCCCGGGTTACAGCCGTCTACCTATTGACGGCTGTAACCCAGGGGACAAACAAGATTAGACGACATTTATGGTAAGGCTCACTTTTACTATGCATACAGAGAAAATTAAACCAGAGAGTTTTAATAAGGGGTTTCAAATGGAACACACACTGCGGAATAGGTACAACATTTTATTGATACAAAAATCAGAAATATAAACATACCATATGGCAAAATAGCCAGAGCAATTAATCAGAACCTTCACCAATAGAATGATTAAAACTTAATAACAAACATTGTCATGATTAAAAAAAAGAGTGTGCTGATGAACCATCAGCATACTCAGTCACTCCACATACACACGGGGATGGCTGATAATTCAAAGCCCGAGATAAGGCATCCAGTAACACCAATCGCAAGAAATATTTTGTTCAAGGATCCCTTAAATTCTATGACACACAGTGGTCATAGCCTACGAATGCAACAGTTAAACCTCATACACACGATCGGATTTTCAGACGGGAAATGTGTGATGACAGGCTGTTGGCGGAAAATCTGACCGTTTGTACGCTCCATCGGACAATTGCTGTCAGATTTTCCACAGACAAATGTTGGATAGCAGGCTTTAAAATTTTCAGCGGACAAATGACTGTTGTCAGATTTTACACAAAATTAGAAGGAGCCCAAAGGGTGGCGCTAAAGAGCTGAAAAACCACGTAGTACGTCACTACGTTCGTGATTGTTTGCCAACAATTGTGTGCCGTGTGTATGCAAGACAAATTTGGGCCAATGCCCTTCGGACAAAAGTCCACGGTTTTGTTGGCCAATAATCCGATCGTGTGTATGAGGCTTAACAGTCATCTCTAGAACAGAACAGCTTTTTTTGCGAGCATTTTACAATGATATACAGTATCTCACAAAAGAGAGTACAACCCTCACATTTTTGGAAACATTTTATTATATCTTTTCATGTGAAAACACTGAAGAAATGAAGAAATGGGACTTAGCTACAATGTAAAATAGTGAGTGTACAACTTGTATAACAGTGTAAATTTGCTGTCCCCTCACAATACCTAAACACACAGCCATTAATGTCTAAACAGTCATTAATGTCTTTTGGCAACAAAAGTGAGTACACCCCTAAGTAAAAATGTTCAAATTGGGCCCAATTATTCATTTTTTCTCCCCAGTGTCATGTGACTCATTAGTGTTACAAGATCTCAGGTGTGAATGGGGAGCAGGTGTGTTAAATTTGGTGTTATCGCTCTCACTTTCTCATACTGGTCACTGGAAGTTGAACATGGCACCTATTGGCAAAGAACTTTCTGAGGATTTGAAAAAAAGAATTGTTGCTCTACATAAAGATGGCCTAGGCTATAGGAAGATTGCCAAGACCCTGAAATTGAGCTGCAGCATGATGGCCAAGACCATACAGCAGTTTACCAGGATAGGTTCCACTCAGAACAGGCCTCGCCATGGTTGAAGTTGAGTGCATGTGCTCAGCGTCATATCCAGAGGTTGTCTTTGAGAAATAGACGTATGAGTACTGCCAGCATTGCTGCAGAGGTTGAAGGGGTGGGGGTCAGCCTGTCAGTGTTCAGATCATACGCCGCACAATGCATCAAATTGGTCTGCGTGGCTGGTATCATTTTGCTAAAGACAAGCAGACTAAGGACATGGATTACTGGAACCGTGTCCTGTGGTCGGATGAGACCAATATAAACTTATTTGGTTCAGATGGTGTCAAGCGTGTGTGGCGGCAACCAGGTGAGGAGTACAAAGACAAGTGTGTCTTGCCTACAGTCAAGCATGGTGGTGGGAGTGTCATGGTCTGGGGCTGTACGAGTGCTGCCGGCACTGGGGAGCTACAGTTCATTGAGGGAACCATGAATGCGAACATGTACTGTGACATACTGAAGCAGAGCATGATCCCCTCCCTTCAGAGACTGGGCCGCAGGGCAGTATTCCAACATGATAACGATCCTAGACCCACCTCAAAGATGACCACTGCCTTGCTAAAGAAGCTGAGGGTAAAGGTGCTGGACTGGCCAAGCATGTCTCCAGACCTAAACCCTATTGAGCATCTGTGGGGCATCCTCAAATGGAAGGTGGAGGAGCGCAAGGTGTCTAACACCCACCAGCTTTGTGATGTTGCCATGGAGGAGTGGAAGAGGACTCCAGTGGCAACCTTTGAAGCTCTGGTGAACTCCATGCCCAAGAGGGTTAAGGCAATGCTGGAAAATAATGGTGGCCACACAAAGTATTGTCACTTTGGGCCCAATTAGGACATTTTCACTTAGGGGTGTACTCACTTTTGTTGCCAGTGGTTTAAACATTGATTGCTGTGTGTTGAGTTATTTTGAGGGGACAGCAAATTTACACTGTTATACAAGCTGTACACTCACTACTTTACATTGTAGCAAAGTGTTATTTCTTCAGTGTTGTCACATGAAAAGATATAATAAAATATTTACGAAAATGTGAGGATGTACTCACTTTTGTGAGATACTGTATGTACTTATTTTCCATTTTTACTGTTCTATTAAACTTTCAGCTCCTGGAAACATTATTACAGTAAATCAGTTTGATATTTGACTTTGGCTTTTTAGACAAAGTCAAGCACAACAATGTCAACTTATAACCCATAAAAAACAGCAAGACGCCTTGCTTCTGAAGTCCTGAATATAGCAGACATCTGATAAGACTGGCATGCAGTGTACGTGGTATTTGCTTATGAAGTTCAGTAGGATGGAGCAGGTTTCTAGGATTATATCTGTGCACAAGTGTAGCATACTTTACCAGTGACCCCTGGTTCCGTATTCTTTTAATTATGGAAATAAGGCATGGTATACTCGTGACCAGTTTTGTTTTGTTTTTTGTAGCAATGATCCTAACATGCATGTAGACCAGGATACAGAACACACGTTAATGTGCAACTGAGGGGACCAGATAATCTTTCAACCAACAACAAACACATTCTCAGGCAGCCAATATAACCATCATGAGGCTTTTAGTATATGTGCTATAAATTATTATTATACAGGATTTATATAGCGCCAACAGTTAGCAAGCGCTTTACAAAATACGAGAGTTATTACAATACAGTTCAGGACAAGAGAGGTAGAGAGGCCCTGCTCATAAGAGCTTATAATATTAAGTTGATATGATTTGCTATAAATTGATATTTTGATCGATCTACCATCTTCTCTGAATACCTGCTTCAAAGGTTGGTGTAGGCTATATAAAAGAACTACATTTTATGTGGTTCAAAAGCCTTAAAGCGGAGTTCTGCCGTTTTTTTAAAAGTCAGCAGCTACAAATACTGCAGCTTCTGACTTTTAAAATATGGACACTTACCTGTCCAGGACGCCCGCGATGTCAGCACCCAAAGCCGATCTGTCCCTCAGCTGTCGGGTGCTGCTGCCGCAATCCTCGGTAAGGGAATCAGGAAGTGAAGCATCGCGGCTTCACTTCCTGGTTCCCTACTGCGCATGCGCGACTCGCGCTGCTCTATCCCACTGGTCCCTGTTGTTTTCTGGGACCCGTGTGTCTCCCAGAATACAGCAGGGAGGGGGGACAGAAAGTGGCGTATATACCCGCAGGTGGCTCGGTTATCTATGCCAAATTATTGACAGGTATCTGCTCCCCCCTCCCCCCTGAAAGGTGCCAAATGTGACACCAGAGGGGGGAGGAACCGGAAAAGCGGAAGTTCCATTTTTGGGTGGAACTCCGCTTTAAGGTTTTCTTTACCTTAATGCATTCTATGCATTAAGGTTAAAAAAACTTTCTGTGCTACAGGATCCCCCCAGCACCCCCCCCCCCCCACCATATACTTACCTGAGCCCGATCTCGATCCAGAGAGGTGCACAAGAACAGCCGCTCCCCCAACTCTCTGTCTCCTCACTGGGTAAATTGATAGGAATGGGATCAAAACCTGTGATGATGTGAGTGGGGGCAGAACCAAGACGCACTGTCTGTGTCTTAAAATAAAATACATTTCCCCCAATTCTATGAAACCTCCACCAAATTACATCCCTTTGCCCTCCTTTACCTTCCTCTCCTTCCTCACCCCCCCCCCCTTATTAGCGCCCCCCTCTCTTATTAGCGCCCCCCTCTACAATCACTGTAGTACAACCAACGGTCCTAACCAAGGCCGACAGCAGGACTGTCAGCCTCGAAAACATCCCCAACTCCAGTCACTTATAATAAAGGCCATTTGACACCGGCAACACTAGAAGTATATCCACCATATTATCCCATAGGCTCACGAACAAATAACCCGTCAGGTTTCAAATAACCGATCCTATCCACAGCTCAGTCAATGTTAAGGCAACACATATCTTTATATAGTTCAAGTACTTTCTAGCCTTAAAGGAATGATTCCTTACTCTCCCTATACTAATTGTTCAACATATCAAGATGTTCTAATGATTTCCGTTTTGTTATACATTTGCCACATAACCGGTAAAAACGTCTCGTTATTGTTGTGAATACTGATCTTCAATGTATTCTCAGGCCATTGGGCCCATGTACCCTATGTTCTACCTTCTATTCCACATATACCTACCTTTATATTCCCTCAATAAAAATATTTTGGTAAAAAATAAAATACATTTTACTAGACTAGACCATGGAGCCCAGCGTTGTTTTGCTTGAAGCAAAAGTTCTCACTTTACGCATCTTCTCCAGCTCCGCCATGTTTCATTAAGATCCAGCACATATGCAGGCACGCCATGAGTCTGTCAGGTCTACAGGGGGGTCGGCAGTGGATAGGGCAACTGAGTAGACATCATCCTGGCCTGCACCTGAATTTAGGAAGTAAGCTCTTCTGTTTTCTTCTTGGGTCCTAATCAGGTGTCCACATCACTGCCTGCATAATGTGGACACCTATTGATGGATGCAACACTTCCAGCCACTGGGTCCTTTCTCATAGGCTCCAGAGGCAGGAGAACTCATGGGGGTGGGAAGGGATCAGTGATTCCTCACTGGACAAATAGATAGCAATGGGAGCCATTGGCTCCTGCTGTTGTCAATCAAATCCTGTAATAAAAGGAGTGGGGGCAGAGCCAAGATGCAATGTCTGTGTCCTAAAATAAAGAAACAAAATTACCAGACTAGACCATGGAGCCCAGCGTTGTCTTGCTTGAAGCAAAAGTTCTCACTTTACGCATCTTCTCAAGCTCCGCCATGATTCATTTAGAGCCAGCACATATGCAGGCATGCCAAGAGTCTCTGTCAGGTCTACAGGGGGGTCAGCGGTGTTTAGGGCGACTGAGGTGACATCATCCTGGCCTATGCCTGAATTTAGGAAGTAAGCTCTGTTTTCTTTCTTGAGTCCTAATCAGATGTCCACATCAATGCCTGCATAATGTGGACACCTATTAATCGAGGCAACACTTCCAGCGACTGGCTCCTTTCTCATAGGCTCCAAAGGCAAGAAAACTCATGGGGGTGGTGAGGGAATCAGTGCCTCCTCACTGGTCAAACTGATAGCAATGGAGCCATTGGCTTCTGCTGCTGTCAATCAAATCTTATGTTGAAGGAGTGGGGTTGGAGCCAAGATGCACTGCCTGTGTCATAAATTAAAAAAATACTAGACTAGACCATGGAGCCCAGCAATGTCTTACTTGAAGAAAAAGTTATCCCTGTACGCCTATTCTCCAGTGCTGCCAGGATTCATTAAGATCCCCAGTACATGGGCAGGCATGCCATGAGTAGGGATGAGCCGAACACCCCCCGGTTCGGTTCGCACCAGAACCCGCGAACGGACCGCAAGTTCGCACGAACGTTAGAACCCCATTGACGTCTATGGGACTCGAACGTTCGAAATCAAAAGTGCTCATTTTAAAGGCTAATTTGCATGGTATTGTCCTAAAAAGGGTTTGGGGACCCGGGTCCTACCCCAGGGGACATGTATCAATGCAAAAAAAACTTTTAAAAACGGCCGTTTTTTCGGGAGCAGTGATTTTAATGATGCTTAAAGTAAAAAAAAAAAAGTGAAATATTCCTTTAAATATCGTACCTGGGGGGTGTCTATAGTATGCCTGTAAAGTGACGCGTGTTTCCCATGTTTAGAACAGTCCCTGCACCAAATGTCATTTTTAAAGGAAAAAATCTCATTTAAAACTGCTTGCGGGTTTAATGTCATGTCGGGTCATGGCAATATGGATGAAAATCAGTGAGACAAACGGCATGGGTACCCCCCAGTCCATTACCAGGCCCTTTGGGTCTTGTATGGATATTAAGGGGAACCCCGCACCCAAATTAAAATAAGGAAAGGTCCCTATATACTCTGAACAGCAGTATACAGGCGGTGCAAACAAGACAGGGACTGTAGGTTTGTTGTTAAGTAGAATCTGTTTGTAATTTTGAACATTTTTAATGTGTTTAGCTCCAGCCAAAAAATCTTTTCTAAGCTTTTTGGAAAACATAGGGAAGGGTTATCACCCCTGTGACATTTGTTTTGCGTCTTTCCTCCTCTTCAGAAGATTTCACCTCACTTTTTTGTCCCAATGAAAAATGTTTTTTGAAAATTTGTGTTTTTTTGTGGAACAAGGATTGGAAAGCATCAGTGGAAAGGAAAAATTGTTTTCCCATATTAACTCTTACAGGAGAGAATTTCCCTTCCTTAGGGGTAGATTTCATCTCACTTCCTGTTGTCTCCTTCCGTTTGCAAGTAGGAGTCGTTTGTAAGTTAGATGTTTGAAAGTAGGGTCCTGCCCTATATACTCAGCAGAAATTTGGGCCTTAGGTGTTGCTGTGGCCAAAACACTGTAAGCCCTCACAGGGCCCTGCTGTGAAATATTAGATCAAGAATTGTAATTACATGCCCCTGTTGAACAGGAGCTGAAAAATTAGGCCTTAGGCACTGGTGCTGGTGCCACAACACTGCAACCCCTCACAGACACTCTAGTTGGAACGCAGGAACGAGCCCTGCTGCAAAGTATTGCATCAAAAATTGTAATTACACGCCCCTGTTAGACAGGGGCAGAAAAATTGGGTCTTAGGCACTGGTGCTGGTGCCACAACACTGCAACCCCTCACAGACACTCTAGTTGAAACGCAGGAACAAGCCCTGCTGCAAAGTATTGCATCAAAAATTGTAATTACACGCCCCTGTTAGACAGGGGCTGAAAAATTGGGTCTTAGGCACTGGTGCTGGTGCCACAACACTGCAACCCCTCACAGACACTCTAGTTGGAATGCAGGAACGAGCCCTGCTGCAAAGTATTACATCAAAAATTGTAATTACACGCCCCTGTTAAACAGGGGCTGAAAAATTGTGCCTTAGGCACTGGTGGTGGCGCCCAGAACCAAAAATGTTCTTACAAGCTATCAGCGTGATGATTGAGGAGGAAGAGGATAATTACTCAGGGATAGTCACTCAGCATCAGCATAGGCAGTCTTTGAAGGGATCTGAGATTTCAAAAAAAATTATTCGGTTACATCTGCATCAGGTGCTTGGTAGCTGGTGGTGATCCAAGACTGATTCATTTTTATGAAGGTCAGCCGATCGACCGAGTCGGTGGACAGACGCACCCTGTGATCGGTTACCACGCCTCCAGCAGCACTGAATGTGCGTTCCGAAAGAACGCTGGATGCAGGACAGGCCAGTAGCTCAATTGCATACTGTGCAAGCTCTGGCCAGTGATCCATCCTCAAGACCCAGTAACCCAGAGGATTTTCGGTGGGAAAGGTGTCCAAGTCTGATCTTGCCCCTAGGTATTCCTGCACCATGTAAAACAGACGCTGGCGATGGTTGCTGGAACCGATCATACCTTGGGGCTGCGGACCAAAAAATTGTCTGAACGCATCGGTCAGACGGCCACCTTCTCCACCGCTCCTTCTTTGACTGACCGAAGCCTCAGCAACACGTTGTCCAGAAACAGGAGTTTGTAACCTCCCAGTCTCTGGGAACGCGTTGCACAGACCTTTCTGCAAGGCCTCCCGAAGATGTTTCATCCTCTGCTCCCTCTGCGATGGCAAGATAAGGTCCGCAACCTTACCCTTGTAACGTGGATCAAGGAGGGTTGCCAGCCAGTATTGGTCCTTCTCCTTGATACCACGAATACGAGGATCCTTACGCAGGCTTTGCAGGATCAGGGAGGCCATGCAGCGTAGGTTTGCTGAGGCATTCGGTCCGGAGTCCTCTGGGTCACTAAGGACAACAACGTCCGCAGCCACCTCCTCCCAGCCACGTACAAGTCCATGTGTTCCTTGGGACTGATCCCTTAAAGACTGCTGATGCTGAGTGCCAGGCTCCACCTCCATACTGACACAATCTTCCTCCTCCTCCTCCTCCTCCTCCTCGTCCTCTTCCTGTGTGATCGGCGGGCACGCAGGAACACTGTCTGGATAAAGGGGGCCTTGAGAGCTAAGGAAGTCCTCCTCTTCCTGCCTCTGTTCTGCCTCAAGTGCCCTGTCCATTATTCCACGCAGCGTGTGCTCCAACAGGTGGACAAGGGGGACAGTGTCACTGATGCATGCACTGTCAGTGCTCACCATCCTCGTGGCCTCCTCGAATGGTGACAGGACAGTGCATGCATCCCTGATCATGGCCCACTGGCGTGGGGAAAAAAAACCAAGGTCCCCTGACCCTGTCCTGGTGCCATAGTCGCACAGGTACTCATTGATGGCCCTCTGCTGCGTGTGCAGCCGCTGCAGCATGGCCAACGTCGAGTTCCACCTGGTGGGCATGTCACAGATTAGGCGGTTCTTGGGCAGGTTAAACTCCTTTTGGAGGTCCGTCAGCCGAGCACTGGCATTATATGACCGGCGGAAATGCACACAGACTTTCCTGGCCTGCCTCAGGACATCCTGTAAGCCCGGGTACCTGCCCAAGAACCGCTGCACCACCAAGTTAAGGACGTGAGCCAAACAGGGCACATGGGTCAGTTGTCCCTGTCGGAGGGCAGAGAGGAGGTTGGTGCCATTGTCGCAAACCACCATTCCTGCCTTAAGTTGGCGTGGCGTCAACCACCTCTGAACCTGCCCCTGCAGAGCTGACAGAACCTCTGCCCCAGTGTGGCTCCTGTCCCCCAAGCACACCAGCTCAAGCACCGCATGGCATCTTTTGGCCTGCGTACTTGCGTAGCCCCTTGAACGCCTACGGAGCACCGCTGGTTCCGAGGAAGAGGCCATGGAGGAAGAAGAAGAGGAGGGGGTGGAGGAGAGAGGTGTGTCACAATCAGCATTTTGGAGGCGTGGTGGCGGAACAACCTCCAAAACTACTGCACCTTGTCCTGCATCCTTCCCAGCTGCCAGCAGAGTCACCCAATGCGCCGTGAAACTTAAGTAACGTCCCTGTCCATGCCTGCTGGACCATGAGTCAGCGGTAATATGCACCTTACCGCTGACCGCCCTGTCCAGCGAGGCATGGACATTGCCTTCCACATGCCGGTAGAGAGCCGGAATCGCCTTCCGTGAGAAAAAGTGGCGTTTGGGTACCTGCCACTGAGGAACCGCACATTCCACAAACTCACGGAAGGGGGCAGAGTCTACCAACTGAAAAGGCAGCAGTTGAAGTGCTAGCAATTTTGCCAAGCTAGCATTCAACCGCTGGGCATGTGGATGGCTGGGAGCAAACTTCTTTCGGCGGTGCAGCAGCTGGGGCAGGGAAATTTGCCTGGTACAATCTGACGTCGGTGTACCAAAAGCAGATTGCCCATAAGTACTTGGCTGTGACACACCTAATTCTACACCTTCATTCCTCTCACTGCAGGTCGCAGAGAGGACTGAAGGTCTAGTGGGGTTGGAAATCTCAGCTGATGAGGAGCAAGGAGAGATCGTCTTTGTTCTTTGGTGTGGGTCTTTTAGATACGCTTGCCAACGAACTGCATGGCAGGTCAACATATGTCTGGTCAAGCATGTGGTACCCAAGCGGGAGATGTTTTGGCCACGCGAGATACGCTTGAGACATATATTGCAAATAGCAGCGGTGCGATCTGATGCACTCGTCTCAAAAAAGGCCCACACCAAAGAACTTTTTGAATAACGCGCAGAGACTGCAGCGCCCTGCACATGTGGAGCTTTGGGGTGTGATGCAGTCAATGTGCTGCCCTTAGGCTGGCCCCTGGAGGGCATCCTGCCTAGTTGGTGATGTGCCACCTCCTCCTCCTCCTCCTCCTCCTCCTCCTCCTCTCTCCTATCAGGCACCCACGTTGAGTCAGTGACCTCATCATCCCCTCCCTCCTCATCACTGGAGCAAACCTGGCAGTATGCTGCAGCAGGGGGAGCATGACTGCCAGATTGCTGTCCTTCTTGGGCACCCCCTCTGTCCGTGCTCATGTTACTGCCTTCATTGAGCTCAGTATCATCATCAGAGCCTTCCAAACGCTGGGCATCCTCCTGGAGCATGTACCCAACACTGTGGTCAAACAGTTCGAGGGAATCCTCATGAGGACATGGTGGAGCTAGGGAAGGAGTCACTGATGACATTGAGCTGAGGGAAGAGGCCGCTGCTTTGCCAGACAAAGCACCCTGGGCATGGGTGAGAGAGGATGAGGAGGATGAGGACGGCTTGGTCATCCACTCGACCAAGTCTTCCGCATGTTGCGGCTCAACACGGCCAGCTGCCGAAAAAAAGGCCAAGCGTGTCCCATGGCCACGTGCTGATGAGGATGCACCGTCTCCACGACCAGCACTAGACACAGAGCCTGCTTGCCCTCTCTTATTGGCTTGTGACTGTCTGCCTCTCCTTCTTGGCCTTCCAGACATACTAATGGCCTGTAGCTGCACTAAGCTGGGATAGAACACCTGTAATTTTCTTCAGGTAGCTTTATATACTGTAACCAGACAAGCCTGCCTGTCAGTAGGAAGATAACAGGAACGGATCTAGCTGAACACTGTGAGCAGGACGTACTGCACTAAATGTATATAGCAGGAACGGATCTAGCTGAACACTGTGAGCAGGACGCACTGCACTGAATGTAAATAGCAGGAACGGATCTAGCTGAACACTGTGAGCAGGACGCACTGCACTGAATGTAAACAGCAGGAACGGATGTAGCTAAACACTGTGAGCAGGACGCACTGCACTGAATGTAAATAGCAGGAACGGATCTAGCTGAACACTGTGAGCAGGACGCACTGCACTGAATGTAAATAGCAGGAACGGATCTAGCTGAACACTGTGAGCAGCACGCACTGCACTGAATGTAAATAGCAGGAACGGATCTAGCTGAACACTGTGAGCAGGACGCACTGCACTAAATGTAAATACCAGGAACGGATCTAGCTGAACACTGTGAGCAGGACGCACTGCACTGAATGTAAATAGCAGGAACGGATCTAGCTGAACACTGTGAGCAGGACGCACTGCACTGAATGTAAATAGCAGGAACGGATCTAGCTGAACACTGTGAGCAGCACGCACTGCACTGAATGTAAATAGCAGGAACGGATCTAGCTGAACACTGTGAGCAGGAAGCACTGTACTGAATGTAAATAGCAGGAACGGATCTAGCTGAACACTGTGAGCAGGACACACTGCACTGAATGTAAATAGCAGGAACGGATCTAGCTGAACACTGTGAGCAGCACGCACTGCACTGAATGTAAATAGCAGGAACGGATCTAGCTGAACACTGTGAGCAGGAAGCACTGTACTGAATGTAAATAGCAGGAACGGATCTAGCTGAACACTGTGAGCAGGACACACTGCACTGAATGTAAATAGCAGGAACGGATCTAGCTGAACACTGTGAGCAGCACGCACTGCACTGAATGTAAATAGCAGGAACGGATCTAGCTGAACACTGTGAGCAGGAAGCACTGTACTGAATGTAAATAGCAGGAACGGATCTAGCTGAACACTGTGAGCAGGACACACTGCACTGAATGTAAATAGTCTAGATAGAAGATAACAGGAACGGATCTAGCTAAACTGAATACAGTGTATATATATATATGCAACACCTGGGATGCATATATATACACAATACACTGTAAGTGCAGCTAACTGACTGACTGTTCTGCCTAATCTATCTAACTCAAATCAAATGACACTGTCTCTCTCTCTCTCTATCGCTCAGCACACCGGAACACACACTACACAGGGCCGCCGTGCAGGCGGCCTTATATAGTGTGGGGTGTGTACTAAATCCCCTGAGCCATAATTGGCCAAAGCCACCCTGGCTTTGGCCAATTACAGCTCTCTCTACTGACGGCGCTGTGATTGGCCAAGCATGCGGGTCATAGTGCATGCTTGGCCAATCATCAGCCAGCAATGCACTGCGATGCCGCAGTGAATTATGGGCCGTGACGCGCCACACGAATTTGGCGCGAACGGCCCATATCGTTCGCAATTCGACGGACGGTCGAACAGCCGATGTTCGAGTCGAACATGGGTTCGACTCGAACACGAAGCTCATCCCTAGCCATGAGTCTCTGCCAGTTGTCTGGGGGTGGTCAGCAGTGGTTAGAACAACTGAGTAGACATCATCCTGGCCTACGCCTGAATTTAGGAAGTAAGCTCTTCTGTTTTCTTCCTTTGGTCCTAATCAGGTGGCCACTTCACTGCCTGCATAATGTGGACACCTATTGATGGAGGCAACACTTCCAGCCACTGGGCCCTTTCTCATAGGCTCCAAAGGCAGATGAACTCATGGGGGTGGTGAGAGGACTGGTGTCCAATACAATAAGAAGCAGTGAGAATGCCTGGTCCCCAGTGCAGGAAACTAGCTTTTCTAATAGAGGAGACTGACTTTGATCCATTAAACTGCAGGATGGCCGACTGAGGAATAATTTAATTGATGCACAATGCACCATTTAAATTTCATTTTTGCTTGGAGTTGAGCTTTAATCTAAGAAAAAAAAATGACTTTGCCTGAACAAAGCCCAGCCAATTTTTTGTATTCTGCATAATCCTGTGAAGGAAAAGCACAAACACCCCTCTCTATACAGGATCAGTAGATGGACATTATGAGTTTACTCCTGAAGCTTGTGCTGTGTATAGTATCTTCCTCTCTCTGCTTCAGCATCACCATTAACAAAAAATATTTTGCTGTAGCTTCCTCAGAAGGGTGTGGCTCAGCGTTTCTGTCTGTGAGAATCATCACCAGCAGATGTGTTCCATTCCATTCCAGTATGAAAAGATAACAGACACGATGAAATGGGGTGAACTGTGTATAGCAATGTCTGGATATAAACTTGAACATGATGTGGTTGTTGAATGTACTGTATATCAAGCTTTCATTTATAGTTTTGACTGGTGTATACAATAATAATTTAATTATTAATAAATAATAATTGTACATTTCAAACCAGAAAACTAGAAAGATGCCACGTGTTCCCAGCAAATTGTTAAAATAAACACTTAGCAAATTAAATACATACAGGCTGCCTGTATTTGCACATGTAACCCGGGCACCCAACTGCGACAGATCTGAGACAAATTTATCATTGTAGATGAGATTGATTTATAGAGGTAATGATAACTGTAGGCGCAAGTATAACAGTGCATACAATACTTGGGATAGGCATTTAGTCCATAGCTATGATACTGGCAGTCCAGGGGTTAAATCGGTATCTGACAGTTCAGAGTTTATAAAAACTGATATAGTGGTTGATATGAAAAGTGGCTGCTGTCCTCAGAGAGCTGGCTCTGTAGTAGGCAAGAGAGGGGTAGAGAAAGGAAGCGCTACCTAAGTGCAGTATTAGGACTACGGTGTTTTACATACGTTGTGTCATTAAAGTTCCCACTAATACTGCACTTAGGTGGCGCTTCCTGTCTCTACCCAGAGATTGATTTATACTCCAGACAAATACATAATTAACCATTCCCTTTCTTAGGCCATATATATATATATACTACCTTAGGTTTAAGTGGTTAGACCAGGATCATGGCTGCAGTGTCAGCCATGATCCTGGTATCATTTTTTTTTGTTCAGCAGACGACCAGCTTTCCAGTAAAAGTGATCAGAGTGGCTATAAAGCCACCCAATGACTTTTACAGCATTCAGAAGGGGCTAAATGTAAACCTTTTTTAAATAAAATAAATATAAAACATTTTTTTAAAAGCACCCCTGTCTCCCCCTGCTCACATGCAGATGCAAGAGTGCATGTGCTTTAGGTTCCGCAAACATATGCAAACAGTGATTGCGTCACGCATGTGAGATATTGCTGCAAACATTAGAACGAGAGCAATAATTTTAGCACCAGACCTCCTGTGTAACTCCAAACTGGTCACCCATAAAGGCTTTTAAAGCGTCGCCTATGGATATGAATAGATACCATAGTTTGCCCCATTTCACATGTGTGCACTATTTTAAATCTTCACGTTTGGTATCTATTTACTTGATGCAACCTCATCTTTTATATTTTACCAAAAATTGGGTATTAACTACTTACGGACTGCCCGCTGCAGTTGTATGTTGGCTGTTTGAAGAGGAATACAGTTGTTATGGCAGTAGATAGCTGCCATAACCCCGCTATCCTTTTCTTCAGCGGGTGGTCCGCTTTCAGAAAAAAGTGGTCTCAGCGGCGCATTCACCGCAAGATCACTTTTATCGGTGGCGGGCGAGGGCCCCCCCCTCTTGCCACGCTCCAGTCGTCTCTGTCGCTTACCAGAGCTGTTGGTAGCGGCGGAGACGATCAAGTACTCTTCCCTCGCAGGCTGGATGCGGAGTGAAGGAAAGTTGGCCCCCACTCTGCTCCACATCATTGGATGACGGAAGCGACGTCAAACGCCAATTCCGCCCAATGGTCGGTGAAAGAAAAAAAAAAAACAAACAATTTTTTAATTTTTTTTTTGCATTTTAGTGTAAATATGAGATCTGAGGTCTTTTTGACCCCAGATCTCACATTTAAGAGGTCCTGTCATGCTTTTTTTCTATTACAAACAATGTTTACATTCCTTGTTAAAGGAATAAAAGTGACCCAAAAATGTATGTTTTGAAAGGACGGTGTAAAAAAAAAAATAAATAAATAAAAACATTTGAAAGCGCCCCATCCTGCCAAGCTTGCGCGCAGAATCGAACGCATACGTAAGTCACGCCCGCATATGAAAATGGTGTTCAAACCACACATGTGAAGTATCGCTGCGAACGTTAGAGCGAGAGCAATAATTCTAGCATAGACCTCCTCTGTAACTCAAAACTGGTAACCTGTAGAAATTGTTAAACGTCGCCTATGGAGATTTTTAAGGGTAAAAGTTTGTCGCCATTCCATGAGCGGGCGCAGTTTCGAAGCATGACATTTTGGGTATCAATTTACTCGGCGTAACATTATCTTTCACAATATAAAAAAAAGATTGGGCTAACTTTACTGTTGTCTTATTCACTCATAAAAGTGTATTTTTCCCAAAAAATTGCGCTTGTGAGACCTCTGCACAAATACGGTGTGACATAAAGTATTGCAACAACCGCCATTTTATTCTCTAGGGTGTCTGAAAAAAATATATATAATGTTTGGGGGTTCTAAGTAATTTCTAGCAAAAAAAATTATTTTAACTTGTAAACACCGAGTCTGAAAAATAGGCCCGGTCCTTAAAGTGGTGTTCCACCCAAAAAAACCAAAATGCATAAATGTGCCTAAAAAATAAAAAATAAAACATTGGGAAAAACATTTTTTTTTTTTACTCACCTCTAAATGCCTGTTGCTAGGGGGTCCCTCGTAGTCTGCCTCCCTCAGTGCCTGGGCTGGTGACATTACTTCCCCTCAGCGCAGGAAGGGCTCAGCTTTGCCCCCTCCCTCTTGTCAATCATATGGGACATGTGACAGGTCCCATATGATTGCGTGGCCAACGGGGGGGGAGACGAGCGGGGCTTCGGATCCCCCGCATCGCTGGACCCTGGGACAGGTAAGTGTCCGGTTATTAAAAGTCAGCAGCTGCACTATTTGTAGCTGCTGACTTTTAATTTTTTTTTTTTTTAGTGGGAACTCCTCTTTAAGTAGTTAAGTTGTGTTTGTGTGCACTATAATTCACTTTTAATGAGTATTTTTCATGTGTATTTTTTGTCTGAAAATTTTTATTTGATAAACGGCTGCCCAAATATGCAACATAAAAAATTGCAGCTGCCACTATTTTATTGTCCAGGGCCTCTGCTTTCAGAAAATGTAAACATGTATGTGAGAAATGTCAAAATTGCCCCGGACAGAAAGTCATTTGGGGTAGTTGTGAGCTAAGGTCATTACCAGGTTGTACAAACATCAGATCAAACTAATCTTGATTTGATCTAAAGCTTTGGAGGGTAAAGGAGAGATCTGGGGTCCAATTGACCCCAGATCTCTCCATAAAGAGGACCTGTCACTGCCCATGCTATCATGTTGTTCATCCCTTGTGATAGCAATAAAAATGATTAAAAAACCCTTAAGGAGACAGTGTAAAAATAAAAAAAATTCCTAAAATAAATGCAAAAAATGTTTAAAGCGCCCCCATTCCCCCTGTGCTTGCACGCAAATGCGAAAGCTTGTGTCAGTCCCGAACGCAATGTAACCGGCGATCGCACCACACGTGAGGTATTGCCGCAAACATCAGGGCAAGAGCAACAATTCTTGCTCCAGACCTTCTATGTAACTCTCAACTGGTAAGCTGTAAAAGCTTTTAAAGCATTGCCTAGGGAAATGTTTAGGTACCGTAGTTTGACGTCGTTCCACAGGTGAATGCAGCTTTTAAAGCGTGGTATGTTTGGTATCTATTTACTCGCATTACATCATCTTTTATGTTTTATCAAAAAACTGAGTATTATAGTCCGCTGTGAAAATACTGTGCGCAAATACCATGTGGGGGTTCTAGATAATTTTCTATAAAAAGTAGTTATGGCCTCATGCATACCGGGCATTTGTCCATCTCTCCTTTCCCATCTCCTTTCCTCCTGGCAGCAGTATTTTGGTAGGAAAAATGCTAGAAGCTTGTAAATGTGTGTAGACATGTCTAGAGGCATTTAGACACGTCAAGCACTTAGGCATTAATTCAATTCATTAGCCATATTAATAATTTATTCTGGTCATTGAAATGAAGCTCTTAACAAGCCTAGCGTTAATGTGCGTTTAGAGCAGGAGTCTCAAACTGGTGGTCCTCCAGCTGTTTTGAAAAACTACAAGTCCCATGAGGCATTGCAAGGCTGACAGTTATAAGCATGACTCCCACAGGCAGAGGCATGATGGGACTTGTAGTTCCGCAACAGCTGGAGGGCCGCCAATTTGCCAATGGATCAACTCACGCTTTCAGATCACTCTACTGCAGGGTAGTCTTCCTGGTCATAATTGCAGACTGACAGCGTTGAGAGCCGGTGGTGTGGGATATAGTCTATGTGGACAGCTTTACCCCGGATGCCTGCATACTTAGATGTGCCTCTTTTAATCATCAACCATGTGAGTTGCTAAATGTTGTACCTTCATTAAATGTAACCATATTGCTACACTTAGAGGCGCCTCTCTTCTCTTTTATACTCTGTAGCTCCTTCTGGATTTTGCTTCTAATCTCCTTGTGGAGGCTTCCATTTGTGGATGGACATTTTATCGTTACACAATCTATCACATTGCTATAATCTTTTTATATGGACTATAAACTAAAGGACCTATGAATAAATGGTTGTGGAACGAATCATTTGAGTTTCCATTATTTCTTATGGGGAAATTCGCTTTGATATACAAGTGCTTTGGATTACAAGCATGTTTCTGGAACAAATTATGGAGGTGTTGGCAGTGGCGTTTATTTTTCGGCCTCTAAACTCCCCACCTCTAAATGCCTATGTGTGCATTGGATGCGTAGCCTACCATTCAGGAGCATTTAGAGACAGAAAATAAATCGCCAGATGCCACTAACAGCAGTTTTAAAAGTGTCCAGTGTGCATGAGGCCTAAATGTCCATTTGTTTATCAGTAAGGCAGCACAGTGACTTAATACTTAGTTCTGCCTTGTAGCACTAGGGTATTTGGTTTGAACCCCAAGCATGACACCACCTGCATGAGTTTGTATGTCCTCCCTGTGTTTACATGGGTTTCCTCCCAAACTGCAAAAACATGCTGGTAGGGTAATTCGCTCCTGTTTAAATAGGCCCTAGTATGTGTACATATGAGGTAGGGACTTTAGATTGAGGGCAGGGACTGATGTATGTACAGTATACAGCACTATGTAAATTGACATTGCTATACAAATACATGAAATAATTATAAAATAAATTAGGTCCATAGCAACACAGTTTACTACTCATTGACAATTTTTGATAAATAGGAGATACATAAGACAAGATGATCCACTTATGTCTAAAATCTTTACAAGGTCCCAGCTCAAGTCACTTGTTTTACACTTAAAGCGGAGTACCACCCAAAAAATGGAACTTCCGCTTTAATGGGAGGTAACCCCCCCACATTTGGCATGTCATTTTTTGGAAGGGGGGGGAGCGGAAACCCTCTTTTTAGCCACAGTCGGGCACCCACAGTGACAATGCCCTCTCCGCAGATAGGAGGGGGAGAGGAACGGGGCTTCGTTTCCCCGCATCGCTGGACCCTGGGACAGGTAAGTGTCCAATTATTAAAAGTCAGAAGCTGCAGTATTTGTAGCTGCTGACTTTTAATTTTTTTTTTTTTTTTATTGGAACTCCGCTTTAAAGTATATGTGAAAACCCACCTGGTAAAACAACCCATTCAGTTTAAAACAGAAAAGAAAGTCAAAACACGTGTGTATATATATATATATATATATATATATATATATATATATATATATATATATATATATATATATATATTTTAAAAAAAATTATAAACACCTTTTTTCTAAGTGATCAAAAACAAAATGTTCTCTGCTGCATAAGGAGCTTAGAGAGCTGGGGGAGGAGAAAGAGCAGAACACTGGTCTTCCCAGTGAATGGCTGTGCAGGGGAAGTGATGGGGGGGTGCATAACAATCATTGGAGGAGAGCAGGATAAGTTCCCAGCACAGCCAGAAAACTGACCATGCCTAGTGTGGTCATGTTTTAATAGAAAAGCAGAGGAACTGGCAAGAAGACCAGATATTTTACACACATTTTACACTGCCTATTTCCAGGTTTAGGACGCATGCATGTGCCCCCACCCGCCTACTGCCCTGGGATTTGACACAGCAGGAGTTCATCAACAGATTCATGGCCGGGACCTTAAGTCACAGCCTAGAGCTCTGTGTTGATAGTACAAAGCAGCACACAGGAAACTCATTAACACTTGTTAGGCACACAATTAACCCCTTGATTGCCCCCTAGATAATAACCCCTTTCCAGCCAGTGTTATTAGTACAGTGACAGTGTACAGTATATTTTTAGCACTAATCACTGTATTAGTGTCACTGGTGATGTCAGTGTCAGTGCCCACAAAGTGTCAGTTAGTGTCAGATTGCTCACTGCACTATCATAGTCCAGTTATAAGTCACTGGTCACCATCGTTCCTAAAACTAAAAATTACTTATTAAAAAAAAATGTATTAAAAAAAAATTCCAGTGTATATACACCATAGTTTGTAAACGCTATAACTTTTACACAAACCAATTAATATATATTTATTGGGATATTTTTTTTAACAAAAATATATGTAGCATAATATAATAATTTTGCCCCAAATTTGTAAAGAAATTTGATTTTTTAACATATTTTTATTGGATATATTTTACAGCAAAAAAAAGTAAAAAAAAATTTATTTTTTTTTCAAAATATACTGTCTTTTTTGTTTATATAAGAAAAATAGAAAAACACACTGGTGATCATATACCACCAAAATAAAGCTCTATTTGTGTGAAAAAAATTTTTATCAATTTTATTTGGGTACAGCGTTGCATGACCACGCAATCGTCAGTTAAATTAGAACAGTGCTGTATAGCACGAAATGGCCTGGTCATGAAGGGGGTAAAATCTTCTGGAGCTTAAGTGATTAAGCTGACCATATACTGTACTAATTGAAATTCAGCCAGTACAGCTGGGACCGGGCAAATTTTGATCAGTGTGTGATCATCTCTGCTCGACATAAGTTGATCTTTTGATCGACTTCTGTCAAAGAGACATGTTGGCAATCATTTCACGATCACTGGCTGCAACCAATCAGCGGCAGCCGCTGATCAGCATGTTCTGACAGCTGCAGGTGCAATGGTACGGCAGAGAGGGATTCCCTCATCCACCTTGTTTGTGTGGCTGAAGGAACTTGTAAGTTTTAGCATACAATAGTTCAAAAGACAATAATCTTTTTATGTGCATAATAACCCAGAGAAAAAAAAACACTTTCAGTTGAGACCTAATCAGGGCCATCTACTGATTTTAACTGTGACCTCTGTTATCTATCTTACTGGTCATCTGCTACTTTGCTCATCACACATTGCCTCCAACAATGCATTCAGAGGATTTCATTGAGAGGACATGTGAGAGGCATATGCTGCTATACATGAGACTAAAACACACATTGTTACCACCAAAAACATTTTACTTAAAACCAACTTCCCATGGATGATAGATCTCTTCTTTTAACTATGCTTCGCTCTAGGCACATTTTCATCAGCTTGATGGTTAAAGTCATGTGTTTTTTAATAGGATGTTTGCGACTTGTTTCTTCAAATGAATCATTTCTGAAGAATCCAAATATAAACATTTTAATGACTTTTTGTTCCAGGGCAATCATTTCGCACACTCACATATAAACCAGGACTGAGTGATAGTGCAATTAACTTCAGCTTTCATATTCCCCAACAGTTCACTTGGCAGAATTCAGTAGAGGAAGTGTATTGTGTAAATGTCACCCACATCTGTGTCTCATTTTTTCAGTCTACCAATAACAGGCCCAATGCCAACCTTTTATGACTTCTTTTCTTTTTTTTTTAATGACCTAATTTCCTCCTCCCACCTCATTTATTGAACTATGTTTAGTGGAGTCAGCCTTTAAATTGTATTTACTAACTCTAGACAGATACATCACTAACCTCATCTTGTGATATCACCCAAACTGTCTACTCTGCTCCTCCAAAGATCTTTTGCTCTCTACCTCTGGTGTTACCTTCTATCACGCTCCTCCAAAGACCTCTTGCTCTCTAGCTCCGGTGTTACCTTCTATCATGCTCCTCCAAAGACCTCTTGCTCTCTAGCTCCGGTGTTACCTTCTATCATGCTCCTCCAAAGACCTCTTGCTCTCTAGCTCCATTGTTACCTCCTATCACGCTCCTCCAAAGACCTCTTGTTCTCTAGCTCCATTCTTACCTCCTTTCACGCTCCTCCAAAGACCTCTTGCTCTCTAGCTCCGGTGTTACCTAGATCTAGACAGATACATCACTAACCTCATCTTGTGATATCACCCAAATTGTCTACTCTGCTCCTCCAAAGATCTTTTGCTCTCTACCTCCGGTGTTACCTTCTATCACGCTCTTCCAAAGACCTCTTGCTCTCTAGCTCCGGTGTTACCTTCTATCATGCTCCTCCAAAGACCTCCTGCTCTCTAGCTCCATTGTTACCTCCTATCACGCTCCTCCAAAGACCTCTTGCTCTCTAGCTCCATTCTTACCTCCTATCACGCTCCTCCAAAGGCCTCTTGCTCTCTAGCTCCTTTGTTACCGCCTATTATGCTCGTCTCCAGGACTTTGTCAGAACCTCTCCTATTCTCTGGAACTCCCTACCACAGTATGTCTGGTTAGCTCATACCCTCTCTGCCTTTAGGCTATCCCAGAATTTTTTTTTTTTTAAGGGAAGCCTACCCCACCTCTGCCTTAAAACTATACTTTAACCAACTCCACCAGATCATCCCTCTCAGCTATCACCTTTTGTACCACTTCCCCCCTCCCTTTAGATTGTAAGCTCCATTAACAGGGCCCCCCTATTCCTTTTGTATTGAACTGTATTATAATTGTACTATCTCCCTTTATATTGTAAAGCACTGCGCAAATTGTTGGCGCTATATAAATTCTGTGTAATAATGGTAAGCTTTTCTGTTTCTGCGCTAAAAAACAGATCAGTACCAGTGAGAAAGGCAGTGAAAAGATGGGTGAATAGATTATTGATTATAGCTGTAAATAAATAAAATAACATAGCGTATTGATAAGATTTTTACCTTTTGCCACCTACTGTATGTAATATACAGTATCTCACAAAAGTGAGTACACCCCTCACATTTATGTAAATATTTTATTATTTCTTTTCATGTGACAACACTGAAGAAATGACACTTTACTACAATGTAAAGTAGTGAGTGTACAGCTCACAATGTAAATTTTCTGTCCCCTCAAAATAACTCAACACACAGCCATTAATGTCTAAACAGCTGGAAACAAAAGTGAGTACACCCCTAAGTGAAAATGTCCAAATTGGGCCCAAAGTGTCAACATGTTGTGTGGCCACCATTATTTTCCAGCACTGCCCTAACCCTCTTGGACATGGAGTTTACCAGAGCTTCACAGGTTGCCACTGGAGTCCTCTTCCACTCCTCCATGACGACATAATGATGATGGTGGATGTTAGAGACCTTTGCGCTCCTCCACCTTCCATTTAAGGATGCCCCACAGATGTTCAATAGGGTTTAGGTCTGGAGACATGCTTGGCCAGTCTATCACCTTTACCCTCAGCTTCTTTAGCAAGGCAGTGGTCATCTTGGGAGGTGTGTTTGAGGTCGCTATGTTGGAATACTGCCCTGCGGCCCAGTCTCCAAAGGGAGGGGATCATGTTCCAAAACATCTGGGGTGCCAAGATTCGCCATCACTGGCCTAGGCCATCTTTATGTAGAGCAACAATTCTTTTTTTCAGATCCTCAGAGAGTTCTTTGCCATGAGGTGCCATGTTGAACTTCCACTGACCAGTATGAGAGAGTGAGAGCGATAACACCAAATTTAACACACCTGCTCCCCATTTACACCTGAGACCTTGTAACACTAACGAGTCACATGACATCAGGGAGGGAAAATGGCTAATTGGGCCCAATTTGGACATTTTCACTTGTGGGGTGTACTCACCTTTGTTGCCAGCAGTGTAGACATTAATGGCTGTGTGTTGAGGTATTTTGAGGGGACAGCAAATTTACACTGTTATACAAGCTGCACTCTCACTACTTTACATTGTAGCAAAGTGTCATTTCTTCAGTGTTGTCACATTAAAAGAGATAATAAAATATTTACAAAAATGTGAGGGGTGTACTCACTTTTATGAGATACTGTATATGTGCGGCAGCAAAGAAGGTGGGTTTTAAACGCCTATACGCCACACATACGCATTCGTAGATGGCCAAGATTTCTGTGGCAAGAGCATTCTCACTGCACACTCCGAGTTCCCTTGCTCTATGAGCTCCCAACAACGTGACCACTGTTACAGCCAATCACAGTGGTCACATGATCAGTGAGTATGTTCGCCCCCTAGGCATAAAGACCCATTTAAAGAGATGTCAGGGCTAGGAAGCCAAATGCCTGGAAGGCATAAAGTATGGCACAAGTTTTAAAATTGCATTGCACCAAAACACATGGTATTGTGGTACCATGTGTTTTGGTGGCCGCATTTGCTAGATGCGTGGGGGTGCCATTAAAGTGGTTGTAAACCCACTTTTACAAAAAAAAAAAAGCCTAACACCTGCAAGACAAAGGCATAATGAGCTAGTATGCATAGCATACTAGCTCATTATGTAATACTCACCTGAGATCGAAGCCCTTGCTGCGGTGCCCATACACCACCCCGGCGGCCGACATCACTCCCGGGGGTTACTTCCGGGTATTGCAGCCCCAGCGCTGTGATTGGCCGGAGCCACGATGACGTCACTCCCGCACATGCGCACGGTAATGGCACACTCGCTGAAGCAACGGCACATAGGTGCCATTGCTTCAGTTTGTGTCAGGGGATATTATTATTATTATTATTATACAGGATTTATATAGCGCCAACAGTTTACGCAGCGCTTAACAACATTAGGGAGGACAGTACAAGTACAATACAATTCAATACAGGAGGAATCAGAGGGCCCTGCTCGTTAGAGCTTACAATCTAGGATGGAGGGTCAAATTATATAAAAGGGTAATAGCTGTGGGGGGGTGAGATAATGGAGAAAATAGTGCATTTGTTAGATGGAGGCAGGATAGGCTTCTCTGAAAAGGAAAGTTTTCAGGGCTCGCCTAAAAGTGGATAAATTTGGAGACAGTCTGACAGATTGGGGTAGGGAATTCCAGAGGATGAGCGAGGCTCGGGAGAAGTCCTGGAGGCGGATATGGGAGGAGGGTATGAGGGAGCTAGAGAGCAGGAGGTCCTGAGAGGAACGAAGAGGGGCGATTAGGTTGGTATTTTGAGACTAGGCTAGTGATGTAGCTGGGGGCAGAGTTGTGGATGGATGGATTTGTAACTTATTGTTAGTATTTTGAATTTAATTCGTTGGGCAAGTGGTAGCCAATGGAGGGATTGGCAGAGAGGGGTAGCAGACACTGAGCGGTTTGTAAGGCGGATGAGTCTGGCAGCAGCATTCATGATGAACTGAAGGGGGGATAGTCTATTTAAAGGTAAGCCAATGAGGAGGGAGTTGCAGTAGTCGAGGCGAGAGATAACCAGGGAGTGAATCAGGAGCTTTGTGGTTTCGGATATCAGGTTTAGGAGATATCCTGGGTAGCTACAGGTAAGCCTTATTATAGGCTTGCCTGTAGCACAAAGTGGTCTGTAAGGGTTTACAATGAATGCATCTGCAGATGGCAGCATGTTCCCCTCATGTAAGTGAGGGGAACATGCTGCCATCTGCAGATAACCATTCAAAGTCATATACAAGTTGCACCCATTCAAAGTTGCGTCAAAGATGCACGCAATTGCTGTTTACATTTGACGCCAGACCGACGCTTGCGTTCGCCTTTGCGCGAGAGCAGGGGGGACATTTAAAGTTGTGTCAAAGATGCACTCTAAAGTCGGCGCAACTTTGGAGTCCTACAAGTTTGAATGGAGCCTTACAAGTGATTGGCTTTGAAGAGGAGACATTTTAAAGGCTTAGTTTACCTAGTTATAACATGTTACATGTTCCAGCATATGCCCCACTCACCCCCTTCACCTCTGCCCCACTCCCGCTGGCTCCAGATCTGCCCTACACAGCCGCGTCTTTTCTTCACAGGAATTCTCAATGGACTGGGAGTGCGCTGATACGCATCTTATTAGTTCATTGACGCTTCCTCCAGATTTCTAACAGAAGTATTGGCAAGAAAACTGGAATAGGTGTGAGCAGGAACTCGACATTGCACCCGCAATCCACTGATTGTAAGTTCAATATTTTGCTTGCTCCTTAGCGAAAAAAATGAATGCACATTTTTTTTCTGCAAAAATATGTGCATTTATTCTTTTTTTCTAAAATGGCAAACTTAGCTTTTAAAGGGAAGTATTACTAAGGCCTGTGAAATCCTCCTATGTGGTGGCTGTAAAATCTCTCTGATTGGTGGTTGCTAGTATGGAGAACTTCTCAAGATCAAAAGATAAAATAGTGCATGACGGTTTTAAGATTATCTGATCTTCTTGAAATATAGAGGTCATTATTTTCTGGTGTGTTTGCATAGAGATGGAAATCACTGGACAGTGGGCGCTGTGTTCTGATCGTAAGGTGTGACACACTGTACATAGAAGATATTTTCAAGCAGCAAGGGTTTGATACAGAGTCACTACTGAATCTAGAAATCTACACATTGCTACAAATAATACTGTCTGGACATTTTTTGACATGTGCATTCTTTTGGAGATTGTTATAATGTTTGTGAATTTGTTTGTTTTATTTACGTCATTGACTTGCCACATATTTTAGGTTACCTAAGAGTGCGCTGTATCATTTTGTTTTTATATATTCCAACAGTAGATGAGATTTTTCCATGCATGCACAGATGCATGCAAAGGACCATCCAGGACCACTCCTGATGATGAAACACGTTGGGTGGGCTTCCTTACGTCACCTGTGTCACATATGGTTGCTTGTTTCCGGTCTGTGGAACACAGGAGTGTCCCAGACATACTGTTATTCAATTGTAGCTTGCGTTTGTCAAGCACACTACTGATGTAAGTGTTTTTAACCACTTCAGCCCCGGAAGGATTTACCCCCTTCCTGACCAGAGCACTTTTTACAATTTGGCACTGCGTCGTTTTAACTGCTAATTACATAGTTACATAGTTACATAGTTACATAGTAGGTGAGGTTGAAAAAAGACACAAGTCCATCAAGTCCAACCTATGTGTGTGATTATGTGTCAGTATTACATTACATATCCCTGTATATTGCGGTCATTCAGGTGATTATCTAATAGTTTCTTGAAGCTATCAATGCTCCCCGCTGAGACCACCGCCTGTGGAAGGGAATTCCACATCCTTGCCGCTCTTACAGTAAAGAACCCTCTACGTAGTTTAAGGTTAAACCTCTTTTCTTCTAATTTTAATGAGTGGCCACGAGTCTTATTAAACTCTCTTCTGCGAAAAAGTTTTATCCCTATTGTGGGGTCACCAGTACAGTATTTGTAAATTGAAATCATATCCCCTCTCAAGCGTCTCTTCTCCAGAGAGAATAAGTTCAGTGCTCGCAACCTTTCCTCATAACTAAGATCCTCCAGACCCTTTATTAGCTTTGTTGCCCTTCTTTGTACTCGCTCCATTTCCAGTACGTCCCTCCTGAGGACTGGTGCCCAGAACTGGACAGCATACTCCAGGTGCGGCCGGACCAGAGTCTTGTAGAGCGGGAGAATTATCGTTTTATCTCTGCAGTTGATCCCCCTTTTAATGCATGCCAATATTCTGTTTGCTTTATTAGCAGCAGCTTGGCATTGCATGCCGTTGCTGAGCCTATCATCCACTAGGACCCCCAAGTCTTTTTCCATCCTAGATTCCCCCAGAGGTTCTCCCCCCAGTGTATAGATTGCATTCATATTTTTGGCACCCAAATGCATTATTTTACATTTTTCTACATTGAACCTCATTTGCCATGTAGTCGCCCACCCCATTAATTTGTTCAGGTCTTTTTGCAAGATTTCCACATCCTGCGGAGAAGTTATTGCCCTGCTTAGCTTAGTATCGTCTGCAAATACAGAGATGGAACTGTTTATCCCATCCTCCAGGTCATTTATGAACAAATTAAATAGGATTGGTCCCAGCACAGAACCCTGGGGGACCCCACTACCCACCCCTGACCATTCTGAGTACTCCCCATTTATCACCACCCTCTGAACACGCCCTTGTAGCCAGTTTTCAATCCATGTACTCACCCTATGGTCCATGCCAACAGACCTTATTTTGTACAGTAAACGTTTATGGGGAACTGTGTCAAATGCTTTTGCAAAATCCAGATACACCACGTCTACGGGCCTTCCTTTATCTAGATGGCAACTCACCTCCTCATAGAAGGTTAATAGATTGGTTTGGCAAGAACGATTCTTCATGAATCCATGCTGATTACTGCTAATGATATCATTCTTATTACTAAAATCTTGTATATAGTCCCTTATCATCCCCTCCAAGAGTTTACATACTATTGATGTTAGGCTAACTGGTCTGTAATTCCCAGGGATGTTTTTTGGGCCCTTTTTAAATATTGGTGCTACATTGGCTTTTCTCCAATCAGCTGGTACCATTCCAGTCAATAGACTGTCTGTAAAAATTAGGAACAACGGTCTGGCAATCACCTGACTGAGTTCCCTAAGTACCCTCGGATGCAAGCCATCTGGTCCCGGTGATTTATTAATGTTAAGTTTCTCAAGTCTAATTTTAATTCCGTCCTCTGTTAACCATGTAGGTGCTTCCTGTGTTGTGTCATGAGGATAAACACTGCAGTTTTGGTTACTGAAGCCCCCCGATTCACTTGTGAAGACTGAGGAGAAGAATAAATTCAATACCTCTGCCATCTCCCCATCCTTTGTAACCAGATGTCCTTCCTCATTCTTTATGGGGCCAATATGGTCTGTCCTCCCTTTTTTACTGTTTACATACTTAAAGAATTTCTTGGGATTTTTTTTGCTCTCCTCCGCTATGTGTCTTTCATGTTCTATCTTAGCCATCCTAATTGCACCCTTACATTTCTTATTGCATTCTTTATAAATTCTGAATGCTGTGGATGATCCCTCAACCTTGTATTTTTTGAAGGCCTTCTCCTTTGCTTTTATATGCATTTTTACATTGGAGTTAAGCCATCCAGGATGTTTGTTCGCTCTTTTAAATTTATTACCCAATGGGATACATTGGCTAATGCCCTTATTTAATATGCTCTTAAAGCAAACCCATCTCTCCTCTGTATTCTTTGTTCCTAATATTTTGTCCCAATTTATGCCTTTTAGCAAGGTTTGTAGTTTAGGGAAGTTGGCTCTTTTGAAATTCAGTGTCTTTGTGTTCCCTTCATGTCTCCTATTTGTGTGATTTATACTGAAACTAATTGACCTGTGATCGCTGTTACCTAAATTGCCCCGTATTTCCACATCTGTTATCAGGTCTGTATTGTTGGTAATCAGTAGATCTAGTAATGTTTTATTTCTAGTTGGTGCGTCTACCATCTGACCCATAAAATTGTCCTGCAAGACATTAAGGAACTGGCGAGCCTTAAATGAATGCGCGGTTCCCTCCGCCCAGTCTATGTCTGGATAATTAAAATCCCCCATTATGATAACACTTCCCATCCTTGCTGCTAATCCAATTTCTGATAGGAGATCCGTCTCCACTTCCTCCCTCAGGTTAGGGGGCCTATAGCATACTCCAAGTATTATTTTCCCCTTAGCTTCATCCCTTTGGAGCTCTACCCATAAAGATTCCACCTCCTCCCTAGCCCCCTCAGTGATGTCATCTCTCACATTCACTTGTACATTATTCTTGATATATAGGCATACCCCTCCCCCTTTTTTACCCTCTCTATCCTTGCGGTATAGGGTATACCCTTGAATGTTTGCCAGCCAATCATGAGAGCTGTTGAACCAGGTCTCTGAAATTCCCACAAAATCCAAATCCTCCTCGTACAACAGTATCTCTAGTTCACCCATCTTGTCCGCCAGGCTCCTGGCATTGGTGAACATGCCACATAGTTTAGACCGGTCTCATATTGTCCTCGTATTGGGTGTTTCAAGATTGCAACTTGGACTTGCTACTATACTCACCTTGTGTTTTTGTGCTTTGGTTAACCTACCACTAATGCCCCCAATACTACCCTCTGGAATATCTTCCGCGCTGGCTATCACTGTCTCTGGACCCTCCCCCCCTTCGCCTAGTTTAAAAACCCCTCTAACTTTTTGGCCATCTTCATTCCCAGCAGATCTGCACCCTCCTCATTTAGGTGCAGTCCGTCCCTTCTATAGTACCGGTTACCGACTGAGAAGTCAGCCCAGTCCTCCAGGAACCCAAACCCCTCCTTACTACACCAGCTCTTCAGCCACTTGTTTACTTCCCTAATCTCCCTCTGCCTCTCTGGTGTGGCTCGATGTACCGGTAGTATTCCTGAGAACACTACCTTGGAGGTCCTTTTCCTCAATTTAGCTCCTAAGTCCCTAAAATCGTTCTTTAGAACACTCCATCTGCCTCTGACTTTGTCATTGGTGCCAACGTGCACCATGACAGCCGGGTCTTCCCCAGCCCCTCCCAGTAATCTGTCCACAAGATCCGTGATGTGCCGAACCCGAGCGCCCGGTAGACAACATACTGTTCGGCGCTTCAGGTCTTGGTTACAGATTGCCCTCTCTGTCCTTCTAAGAATTGAGTCCCCTACCACCAGAATCTGTCTTTCCTTTCCCTTTGCTGCCCCCCCTCTCTCACTGGAGGAGTTCTTCCCCCGGCAGCTAGGAGAGTCCCTCATCTCCAGCAGTGCTGGTCCCTGACTGGTTACACCAATGTCACTCAATGGAGCGTACTTATTGGGATGCTCCAGTCCTGGATCGGCCTCCCTGGCACTTCCCCCTCTACCCCTCCTGACTGTCACCCATCTACTCTTTGCTAGTGCCTGCACCTCTTTGTCTCCACCCGCCTCTGTGCTGGCCCCTGCCGGCACCTGCCGTGTACGTTCCTGGCTCACCTTTAGTATGGAGGGACTTCTCAGTGCTGACAGTTGCTTCCCTAGATTCAGAACCTGGGCTTCCAGGGAAACAATGTGCTTACATTTTGCACAGCAGTATTCGCCCTCGATCGGATGATCAAGGAACGCATACATGCAGCAAGATGTACAAAGAGTCGCCTCTCCACACCCGCCGGGCATCGTACCTATTAAATTTAGTGAGGATTTGGGGATTTTACCCTGTCCAAATTACCTAACAACTAGCTTCCTGGCACTAATACTCAAGACAATACACAGGTACACGACAAGACAATACACAGGTACACAATACACAAGTACTAACGATCCACACACACTACTCATACAACACTCAGATACTCACACTACACAGGTACTATGACCCCTGTTATAACCTCCTGTTTTAAACTCTTGTTTATAACTCCCACTTAAACCAGCTCCACTTACACCAAGCTCCACAGCTTCAAACTGAGCACGCTCAACTGAGTCCTACAACAAGTTAAATAGTCACCTGGGAGCAATTAACCACACCCTTAATTGATAGACTGATGAAACAAAAAAGAAAAAAAAAAAAAAAAAAAAAAAAAAAAAAAAAAAAAAGCTATTTAAAAAGTGACAGCAAAAGGCAAGATAAAAACTAAAAGGAAAAGTCCCCAAAATGCAACCCAGCAAACACCAACAGACAGCAGCAATACACACACCAGCAGACAGCAGCAATACACACACCAGCAGACAGCAAGACTTGTATACTCTAACACTTGTTTATAACTCCCACTTAAACCAGCTCCACTTACACCAAGCTCCACAGCTTCAAACTGAGCACGCTCAACTGAGTCCTACAACAAGTTAAATAGTCACCTGGGAGCAATTAACCACACCCTTAATTGATAGACTAGATAATTGCGCGGTCATGCAATGCTGTACCCAAACGAAATTTGCGTCCTTTTCTTCCCACAATAGAGCTTTCTTTTGATGGTATTTGATCACCTCTGCCATTTTTATTTTTGCGCTATAAACGGAAAAAGACCGAAAATTTTGAAAAAAATGATATTTTCTACTTTTTGTTATAAAAAAAAATCCAATAAACTCAATTTTAGTCATACATTTAGGCCAAAATGTATTCGGCCACATGTCTTTGGTAAAAAAAATGTCAATAAGCGTATATTTATTGGTTTGCGCAAAAGTTATAGCGTCTACAAACTAGGGTACATTTTCTGGAATTTACACAGCTTTTAGTTTATGACTGCCTATGTCATTTCTTGAGGTGCTAAAATGGCAGGGCAGTACAACCCCCCCCCCCAAATGACCCATTTTGGAAAGTAGACACCCCAAGGAAATTGCTGAGAGGCATGTTGAATCCATTGAATATTTATTTTTTTGTCCCAAGTGATTGAATAATGACAAAAACAAAATTACAAAAAGTTGTCACTAAATGATATATTGCTCACACAGGCCATGGGCCTATGTGGAATTGCACCCCAAACTACATTCAGCTGCTTCTCCTGAGTCCGGGGATACCACATGTGTGGGACTTTTTGGGAGCCTAGCCGCGTACGGGGCCCCGAAAACCAATCACTGCCTTCAGGATTTCTAAGGGTGTAAATTTTTGATTTCACTCCTCACTACCTATCACAGTTTTGAAGGCCATAAAATGCCCAGATGGCACAACCCCCCCCCCCCAAATGATCCCATTTTGGAAAGTAGACACCCCAAGCTATTTGCTGAGAGGCATGTTGAGTCCATGGAATATTATATATTTTGACACAAGTTGCGGGAAAGTGACAATTTTTTTTTTTGCACAAAGTTGTCACTAAATGATATATTGCTGAAACATGCCATGGGCATATGTGGAATTACACCCCAAAATACATTCTGCTGCTTCTCCTGAGTATGGGGATACCACATGTGTGGGACTTTTTGGGAGCCT
Source organism: Lithobates clamitans (assembly GCA_037952925.1). Taxonomy (NCBI): domain Eukaryota; kingdom Metazoa; phylum Chordata; class Amphibia; order Anura; family Ranidae; genus Lithobates; species Lithobates clamitans. The sequence goes on along the minus strand of JBBGZY010000135.1, from coordinate 436,537 downwards.
AGCTTCATACAGGGCCCCGAAATCCAATCACCGCCTTCAGGATTTCTAAGGGCATACATTTTTGATTTCACTCCTCACTACCTATCACATTTTCGAAGGCCATAAAATGCCAAGATAGCACAAAACCCCCCAAAATGACCCCATTTGGGAAAGTAGACACCCCCAAGCTATTTGCTGAGAGGCATGGTGAGTATTTTGCAGCTCTCATTTGTTTTTGAAAATAAAGACAAGAAAAAAAATTTTTTTTTTCTTTTGTCAATTTGCAAAAGTTTGTGAGAAAAAGTGAGGTCTGCAAAATACTCACTATACCTCTCAGCAAATAGCTTGGGGTGTCTATTTTCCAAAATGGGGTCATTTGGGGGGGGGACTTTGTGCCATCTGGGCATTCCATGGCCTCCGAAACTGTGATAGGCAGTGAAGAGTGAAATCAAAAATTTACGCCCTTAGAAAGCCTGAAGGCGGTGCTTGGTTTTCGGGGTCCCGTACGCGGCTAGGCTCCCAAAAAGTCTCACACATGTGGTATCCCCGTACTCAGGAGAAGAATTTATTTTGGGGTGTAATTTCACATATTCCCATGGCATGTTTGAGCAATATATCATTTAGTGACAACTTTGTGCAAAAAAAAAAAAAAATTGTCTTCTTCCCGCAACTTGTGTCACAATATTAAGTATTCCATGGACTCGACATGCCTCTCAGCAAATAGCTTGGGGTGTCTACTTTCCAAAATGGGGTAATTTGGGGGGGGGGTTTTGAACTGTCCTGGCTTTTTATGCACAACATTTAGAAGCTTATGTCACACATCACCCACTCTTCTAACCACTTGAAGACAAAGCCCTTTCTGACACTTTTTGTTTACATGAAAAAAATATTTTTTTTTGCAAGAAAATTACTTTGAACCCCCAAACATTATATATATTTTTAAAGCAAATGCCCTACAGATTAAAATGGTGGGTGTTTCTTTTTTTTTTTTCACATAGTAAAAAACACACTTTTTTAAATTTTAATGCACTAAAACACACTATATTGCCCAAATGTTTGATGAAATAAAAAAGATGATCTTAGGCCGAGTACATGGATACCAAACATGACATGCTTTAAAATTGCGCACGTTTAAAACGTGCAGTGGCAACAAACTAAATACATTTTTAAAAGCCTTTAAAAGCCTTTACAGGTTACCACTTTAGATTTACAGAGGAGGTCTACTGCTAAAATTACTGTTCTCGATCTGACCTTCGCTGTGATACCTCACATGCATGGTGCAATTGCTGTTTACATTTGACGCCAGACCGACGCTTGCGTTCGCCTTTGCGCGAGAGCAGGGGGGACATTCAAAGTTGTGTCAAAGATGCACTTTAAAGTCGGCCCAACTTTGGAGTCCTACAAGTGTGAATGGAGCCTTACAAGTGATTGGCTTTGAAGAGGAGACCTTTTAAAGGCTTAGTTTACCTAGTTATAACATGTAACATGTTCCAGCATATGCCTCACTCACCCCCTTCACCTCTGCCCCACTCCTGCTGGCTCCAAATCTGCCCTACACAGCCGCGTCTTTTCTTCACTGGAATTCTCAATGGACTGGGAGTGCGCTGATACGCATCTTATTAGTTCATTGACGCTTCCTCCAGATTTCTAACAGAAGTATTGGCAAGAAAACTGGAATAGGTGTGAGCAGGAACTCGACATTGCACCTGCAATCCACTGATTGTAAGTTTTTTCTGCAAAAATATGTGCATTTATTCTTTTTTTCTAAAATGGTGAACTTAGCTTTTAAAGGGAAGTATTACTAAGGCCTGTGAAATCCTCCTATGTGGTGGCTATGAAATCCCCCTGATTGGTGGTTGCTAGTATGGAGAACTTCTCAAGATCAAAAGATAAAATAGTGCATGACGGTTTTAAGATTATCTGATCTTCTTGAAATATAGAGGTCATTTTTTTTTGGTGTGTTTTCATAGAGATGGAAATCACTGGACAGTGGGCGCTGTGTTCTGATCGCAAGGTGTGACACACTGTACATAGAAGATATTTTCAAGCCGCAAGGGTTTGATACAGAGTCACTACTGAATCTAGAAATCTACACATTGCACACATTGCACAGGGGTGCTTTTTTTTTTTTTCTTTATTATTTTTTTGCTTTTTTATCTTATTTTTAAACTGTTCCTTTCATTTTTATTTTTTTTTTAAATCATTTTTATTGTTATCTCAGGGAATGTAAATATCCCCTATGATAGCAATAGGTAGTGCCAGGTACTCTTTTTTGAAAAAATTGGGGTCTATTAGACCCTAGATCTCTCCTCTGCCCTCAAAGCATCTGACCACACTGAGATTGGTGTAATAAAACGCTTTCCCAATTTCCCAATGGCGCTGTTTACATCCGTCGAAATCTAAGTCATGAAATACTCGTAGCTTCCGGTTTATTAGGCCATAGAGATGCTTGGAGCCATTCTGGTCTCTGATCAGCTCTATGGTCAGCTGACTGAATCACCGGCTGCATTCTCAGGTTCCCTGTTGGGACAGGAGAGCCAGAGAAAAACATGGAAGACGGTGGAGGGGCATTCCCTCCCACTGCTTGTAAAAGCAGTCTAGAGGCTAATTAGCCGCTAGGATTGCTTTTACATGAAAGCCGACCACTGGCTGAAAAGAATGATACCAAGATGATACCTAAACCTGCAGGCATCATTCTGGTATAACCACTTAAAGTCCAGCAACATACCAGTACGTTGCTGGTCCTTGTTGGGCATATATTGTAATCTTTTTTTTCATGCAGCCTGTGGGCTGAACGAAAAAAAGATATTGATCGGTGGGTATGCCCACCATTAGAATACCTCCCTTCATACACCCACTTCTAATGATGGGCATACATGCACCGTTTATATATGCCGAAGCATGGGGGCATCCTCCCGCAAAAGGCAGGAGCAAATCGCTCCTCCACCCACTGCTGCCCTCACACTTCGGCATATATGCTGAAGTATGTAACTGTGGTGGTGAAATCAACTCCGACAGCGCTGGAGTCACGGCTTTATGTATCGTGGGAGCAAACGCTGTTGCTGTCAAGATAAATAAATCCGCGCTGCAACTGAATGGCGTACCTGCTAAGCAAATGATGGTTAACAAAACAAAATAACATTACAGTATAACAGTAAGACTTACCATACCTGCAAAGCAAATACAAAAAAACATAGTAAAAAATAAAACATTTAACGCAACCTGTGCCCCTAAAATATATATATGCCGAAGCATGGGGGCATCCTCCCGCAAAAGGCAGGAGCAAATCGCTCCTCCACCCCCGGCTGCCCCCACGCTTCGGCATATATGCTGAAGTATGTAACTGTGGTGGTGAAATCACCTCCGACAGCGATGGAGTCACGGCTTTATGTATCGTGGGAGCAAACGCTGTTGCTGTCAAGATAAATAAATCCGCGCTGCAACTGAATGGCGTACCTGCTAAGCAAATGATGGTTAACAATAGAACAAAATAACATTACAGTATAACAGGAAGACTTACCATACCTGCAAAGCAAATACAAAAAAAACATAGTAAAAAATAAAACATTTTACGTAACCTGTGCCTAAAATATATATATGCCGAAGCATGAGGGCATCCTCCCGCAAAAGGTAGGAGCAAATCGCTCCTCCGCCCACTGCTGCCCCCACGCTTCGGCATATATGCTGAAGTATGTAACTGTGGTGATGAAATCACCTCCGACAGCGCTGGAGTCACAGCTTTATGTATCGTGGGAGCAAACGCTGTTGCTGTCAAGATAAATAAATCCGCGCTGCAGCTGAATGGCGTACCTGAAAACAAAAAAATGGTTAACAAAAAAACACAGTAAACAGTAAAGTATAAAAAAAAATACATACCTGAAAAGCAAACATGATAAAACATAACAATAAAACATTGCAGAATAGAATACAGTAAAAAAGAGCAGAACAATAGAGAGAGAATAGAGAGAGAGTTAACAATAAATCGACAACTATTTTTGGTTTTTTTATTTTATATTTTTTTTACTTTTTTTTTTTTTTTTTTACATTTTTTTTTTAGAACTGTAACTTTTATAACTGTAACCGGTTCCAGGTTTGGGTCTCTCAAAATGCGATGGCATCTTGGGAGACCCTGTGAAAGTGTGTCCTAGTCTGTGCAATGCTGTACCCTACGCTAAAACTCAACTAGTGTATGGTAGCGCTCAAAACATTCACCAATGCAAAGACCAGGATTGCCAGGACAGGAGGGACAATAATAGCGGGTGTCACGCCTAAATCTGCGCTTTCTGCAGACACGACATTTTCTTTGGGGGGCTCGTTGGGTAGGGGTACTCGGGAGGACATAAGTAAAATGCCTCTCATGCAGCCGGCTTACTGCATTTGGTTGGGGATGGTGAGGTGGAGCAGGGCTCTGACGATTTCTTCCTGGAATTTAAGGAAGGATCCAGTCCATCCTGAAGCTCTGTATAGCACATAAGCATTCAGCAAAGCCAATTGAAATAAGTATACAGACACTTTTTTGTACCAGCGTCTGGCCTTACGGCCAACTAGGTACGGCGCCAACAACTCGTCATTGAGGTCCACCCCTTCCATATTTTGGTTATATTCGTGGACACAGAGGGGTTTCTCCACAACACCAGTCGCTGTAGTAATTTGGACCGTTGTGTCTGCATGAAGGGAGGTAAGAACGAAAACATTCTTATTGTCCCTCCACTTCATAGCGAGCAAATTATTACACCGCAAGCAGGCTCTCTCCCCCAGCCTAAGACGGGAATCTACAAGCCGCTGGGGAAAGCCCCGGCGATTAGATCGCACGGTGCCACATGCTCCAATTTGATGATCAAAAAGGTGACTAAAAAGTGGCACGCTCGTGTAATAATTGTCCACATATAAATGGTACCCCTTTCCTGAATAAGGGTGACACCAAGTCCCACACAATCTTGCCAGCGCTTCCTATGTAGTCAGGGCAGTTTGTCGGCTCTACGTGACTATCTTTGCCCTCGTAAACCATAAAACTACATGTATAGCCTGTGGCCCTGTCACAGAGCTTATACATCTTGACCCCGTATCTGGCACGCTTGCTGGGAAGGTACTGTTTGAATGACAAGCGGCCAGAAAATGTAATCAGGGACTCATCAACGCAGACAACTTGATGGGGAGTAAACAAATCTGCAAAACGTTGGTTGAAGTGGTTTACGAGGGGCCGAATTTTGTAGAGCCGATCGTATTCAGGGTCTCCACGAAGACAACAGAGTTCATTGTTGTTGAAGTGCATGAACCGCAAAATCTGCTCGTATCGTGCCCTGGCCATGGAGGCAGAGAACACAGGCATATGGTAAATTGGGTCAGTGGACCAATATGACCGCAACTCACTCTTTTTATTTATGCCCATGTTGAGGGAAAGGCCCAGAAAGAGCTTAAATTCGGAGACCGTATTTGGTCTCCAATCTCTGGCAAGGGAGGACTGGGGATTAGTGGCGTTGTGTTGACCAGCGTACAAATTGCTTTGGTCCACAATAGATCTATAGAGATCTTCGGTGAAAAACAGCGAATAAAAATCCAGTCACCTAAAATTAACTGTTTCCACCTGAATGCCGGGTTTGCCAGTGAATGGGGGAAGTACGGGTGCTGCAGAAGCGGTGGGTTCCCACTTCGGATTGGCGAATGCAGCAGGAAGGGCACTATGGGCACGACGGACCTGTGTTCGTCTTCTTGGTGGCAGCGGGACACTACTTGTGCTTGCCACCTCGCCAGCTTGAACTGCACTTATGGGACTCGCCACGTCACCAAGTGTTACTGCAGTGCTGGATGTACGACCAGGGTGTACTAGGCCGCTGGTGCTTGCCAGTTCACCAGAAGGAATAGCGGCACTAGTACTGCTCTGCTCCATACGAGAGCCCTGCGGTTCCTGCACCTCAACAACAGCAGAAGAAGTTTGGGGTCTGGTACGCCTGACCTTGGCAGGGACCACAACTCCGTCGTCAGAGCTATCTGTCATGGAGCCGCTGTCCTCTACAGGATCGTATTCTGAGCCTGAATCTGAAAGATGAGTGACTTCTTCTTCACTATCTGTCATGCTCAGAAACGTGTAGGCCTCTTCACTAGTGTACCTTCGATTCGACTCACAGGCAAAAAAGCTCCTGACTGTCAGCGACTGTATCAAAACGCTACCAACAAAAACTGTTAGCGATCGCAGGGAATAGGCCTGACTAGTGTTTTGTAAGTGTCAGTGATCGATCGATACTGCACTTGGGTGGGCTGGGCTGGGCCGAGGGGCAAAACACAGGTGCTAGCAGGTATCTGGGCTGATCCCGCTAACACTGCATTTTTGGGAACCCTAAACTGCTGGGGACGCTAGTATAGATCTGATCGGATCAGATATTGATCCGTTCAGATACTATAGCACTAAGGGAGGTGTATGCTGCGTGCGTGGGTGTTAGCAGTTTTGGCGCTAACCTGATGCTGCCTGGGGCGACACAGACCTTATCTGACCCTAAAAACTTAACTTATATCACCGCTGGGCAATTAGGGGGTTAAACCTTTATAAGGTAATAAACGGCGGGTGCCCTAAAACTATAATAAACTATAAAAAACAACCCGTCACCCGTAACACTTATATGGTGATCACTGGTGAAAGGGTTAACTAGGGGGCAATCAGGGGGTTAAAACCTTTATTAGGTAGTATATGGGGGTCCCTGTCGCTATAAAACACTGACAGCGAACCTATATACTTACCTCCCTAACTAGCGTCACCTGTGTCACTAATACAGCGATCAGAAAAATGATCGCTTAGTGACACTGGCGACGGGGGGTGATCACGGGGTTAAAACTTTTTGGGGGGGTACCCTAGACCTAAAGGGGGCTAACCCTAACTGCCCTAACACTTATAACTGTCACAAACTGACACCAATGCAATATTCAGAAAAAAAAAAAACTGCTATTGGTGTCAGTGTGACAGAGGGTACAGGGGGGTGATCAGGGGGTGACTGGGGGGTGAAAAGTGTGCCTGCGTGTTCTACTGTTAGTGTAGTGTTGTGCAAACTTACTTGGATGTCTTCTCTCTTCGGCGCCAGAACGAAAAGACCGGCTCGAGGAGATGTGGCATCACTTCCTCCACTTCTGTTTACATTACAGAAGCCGAGGAAGCATCTCATTCGCCAGGAGCGATCGCGAGGGGGGGGGGGCCACGAATGAGTGGCCTCCCCCTCACCTCTGATTGCCCCTGACGATAATCCGACCGCCGCTGGCACCGGGGGGGGGGGGTTCGATCGGACCCCCCACCCGCGGGAAGGCAAAAAGTCCTTTTGCCTGCCCGTGCCATTGTGCCGACGTACATCGTTGTGCGGCGGTCGGCAACTGGTTAAATGGTATTAAAGTTTTAATAAAGTAGCAATAATGCACTATTAGAAGCATTCTTGGTCTGTTTCATATACCTCTGTATTGGAATTCCTGTACCTGGGAGGAGAAGCATTGGTACCTGCATACTGCTAATGAGGGGCAAGAGATAGCCTGGAGGAATAACAACAAGCATATAAACCCCCACTTATTTGGTTAAAGTGTTTGTTAAGCTTTGAGTTGTTTTTTTTTTTTAAATAACAAACATGTCATACTTACCTCCATTGTGCAGTTGGTTTTGCAGAGAGTGGCCCCGATCATCCTCTTCTGAGGTCCCCCAGCAGCGCTGGTAGCTCCTCCCTACATCGTATAACCCCCTAGGAAAAGCGCTCACCCGGGGGGTTACCTTGTGGGCACGCTCCCAAGTCCAGCATTTGCATCCATAGACGCAGAACTCGGCCCCGGCACCGCGTCATTGGATTTGATTGGTGGGTGCCAATGGCTACGCTGCTATCAATTTATCCAATCAAGAGCCGAGAACCCAGGGCAGAGGAAGAGCGCGTCTACGCCGTGGGAAATTCCAGGACTCATGTAAGTAAAACTGGGGGGCTGGGGGGCTGGTCCCTGCCAGGTGTTTTTTCACCTTAATGCATAGGATGCATTAAGGTGAAAAAACACAAGGGTTTATGACCCCTTTAAGGGGTCATGGATTACCGGTAAGTGGGGTATGTAGAGGGGAGGACAGAATCGGCACTCGGACTAATATACCATTGCACTTTACTTTAGCACATGGACACTTTATATTTTTGTGGAGCACATTTGTTTTTAGAGTACCGGATCGGATGCCAGCGAGTAACAGTGGACACTCCGCTAACATCTGCCGCCCCATAGAGAACAATGGGTGGTCCGATCAGGTCTGCCTGAAAAACAGACAGGCAGACCCGATTGGTCCGCTGGTGTGAAAGGGGCCTAAGACTTTGAGAGGATGCTTGAGAGGTAATCAGATGAGCGCTTTGGACATATGGTGTTTGCCCTAAAAAATTTTATTGTAAAAATGGACATTTGCTGTATGTTTTGTTTATTTACCCCTGCTGCAGTTCTCCCCAGCAGCTATTGCCAGCAAATCCCAGCTGCCATAGTGAACATCATTATGTGATCTGTACCACAGCAGCAGCTATAGCTTCAGAATTATCAACTAAAGAAAAAAAAATCAAAATCAAAGCAGGTTTGAATACAGGGAGATGGAGAGAACCTAATTAAAGAAGGCTCTACGTGAGTCCTATTGTGTTTTGCCATAGCTTCCTCAGAAGGGTTTGGCACAATGAGAGTCATCATTATGTGTTCCAGCATTACCAGATTACAGACATAATGGTATGGTGGACTGATGAAATGTGTAAATACAAAACTAAGCTACTCGGGTATTTTGTGGCCAGATGTGTATCAAGTAGCTATAGCTGTTGCTATGCAAAACAAAGCTTCATTGAGCAAAGTGATAGAAACATTATTATTTCATCATATTTAATGTTTGAATCATGTGCAGATCAGTCTTTGATCGTCATATGATATTAGATAAAGCAGCCCTTACAATTAAAAGAAAAAAAAAATGTAACCCCTTATTACCACCTAATCAACTTTAAAAGAGGAGGGAATTTGAGATATGTTTATTGGTGTGTTGGTATATGTCTGGGTATCAATACATAGCATAGACATATGCTATGTATATCCTCCACCACCTCCACCCGCGAACTCACTCACTGCCCAGATCGCCAATCACTTCAAACAGAAGATTGATACAATTCACGAGGAGATCTCTACTGTTCAGATACCCTCCGTGCTTTACACTTCATGCTCACAGGTACAATCATTACTTCTATCTTTCAACCCCACCACCTTAGACGAAGGTGCTAAACTACTTGCTAACATCCACCTTACCACCTGCCCTCTGGATCCTGTTCCCTCTTAAATGCTGCGTTCACCCTCTGGCTCTATGCTACACTCTCTAACCCACATCCTCAATCTCTCCCTCTCTTCTGGCATCTTCCCCTACTCCTTAAAACATGCACTTGTCAGACCCATACTTAAAAAGCCCTCACTGGACCCATCCAATCTTAACATCCTACGCCCCATCTCCTTTCTCCCTTATCCAAACTCCTTGAATGTCTGGTCTACAACCGACTGAGCGTCCACCTCGCTGATAATAGCCTTCTTGATCCCCTTCAGTCTGGATTTTGTCCTCAACACGCCATAAACTGTTCTCCTAAAACTAACAAACAATCTACTAACAGCCAAAACCAATCAACACTATTCTGTACTCCTACTCCTGGACCTCTCTGCTGCCTTTTGATAAGGTTGACCACCCCCTCCTCCTCAAAAGACTCCACGCCTTTGGTCTCTGTGACTGTACTCTTTGCTGGTTCTCTTCATACTAATCCAACCGCACCTTTAGCGTTTCTTACAACTCTACTTCTTCCTCTCCTCTTCCTTTCTCTGTCGGGGTCCCCCAAGGTTCTGTTCTTGGACTTCTCCTATTTTCAATCTACACCTCCTCCCTGGGTCAGCTGATAGCCTCCCATGGCTTCCAATACCACCTCTACGCTAACGACACCCAAATCTATTTCTCTACCCCTCAGCTCACTCCCTCTATGTCCTCACATATCACTAATTTACTATCGGATATATCAGTCTGGATGTCACACCACTTCCTTAAACTCAATCTATCCAAAACCAAACTTATAATTTTTCCTCCCCCATATGCCCCTTCCCCTGATCTCTCTGTCAAAATCGATGGCACAACTATAAGCCAATCCCCACCTGCCAAGGTTCTTGGTGTAGTCCTGGACTCTGAACTCTCCTTTAAACACTACGTCCAATCACTGTCCAAATCTTGCCACCTCAACCTCTGCAACACCTTCAAAATACACCCCTTTCTAACCAATGACACAACAAAGCTCTTAATTCACTCCCTGGTCAACTCTCACCTCGACTACTGCAACTCCCTTCTCATTGGCTTACCTCTACATAGTCTATCACCTCTTCAATCCATCATGAATGCTGCTGCCAGACTCATCCACCTTACCAATCGCTCAGTGTCTGCTGCTCCTCTCTGTCAATCCCTCCACTGTCTTCCGCTCACCCAACAAATTGAATTCAAAATACTAACAACTACCGTATTTATCGGCGTATAACACGCACCGGCGTATAACACGCACCCCAATTTAGGAGGGAATTTTAAGGAAAAAAAACTTTTAGGAGGGAAGTTGAAGGGAAAACAACTTACATTTAAATGCTCTTCATTGCAGCCTTGTCAGTGCAGCCATGTCAGTGCAGCCATGTCAGTGCAGCCATGTCAGTGCAGCCTTCCCCAGTGCAGCCATGTCAGTGCAGCCTTCCCCAGTGCAGCCTTGTCAGTGCAGCCTTCCCCAGTGCAGCCTTGTCAGTGCAGCCTTCCCCAGTGCAGCCTTGTCAGTGCAGCCTTCCCCAGTGCAGCCTTGTCAGTGCAGCCTTCCCCAGTGCAGCCTTGTCAGTGCAGCCTTCCCCAGTGCAGCCTTCCCCTGTGCAGCCTTCCCCTGTGCAGCCTTCCCCTGTGCAGCCTTGCCCTGTGCAGCCTTGCCCCAGTGCAGCCTGGGATCCCCTGTCCCTGCTTCCAGGGCTTCAAGGCCGATCCCGAGCTGTCCAAATGTCAAAATCGCGGTCCGCGATTTGAAAATGGCGCCGCCGGCGCCGAAGTACACAGAGCCGGTCCTCGGCTCTTTCCGGCGGCTCTCGTTTACTTTCGGCTCCACTCGTAGTCCCGAGCGGAGCTATCCGAGTAGGTTCGGATAGCTCCGCTCGGGACTACGAGTGGAGCCGAAAGTAAACGAGAGCCGCCGGAAAGAGCCAGTCCTCGGCTCTTTCCGGCGGCTCTCGTTTACTTTCGGCTCCACTCGTAGTCCCGAGCGGAGCTATCCGAGTAGGTTCGGATAGCTCCGCTCGGGACTACGAGTGGAGCCGAAAGTAAACGAGAGCCGCCGGAAAGAGCCGAGGACCGGCTCTGTGTACTTCGGCGCCGGCGGCGCCATTTTCAAATCGCGGTCCGCGATTTTGACATTTTGACAGCTCGGCATCGGCGGGGATCGGCGTATAACACGCACCTGCGACTTTCCCCTGATTTTAAGGGGAAAAAAGTGCGTGTTATACGCCGATAAATACGGTACTTACAAAGCCATCCACAATTTAGCCCCAGCTACATCACTAGCCTAGTCTCTAAATACCAACCTATTCGTTCTCTTCGTTCCTCTCAAGACCTTCTGCTCTCTAGCACCCTCGTCACCTCCTCCCATGCTCGCCTCCAGGACTTTTCCAAAGCCTCTCCAATCCTATGGAATGCCTTACCCCAATCTGTCCGTTTATCTCCTACTCTATTAGTTTTTAGATGATCCCTGAAAACCCTTCTCTTCAGAGAAGCCTATCCTACCCCCACCTAACAACTGTATTTTAATTTTCTCCATCAGCTCACCCCCCACAGTTATTACCTTTTGTTTCCACTTGACCCACCCTTCTTGATTGTAAGCTCTAACAAGCAGGGCACTCTGATCCCTCCTGTATTGATCTGTATTGTAAGTGTACTGTCTGCCCTCATGTTGTAAAGCGCTGCACAAACTGTTGGCACTATATAAATCCTGTATAATAATAATAATATAGCACATACACAGGTAATTTCATATATATATATATATATATATATATATATATATATATATATATATATATATATATATATATATATATATATATATATATATATATATATATATATATATATATACACTGTATAGCATGGATCGTCATATTAACATCAATATGCACACACACAAAGGTTAGGCAGCACAATCAACTTTGCAGTACACAACAGTTTAGGATATAGATTAGTACCAGATGTGTGAAAGTATGTATGAAAAATAATAAAAATAGGTTAGAATAAAATAGTTGTATATAGAGATGGGGTCCTTAAAAAGCATGTAGCTACATCCTAAATTTCCCGAAGCGCTTCATGTATTACAACACTTCTTCAGGGGCAGATGTTAAGGAATATCTGCAAAAGACAGAGTATAAATATATCTAGTTTTAAAACTAAATTTTATAACAAGAAACCGGGTTCCCGATCCTAAATACATACAACCAAAGGCAAAAAAATATATATATATATATATATATATATATATATATATATATATGCAGCTGTGGAAGGCGGGGACCTCCAGGGCTTGAAAATGTGTCTGTCCCGGGAGCTGAGGTATTGAAGAGCCCCATGGCAGTGGGACACAGGCAAAATAACCCCACAAAAAGAAATATCCATTTTCATAATGTGGTAAGGCGTGATGGCCAAAGGTAAATTAGGCAGAAGGATCTGTATTGGAGAAATAAAATATCCATCAAATATGCTGCTTGTTTTTGCCATCCAGGGCCGACTGTGTGAAAGATTTATTAGTGTCATTATAAAGACGACTAATTACAGAATAAAATGTATTATTTTGGACATAGTAATTTTAAAATTAACACTGGTCAAAAGTAGAAAAAAATTTGTTTTTGTTTTTTTTGTTGCATTCGTAAAACATTTGCAGGACAATATCACCAAAAAACATCTGTCTGAAGAGAAACACAATATGTATTACTTCATTATCTTAAGGAGATGTGGGGCCAAAGCTATTGTGGTTATACTCCTCCTATGGATCACAGGGGTGCACTTCGATCTGCACTCCTGTGACCCATTTTTAGCCGATAGCAGGCTAAAGTCTGCTGTTGGCTGACGTCATTCAGATGCTCCAGATTCTGGAAAGATCCCGACTTCAGTCGAGATCCACCCAGATGGCTTGACTGTCAGCAGGCTCAGCCTCTCAGCAAGCTTCTGAGGGGCTGAGCCAGCTGCTCCCACCCCTCCACAGCCCAGCACTCCAGTGAGCCCTGGATGAGTAGAGCAGAGAGCTGGTGGCTGACAATAGCAGAGGGGAGAACTGAGCTGTCTTTGATCACTCAGTAGCCACTGCAGAGCCGGTGGGGGACTGATGTAGCATCGGATCAATGCTGCATCCACCTAGAAGAGTATAAATGCTCTGTTTTTTTTTTTTTTACCCCATACTTCACTTTTTTAAGTAATAACAAAGAATAAATATACCTATAGCAGAAAAGTAAAAATTGCTCTAGTTTAGGGATCTCCAAACTATGGCCCTCCAGCTGTTGCAGAACTACACATCCCATGATGCATTGTCAAACTCTGACATTCATAGACAAGACTAGGCACGATGGGAATTGTAGTTCCTGAACAACTGGAGGGCCGTAATTTGGAGACCCTCTAATCCAAAAGGGCCAGTTCATACTACAAAGCAGCCTGTTTTTTGTGCATTAAGGAGCACTGCAGTAAACTTAAGCCTCGTACACACGCTTAGATTTTCGGATGACCTAACGTCCGTTTTTTGTGGCATGCTAGTCTCATGTTGAAAGTGAAGAGGTTGCTCACAATACGAAAATCTTCGTACGTCAGAATACAGCGTCAGAAGTGACTTAATGTGTTGAATAGTTTTGTATGTATTCTTTCGTTTCTGAGCATGCGTAGTCTTGCTCTTACGATTTTTTTCGTACGAAAACCATACTAATGAAACGAAAATCAGACATTGAGTTCCCATCTGACAAAAATTTTATAGTCTGCACATCCAGCTTTTGTCTGTCAGAAAAAGCAAAATCGTGTGTGGAAAGCACAATCCAAAAATCGGCAGAGAGCTCGTACGAATTTTTGCATCTGATTTTCATATCGTGTGTACGGCCTTTTAAATGCACCTCCAAGCATGTAAAATGAGTGCAGCACACCATAAAGCACACAAGTGTATTCGGGTGCCCTTCAAAACGGATTGCACTAAGACCCCATTCACACAGGGGCAACACGACTTGCAGGTCGCCTCATCGAGGCGACCTGCACACGACTGCCCGGGCGACTTGCAAAACGACTTCTGTATAGAAGTCTATGCAAGTCGCCCGAAGTCGTACAGGAACCTTTTTCTAAGTCGGAGCGACTTGGGTCGCTCCACTTAGAACTGTTCCATAGCACAGAATGGGAGGCGACTTGTCAGGCGACTAGGTCGCCTGACAAGTCGTCCCTGTGTGAATGGGCTCTTAGAGTTGCCACCTCATCCCTTTAAACCCGAACACCTTTGAATTACACAAGTTCTGAGGCTAATTGAATGCAGATAAGACACCAAGTGAGTTTAATTACCACCTAATCAGCCACAGAACTTGTGCAATTAATATGTGTTGGTTTAAGTGGCAACCCTAATTGAACTTCATTGTTCATACATGTGTTACCACAAATTGCGGTATTACAATTTATTTTTTTACCACACGTTACCACAATACGATGGTTTGAACAGGTCCCAAGAGTTATGCAGGTGCAAGAGCTAAACTGGTCATGAAACAAGTGATAGAACATGTTTTTTCTTGAAAGATCTGAGCAGTTATATCATTGCAATGAATGATTGATTAAAGGTAATGCAAACAAAAAAATTCTGAATACCGTAATAATATATTTGATTTTCTAGAGTAAAAAGCTTGATTCATCATATTGCGCAGATGTGCTACAGCAATTATAGATACCATATCTGTAATGAAAACAACTCTAGAAAGAATTATTATCTTGGGCACATAGTACTTCTGACTTTCCATGTGGTGTGCTGTGAGTACACATTTCTTATATGTCACTCACAAAGGTTTGCTCATTTGCTCATACCATACTGCAGATGGGGTTAAACAGCATAAAGCCAATTCATTTATTAGAAGGCTGAACACACGCCTTTGCCATATGGTGTGCTGTGGTAATGCTGGAGTCAGCACAACCCACAAAAGCAACAAAAGTGTGAATCCATGACTCCTCTGGCTGGATCAGGGGGGCAACAGCTAGCTTTTCTACATACTTTAACCACTTGAAGACCAAGCATTTTCTGGCACTTTTTGTTTAAATCAGTATTTTTTGCTAGAAAATGTATAACCATCAAACATTATATATTTTTTTAGCAGAGACCCTAGGATATAAAATGGCAATCGTCGCAATTTTTTATGTCACACTGTATTTGCACAGCAGTTTTTCAAACGCAATTTTTTAGGGAAAGAAACACTTTCATTAATAAAGAAAAAGAAAAAACACAACATTTATGCCCCATTTTTTAGTAAGATGATGTTACGCTGAGTAAATAGATACCTAACATGTCATGCTTTAAAATTGCACACGCTTGTGGAATGGCGACAAACTGCGGTACTAAAAAATCTCCATAGGCGACGTTTTAACATTTTTTACACGTTACCTGTTTAGAATTACAGAGGAGGTCTAGTAAAATGCTCTCGCTCTAACTTTCGCACTGATACCTCACGTGTGGTGCGAACACCGTTGACATATGCGTGCGCAACTTACATATGAGTTTGCTTCTGCGTGTGATCATGAAGGGATGCAGAAGCTTTACTTTTTTTCTCATTTATTTTATTTTTTATTTTTACACTGTCCCCTTAATTTTTTTGTGATCAGTTTTATTTCTGTTACCAGGTCCTCTTTATGGAGAAATCTGGGGTCAAAAAGGCCCCAAATCTCTCCTTTACCTTTGAGCCCGAGTTCACACTGAACACGGCTTTGAAATCGTTTCGATTTCAAAGCGGTATTTCAGTCCGACTTCGGGGGCGACTTAAAAGACATCTGTGCGGGTTCATGTATAGATGTCTATTGAAATCGCCCCCGAAGTCGCCAAAAGTAGTGCAGGAACTACTTTTGGAAATCGGTGTGGCGCCGTAAAGTCGGCGTCACACCGATTGGAACTCTCCTATTGCCAGCAATAGGCTCAGATTTGACCTATCAAATTGCATCGATGTGAACGGGGACTTAAAACAAAAGTTTAAAAAATGTTTATCTTTTCCTTTAAAAAAAAAAAAAAAAGTTCACTTTTACCCTAGACCAGAAGTGACATCATGACGTTGCTCCGGTCCTCCAAAGGCCATAGAGGCAATCAAAGATGATCTGGTCTCTGTGACCAGTTGAGCGCACCCTCTGATAGTTTCTAAGGCGGTAAGCCCGAGAGATACTGGCGGGGGGGGATGTCCACTCCAGCTGCTTCTGAAAACAATACAGCGGTGATGAGCCACTCGGACCGCTTTCATAAAAAAGCTACATCCACGTATTGCGGTCGGCAAGTGGATAGACCACATTGGTGCAGATAATGCCCTGCTGACAACTGAATGTTTAGAGTTAAAAAAAAAAAAAATGGAACAACTACGTACTCCTACGTTTGAACCCTCATGGAAAATTTCTTTTGATGTGTAAAAATTTAGAATGATCAAGCTAGATCAGGTTTTGTTATTCTACATGCTCAGTCACATCTAGAGATTTGAAACAATGTCTTTCCGTAGCCATATAGACATGCAACTTTTTCCTACTGTGTGAATATGCATAAGCTACACAAGGATTTTTGCCCTTCCTTTTTTAAATGCTGTTGTTTTTTGTTTTTTTTATTTGATCAGTGATCTTCATTGCCTATGTATGGAGAGTAGTGCCTTCACACCAGCATTAAAGCAGAAGTAAACTCTCCTAATCGACATTAACTATTTTTAATCCTTTTGCATTTGTAAACAGATAGGAAGGTATATTATTTTATATACTATATTTTATATATTATATTTACTTGTTTTAACCTTTTTTTTTTTTTTTTTTTACATTTCTTCAGTTGCTT
Source organism: Lithobates clamitans (assembly GCA_037952925.1). NCBI lineage: Eukaryota > Metazoa > Chordata > Amphibia > Anura > Ranidae > Lithobates > Lithobates clamitans. The sequence goes on along the minus strand of JBBGZY010000135.1, from coordinate 419,492 downwards.
CCTGGTCCTAGCATAGGCCGAAATTATGTCATATATCCCAGAAGTCTTTCATTTGGAAGAGGGGTGGAAGGGCTTTCTTGACTAAGCATGCTCTCCGGGGCTGCACGCCTGAGCTAGGGGCATATGGATTCCAGGAAGTAAATGTTGCATGAATTATCTGCCCTTACTCAAAATGGCCACAGCTAGAAATGCTAGGGTTTTTTTTTCAAAGTGATTTCTCAACAAAATAAAGCATGGATATATGGATGGATGGGTGAATTTGCTTTGAATAAAAAAATTAATCAAATAGTGTTTTCAGTTTGTGATGCTCGGATACAATGTAGTTCTGCTTTACTGTAAGCTCCCATTCAAACACAAAACCTCCAATCTGCGACTTGCACTGAACTTGGCAACCCAAAGGTTAAGGCTGAGTTCACATGGGTGAGAAGAAAGATAAAAAATGACGCATACATATGCACAAAGGACATCCCTCAGGGACTTTAAGGCAGCTCAAAAAAGGAGAAGGCAAAGTTTAAAAGACAAACATCAGTTTATTTGTATAAATCATAAAAAGGACATAAGTCCATAAAAATTACAATATAACATAACATACAATGATGCAAAACATATATGTAGTACCCTGAACTTCATGATACAACCCACAATAGCTGCCTGCATTTATTAAGTTAGCTGGGGGGATCTCAAAGTGCATTACATGGGTGACAAGGGCATACTTAGCAACAGTCCCAGATTTGCCAGGACAGTCCCGATTTTTATACATGTGCCGCGAGATGTCTGTGTCTCGTGGTGTGTCCCGGCATCAGGGCACTATTGGTACAGCATCCAGACTCCTCCCCTATCTATTTAGAACAAGGTTCCTCCCATGTTTTCTTTCGGTGCTCAGTCTTGAAGGGGACCCCTCCTTCGGCAAACTGGCTGGAAAAGACCCCACTCCTGTCCCCGCCTCACTCACATTGTACCCGCAGCTGGGCGCACACTTTTCTATGATGCAGCCACTGCTGGGCTTAGGATGCCATAATATAATAGTGTGGGGGAGCTCCACTCCTGCTGGACAGTCTCGGCTATCCCCTATTTCTGCTCCCTTTTCAACACCACCTTCTGCCCGAATGACATTGGAGCAAGGAGGGGGCACAAAAATTCACTTGCATTGCGTCTGTGCCTGGGGGGTCCTACTACTGAGGGGTCGGTACTTTGGAGGGGGATGGGGGTGTCTGTGCCAAGAGGTCTGTACTGGGGGGGGTTCTGTCTGTATTGGGGGGTGGGGATTCTGTACTGAGGATACTGAGGGGTCTGTACTGGTGGGAGGGTTGGATTTATGAGATTGGTCTGTGCTGGGAGAGTTTTTTTTCCAGGGAGGAGTCCTTGCTGGGGGGTTGTTCTGTTCTGGGGGGCTGGTCTGTACTGAGGGGTCTTTGCTGGGTGGGGTTGGTCTGTGCCAAAGCGTCTGTGCTGGGGGGGTGGGGGGGTCGGACTGTGTTGGGGGAAGTCTGTACTGAGGGGTCTTTACTGGGTGGGGTTGGCCTGTGCTAAGGGGTCTGTGCTGGGGGGGGTCAGACTGTGTTGGATGAGGTCTGTACTGAGGGGTCTTTGCTGGATGGGGTTGGTCTGTGCCAAGGGGTCTGTTCTGGGGGGGTCTGTACTAAGGGGTTTATGCAAGAGGGGGTCAGTCTATGCTGAGGAGGGCCTGTACTAGGAGGGTAGCCTGGGAGGGGGGATTTAGGGGAAATCTTTACTTTGAGGAAGTTGGGGGATAATTTGTACTGGGAGGAGGGGGTAATTTTGGTTGTTCTCTGAAAAGTGGCTGTGCACACCTAACTCCTGCACTAGACACTTGCCCACACACTAAATTGGAGCGGATTAGTGAATGGTCGGCTGTCCATTTTGGGCTGCAGTGATGAGGGGAAGGAGTGATGCACATTGTACCACATCACACAACTCCCATTTTTTGAGAACTTTATTTGAAGTCTACAAAGTCGCACTGCATGGCACAACAGTGCTGTGCGTTGCTCTGCTGTGCTGTCACATGTGATGCCATCCAGTGAGGTACAATAAAATGCAGCATTTTACCACACCTTACTGTACCACACCTGCAGGCTGAGTTCTAGTGAGAACATGGCACATAGAAAACAATTGTTTTATGCTTTAAGTGTGGAAAAACTCCACTCACTGCTCTAGTGTGAGTGGGACTTTAAGCGAATTTATCAAAACTGGAGCATACAGAATCTGGAGTAGCTGTGCATGGCACGAATCGGCAGATAGCTTTCATTTTAAAAGCTCAACTGAACAAGCTGAAGATAGAAGCTGATTGGTTGCAATACACAGCTGCCCCAGATTCTGCCTGCTCCAGTTACAAAAAACTCATACTTTGCATACTTCGGGGGTAAAAGGACAGTGGTGTGTGTGTGTTCAGTAAAGAGGGGTTTTATTCATCTATGCCCTAATAAGTCCCTCCCTCTGTTAGCGCAGTTTGACCACATCCGCAAATCAGCACCGTGCACACAGTGTGGCGCTTTATTCCTTCTGAATTTTTTTTTTTTTTTTAAGGGAGGGGGGGGGTTGTAAAAATAATTTATCGGCCTGGGTGCCAGATGTGCTAGGTATGCACTGAAAAAGTGTCCCTAAAAATGTATTTGAATTGTTGGCAACTATGCAAGGGGGCAGTAAAAACAGGAGTGATCCCTGGTTTTTGTAGACACATCATTTTTGGAATGTGTTAATGTAAGCTCGGTTTGAAGTGTAGCACATCTGTTCAGCTGAAGATCCAATTGCTATGAAACTTGTTTTGCAGAAGCTCTGTTATTAAATGAAATGATACGATCAAATGTGACCTGCAGGAAACTGCTTAGTAATTGAATTCAGTGGAAAGAGAAAACAAAAAGTTATCTTTATCGTAAACTGTTACTAAGTACTATGAGGCGTAAAGGACCTGTTTCCTGTGAAATGAAAGGCTTTTAGTAGACACACCAGAGTTCTAGGAACTAAACAACAGCACGTAGCTTGTGGCTTCGAGCATTTATTAAGTCATATCATTCCTACATGACCTATATTGTATTGATCTATCTCTCATTATCAACACTATACAACAGATGGAGTTTTCATGACCACTTAGGCCTCATACACATGGACGTTTTTACAGCGGCGTTTTTGAGCTTTTTTTGCAGCTTAAAAACACCACTTCATGTTATTCAATGGCCTCATACACACCATGGAGTTTTTGAGCTGTAACAGGCATTGGCATTTTTAAGCTCCAAAAAAAAAAACCAGGACCACTGTGTTCTGTGGCTCCATCACTAGAGCTGTAAAAACGCCAGACGCGGGTAAAAGGTGTTAAACGCAATTTAACAAGGCTTAACGCTGTATACACAGTGCTAAGCCTCGTCCGGCCTCTCTCTGCCCCTATTCAAAATCAATGGTTCCCTATGGAAGCCCATTGATTTGAATTGAAGTAGCACCAGAAGTCAGATGAAGATGATCCGACTTGCGGTGCAACTTGTGTGCTGAGAATCTTGAAGGGGAACCCCGCCAAAATGTAAACAAATTTGCGTGAGACACCCCCCCAAGACGGTACCAGACCTTCGGTCTGGTATGGATCTTAATGGAAACCCCCTACGCCAAAAAAATGGCATCTGGGTCCCCCCAAGATCCATACCAGACCCTTATCCGAGCACACAGCCCGGCAGGTCAGGAAAGGAGGGGATGAGCGAGCGCCCCCTCCTGGACCATACCAGTCCACATGCCCTCAACATGAGGGGTGCACCCCCCACCCCAAAGCACCTTGTCCCCATGTTGATAAGGACAAGGGCCTCTTCCTGACAACCCTTGCCGTTGGTTGTCGGGGTCTGGGGGGCTTATCGGAAACTGGATGCCCCCTTTAGCCAGGGGGCCCCCAGATCCCGGCCCACCACCCTAGGTGAACATCGTACCCCTGCCCATTCACCTTAAAAAAAAGTGTCAAAAATAAACACACTACACAGGTTTTTAACGTATTTTATTAAGGCAGCTCCGGCTCTTCTCCCTCTTCTGGCGACGTCTTCTCCCTCTCCGGTTCTTCCCCTCTCTGCGCTGTCTTCTAGCTCTTTTGCCGGGTCTTCTTGCTCTTTGGCTGGGTCTTCTCCCACTGCTCATCTTCCAATGTTGATTCAATGTGATCTCCTGGTGTAATGCTGGGTCCACCATGTGCAATGACTTATATTGGCATGGGGCAGGGCCACACGCTGACGTAATTTGGAGGCCACGCCCCTTGTGACATCATCGGCCAGGGCATGATGGGGTAATGACGTCACAAGGCGCATGGCCTCCAAGTTACATCACTGGGTGGCCCGAGAATCGAGCGACGTACGGGTACATGATTATGCGCCCCGTGCCACTTTGCCGATGTATATCTTGGCACACAAGTCGCACCGCAAGTCTGATCATCTTGATCCGACTTCTGGTGCGACTTCTATTCAAATCAATGGCCTCCCAATGGGAACCATTGATTTTGAATAGAGGCAGAGAAACGCAGCTGAAAGCTAGTGCAGCTAAACGCATATTGACGCGTTTTTAACGCCGTTTTTTTCCTGGCGTAGGTACTAGCTTTACAGCATGTCTGCATTCTATAATTGTCTTTTAGCATTCTGGTAGCCTTTAGTAGTCTCTCTTTTCAATATACAGTGCAACATTTTTCAGGCAGGTGTGAAAAAATGCTGTAAATGCTTTCAAAAATATAAATTTTAATTGTTTATTTTTATTAATTTACAAAATGCAAAGTGAGCAATCGGAAGAAAAATCCAAATGAATTTAATATTTGGTGTGACTAGCCTTTGTCTTCAAACCAGCATCAATTCTTCTAGGTACACTTGCACGCAGTTTTTGAAGGAACTTGGCAGGTAGGTTGTCTGGAGAACTGGTCACAGATCTTCTGTGGATATAGGCTGCCTCAAATCCTTCTGTCTCTTCATGTAATCCCAGACAGACTCAATGATGTTGAGATCAGGGCTCTGCGGGGGGCCAAACCATAACTTCTAGGTCTCCTTCTTCTTTACACTGAAGATAGTTCTTAATGTCATTGGCTGTATGTTTGGGGTTGTTGTCCTGCTGCAGAATAAATTTGAGGCCAATCACACGCCTCCCTGATGGTATAGCATGATGGATAACTGCTTGTATTTCTCAGCATTGAGGACACTATTGATCCTGACCAAATCTCCAACTCTATTTGCAGAAATGCAGCTCAAACTTCCACCATGCTTCACTGTTGCCTGCAGGCTTTCCAGGGGAGCACACAGAGGCCCAAGAATTGATTGCCTTCATTTTCCTTCTGCAGCTGTTGATTGCTTACAGGAGGGTGAGGAGGAAAAGAAGGTATTTAGCAACTGTGGATGGAAAATGGATGGGATCAGTTCTTCTATATGCTGCTCCCACAGCCCCTCCTAATCAGGTGTACAGGGGAGACCGCATGGGGCCAGGTCGCAATTGCGACTCCTGAAGTTACACCCCCGGTACACAGACTCTCTGGTAGTCAGTGACCAAAGGACCTGGAGAGGAAGAATGCTCCGTATCCACCCTGCTCTAGCATAAATCTTTTATGCTGCTCTAAATCAGCAAACTAAAGATATCTTTAATAGTGAGCAGGTCTCTGGCCAGGCTGTGTAGTTATTAGCTCTAAAGTGCAACTGGCTGATCACATATCACCCGGCAGGTGTAGTATAAGCTGGATGTTGGTAGAAGTCCATAAGTTTACTGCTTATAACACCACAAGGGAAAAATGGAGGATGATGCTTTTCCTATAGAGTATAGACTAGAACAACCATCCTCCATTAGAGTTCTGTAGAACTCTAGGGTTCCTCCAGGTTGCTTGGGGGTCCTTGAGCTGTGGCTGATTGACCTGTTTGAAGGTGCATGCATAGTTCCAGGGCCAGCCACCACTGTAAGGGGCATTTTTCCCCACTTACCCCAATGGAGTGGTTTTAGCAGAGGATCCATGAGACCTGAGAATTGTTTCAAGGGTTCCTCTAGGGTACAGAACTTGAGAACAGGTGGACTAGAAAATGGGGGTCCTGTTTCCCATCCTGTCATCCCTTCACTCAAGGGATGGAAGCAGCACAAGGTACTGATTTATGTCACATGACATTATGTAAAGTGATACTAACTGGCTACTAAATGGATTGCATATGCAAAGTTGAATTCACCAAGACAGGAATAGAAATATATGGTGCTGGACACATGACATTGAGTACATCATGTTACAAAACAGGCACAAGGCTGTAATCAATTGACACACAGTTAAAAAGGTGCTCCTGGTTGTTGAGAACTTTTTTATTTTTTTTATTTATGCAATTTTTAAAAAAAATTCTACTCAGCACTCAAAATTCACTGTTGTGTGGCATCCAGTAAATGCAGGCACTTAAGTCTCTCACTAGTGATAATGCTTCTTCCTAATGGTCCTGTTTTTTTTTTTGGGGGGGGGGGGTATACTAATACCGGCCATACACTGTTCGAATTTCGAAAGAATTTTCTTTTGAAAATCGTATCAAAGAATTCTCGTACGAATTTCGCACCATTAGTGGCCTGCAACAATGGCCGATTTTCATGCGGCAATCAAATTTGAAGAATCGGACATGTTGGAAATTTTTTGAAAGACCAACGATTTTCTAATCAATGATGGGAGAATCGTGCGAGAAATGTAATAAGAAAAGAAAATTTGCAGAGAGAAAAGAAGATTCCCGTCCACGAAAATTCTTTTCTGTAGCAACATGAGGTGAAATTGAAGGCTTGGTCGGCCGAATTTCGAAAATCAATCATCGGATCACAAAAAAAAACGAACTTTCTGATTTTGAAAAGAAAATTTGTTCGAAATTCGATCATGTATGGCCTGCTTTAAATAGTATACGGATAAAAGATGTTATCAATTCATGAATTACATGACCCATAATATCATTCAAGAATCTTAATTTATAGTAAATAGATTTCATTTGCTCATGTTTGCAGTTATAAAACGGAAGAAACAGGAAAAGTGAGTAAAGTTGCTAGTATCAAACAAGACGTGGAACCTTATGCAGATGTGTTGTATATCTGTAGTGAGGACACTGAGCCCTAGAAAACCAAGCTGAAAAAAAATCAGGATAGCAGAATGTTTATAAATATTTAGGTCAGCGATTCTGAGCCATTGCTTTCAAATTTCATGGAAGACCTCATTGTACTGCTGAGATTTCCAGTATCGCACTGCAACTTGTGTAAACAGATTCATCTTCACAGCCCAGTTTCTTATTGAGGAGACAGCTGATTTATTTCCAGTTCTTTGTTTGGCAGCATAAATAATGTCATTAGATTATTTTTTATGAAATTTAAAGGGAATCTATAATTTTTATAGTTATTTTCTTTGTTGAACTCAGTTTCACAATAAATTATTTTTTAATCAAGTAAATATATAAATTATTACATAGAAATAATAGACATGCAATGTGTATGAATGCATGTAAGTTAGGGACTGATGTGAATGTAATATATATATATATATATATATATATATATATATATATATATATATATACTGTGTGTATATATATATGTTGTGTGTGTATATATATATATATATATATATATATAAGCACTGTGTAAATTGAGAGTGCTATATAAGTACCTGTAATAAATAAAAATTATTACAGCAAATAAATAGAAGGTAGATTTTGTGAGATCTTGATGAAGGGTACAGTCCCCCCCTCCCCACCCAAACACACACATCTTCTCCAATAGCACAAACAGCAACATCTTAAAACCCTAAATTGAGGCTGTCATATGATAAGAACAGGGGTAACCATCGCTGGCCTCCTCACTTTCCTTTAATATAAAAAAAAAAAGTTTACAGTGGGATCAAGTAGATTACACAGTAGATAATAAGGAAACCCATAATAGGTGGTCCACTTGTTTCACAATAGCTTATTAACACAATCATAAAAGACGAAAAAATGTACTTGGCTCTTATCATTTGTATCTTCAGTTCTGATGATATTTTGTTTCAACTACTGAATGTAAGTGGGTGGTGTTTAGCTAGGAGGTAAATTTCACACATAGCTAAGAGCTGTTTTATTGCAGACTCCACATATAATTGTAGGTTTAGAAAATGGAATCCTATTATTCAGTGGCTACTGGTGGTATAATTTTTTTGGGGGGGCGACAAAGAATCCATCTGCTGACAACCCTGACCTGTCCCCATCTAGGTAAAGGGCAGCGCTTCCTCCAGGCGGCGGCTTCACCCTGCGTCTCCTACTCCTCCTTGGCTTTACAGCGGCTTTCCCTTCATCTCCTCCCTCCTCCTCCTCAGCGGCCAATAGGATTGCTTTTCCTCTCGCCCAATTGGGTGATGGGTTTCTGATTGGCCGGGAGCCCACCCTTTTTTTTAAGCCAATTAGAGCTTTAGGCTTTAATCATGTGCTTCTAATAAAAAAAATTTTAAAAACTTTGGAGATCCATGCGTACAGTGCCCTGCATGTAGATTAGGGGCCGGGTGCATGGGGATTAGGGGGAATCTGATCATTTCAAATTTCTATCTTGAAGTATATGCAAGAATAATAAATCCGTTGTTGCATCGGTTTGGGAAAACATGATATAGGTAATTACATTTCACAAATGTGCATGGGAAGAAATCGTTTGGTTCACCTGTATTGTCATATCACCTTTTACCAAGTACAAGAAGAGCTTCTATTTTAAAAATATGGAACAATTAGAAAATGTACACAAAGGGATGAGATTGCAGTAAGCCAATATTTTAGTTATGTGAGTCATATGAGCTCAGATATCTCGGTAATTATTTCCAGACACTGAACAGCATAGCTACAACTGATTGGTAAACATATGGGTGTCAGTTTTTCTTAAAAAAAACTTGATTTGCGATTCAAATCGAGTTTTTTTTTTTGGACACTGCGCCGGTCCTGAGGAGCTGCGGGCATGAGTTTTTAGGCAAGGCCGCGGCTTTGTCCAGACGCCGCGGACTAGTCCGAAGCTGCGGCCTCACCTAAAAACTCCTGCCCACAGCTCCTCAGGACCAGCACGGTGTCAGCGCTGGTCCTGGGGAGCTGCAGGCAGGAGTTTTTAGGCGAGGCCACGGCTTCGACCTAGTCCGCGGCGCCCGGACAAAGCTGCGGACTAGGCTGAAACATGGCCTCGCCTAAAAACTCATGCCCGCAGCGCCTCAGGACCGGCGCGGTGAAAAAAAAAATCGATTTGCTTAAATTTTTAATCGATTTGACCTCTCAACTCGATTCAAGATTTAAATCGATTTTTTCCCCAGCCCTACTCAGAGGTGGAGAATCGGGGAGTGAAGAGAGAATCCCGGAGGAAGCAGGAAGATTTTTGACATCTAAACATGTCTGACTGATCTAAGGAAGGGCGCGAACAAATCAGACTGAAACGTAATCTTTGTCTGAACAGATGATTGTAACAAGTTTGTTTGGAATTAGGCCCCTTTCACACGAGGCGGACTCCGTTTTTACGGAGCCCGCCTCGGTCCGCCGTCTCAGCGGGAGATCAGTCCGTTGATCTCCGCTGAGCCGGCGGATGACAGGTCCCTCTCTGCTCACTGAGCGGGGAGGGGCTTGTCAGGCGCCGCTGCCGCCTATGGAGGGATCGGACGAAAACGGACAGCGTGTCCGTTTTCGTCAGATCTCAACCGATCCGATCCGCCAGCGACGGATCTGGACGTAGAGCCATACGTCTGCTTTTAGCTGATCGGACGGGGTCGGATGTCAGCGGACATGTCTCCGCTGATATCCGACGCTCCATAGGCTAACATGGATCGCCCGTTCAGGTCCACCGTCAAAACTGACAGGCGGACCTGAACGGTCCGATCGTGTGAAAGGGGCCTTACTCTACTTGCTTTGTAATCTTTTTCTAAAGATTTGATGGAATAAAGCAACACATTTTTAAGTGCAGCAACCTTTGGAACTTTATTTTTATATATACAAGGTCGGTGGGAGGACCTGTTTGCTGGCACTAGATTGAAAGCTGTGTGCGGTTCTCCTCTACACTTCAATGTATATATATATATATATATATATATATATATATATATATATATATATATATATATATATATATATATATATTTTATATATATATATATATATATATATAATATATTTATATACAGTATGTAAAGCACTGCGTAAATTGAGAGCGCTATATAAGTACCTGTAATAAATAAATAAATACAGCAAATAAATAGAAGGCGGATTTTGTGAGATCTTGATGAAGTTTACAGTTCCCCCCATAATGTGTGTGTATATATAGTGTAAGGGGACAAATATTTTATTAACAGGAAAAAATATTTTACTGCGTTATCCCAAGAACAATCGTATGTATAGGATTAAACCTTAAATAAAGTGAAAAAAGCTGCAACTAACAATGTGAGACACACACACACACACTACAAATATCATAAAAAAGGAAGCTGCGCAGTGAAATGGTTTGTGATCAATAGAATTGAAAAATATTACAGAAATTACCGTATTTATCGGCGTATAACACGCACTTTTTTCCCCTTAAAATAAGGGGAAAATCGTGGGTGCGTGTTATACGCCGATCCCCGCTATTTTGAGATCTGTCGGAGCGATCGCTGCCGACATTCACATAGCTTGTATTTTTAAACATGGCGCTGCGGAGTTCGGAGGGACGAGCGCCGCCGAGGACACAGTGACTGGGCGGAGCCGAGATACACATAGCCGAGGGTTCTCAGCTTTTCTCGGCGCCGTTCACAGTCACGCCCAGTCCCGCCATTGGACCTGTGTTATGTCCATCATAGGGACTGGGCGTGACTGTGATCGGCGCCGAGAATAGCTGAGAACCCTCGGCTATGTGTATCTCGGCTCCGCCCAGTCACTGTGTCCTCAGCGACAAGGCTGCACTGGGGCAAGGCTGCACTGGGGCAAAGCTGCACTGGGGACAAGGCTGCACTGGGGACAAGGCTGCACTGGGGCAAGGCTGCACTGGGGCAAAGCTGCACTGGGGCAAAGCTGCACTGGGGCAAAGCTGCACTGGGGACAAGGCTGCACTGGGGACAAGGCTGCACTGGGGACAAGGCTGCACTGGGGCAAGGCTGCACTGGGGCAAAGCTGCACTGGGGCAAAGCTGCACTGGGGACAAGGCTGCACTGGGGACAAGGCTGCACTGGGGACAAGGCTGCACTGGGGCAAAGCTGCACTGACAAGGCTGCACTGGGACAAAGCTGCACTGACAAGGCTGCACTGGACACTGGGGAAAGGCTGCAGATGAACACTGATGAGGCTGCATTGATGGGCATTTAAATGTAAGTTTTTTTCCTTAAACTTCCCTCCTAAAAGTTATTTTCCTTAAAATTCCCTCCTAAACTTGGGGTGCGTGTTATACGCCGGCGCGTGTTATACGCCGGCGCGTGTTATACGCCGATAAATACGGTAAATCATACAATTGAAAATATATAAAAAATTTCTAAAAAATTCATGCAATATGTTGTCATATCAGCATTTATGCTGTCACCAGTGATAAGTGCAAAAAAAAATTGGTAAAAATTAAGTGTATAGCAAGATGCACAAGCAACAGAATCAAGTCCACTCAGATAGGCTAGTTGAAAAGAGCCCACTTAGTAAACGTTCTAGATGGTGGCTTTGCAATCTTCCTGCCAGTGATGACATGCAACTTCAACACTATGGTGGATGTGATGGGGTGCAATACAAAAGTGCCTCCACCCACGAAAACACTGCCGCTTACCAGCTCCTTAGATCTCTTGTTTAAGGAGATCATGCGTGCCTGTGGCTCTTAACCTCAGCCTCGGGTCTTTCAAAGCTAAAGGGGCTCCTCAGACTCTCCGGGTAAGATGTCATCTCATGTGGCAGATGTATGTCCATTCACCATGAAAGGACATGAAAACTTGGGACAGGTGATAGGACAATCCTTAGAGAACCGTACCTCATATTATTCCTGGCACCGATCTCAGTTTGCCAACACTTATAAAGATCAGTCGGTCTGTTCAGACAACTTGCTGTTAGGCTCCTTGATAGACTCTGTGAGAGACTCAAGTCTATCTCAGCAAATTCTTTGGGGTGTCCACTTTTCAAAAAGGGGCCATTTGGGGGGGTATTGTAGTGCCCTGCTATTTAAGCACCTCAAGAAATGAGATAGGCAGTCATAAACTAAAAGCTGCGTAAATTCCACAAAATGTACCCTAGTTTGTAGACTGTATAACTTTTTCGCAAACCTATAAATATACGCTTATTGATATATTTTTTTTACCCGAGACATGTGGCTGAATGCTTTTTGTCCTAAATGTATGACTAGAGTTGAGTTTATTGCATATTTTATAGCAAAAAATCGAAAATATCTTTTTTTTTTGTACATTTTCGGTCTTTTTCCGTTTATTTTGCAAAAAAATAAAAACCACAGAGGTAATCAAATACCACCAGAAAGCTCTATTTGTGGGAAAAAAAGGATGCAAATTTCGTTTGGGTACAGCATTGCATGACCACGCAATTACCAGTTACAGCAGCGCAGTGCCAAATTGTAAAAAGTGCTCTTGGTCAGGAAGGGGGTAAATCCTTCTGGGGTTGAAGTTGTTAATAAACAGACACCTCAGTGTTTCATTGAATTTCTGATACTGTAATCTCGTAAAGTCTCATGAGATTCCAGTATCAGTGGCTGTTCTCCACTGTTTGAAGCGTTTGTAGATTGCTTCACTCAGCGATCTACAAAGCTTCATAAACTGGCATCCAAAGGAGAACGAGCTCCTCTGTGAATGCCGGAGAATGGAGCAGTGAAATTTTTTCACTGCTTCATATACGGACACCATGGTCCTTTTGTAAATCTTTGGAAACTCATCCTCTATTGGGTTGTAAAAGTGTCCACAACTTCTGCAGCAGGTCACCCAACCCCATTGCTTTGCTTTCAACTTGGGTATTAGGATGACTTTGTTTTCCATATATTCCTATAACTAATCCAGTAGGGACAGGTGAAAATGATTGTGCCTTATACTTTTTCTTTCTATGTGCAGTTACTTCCTCCCATAACACTGACAGTAGAGGCACGAGAAGACATAATTGTGTTCCATTAATATGCAAAATGAAATATAAAGAAAAGATCATAGGCAGCATGAAGGTTGGGTGGAGAGAACCCTTACCTAGCATTGGGTCCTAGCTGTGATCCCTTATAAAGATACCATCTACATGGAGTCCTTCCTCTGGGTTCTTTGTACCTTGTGCAACTTGGCTCTACAATATGCATGAATGATTATGATAAGGAAATTAGACTGTAAGGTACCTATCACACATACGGACCGTTCTTCTGTTTTTCAGCCATCCGTTGACGGTTGAAAAACTGAAATCAATGCATTCCTATTGAAAAACGGATGTAATTGGATAATCATCTATTTACATTTGTTTTCATCTGCTTCTGTGAACATCCGTTTATTTGAACGGATCAAAGCCCTATTTTTCATCCGTTAAAAAACCAGATCGGACGAAAAACGTATGTAAGCGGAAGAATGGACCGTTTTGCATGAAAAAATGGCTCTGGGACTCAAATGGTTAAGGACTCAAGCTGGCAGATGTAAAAAAACGGATGAAAGATGAACGAAAAACGAATGACAAAAGGATGAAAAACTGATGTAAACTTTATCCATTTTTTCTTTGAAAAAAAGTGACTGAACTGATCAAACGAACGGTCCGCATGTGTGCAAGGGGCCTTAGTGCCTTTAAGGACAAGGTCTAATATAAACGGTTCTGTTTCTGTAGAGTGCTAAGGCCTCATGTACACTGCTGCTGGTAAAGGACGTTTAGCAGTTGGGAATTTTTTTCAACTGCTCCTAAACTCTCCTCTATGTTATCTTATCAGTACATGTACACAGGTTTGTTTATAGTCGTTTCTAGGCAGTTTCATTTAGAAGCTTTTTTTGGAACCCAAAAAAATGCATTCAGAAACTGTGTTAGAGGCATTTCAAACACCAAACCTGACTAAACGCTGCTTCCCGTGTTTAGGCGCATTTTCGTCAACTAGCGTTTTTAAAGGGAAACATTTTATTTACTACCTTTGAGCCTGGAAAATGCTAAAAACACACCAAAGACTCAATTATCACTGTATGCAAGCTTGATATACCATGTGATATTTCCCTCATCAGCCAATTATGCTGTACAATACACAACTTGCATTACTTGACGCTGAAGTTGAGAGTCACCAACAGGCGTTCCTTTGGTGGCACGATTTTCCTCATGTTGGTGTCCATGAGAACTAGACGAGGTCTAACCTTTTCCAAGAGAACGTCAAAGGTGGCAATTGACATACGTGTAAAATTTAAACATTTCTCTGGGTAATTATGCAGCTGAACATACATATTAGAAAAGTATCCATGGACATGCGTTGAGCCGTCAATGGATGTGTCCAGTAGCGACGAACTCTGGTCCTCTCACACAATTTTCTACATCTTTGGAGCCTCAGCAAAAGCAACATTAGGAGCATTTCCTCACACATGCTCATCATGGGATCCATATTAACAAACCAAACAAAAATTAACAGCTAGCTACAAGCACACTGCTTTCTCAGCTGCTACTCACACTGTTCTCTCACAGAATGGCTGAAATAGTTAATAAATACTTGTTTTTAGTGCTTTCTAATCATTTGGGAGGGTCTCCTGAGGTTATCTTTAGTAAACGCTTCTGAACGCAAATGCTGCTAAACGCAGCTAAACACGGCTTGTAAACGCTGCTAAACACAATTTTTTAAATGTGGATTAATAGCTGTGATGTTCCAGCGTTCAGGAGAGGTTGAGAAACGTCTCGTGTACATGAAGCCTAGATGAAGATGTTAGATTAATAACAATTAAGAAGATAAATAATAATTGTTTCAACATAAAATCAATTAAACAGGATAACATTTTCATAGAAATACAAATAAAAGTGGAGAGTTCAGATCTAAGTCAGGTTTAGCAAGAACAAAAGTGTCCTGGGGGGCATATGGGCGTTTGCCCTCTAGGCCAGTATACATGGATATGTTGGGCTGGTGGCCCTGAGTAGAGATACTATTCAGACAAAGTTCATAGCAAGACCTGCAGTCAGTGACACATGCTAGGCATTACATATTTACCTAATCCCTGTTCAGACCTAAAATAACAACTGACAGTGCAGATTTCCTTTGCGGCTCTGAGATATCATGTGACTAAATGCCAAGGAAGCTGATGCTGGAAAATGTAGGTTACAATAATCCATGTCCTTTAGGAACACCCATCATTTACCATGCCTACCAATCCGCATGTCACCATGTTGCATTTTGCAAGGTACACTTTCTTTAGCCCACACAATTCTGCCCCTAACAGTACAGGGCTAGTTGTTTGAAAACTGAAAAAAAAATTTGTCAATAAAATGTGGAAGGGTCAGAACTCAAGTATGTTTTGTAATTGCTGTGTCACCACATGGCAGATTCTCCTTAATATTGAGCCTGGTGACCATTGTCTCCACCACAAAAAGAGATGGAAAAACCAACATTTTTGAGTTATCACGAGAACAGGAAGTGAGGAGAAATTTTTAACTGACTAAATCTGTTCTGGTGACAACTGTCTAAGAGAGGATATCTACTTGCTTTGGAAAGATCTTTGCTTACTTCCTGTGTCCCTGGGACAGGAAATGAAGAGAAATCTTCTAGACAGGACACAGATAAGTAAAAAAACGACAGAAAATGTAACCATTCCTCACTACTTCTACTTCTTTAGCTAAACTTTATTGTTATTCCTCAGCTACTTTTGTTTAAATCTGTAAAACTAGTGTCAACTAGTACAGTAACTTTTTTTTTTTTTTTTTTTTTTATAAATTGACTCCAAATTAAATTAACAGTGGTTGCCATTCTAATAATATAAAAAATATGTTTTTTTTTTCTCGGTTTTGGATAGTGTTAGAGCCTCTGTCAGGTTTTAATAGCTGTTAGGGTCCCCATTGGAGAGATTTTACCTTCATCCTGACAGGACAGATAAGCAATGGGAAATCCCCCCAATGGGGTCATGGACAAGAACACCGTTTTATTAAAGTGGGGTAGGGTTAGAATGCCTGCTGTCTGTACCTACTGCTCCACACCCCTTTCTCATACAGGCAGAAAGTGATAAAAAAAAATCTCCCCGGTGGGGTCCCTATCCAAAAAAAAATAAAATAGGTGGTCAAAATTAGTCCTCTACAACATTTTTCTCAGAAAAACTTAAATGCTGTCATAGAGGACTTCTTATTTGCAATTGCTATTTACCTGGTTTAAAGTGGTTGCTAAGCCGCTCAGTGACATTGCTAAAATCCTCTCTGCTATATTAAATAATGTAACCAGTGCGTGTGTTTTTAAAAAATAATGCCGCTGTGTACCTCATCGTGACCTGCCACCTCTGTTCTCTCTCGATCGAAGAACAACAGCAAAGGGGGCTGAGAAACCCCCCCCGCTGACGTCAGTCAGGAGGAGGAGAAGAGGAGAGAGGCAGCCGGTCATGTGAGCTCCAAACGGCTCTATAAAATAAGGGGAAGGAGGAGGGGTCGGAAATGTCATACAGCAATCTTACCAGGAAGTGGGAGCGGGTACCTGTCAAAACCAGGTACCCGCTCCCCACCCCCCCAAAAGTGCCAAATGTGGCAGTGGAGGGGGGAAGGGCACCAACAAGCGGAGCTTCACTTTTTGGGTGGAGCTCCACTTTAAAGATTTTAATGATTTTATTTGAAGACTGTCAGTCAGTGACTACTGTTTGGGACACTATTGAATAAGATGTTAGCTGGTGAAGATGCCAAGTATGACCTGAAATAACTACTAAGCTATTGCTTACCATTTACATTTTATAATTAAATTAGGCTAAATATTGCTTATTCCTCTTCCTTATAATTTATGAAATGTTGTTATACAAGGAATATATAATGAATAATAAAAAGTAATTCGCAAACATCTATTACTCTTATGCTGGAAGCACTTTTGCCAATCTGCTTTTGAACTGATCGATTTAATGTAATGTTTTCAATTTTAGATGTACCGGGATCAATGCCAGATGCGCAATGGGAAGGTGACCTCAGAGCAATTAAGTGGGGAGACATGAATGATCACGGCGGTTGTCATGGTAATTCTTCCTTTCGTTTCATTACTACTTTAGCATCTGATGTATGAAAGTGAATCATGATAGTGCACCGAATTATATAATAAAATATAAATGATTTCAAAATGCAAGTCACAAGGCGAAATTATGATTAAAACAAGTCAGGAATGCATTTTAATATTCCAATAAAAAAAATTATTACATACTCCCTGAATATCTTTCTGACTCACCTTTTCAGCAGAGCAGCCAACTACTGTCTGAATGGGCAGAAATGTTATGTGTATATGCACTCCCCCAACAGAGCCAGACATCTCCATGAGCAATCATTCTTAAAATAGTTGTAAACCCTCACATATACCCAGTGAAGTGATTGGGTGATACACAGAGATGAAACAAATCCTAATACATAAGTTGCATCTGTTTATCTGTAGACCTCTCATCTTTACAAAAGTTCAAAGTGCAAATTTTAAACAGCATTTCTGAGTTCCAGAAGGCAGGGGGCAGGGATCTGATGTCACACACTGCACAGCTCAGAAAGCAGAGCTCAGTGTACTCTGAAACCTGAGAGGAGAGAACACACCATCTCTACACAGTCTCATAGGGAAACATGCTGCCAATCAACTGCTGTGCGCCAAAGTAGGAGCAGAGCCTTCTCCTGGAATCACTTGGTGTCATAATAGACTGTCAGTGACTCATGCACATAACAGAGGAATGACAGAGCAAACAGAAATCACACTTAGTGCTTTGGGGTTGAGGCAAGTACACACTATAGAAGGATATGCTTTGTTCATCTTTTTCATTTAAGGGGTTTACAACCATTTTAAGCTGGCCATATACAGTTAGATTTATTTCATATGCACATATCACATATGTACAAAAATTATTAAAACATCTTTATTCTTTCTTGTCATCATGGAGTTACTTAAATTTGTTTAAAAGCCCTTTAAATTTCGTCCGGATCTTCTATTTGAATGGAATCCCAGACATATTAAACAGGCTTCGTTGTACAGTATACAACTGTACATACAGTAATATGTACAGTATTTCCCGAGCGAAAACCATATCCACATTTGTAATTAGTCTTATTTGAGAAAAAATTTGCATCCTGCTCCTTTGAGTTTTCTAATTTCTCTGGTGAAAAAAAAATGAATGTCAATTTGACTCCACTAATCATTAGAAAATTGAACAAATTTTCAGAAAATTAAAATTTGGAAGCTAAATGGTGTAAGGCCAGTTTTAGGGGACAAAGCAATCAACGGGGATGGACTTTACCAGATGACTGTCATTGTTTTCAGGGGTGCCCAAGTACTCCTCTAATCTAAATGTGGTTGGAATGTGCATACATAGCCTGTTGACATCTTGGGTAGAATACCCTCTGTGTTTTTGTAGATTTTGATAAATACTTGTCCTATGAAGGAACATGTGACTTCCTCCAGGGATGCAGTAATGAGGCCTGAGTATCCAGGTTTGAATACTGTCAACTGTCCAAAAGATGGAAATAATTTTCGTCTTTAGGTTCAATCCCATCTAGGATGGAGCTTACACAGATTTAACACTTAGCTATCTGGCAAAGGTACAAAGGAAAATGCAGGGAAGGGAAGTATCAGTCGGTGTTGGGTTTTTCTTACAGATGTACCCGTCACTGTAACAATACTATACAATAACATTTTAAAGGGCTATGCCAATCTGTGGAAACTGAAAATAAACAGGAAACAGGAATGTTTAATCCAATAACATTAATCTCTGCTCTCTCAAACAGAATTTGGTGGAGGATATGTGATACTAATTGATGTTGTCATCATCCATATGGTTGTTGTCCATAAGCCATGTTGTCCACCCAAAACCTTTTGGGTTTTGGATAGAGTGAAGAATGAACAGTTGTCCTATTAGATTTTACTGCTGTCTGGGCCGTTGTTATGGTCAGACATTTTACAGTCTGATCATACAATCTCTGAATAACCAACTTTAGTTTTACCAAAATATGGATTATGAGGATCTACCTGAATTAGCCTATTTGTACCCAATCAGACAGGCCCTTGTATTACATAATTGTTGGTAGATCTAAAGGAGGTTATAACGTGTATGGTGGGTCAATAGGGATTTCTGCTTACTTACTGCCAACATGACGCAAATTTTAACAAACAGGGAATAAGAAGAAATTATAGAGGAAATATGTGACAGGGTCACAGGCAGAAATAAAAATACTTTTTTTAGATTAGGTAGAGGTAAAGGAAGTCTAGAACCCCTGTCAGCTTTTAAATGCAGTCTGTGTCCCTGTTGCAGATTTTCCCTTGTTTCCTGTTTTTCTCTGAGAGCATGGGTGTCCGCAGGTAGGGGCAAGGGGGGTCAAGTGCCCCCCCCGGAATCAGTGATGTGACACTATCAAGCCAGAGAGAGAGCCACGCTGCCCAGCACCACTAGAGAGAGAAAGACTGAGCCACTACCAGGGTACAGACATGCTACACTACTGACCAAAGTCGCCCCCGGGGAACCCAGAGTGAACAATAATCTAGCCGGAGGAATCACTGCTGTAGTTTTGCTGGGTCTGGTAAGAGGGCCTGTTGGCCATTATCCATTGCTTATCCTAGGGACTGTACTACATCTGCAGTCTCTGACCATGATAATGTGATAATGACATTGTCAAAAAGGGGTGTTGCATGGGTGACCCTAAAATGATGCCCCCCCCTGAAAAAAGTTCTGCGGACGCCCATGGGTGAGAGTAAACCACCCTAGCAAAGATCCAATAGACAGTAAAATCCTAATGCTTACTCACTCTATACAAAACTAAAAAAAAAAAAAAAATACAAAGACAAAAAAGTTTTGGCTGGACTTACATCAATTAAATATTCCTGTTCCTCTTAAAACTCTTTAGGAACTACCGTATTTGTATTACATTGTATGTGGAATTCTCTTATGCATCATACATATTTATTATAGAAGTAAGCAGTAGAATATAAATAATAGGGGAAAAATAATTCAGTTTGTGCTCTGCAAAATTTTTTTTGTTTTATCTCCATAGCAGTTTAGACATCAAGGGAATATTAAAGTATTCCTTTGTGAGAGACCCTACGAATGTGTTTATAGTATGCTAGTGTCTGGGGAATAAGACCTGTGTGAGTCACTTTTTGCAGTCTGCAGGAGAAAACATTTATCTCAGTGCGGTGCAAACACAGTTATGTTATGCCAACACAAAACTCTATACCTGCAAAAAAAAGATTTAAAAAGCTTTTAAACTACAGTAAATATAATGAGTAATTTAGGATTCTTAGGTAATGCATCTTTGGGATAGGAGACCTGTAATCAGAAGTGATATTTCATATATACGGTGATGACTTACTTACCAACAATATGGGTCCGGCTCCCAGTACACAGTTAATCCTGCCCATGGTCTATATTTTATCTGCCCACTTTCTCAGTGGGGATTCTTGCTGCCTTCAGTTAAGTCCTGTGATGAGGTTGCAGGGGGCAGGACCAAGCTTCCCTGTCTGTGTCTATGGACACACGCAGCATGGCTCAAGATCAAGCCCACAGTTGTGCCACAATATGAAGCAGCTTCCTATGGTGGCACACCGAGAAAAGGAGGCAGGATCACCAGAAGAGGAGGATCAGGGCCGCTCTGTGCAATTCTGTTGCACAGGAACAGGTACGTATAACATGTTTTTATTTAAAAAAATGTAACTTTACAATCACTTCAACAAACCATGACAAACATGTGCTTGTTGGGGCCTAAGACCTTGCCATTAAAGTGTCATTAAACAAAGGCTATGGCTCTTCTTACATGCTATATAACAGAGCGTCCATATTCACAAAGCCATTAAAGCATTTGTTTTGTGTAGACTGAAATATTCCTGGTTGATCCTGCCTTCAGCTGTTCCTCCCATCTTCTTTGTGTCCCCACTGCCACCTGAGATTGTATAGACCAGCTGGCGTCCTCTTTGGAGCATGCATACTTGCCAACAGTCCCGATTTTTCCAGAGACAATCCCGAAAATTGGACCCTAGTCCCAATCTGAGCACGTCCCACACAAAATCACGATTTTTTTGCTTTTATCCCGGGAATGGGAATAGGACTCTTTCCCCATATGTTCAGTGGAGAGGGGAGGGGCCTCCGATCCATGCAGCTAATCGGCTTCTCTCTTCAGTGCAAACAATTTGCTTGTACACTGAAGCCGGTTAGCTATACGAATTGGAGGCCCCTCCCCTCTCCGCTGAACACATGGGGAAAGAGACCTGCAAAGCTCGGCCTCCACGATGGTGAGCTGGTTTAATGTAATGGCGGTGGTCAGCGGAGATCAAATCATGCAGGAGGGACTCTGCTGGGGGCACCTGTGATGTAAGGAGGGACTATATTGCGGGCACCTGTGATGTAAGTAGAGACTCTGCTGGGGCACCTGTGATGTAAGAAGGGACTCTACTGGGGACACCCATGATGTTAGGAGGGACTCTACTGGGGGCACCTGTGATGTAAGAAGGGACTCTTCTGGGGACACCTGTGATGCAAGGAGGGACCCTACTAGGGGCACCTATGATGTAAGGAGGAACTATACTGGGGGCACCTGGCGTGAGGAGGGACTCTGCAGGGGGCACCCGATGTAAGGAGGGACTCTGCTGAGGGCACCTGATGTAAGGAGGGCTCTGCTGGGGGCACCTGATGTAAGGATGTACTCTGCTAGGGGCACCTGATGAAAGGAGAGACTCTACTGGGGGCACCTGATGTAAGGAGGGACTCTACTGGGGGCACCTGATGTAAGGAGGGACTCTACTGGGGGCATCTGATGTAAGGAGGGAGTCTACTGGGGGCATCTGATGTAAGTAGGAACTCTGATAGAGACACCTGATGTAAGCAGGGACTCTACTAGGGCCCCTGTGATGTAAGGAGGGACTTTACTGGGGGCCTCTGTGATGTAAGGAGGGACTCTTCTGGGGCACCTGTGATGTAAGGAGGCACTCTGCTGGGGACACCTGTGATGTAAGGAGGGACTCTGCTCAGGACACTTGTGATGTAAGGAGGGACTCTTCTGTGGGCACATCACAGGTGCTGGGGGCACCTGTGATGTAAGAAGGGACTCTTCTGTGGGCACATCACAGGTTCTGGGGGCACCTGTGATGTAAGGAGGGACTATATTGGGGGCACCTGTGATGTAAGGGGGGACTCTGCTGGGGCACCTGTGATGTAAGGAGGGACTCTGCTGGGGCACCAGTGATGTAAGGAGGGACTCTGCTGGGGCACCTGTGATGTAAGGAGGGACTCTACTGGGGGCACCTGTAATGTAAGGAGGGACTCTAATGGGGAGACCTGTGATGTAAGGAGGGATTCTACTGGGAGCACCTGTGATGTAAGGAGGGACTCTACAGGGGGCACCTGTGATGTAAGGAGGGACTCTACAGGGGGCACCTGTGATGTAAGGAGGGACTCTACTGGGGGCACCTGATGTAAGGAGGGACTCTGCTGGGGGCACCTGGTGTAAGGAGGGACTCTGCTGGGGGCACCTGGTGAAAGGAGGGACTGTGCTGGGGGCACCTGATGTAAGGAGGAACTCTGATGGAGACACCTGATGTAAGCAGGGACTCTACTGGGGCCACCTGTGGTGTAAGGAGGGGCTCTACTGGGGGCCCCTGTGATGTAAGGAGGCACTCTGCTGGGGACACCTGTGATGTAAGGAGGGACTCTGCTGGAGACACCTGTGATGTAAGGAGGGACTCTGCTGTTGGCACATAACAGGTTCTGGGGGCACCTGTGATGTAAGGAGGGACATTGCTGGGCACCTGTGATGTAAGGAGGGACTCTGCTGGGGGCACCTGTGATGTAAGGAGGGAATCTGCTGGGGCACCTGTGATGTAAGGAGGAACTCTGCTGGGGCACCTGTGATGTAAGGAGGGACCCTGCTGGGGCACCTGTGATGTAAGGAGGGACTCTGCTGGGGGCACCTGTGATATAGGGAGGGACTTTTGACAGACTCACCCAGGACAGAGGCTTTTGGAGGGGACTGAATGTGAGCCTCTTGCCTACAGATTATGGGCCCTGGGATTTGGGGTACCCTTGATGTGTTGTTACTTTGGCTTCGGGTCCTTGTCCCCAAGGACTCACCTGTCTGATGTCTGCTATAATGTGTTTAATGTAAATGAGTCTAGTCTGGCTTACCACGGTTTCTAAGGGTATTCCACACATTGTTGTTTGTTCTAATTAACCCTGTATTTATGTTTATGGTAATTGAAACGCTAACACCAGGTGTTTGGAGTATCTTTATCTGCTGATTGTTAAACTTTATGGAATACACGTGTTTCTATTGTGGTGTAGGATCTGGGCCTGCTGTATCTCCATCCCTCTTTCTTTTCTTCCTTCTCTCTCCTTCCCTCCCTATCTCTTTCTTTTACTCTCTCTCCCTCTCTCTTTCTCCCTCCATCCCTCGTTCATCTCAGACTCGAACCTCACCCCCTTTGAGCCACGCACAATATGTAGTTTAAACTACAGCCATTTTTCGCCACAGCGCGCTTCCAGCGCTGCATTTTTCTTCACCCCCAAGTGATGCCTACAAACGAATGCCTCGTCTCCTAATTATAATAAGACTCCGCCTACAGACAAAAAAGTGTCCCTATAAATTTTTTCACAATGTTGGCAACTATGAGCATGCTCAATTTCAATTCCCTTCTGAAGTAATCTATGCAATATTATACAATCTTATATATATCCTATATAACTATTGCATACATGTATTATCCAATATAACTATTGCATACATGTATTAACTTGCCTATCCCTATAAATTAGCTAGTCTATAAGAGTCTGATAAGCACAATGATATAACAAACACATCTGCTTAGTAAACAATGTTACATTTATTTCCCAAGACTAGGAATATACTAAACAACAGAATTAGGAAAACTAACATAAAGGTATTAAAAGAAATTACAATGTTACAAAGCTTACAATCAGAACACAATACAAGAATATACTTATCACATCCTCTAGACTGGATTCATCGGCTGGTCTCAAGATGTTGAAAGAGAGGGCCAGAGCCATAAGGCTTAGGCCCAAGCCATGATCCAAAGGGAAATGGGAAGAGGTTCAGGCCAAGGCCAGCATCGGAAGAGAGAGAGGGCAAATTGCCGGTGTGTGCTCCTTTTTACTCAAACATACACGCCCACTCGTAGCCACCCCCACTTGCCTCCTCCCCATAGATATTGCCAAGAGGTATTCCTAATATCTATCCATTCTCCAGGAAGCATGCTGTATTGTCCACTAGGGGGCAGCACTTGTCCATAAATCGCCACTGTCTGACCTGGGTCAAATCTTAGCTTAACCCATCAGTCATCTTGGCAGCAGTGGCTCTCTTTGAAGTTTTGTTTGCAAACGTGCTAATCAGGAATTCTCATAGACAGACCGGAGTCAGTATTGTCAAGCAGAGTTAGGCTTAATTGGCTACATTCCAACCTAGGCCCCCTGGCTGTATCAACCAGGAAGTAAACCTCCAGAAATATGATACTAATTCATGTTGAACTCCAACAGCCTCTAAGCTCTTTATTTCCTCGTTTTTCTTATGTGCGCAGCCCGCGTGACTATAAAGTCGCACATGTTGGCGTATACACAATGGTAAATGACACTCCCCTCCCTCCTCCTCCTCCTTGTCCTCTTATTGCTAAACATTGTGGGGTTGATATATAGTAAGAAATTAACAAAAAAGCTTAGTTTAAATATACATCAATATTAAATATATCAAATGTATTTGCTAATATCCGTAAAGTAAAAAAAAAAAAAAAAAAAAAAAAGCCTTGGATGCAGATGCCATCTAAACAAAGTGAAAGATAGTCTTTGTCAAGATAGTGTCTTTGTCAAGATAGTGTCTTTGAGCTGTAAAACAGTAGTAAAACAGGTTTTTGATATTTATAATTTAACCCCCTTCCTGCCCAGAGCACTTTTTACAATTTGCGTGGTCATGCAATGCTGTACTCAAACAAAATTTGTGTCCTTTTTTTCCCACAAATAGAGCTTTTTTTTGGTGCTATTTGATCACCTCTGCGTTTTTAATTTTTTTGCGCTATACACAAAAAAAAAGAGCGACAATTTAAAAAAAAAATAATATTTTTTACTTTTTGCTATAATAAATATCCCCCCAATTTAAAAAAAAATGTCTTCATCAGTTTAGGCCAATATATATTCTACATACTTTTGGTAAAAAAAAATCGCAATAAGCGTATACTGATTGGTTTGCGCAAAAGTTATAGCGTCTATAAACTATGGGAAGTTTTATGGCATTTTTAGAATTTTTTTTTTTTTTTTACTAGTAATGGTGGTGATTCTGGATTTTTAGCTGTATTACGACATTGCGGCAGACAGATCGGACACTTTTGACACATTTTTGGGACCATTGACATTAATACAGCAATCAGTGCTTTAAAAATGCACTGATTACTGTGTAAATGACATTGGTAGGGAAGGGGTTAACACTAGGGGGCAAGCAAGGGGTTAAATGTGTTCCCTCAGTGTGTTCTAACTGTATGGGGATAGGACTGAGTAGGAGAGGAGACAATTTGCTGTTCCTACATACTAGGAACAAACAACATGTCTCCTCTCCTCTGACAGCACAGGGGTTTGTTTGTTTACACACACAAATCCTCGTGCTTAGCGCTGATGCCTGCGATCGTCAGCCACGTGCATCGGGTCCCCCGCCGTGCAGTTGGCGAGCGCGCGTCCTCTGGAGGCTCTTAAAGGAACCCCGTATATATATGGGGTTTCGTGCTGTGGTGCCATTGTGCCGCAATATATGTACGCAAGCCGGTCGAGAACGGTTACTTTGAATTGCTCTTCTGAAACTGTGTTTTTAGTCATGTGAATGGCACAGCACCAATCAGGGCTAGGCAGACACAGACTCACATTGTAGAGAGCATACACCAGTGAGTAGTAGAAGCCCCTCCTAAAGATCTTTACCTGAAGATGTCAAAGAACAGGGAAAGATCATGTAATCACACATCAGTGCTGCAGGAATAGAGTACTTAGAGGATTTATTAACCACTTAAGGTCCACCCTATAGCAGTTTTACTGCCACAGGGCAGCAACTCTGCACCGGATCTTGTATATATGTGATGTGGCTCTGCCGGGTAACGGGCATAAATACGTGCTGCCGACGGCTCGCTTCCGCTGTAATTATACACAGCGGGAACTGATAGGGGGGTACCGCGGACTCCATGTTTGGTAAACAAGGCAGATCACCATTCTGTCAAGCAGGAACATAGATCCATGCCTTCCCCTGTTAAAAGCACCTCCCACAGTACACAGAAACACAGGCTAGGCACACAGTTAACCCTTTGATTGCCCCTGATGTTAACCCCTTCTCAGGCAGTGTCATTAGTACAGAGACAGTGCATATTGTTTAGCACTGATCACTGTATTAGTCTCACTGGTCCCCAAAAAGTATCTGTCAGTGTCATAATGTCCGCAGCAATGCAAAAAATGCAGAGGTGATAAAATACCACCAAAAGAAAGCCCTATTTGTGGGGAAAAAATTACATCAATTTTATTTGAGTACAGTGTTGCATGACTGCGCAATTGTCAGTTAAAGTAATGCAGTACCGTATCACAAAAAATGGCATGGTCATGAAGGGGGGTAAATCTTCGGGAGATCAAGTGGTTAAAAAAAACTAAATACAGTGGCATGATATATTGTATGTAGCAAGGTCCTGGGGCCCAAGAGGTCTAATGGTGACCTCAAGGGTTAGGGAGAGCTGACATCTTTTCTTGTAGAGTGGGTTACCAGGCATGGTGGGTGTGATGCAAGAAGAATAATGGGCGCCAGTCACTTTTTGAATGCAAACAAGAGATTTATTGTCTCTTAACAGAACTGGGGGAGAGAGGGTTAGGGCCAGGACACCCTTGAGTAGATGCAATGGTAATTGGCAGACTCTGAGACTTCTATAAGTAGACAGCTATACAATGGAAGGCCTCCAGCCGGATAACACTTCTGTATAGGTAGGGCCGCTGTCTCCTATGACAACTAATCTTGCAAAGTCACTAACGATAGTTGTACATAACTTTTGGTAACACAGAACAGTCCTTTTACTTATCTCACAGTATCCCACTGTAAGTCTTCACTCACTGAGCTCCCAGTCTCTCACTAGACTTCCAGATCCCATTCGTCACTGGATCCCCTGAGCTCTTCCACAGCTATCCCGCTGTATACTCCTCAAGCATCACCCCCACTATCCTGCTGGGTCCCTGGCTTGGTACTTGCTGATGCTTTCCCACTTCTCCACCGTCCCAGGCTGGTGAGAAGACTGCTCAAGTATTTGCTTCAGCTTACACTGTAGTCTCCGGTAACAAGGTGGATGGCCACTTAGTGGCGACAGCTTCCCCTCTACTTCCGACCACAACTGGTTTCCCCTACGGCTGAACCTTCTCAACTCGGTTGGACTCCAATCCTGCAGTCCCAACCTTACGCTGATTCTCCTGTACCTGGATAGGCCTCAGGCTTCCAGCCTAGCAGCCTGGGGCAACATAACACACGTCCACCTAGACAGCCATCTAGGTGGCACAGAACCCCGATCACCTGACTCCAGCCAAATATATAGGCTCTCCCAGCAGGCCAAGGGACTTAAAGAAACCCTTGCCTATTGGCTGAGACACCCCACCCATTCATGATCTGTCCTTACTATGCCCTTGTCTTATCTAATGTCACCAGCTACAATGCCACCTAGTGACAAGAGAGATAAGTGCAGCAATTCCAGAATTAGGGGAAAATCAGTGGATCTCCTAACAATTAGCCAGGAAAATCACTACCTGGCAAACTAAATTGGTTAGCAACCCTGCCTAAACACCAGGGTGCTACATCTAAATGATTCATGTGAATGAATTATGGCACGTAACACTTCTCTGTTTAGTATCGCTTTAAGATAGCTATGATCATGTATTACCAGAATAACATTCTACTACTAATCCTGTCTGAGTTTCAACATTTCCAAATCTCTTTTATTTTAGAATAAAGACTGTATTCCTGCCAGTCTAGTTTATCGACGCTCTTATCTCAACAATGATTTTACTTACCCCACCTATTTTATTTGGCAAGCTTTTATTATTGATGTAACTGGAGCACAGTTATTATGTAACCCAAGATTCAACTTTTTCTGCATTTATTAACAATTATACAGTATGTAAATTGCTTGTCATGAGCGTATTGTGTATGTAATTAAAAGATAAATACCTACCTTTTTTAATTGTTTTATTTTCAAGACCTACTTGATCTTTGATTAGCTCAGACGTTGATATATGTATAGACACAGAGGAAAGGAAACCTCCGTTTTTTTCTTTCCTTCGACTTCATAGTATCCTTCTGTTAAACTAAATTCCTGAGAAAGATATCTTTCATCATGCATGAGGTGACTTTCATAGTTTATCTTGGTTGCAGATGTGAATATCCCCATGTAGGTATCAGGTCCACAACTCAACTCAGAAAGATATAGATGTAAACCTAGCTGGAGCAAACTGGGAAGAAATGAATGGCAAATAACTTGCTAAAACGTAACTATATTCTAAATGTCAAACATCTTTCAAACGATTAAGATATATATTACTATGATACATCAGGAAATTAAAACATGTTTTAAAGCTCTTATTCCTTTTTTTTTTTTTTTTTTTTTAGGCCATTACGTTCGGGGTATCTGCATCTATGGAACAGGGGACTTGCAGTGGTTAATTAATGCCAATAGTATTTATGCCAACAAGTTTGAATGGAAATCTTATCCTCCGACACTAGAATGCCTAGAAATGAAGATACGAGAACGAGCGCTTAATCAGAGTGAGGTCACTGTGCAGCCTGACTGGTACCTCTAAGCAGTACATTCTGCAGAAAAAAAAATAGAAGAATTGATAAAAGTGCTCTAATATGGATAAGAGACACAGAGTACACAACTATCTCCTAACCGCTGTCCTTAAAAGGCAATTTGAAGTCAAGAAGCAGATACCATTAAGCAACTTCCTCCTTTTAAGCATTTGTGAAGGGTTTATTGTTCACAATGCTTGTACCATTATCTTTTCTACTTGTGTTAAGAAGCTATGATTATATTATGCTGCTATTAGATGCAGTTCTTATGAAATGGATTGCATCTATATCATGCCGATATTTGTGTTATATGGTGTCAGCCTGCACAAAGAAGAGGAACATATTAGCAGTTAGATTGTATGTTTGCAAACAGGACCTACAAATGAAGCATAGCAATGGCGTGTTCAGACTAAGATGACTAACAGACTGGAAAGCATCCAGTCTATATACTGTAATTCTTACAGGCATTATAAACTCCTCGTAGGAGTAGTTTAACATCCTCACCCACACCTTTGTCTATAGAAATAATAATGTATATAACCCCTTCACGCCGACCGTGCGCAAATTTGCATTCATGGCTTGAAGGGGTTATACTGGGACCTGGTACGGTTTTTTAGAGCGGGTGGTCAGCTCTATAGTAGAGCTGCATGATTAATCGTTAAGAATCGTTATCGCAATTTTTTTCCCCGTTGCGATCTTGACAAAGTATTTTCCGATTCTTTCTATGCAGGGAATTCTCTCTGCTAAAGTTGACAGCTGTTAAAAGAAAGGGGAAGAAAAAAAAAAAAAAAAACAGGCAGTCTGCCAAGAATAACAACATTCTTCAGCAGTGGAACTTAAGTATAAACATTGTAACAATTTGTCCTTTAGATCAAAGGAATACATTTTGCTGTGTAAATGAGGGAAGTTTAACTACTTAAACACTAAATCTTTTTCTGACATTTGTTGGTTTCAAATTAAAATCTTTTTTTTTTTTGCTAGAAATTTTTCTAGAACCCCTAAACATTTTTTATATATATATATATATATATATATATATATATATATATATATATATATATATATATATATAATTTTTTTTAGTAGAGACCCTACAGAATAAAATGATGGTTGTTGCAATATTTTATGTCACACTGTATTTGCGCAGCAATCGTTCAAATGCAATTTTTTGGGAAAAAATTACAATGAATTAAAAAAAAAAAAACTAACCAGTAAAGTTAGCCCAATTTGTTTTGTATGTGAAAGATTTTACGCTGCGAGAATCGTGAGAGAATTGTGATCTTTTTATTCTAAGCAAAAAAATCGTAATTCTCATTTTGGCCAGAATTGTGCAGCTCTACTCTATAGTGATAACAACCGATGTGGCTTCAAAAATGCCATGGCATAACTAACATGAAAACTGGGTACAACACTTGTGGGGCGGTGCAGTGGCAGTAAACACTCAGATTCCAGTTACAGTAGCAGAACTGTATTGTAGTTGATTGAAGTTCAAAAAAAAACAACTACCTAATGAAACTAACTAGTGTCGGGTGATTGTATATAGTGTATACCACATGACTAATGCAGAGTTGCAATGCAAGGAGATCAGCTAAAAGTAGTCGGATCTTTATGTGCGTTATAATTAATCGAAATTAGTCGATAAATCGATTAATCGAACACGAAAATTTTAATCAGTAACAGCCCTATTATATATATATATCAATATATGTTTGGGGGTTCTAAGTAATTTTATAGCAAGAAATACTGATTTTAACTTGTAAGCAACAAATGTCAGAAATAGGCTTAGGCGTGAAAGGGATAAAAAATGTTGAAAAAAATAAATATAACACATTGAATTTTTCTGCAACATTTATAGTCCATCGCACTTAGTATACTGTCTAAGTCAATGGGGTTGACTTACTAAAAGCAAATAGACTGTTCACTTTGCAAGGGAAGTTGCACCATGCAAGAGGATTTTTCCAAGAACTTAGTTAATGAGGTGAAGTTCTGCTGACTTCCATTATGCAATCATGTGTGAGCAAAAATACTTTTTTTTTTTTTTTCTTGCATGTCAATGGGTATTTTTTGCAATGTGAAACTGCACAACATTCACTAAACTCTGAGGAAGATTCCCCTGCAAAGTGAAAAGTCTATTTGCCCTGAGTAAATCAACCCCAATGTGTCCCAGATTTACAAGTAAAGTAAAAAAATAACCATGGTTATAACACTGTTCTCCACATGAAGAGTGATAGACGCTTGCCCGGTGCCGCAAAATTCACTTGACTCTTATTTGCCTGTCTCTGAGCCCACAGGCTGATAAACTGCATTTGTTTACTGCTTCATATGAAAAGTAGCAGAAGCTGTCAAATGCTATATACAATGCTTCCATCAAGGAAACAATGTAGCATTAAGGCCTGGTTCACACTTATGCATTTTTTAGTGCATTTTCAGTTTTGCAGAAACACACTACAGTCCATTCAACATGGTTTCCTATGGGTCACGTTCACTTCTGTGCATTTTATGGAAAGTGCCAGGGACTTTTTTCTGGTTTTTGGTTCCATAGGCTTCAATGGATCAAAAATGTGTATTGAAAAACGCAAACTGCAATCTGCAGAGATGTGAACCAGGCCTAAAACATTGGGTTTGATTTGCTAAAACTGGAGAGTGCAAAATCTAATGCAGCTCTGCATCGAAATCAATCAGCTTCCAGTTTTTTTTTATTTTTTTTGTCAAAGCTTAACTGAAGAAGCTGACTTGCTACCATGCACGAGCTACACCAGATTTTGCACTCTAGTTTTAGTAAATCAATCCCATTATGTCTTTTATTCATCTGTTTTATCTTTTAATATGATTAATCTTGTTCTGTATCACTGTAAAGAACCAAATAACAATGTATTCATATATAGCACAAGTACCAGTTTCAAAGTTCGTAAAAAAAAAAGAAGAGAAATATAAGTTAAAAAGAAAACAAACAGTCCAATATATCAAGGACTAGCTAATGTTCCTGACATTAAAACTGTAAGACCCCATACACACTATTTGATTTTCTGCAGATTTTTGTCTTCAGATTTACCAAAACTATATAATATGAGGTCAAACCTTAAGAGTTTCAATTTGTATGCAATCAGGCAGGCCCTTGCACTACATGGTTTTGGTAAATCTGAAGACAAAAATCAGCAGAAAATCTAATAGTGTGTGTATAGGTTGTAATCCTAGCCATTTGACAGATTTTTGTGATTTGCCTCAAGGGCATAACTTAAATGATTTCAGCTCCTCCCACCTCAAGCAACCAGAATTGCCATTGGGGGTGAGCACTGGGGGGTTTGCTTCAGAGCCTTACCAGGAATAAACGGATGCTTACCTTGTCTGTTGGTCAAGGCCTGCTTGAAGTATGTATGCACTCTGTACTTCATCAGGTATGCAGATTCAAGTTAGGCAGTAGCATACCTACACTGTGTACTACTGGCCATCCATCCACTGGTCAACAAAGAAGGCTTGTAGTTTGCAGGAAGCAGTATAAAAGCTTCCTGGAATCCCATGTTAGTTGTTCAATCATGGATTTGCCAGAGAAGCTCCTCGGAAAAGAATAAACAATTCTAGCATAGTCCTGGAGAATGTATATGCTGAGAGAGTTGGCATACCTTATTTTATCTCCAATGGGTCATAGCACCATTTTTTTCCAGGAAAAAGACCTTTTAGTGGTGCTAAAAAAGGTTAAACTTAACCACAGCACCACCAGCAGCTTATACTTGCCTTCTCTTCCCCCTACTGATGCTCTATTTTTATCTCCAGAAATGAAGAAAATGACCTGGTATTTCCAGGTATGTGGAGCATGTAACTCACACCTTACACCACTTGACATTGATGACACTTGGTAATTGACTGCTCAATCACCCAGTGCTCCCGCATGGGGTGGGGGGGGGCCTCCCCTGGAACTTTTGCAGGGCTAATTCTGGTCACTACTGGAAGAACGTAAGGATAAGCTGATAGTGGGGATGCAGTTAAAGAGAACCTGTTGCATTGTCCAGCATGGGAAAATACATTGGTTCACTAGAATGTTTTCTAGTCACTAATACAAGGTAAAAAAAAAAAATTACTTGTTGCCAGAAAGTATCCTAATCTATTTATTTGATGTTTATGAGGGGTCTCAATTTAAAGTATATTCTTCTTTCACGGCCAAATTGGGATAAAACCTACTTTATATTTGTTACATATTCTCATTCACATAGCATAACTATTTAATAATTGCAGCTTACCTTTTTTTAAATGTCCCAACCAGTGCCTAAGAGACTCAGCTTGTCTTTAGGAAATATTTACTCTGAGATCGTTCAAACACACTAATGCCCTGTACACACAATAGGATTTTACGATGGAAAATGTGTGATAGGACCTTGTTGTCGGAAATTCCGACCGTGTGTGGGCTCCATCCCACATTTTCCATAGGAATTTCATAGGAACACACAAAGTTTGAGAGCTTGCTATAAAATTTTCCGACAACAAAATCCGGAAATTCCGATCGTGTGTACACAAATCCGAAGCACAAAGTGCCACGCATGCTCAGAATAAATTAAGAGACGAAAGTTATTGGCTACTACCCCCTTTATAGTCCCGACGTATGTGTTTTACGTCACCGCGTTCAGAACGATCGGATTTTCCGACAACTTTGTGTGACCGTGTGTATGCAAGACAAGTTTGAGCCAACATCCATCGGAAAAAATCCATGGATTTTGTTGTCGGAATGTCCGATCAATGTCCGACCGTGTGTACAGGGCATTAAAGTCAGCAATGAGGCATTCTCCTGAAAAATATCTAAAGGGTAAGCAATACTAAAAAGAAAAATGGTATGCTGTTTGAATGGGATCACATAAAAACTACAATGGGTGTTTTTCAAATTTGACTGCAAACATGGAAATATACTTTAAGTCTCAGTGATGTCCGTGACTTCTATTGAAGGGCATTGATTTTTCGAAATGTTGTTTAAGCACACAAACCAAGTCCCTTACTCATTAAAATAATGTTTTCAGTCACAGAAAAAAAGATGTTGTAACATGATAATGTAACCACGCTTAAGGTTAAAAAGCAGTGGAGCTGTTTGTTTCCTTATATATTTTATACGTTTATATTTTTTTATAAAAAAATGTTCTTAACTGATACTACTGAAGATAAAAGTAAGATTAATATATATGGTACTGTAGTTTGCGTTTGGTAACGCAATGTGATTCTGGTGTTTTCCAACCAATGCACCTGAATCGTCATTTAATAATACCTAAGCTATTCTGATTTTTGTCACTCCAATTCTTAGTATTTGCATTCCCTAAACATTCCAGAAACAAGTTTGCCTTGCGTAAATAGAAAAGTGGCATACATTTCAAGAAGTACCGCTTGTCTGGGCAATATTGCCATCCTAGCTGTGTACAAAAGACATTCATGGGATGCCATAATCTGTTTAAAGCTGCACTGTTGTAATACTATATGCACTGATATTGCTGCTGAAAGAGAAGATATTTAATTTATGAGAACTGAGTAAAATATTTAATAGGTATTTTATTAGCAAAGATTTATCAGGGCATTATGTAAATTATACTTACTTAATTATACTTTATATTTATACTAAAACATCAAAATGCTCATGCAAGCGCATTACAGTATCAGAAAGACTCTTACCAGGGAAGTGCAAGTGCATTTAATATCTCCTATAAATAATGCACACATTTTCATTCATATGTTCATATCGTTCAGTGCACTTTAAATACTTTTTATTTTAGTGGTTAGTAGGCATTGTAAAAATTACAAGAACACTGGAATTGATTAACATCAGAGTAAAAGATATACCCCATAATCGGTGATTACAATGTAAGGAGGAAAAAAATGGAAACAGCAAGATCAAAACATTATCATGCTGTGGGTTTAAATAACGAAGACAATACACAGAGATAAGACCTCTTACAACTGTACTGATGTATGACCAGACATTCCTGGCACAAAAAAACCCAAGGATAGACTGTATATCTCTTGTGCGTATTTGCGAGTATGCACACACATGCATAAAAATTCTTATAGCTTTATTTAACCGCTTCCCGACCGCTGTACGACGATATATGTCAAAAGAGCATACAAGTACGTCCCTCTTTAAGAAGCGGCACTGCGGGTGCACAAGCGCCACGTTCTACGTGATCACGGACTCGATGTCCGCCGGGTGCCCGCGATCGTGTCACAGAGAGGTAGAACGGGGAGATGCCTTTGTAAACAAAACATTTCCCCATTCTGCCTAGTGTTATGACAGAGATCACTGCTCTCTGTCATCGAGAGGCGTGATTGCTGTCATGTGTGTTGAAGCCCATTCCCCCCCCCCCCACACACAGTTAGAATCACTCCCTAGGACAAACTTAACTCCACCCCTAGTGGTTAACCCCTTCACTGCCAGTGTCATTTACACAGTAATCAGTGCATTTTTATAGCACCGATCGCTGTATAAATGACAATGGTCCCAAAATAGTGTCAAAAGTGTCCGATGTGTCCGCCATAATGTCGCAGTCACAATAAAAATCGCAGATTGCCGCAATTACTAATAAAAAAAAATTATTAATAAAAATGCCATAAAACTATCCCCTATTTTGCAGACGCTATAAATTTTGCGCAAACCAATCAGTATATACGCTTATTGCGATTTTTTTTTCCCAAAAATATGTAGAAGAATACATATCGGCCTAAACTGAGGGAAAAAAAACGTTTTTTTAGATTTTTTCGGGGGATATTTATTATAGCAAAAAGTAAAAAATATTGCCTTTTTTTAAAAATTGCTGCTCTTTTTTTGTTTATAGCGCAAAAACTAAAAACTGCAGAGGCAATCAAATACCATCAAAAGAAAACTCTATTTGTGGTAAAAAAAGGACGTCAATTTTGTTTGGGTACAGCATCGCACGACCGCGCAATTGTCAGTTAAAGCGATGCAGTGCCGAATCGCAAAAAAAAGTGGAAGGGGGCAAATCCTTTCCGGGGCTGAAGTGGTTAATAAAGCAAATGTGGCATATATGCGTATTTGTGCGTATTTGTGCATATACGTGCAAACATACTGACTGGCAACTCAGATTTCTGTATTTCTTTTTTTAAGATCTAAAAAACAAAGATGTGATCTTGAAAACAATGGGCTGCATTCAGATCAGTAGAATAAAAAATGCCTGTATGTGTAAAGTGTGCAAGAGGCCTAATGCTAGAATTAAAATTACTTGCAAACTTCCAAAAAAAAAAAAGAAGAAAAAAAAAGGTAGAGTGATGTGTTATTGCAGTTTCCACTTTGAAACAATCAGGTCAAACAATAATAAAAAATACCCATGTGCACATAACCGTAATTTTTGAAAAATGTATTTACTATAAATATGTTGATATATTTTATCAAGTGCAATTTTAAATGTTAAGCTTAAATTTATGACAAATACAGACAAATTATAAAAAAAATTGTCTACTTTAGTTTAGGCCCCGTTCACACCTGAGTGATTTTCAGCTTGTAAAATGCTCATCTCTGAAGCTCCAAAACGCCCAACAAGCAAAATCCCATTAATTTCAATGGTCCCTGTTCACATATGAGCGTTCTGTCGCCTCAAGCAAAACGCCTGAAGCTCAAAAAAGTACATGAGCTTCTTTTTGGCAGATTACAAGCCTTTTTGGCCCCATAGACATCAATAGAAACGCCTGACTTGAGCAGAAAAACGCTCGTAAAACGTTCAAATAGCAGCTTTCCACCCCTAATTTTCTCTCCCTCTCCTCGCTCTAGTGCTCTCTATTGGCTAAACAAAAATGCCTAAACCTGTAAAATTCTTGTAATACACTTGTAAAATGCTTTAAAAAAGCTTAAAAAAATGCAGAAAAACGCCAGTTAATCGATACCCTCAGGTGTGAATGGAGTCTTAAAGAGATCGTGTCACTGGTGTTATGGGGGTAAACTGCTGCAGGTACATACAGTAAGCTTTGCACATACCTGCAGCAGACTCCCAAACCTTCTTGTCACAGGCCGCTCTGACTGGCTAGACCTGTTAGAACAGCCCGGCAATCGCCCATGGCAGGAGCGTTTTGGAGGCTCCCGCAGTTAGACCCCTTTCACACTGGGGTGGTTTGCAGGGACTGTTTCGCTAAAAACAGTGCCTGCAAACCAACTCGAAACAGCCGCTGCTGTGTCTCCAGTGTGAAAGCCCGCGGTGCACTAGCAGGATGTTGATTACCAATATAAAATCAAATACTCCTAGATGTCAAAGTGGCAACATTATACACAGGGTCACTGTGCCCCCCCAGCATCTGTAAATTGCTTATTTGTATTACCGTTATGAGGCCTTATGTGTGTTATTTTCAATCTGTGTGCAGGGTTAAAAGCATGGACGGTTGTGTTGTCAACCAGTTGACTTTACAGTTAGGCATATTTTTTTGCCTCAAAATAACTTTTGATTCTGCTTAAATTAGTAGGTCTTTTTAACCCTTGCTTCTCTATTCTTTTTTTTTTTTTTTACAAAGGTTGTACGCAACTCTTTAAATCTGCTTCATGGGAATCCAGTATTTAAAAAACCAATGGGATACTCTCAATTATCAGTAGCATATAGCTGATTTTTGCATTCACTGGTTGTATGATGTTCACTTGTTGTATGATAGTTAACTCAGAACTAACCACACAACTTGCACTGAATTAGGTTTGCGCATTGCTGTAATGCAGCCACACAGCTGTCATACAGGGTGTTAAGCTCGGCAGATTGCATTGAAGTCTTGCAGCATATGTGCTAGTTGCAGTTTATTTAGTAACAGGGCAAACAGAATTGCTTTACTGTTATGCCCCGTACACACGGTCGGATTTTCCGACCGAAAATGTGTGATAGGACCTTGTTGTCGGAAATTCCGACCGTGTGTAGGCTCCATCACACATTTTCCATCAGATTTTCCAACACACAAAGTTTGAGAGCAGTCTATAAAATTTTCCGACAACAAAATCCGTTGTCGGAATTTCCGATCGTGTGTACACAAATCCGACGCACAAAGTACCACGCATGCTCAGAATAAATAAAGAGATGAAAGCTATTGGCCACTGCCCCGTTTATAGTCCCGACGTACGCGTTTTACGTCACCGCGTTCAGAATGATCAGATTTTCCGACAACTTTGTGTGACCGTGTGTATGCAAGACAAGTTTGAGCCAACATCCGTCGGAAAAAATCCTTTTGTTGTCGGAATGTCCGATCAATGTCTGACCGTGTGTACGGGGCATAACTCAAAGCAAAAATTTAGAAAGAGTTTTCATAGCCTTTCTCGTGTCTGTTAATTCATCTCTTCTGCTAAGGTGCCATTCCCGAGTGCATGGAGAGTTTTGTATCATTGTTTTTAAAAGTACATTTCTCACCTATATGTTTTTGCTTTTTTTATCTGCAGTTTTTTGCATGCATATTTCCCAAAGAAATACATTGTACAGCATTTTAAACATGATTTGCATATCAATGCATGACTTATCACCTATATACATTAAGAAACCATGTTAAAATAAACTCCAACCAAAATGTTTTTCTGTGTCTGGGTGGAGTGTTGTCGGGTTAGAACCTCCGTAAGGTAGGATTTCACCTCATTTTGGGCAGATTTCTGCTCCTTTTCTCTGTGACAGAAAGGAAAGAAGGATTTCCTCATTGGGAACACAGATGGCAATAGCAATAAAAACCCAATAGAGGTCCTAATGCTTACACAATCTAGTTAAAACTAAAAAATGTAGTATCCGTCCTACTTTAAAATGAATCAAGCGGATCAAAAACATAATCAAAAGAGTTTGTTTTGTTTTTTTTAGTTTTGGGTAGAGGAGTTAAAGCATATGTCAAGGCAAAATTAAAACCTACTGTATGCAGTCCATCACTGCAATACATGCACATTTCCCCATGTTTTATCCCATTGAATATCTTGCAAGTACAGCATAATACCTGTTGGTCTGCCAGAAATGCTCCAAGCTCCTAATTGTGTATAGTATGCTGACAACACACAGACTTTTTTTAGACTGGGTGATGTCAGTCCACTGTCTTCCTATCCACAACATACAGAACTGATTGACTTGTAGTTCAAGTTAAGAACAGAGAGGGCTAAATAGTCTCTTTGCAATAACATTGGCTGATAATACAGGACACAGAACAGCTCTGAACTTTTGACAAGATCAACAGGTATTTTTTTTACCTATATTTTAAAACAGATATAATAAAATGTTTCAAATTGTTACGGTTTACATACACTTTTACATTTCTGTGATATCTTTACTTCTATCTGTGACCTCACTGGGGAGATTTTCCCTTACTTTTCTGTACCTGTGATACCCATACTAAAAAAAGGGGATTCAGGCCTTACCAGGCCAGGAGGGTATAGGCAACAATAAAAAAACATTTCTAGACATTCTAAGTCCAACCATAGATTATGACCAAGCCAGGAAAACAGTGATTATTGTTAGCAGCTGCTAATAGTCGCGTGTAAAAATCTGACATGCTGATTGTACCTAAGTCAATTGATGGATCAACTTGGTACAATCAGCCTGCCCGTAGATGGTTCGAATCTCGGCCACTCAAACCATCTACAGTATGGCCAGCTTAATCCTTCCTCATCCTACTGAAAATCTGTTCTCATTAAGGGGAAGCTCCGCTCTTCCTCCTCCTCACATTTGGTGCATAATTTTTTTTGGGGGGGGAGCAAATACCTGGTTTTGACAGGTACCTGCTCCCACTGTTGGATCGCTGCGGTGATCTGAGTGGAAGTTCTGCCCCCCCTCTTCCTAAGAAGCCGAAAGCTGCAGGACCATTCAGATAGCCCACAGCTGGCACATAGGCAATGAGGAAGTTTCTTCACCAGGCTTTGGTCCCCGACGCTGGCATACTAACCGTGGGCAGCCGTCTGTGACTGCTTGCCTGCTACCCACAGTTAGGATGCCAGCATAGGGCACCAAAGCCTGGTGAAGAAACTGGTTGGGTGAGGACAGCGCCAGATCCTGGGACAGGTGAGTGTCTGTTTATTGAAAGTTAGTTTTTGTAGCTGCTGACTTAGAATTTTTAAACAGACGACTGAAGAATTGCTTTAAGGAGATTCCCCTGCTCTGACAGGATGTGACTTGAATCTCACCAGTGGGGTCACTTACAGAATCTTCCCAATAGGGACACCTGACAGGGTTTCTATCCACAATTTAAATGAAAGGTTTTGGCTGAATTTGGGCTATAAGACCCTCAAATGTTGTTGTCAAGAGTTGATGCATACCACTAATGTGCTGTGTATCCCAGAACCATATTGACTACAAGGCAAAATTGGTAACATTTAGTTGCTGCCAGTCATTGATACCAGTCATATTGGTCTGCATTGTTTATCAATTAAAACAAATACCAGTTGTTTTGTTACAGTTACATTTACAATTTAAGTGAACCGTTGGAACATATCATGGCCAATTGCAGCACATTACATTTTCATAGACTAGGCTATTTAGTTTTGTTGTCTTTTTCAGTGCTACTACAGTTGGGTGTTACTGTGAAATTTTAAAGCTTTGTACATATTCCAATGATGCACTAGAGTCAAGCTTTTCCTTCTTTAGAATTCAAACTATGTATTGCACTGAGTAATCAAGTATTGTGTGATAAAAGGACTCTGGTTTTATTATGACTGTGATAATTATTGTTCATCTGAATATATTTATTTAAATACTGTAAATCGAATTAATTTATAATGGTGAAAAAATATAGCCATAATAAAGTGTTTACAATCAGTTTTATGAAGGAAACCCATTACACAGTACATATACTGTACAATGTGTGAATATTTAAACAATTTTGAGACTGAAACGGTTGTAGCACCATTTGGCATAGGATGTCATACTGTGATGTGGCTTTCACTATACCTTTAAGCACAACTCCAAAGAGTTGCAAATTGCACATGTGTTGTAGCACTCCTGCATGCCCTAAATGTTTCCAATATTAATTGCACAGTTACAGTATTTTTTTTTATTAGACATTCCATCCTTCATCTGGTTGAATTGTAGGGGCTTCTGCTATAAAAAGACTATGTGCCTCAGAAAAGCCTGCAACTTGCCTGTGTCACCTTCAAAATGCAATGTCTACTTGATGATACTATTGTGACAAATAAAACAAATTGAACGACACTTGTGGTGTGCTCTTAATTTCTTTATCTTCCTAGGTCACCCAAGCCCGTCACCATCCTGGCATTTAAAAAATAAATAATAAGGTGGGTTGAGAGCCTAACCCCATCTTCTTCTACCATCTTTAACCTTTCTATTGGTCGGTGAAGCTGCACATGACACCAAAAGAGCAATAGCAAGTTTTAGAAGATGAATTGGTAGGCCAATACTTGCCAGAATGCCCTGGTATGAACTGGCTTGCAAACACTAGAGAACCTTCTTCATGGTGTCTGAGTTTAGGTAAGTATATTTACTTTAGTTTTGCTTAATTTGTAGGCAAACAAGGTATTTCTCATTTCCACTGTCCTTATTTTAACACCACAATTATATTCAATGATGGTCATTTATCAGAAAATTATCCAGCCACTTAAAGCAGAGTTCCAACCTGTAAAAAAAATAAATAAATAAAAGTCAGCAGCTACTAAAATCCTTGCTTCCTGCTTAAACATGGTCATACTTTCCCTAATTCACCCTGATCAAACAGGCTTTATGCGGGGAAAGAATACTGCTATGAATATTAGATGCCTATTTATGAAATTACAGGCGTCTCATGAGGAACTAGGTACACGGGTGGTAGTAGCTTTGGAGGCTGCCAAGGCTTTCAGTTCAGTAGAGTGGAATTACCTATTGGAATGCCTGCAAAACTTTGGGTTTGGCCCAAATTATATTAGTGACCTAAAGTCTGAATATTTGTAAATGGATGGCTATTAGATCAATTTTCTTTGGAGAGAGGCCCCCGTCAAGGCTGTCCTCTCTCCCACCTTTTATATGTATTGGCAACTGAGCCCCTAGCCATTGCCATTAGATCTGACCCAAATATCACTGGGCTAAAAGTTGGAAATATTACAGAAAAAATTGGTCTCTATGTTGATGATACAATTTTATACTTAGCAGACCCTGGACCCTCATTACAAGTGGCACTACAGACAATAGAAAGTATAGGGAGACACTCAGGTTGCATATCAACTGGTCTAAATCCCAAATTTTTCCCCTTGATCACTTTCCCCCCTCTCCAATACACAGCCCCTCTTCCTATACCCAGGGTGTCCACTATTAAATATCTAGGGGTGGTGGTCACTAGACAGCTTAAAGACTACTCTCTCAATATGGAATCCCTTTTTACACTGGTAAAAACTAAAACACATCTGGGCCAGGCTGCCACTGGGTGTGATGGGTTGAATAAACCAAATTAAAATGATACTCATACCCAAGACACTGTATCGAATGTGGCATGCTCCCCTCTATATACCCTAAAAATTTTTAAGACTTTAGAATCTATCCTTAATTCTTTTGTCTGGGGACATAGTGGTCACAAATTAGCTTGGGTAACCCTTAAAAACCCCACTTCCCTATGTGGAGCTGCTCTTCCTGATTTTCATGACTTTTACCTAGCCTCTCAACTTTCTAATTTCTATTATTTTGATAAAACTGATCTTCAACGTTATCAGTCTTTGGTTTGTCGCAATTCTGACCACCCTGTCTACACTCCCCTAAAGGCCATTTTTTGTGGGAATTCACATCAGGGTCCCCCTCGATATAATGATGGGGTACTCTTACACCATCATTCAATATGGTAGCTTGCATTACATAAACTTAGTGTACAGTCAATACATTCTCATACTCCTTTATGGTTCAATAACCACCTACCAGAATTACTTACCATTCCGGACCTTATAGTGTGGGCTACTAAGGGCATATTATACCTACACCAAGTTATG
The DNA here is from genome assembly GCA_037952925.1 of Lithobates clamitans. NCBI lineage: Eukaryota > Metazoa > Chordata > Amphibia > Anura > Ranidae > Lithobates > Lithobates clamitans. The sequence goes on along the minus strand of JBBGZY010000135.1, from coordinate 376,772 downwards.
ACCACTTCCGGACCCAAAACATTTAAGGAGGAATTTTCTCTCCCTAATCATCTCCTCTTCCGATATCTACAGCTTTGGCACGCCCTGAAAACTCAGTTACCATTACAAATCTCTCCTTAACTACCCCCCGATATTAGATACTATATTTGGAGCAGAACCCACCAAACTAACCTCCACCCTGTGTTCCACTATTCGTCTCCCTCAAGCCACAACATTGGCTTATAAATCTAAATCTAGATGGGAGTCTGATATTGGAATTATAGAGGATACTGATTGGGAGGAAATCTTGGAGAACACTAATTCAGTCTCCCCCAAATTATCGGACAGATTAACACAATTGTATATATTGCACCGGCATATAATCGCTTGCTACCAACCCACATGCAGTCCACTTTGCCCACTATGCGCCTCTGCATCTGGTTCCTTCTATCACTTAATATGGAGTTGCCCGATCATACATGCTTTTTGGCTCCAGGTGGTTCACTTTTTACATGATGTGATGGGCTCACCAGCGGTCTTAGACCCTAAGGGTCCTTTCACACTGGGGCGGTTTGCAGGCGCTATTGCGCTAATAATAGCGCCTGCAAACTGACCCGAAAGTGACGCTGCTTTGATTCCAGTGTGAAAGTACCGGGGGCTTTCACACTGGAGCGGTGCGCTAGCAGGACGGTAAAAAAAGTACTGCTAGCAGCATCTTCGGAGCGGTGAAGGAGCGGAGTGTATACCGCTCCTTTACCGCTCCTGCCCATTGAAATCAATGGTACGGCGCAGCTATACCGCTGGCAAAGCGCCTCTGCAGAGGCGCTTTACGGTGGTTTTTAACCCTTTCTCAGCCGCTAGCAGGGGGTAAAACCGCCCCGCTAGCGGCCGAATACCGACGGTAAAGCGCCACTTACAATAGCGACGCTTTACTGCCGACGCCATCCCCACCCCAGTGTGAAAGGGGCCTAAGTTGTGTTTGCTGGGCCTACTCCCAGACTTAGAAATAGAGAAATTCCTTGCTATCTTTTTGACTGAAACACTTTTCATGACAAAGAAAACAGGGGCACGGAACTGGATACAGGCAATACCCCTAAGATCCATGGTTGGAAAAGAGAAGTGAACAACACCCTGCCTTATAAAAAACTGATCTTTATGAACAGAGGCTGCCCACCTAAATATTGTAAGATATGGGACAGATGGATATCTGATGGCGAGACACGCACCTAATGGACTGAGCTTTATTATAACTATTAGAATCGGTATCTTACTTTACATGTGACTGTAACCCACTATAAACTACCCTATATACAGTCTATTTTATGACATTGGCTTTGTGAAACCGTGAAGAAATTTGCGTTGATCTTTTTTATCTGCAACCGTTATTCCTATTTTTCCTTTTGTTTTGTCTGATCATTGTACCACCTACCTTTTCTTAATAAAGTTGATTATTCCCCAATTAAAAAAAAAAAAAAAGTCAGCAGCTACAAATACTGTAGCTGTTGACTTTTAATATAAGGACACCTATCTGTCCAGGGATCTCACGATGTGGGCACCCCAGGCCAATCCGTCCATCAGCTCCAGTGCAGGAGCTGGTATTGCAAGTAAGGGAAATTGGCAATGAAGCCTTCAGGCTTGCATGTGCGAGTCGTGCTGCGCTTTATGAATGGTCCAGTCGTTTTCTGGGACACACACAGTTCACAGAAGGCAGCGGGGGGAAGGAGGAGGGACATGACCAGATCGCCGTGTGGCGATCTTACCAGGAAGTGGGAGCAGGTACCTGTCAAAACAAGGTACCCTTCCCACCAAAGAAGCGCCAAATGTGGCAGTGGAGGGGGGAGGGTGCGAACAAGCGGACCTTCCCGTTTTGGGTGGAGCTCTGCTTTAAACATGCTTTGTACACCTAATACATACAGTACATCTGCTCTTAAATATGCCAAATGATCTAAACACAATCTATGGAGATTGTGCCAACTCTTAATTCATGATAGGATGTAAGGGGAAAGTGCAGGACACATTCCAGCTTATCTAAGAACTTTGTGCCACATCGTTTATCTATCGGGTGTGTCTAAGCTGAGCCAGCCTATCACAAAAACCAAGAAATATTAATGTGCATATTGTTATCATTAGCCTCAAATGAATTACATATTTAAAGGTCACTTTTTATAGCACAGTCAGAATGATATACAGTATTTATCAACCATCTGGCATCAAAACCCTTGTCCTAGCAACAAGAACATTTTATTACCTGTTTGAGTTGTGCTTAGTTTTAGGCCAGTGGTGCCCCAAATGTTGGTGTGACATTGTTTTAGGAGCAAAGAGGACAATTTGTCACTCACTGTTAGTGGACTCACAGCATAAAAAAACTGTGGCACAAACAGAATTGATAAGAATGTGAGGATTTAAAGAGGAACTTCAGTCCCCTTCATCGTGGCTCCGCCCGCTCCACCCGCTCCACCAGAGCCACTATTTTTGAATGAATGGCAAGTGGGCAGATGTGCCAAAGAGCTCTGCTTGGCCTTCGGGATCTGACAGAGCTCTGCAGTGTATTCCCCCTCATGCTGAGCTGTTTTCATGCCTGCTCAGGTAAAGAGATGCTCAACACCCTTCAATGCGATGTCCCTGTACGCTGTCGCTTGGAAACCCACTGGTGTGCAGATGTGCGGAAGGTCTCTGCTGGGTTCAGAAGCCTGACAGAGCCCTTCAGCACATCTGTGCCCACGGTGTGCAACCTCATTCTCACCCAGGCAAAAAAATATAAAAAAAAGAAAAAAAAACACTAATATACACTCACCAGCCACTTTATTAAGTACACCTTGCTAGTACCAGGTTAGACCCCTTTTGCCTTCAGAACTGCCTTAATACTTCATGGCGTAGATTCAACAAGGTGTTAGAAACATTTCTCAGAGATTCTGGTCAATATTGACATGAAAGCATGACGCAGTTGCTGCTGATTTGTCGGCTGCACATCCATTATGCGATTCTCCCGTTCCACCACATCCCAAAGGTGCCCTATTGGATTGAGATCTGGTGACTGTGGAGGCCATTAGAGTACAGTGAACTCATTGTCATGTTCAAGAAACCAGTGGTGAGATGATTTGAGCTTTGTGACACCGTGCATTATCTTGCTGGAAGTAGCCATCAGAAGATGGGTACACTATACAGGCAGTCCCCGACTTATGAACAACAATACTTACTAACGGCCTCAATCCCGGCTGCTTGTGCTCCACGCTGGTCCTGGATACCTCCGAGCAGCTATCTTGCTACATTCCACACTGCAGTACTTCATATACTGCATGGCCAGAGGAGCCCCAGAAGCGCCTGGAACATCCCACATCTCTGCACAGGCGGCCGCCGGAACATCCCACATCCCTGCACAGGCGAAAGTTACACTTACAATCGGTGTTCTGACTTATGAACAAATTCCACTTACAAACAAACCTACAGTCCTTAATGTGTTCATAACCCGGGGACTGCTTGTAGTAGGGATAGACATGGTCAGCAACAATACTCAGGTAGGCTGTGGCGTTTTAAATGATGCTCAATTGGTGCTAAGGGGCCCAAATGTGCCAAGAAAATATCCCCCCACACCATTACACCACCACTACCAGCCAGGGGCGGATCCAGGGGGGGGGGGCAACGGGGCAATTGCCACCCCCAAGAAATTTGTTGCGGGCCGGGCGGGTGTGTGAGAGAGCGAGCGGATGAGGGATCGGGCGGCTCCCCGAGCGGATGAGGGAGCGGGCGGCCCCCCGAGTGGATGAGGAAGCGGGCGGCCCCCCGAGCGGATGAGGGAGCGGGCGGCTCCCCGAGCGGATGCAGGAGTGGGTGGCTCCGCGGGAGGACCGGACAGTTTGGGCGGGTGAGAGCAGGCTAGGTGTGAGTGGGAGCGGCTGGCTAATCAGCGAGCCGGCGTGCAGGGGAGCAGAGAGATGACATCATCTTTCAGTGCCCCGCATCCCTGCAACTTCTGCCTTCACTGTTCAGGCAGTGTGGGCAGCAGAGAGATTACATTATCTCTCTGCTGCCTGATCTGGGACAAAGAAGAAAGAGGCAAGCAAAACACCACCTTAGCAGCTATGTGACAATCCGCAAGGTGTCAGGTGACGTGGCAAGTGACAATCCTCAATGTGTGGCAAGTGACAATCCGCATCTGGTGGTAGGTGATGTGACAATCTGCAATGTGTGGCAGGTGATGTGGCAAGTGACAATGTGCAAGGTGTGGCAGGTGACGTGGCAAGTGACAATCCACATCTGGTGGCAGGTGACAATCCGCAACATGTGGCAGGTGACAATCTGCATCTGGTGGCAGGCAAGTGACAATCCGCAATGTGTGGCAGGTGACATGGCAAGTGACAATCCGCATCTGGTGGCAGGTGACGTGGCAAGTGACAATCCGCAATGTGTGGCCGGTGATGTGGCAAGTGACAATCCGCAATGTGTGGTCAGTAACGTGGCAAGTGACAATCTGCAATGTGTGGCAGGTGACGTGGCAAGTGACAATCTGCAACGTGTGGCAGGTGACGTGGCAAGTGACAATCCGCAACATGTCGCAGGTGACAATCCGCATCTGGTGGCAGGCAAGTGACAATCTGCAACATGTGGCAGGTGACGTGGCAAGTGATAATCCGCAATGTGTGCCAGGCGACGGTGGCAAGTGACACGCTCAGGGCTCCCACTGATTCTGCATTATGGTGAGTACACCCCTCACATTTTTGTAAATATTTTATTATATCTTTTAATGTGACAACACTGAAGAAATGACACTTTGCTACAATGTAAAGTAGTGAGTGTACAGCTTGTATAACAGTGTAAATTTGCTGTCCCTTCAAAATAACTCAACACACAGCCATTAATAGCTAAACCGCTAAAAATAAAACTAAGTACACCCCTAAGTGAAAATGTCCAAATTGGGCCCAAAGTGTCAATATTTTGTGTGGTCACCATTATTTTCCAGCACTGCCTTAACCCTCTTGGGCATGGAGTTCACCAGAACTTCACAGGTTGCCACTGGAGTCCTCTTCCACTCCTCCATGACGACATCACAGAGCTGGTGGATGTTTAGCTGGTCCTTTTCTAGGTCACAGATTGACGTGTGAGCTCCGCTTAGTCTCTCCACCCCTCAGGTGTTTGTTAATTTGAAAAAAAAGGGATACATACTTTTATTCTTGAGGTCTTTTAACCAGGCTTTTTTGGGGTCACATAATGATGTGTGAATGCTCAGTCCTGAAAAACTGTAAGCCCAGCCTGTTTGATGATATGTCCCCTTGGGTCAGTGTGAAAATTCTAGACTTACTCCTCCCAAAGAGACCTGCTGGTGCTGTAGCAAGAAGAAAGTTGGAGACAGTGGTGGAGTGTACAGAGGGTATATGGCATAAACATACTGTATATACAGTATACACAGTATTTTACCTATGGGGGGGGGGGGGGGATCTAATGAATAGCAAGAAAAAATACTAGAGTTCTACTTTAGAGTAGATCCAAACTCTAATTAGGTTTGCTACAGCACTTAGTACCTTAAAGAGGAAGTTTAGGCAGGGAAAAAAAAAAAACACACCCTGTAAGGCAAAGGCATAATGAGCTAGTATGCATAGCATACTAGCTTATTATGAATAACTTACCTAAGATGAAAGCCCCTGAAGCGACCCTTGTTTTTCTCCTTCATCGCCGCCATCTATCCCGGAGTGACTTCCGGGTATCGCAGCTCCGGCGCTGTGACTGGCTGGCGCAACCATGAGCATGCGCGAGGGAGCCGCCACTAACTGCATGATCGACGTTAGCATGCTCAGTGCGCCTGCACGCTGCTGTCTACGGTGCATGCGCTGTAGACATCGGTGCCAGTCTTTTGCAAATATCTCCTAAAGCCTAGATTAAGGTAAAAGTGGTCCCAGAGGGTTTACAACCAGTTTACAACCACTTTAAAAACCTGCCATGTTTTTTTACTTCCTCTAGGTTTTGTGCTGCCACATCCTGTCTACATGTATGTGCTTCAGAGATAACTGCATGATGTTGCTTAGAACGGACTTCGTGATGGTGAACATGCTTGCACAACAAATATTGGGCTAATATTATAACACCTGCACAATGTTAACCAGCAACAAACTCAGGGCATCTGCACTCTCTCAATGCTAATGCATTGATTTGTAAGAGACAAATGGTATAAATGGTATAAAGTGCGCTACTCTTTTTTTACATCTACAGTGCCTTTCCAAAGTATTGGCATTGTTTCATGTTTTGTTGCCTCACAACCTGAAATTAACATGGATTTTTTGAGGATTTGCATCATTTAATTTACAGAACATGCTCACAACTTTGAAGATTTTTTTTTTTATTGTGAAGCAAACAAAAAATAGGACAAAATAACAGAAAAAGTCAATGTGCATAACTACTCACCCCCCTAAAGTCAATCTTTTGTAGAGTCACCTTTTGCGGCTATCACAGCTCCAAGTCGCTTTGGATAAGTCTCTATGAGCTTGCCACATCTTACCACTGGGATTTGTGCCCATTCCTCCTTGCAAAACTGCTCCAGCTCCTTCAAGTTGGATGGTTTGCGCCTGTGAACAGCAATCTTTAGGTCTGACCATAGATTTTCTATTGGATTGAGGTCTGGGCTTTGATTAGGCCATTCCAACACATTTACATGTTTCCCCTTAAACCACTCAAGTGTTGCTTTAGCAGTATGTTTGGGGTCATTGTCCTGCTGGAAGGTGAACCTCTGTCCTAGCCTCAAATCACACACAGAGTGGTACAAAATTATCCCTGTATTTAGCACCATCCATCTTTCCCTCAACTCTGACTAGTTTCCCAGTCCCGACTGCTGAAAAACATCCCCACAGCATGATGCTGCCACCACCATGTTTCACTGGGGATGGTGTTCTTTGGGTAATGTGATGTGTTGGGTTTGCGCCAGACATAGCATTTTCTTTGATGGCCAAAAAGTTCAATTTTAGTCTCATCAGACCAGACCAGAGCACCTTCCTCCGTACATTTTGGGAGTCTCCCACATGTCTTTTCGCAAACTCAAAACGTGCCATTTTGTTTCTTGCTGAAAGTAATGGCTTTATTCTGGCCACTCTGCCATAAAGCCCAACTCTATGGAGCGTACAGCTTATTGTCGTCCTATGTACAGATACTCCAGTCTCTGCTGTGGAACTCTGCAGCTCCTCCAGGGTTACCTTAGGTCTCTTTGCTGCCTCTCTGATTAATGCCCTCCTTGCCCGGTCCGTGAGTTTTGGTGTGCGGCCGTCTCTTGGCAGGTTTGCTGTTGTGCCATGTTCTTTCCATTTGTTTATGATATATTTGATGGTGCTCCTAGGGATTATCAAAGATTTGGATATTTTTTTATAACCTAAGCCTGACTTGTACTTCTCAACAACATTGTCCCTTACTTGTTTGGAGAGTTCCTTGGTCTTCATGGCAGTGTTTGGTTAGTGGTGCCTCTTGCTTAGGTGTTTCAGCCTCTGGGGCCTTTCAAAAAGGTGTGTATATGTAATGACAGATCATGTGACACTTAGATTTCACACAGGTGGACATCATTTCACTAATTATGTGACTTCTGAAGGTAATTAGTTGCACCAGAGCTTTTTATGGGCTTCATAACAAAGGGGATGAATACATACGCACATGCCAATTATCATTTATTGTTTTCTGAAAAATAGTTTTATGCATATAATTTAGTAATTTTACTTTCGCAACTTAGACTATTGTGTTCTGATCCATCACATATAATTCAGATTAAAAAAACATCGAGCTAAAGGCTGTAATGTAACAAATTAGGTAAAAAAGCCAAGGGGGTGAATACTTTTGCAAGGCACTGTACATGTGCTGGATACTGTATATCCAAAAAAACAAAAGAACCTAAATAAGTAATAAAGGTATTAAATAAATGAAAATGTTTGATACAAATATCATTCAAGTAAAATGTGCCAAAAAGTGCCAGTGCCTATATTAAAGTGCAATCCGTGGCTCCATGAAAATAATACTCATTAAACATTCAAACAAGAAAACACTTTGTGATAAGCAAGTGCAAAGTATTCATCAAAAATTGATTGATGTATAGATTAATCACATCCTCTAATTATCAGTGCCAGTGCTCCTAAAGTGACATTGTAGTGCTATTCCACTTCAATTCACTCCATGTGTGCTGTGCCCCGACCCCAGTGGGTTCAGACTCACCAAATGTAGTTGACCTCCTATGGCTTATGCCAAAAGGGATAAAAAGAAAGCTTTCACAGCTCGGCTCTGTGAGGCTAGGTGTTCTTAATGCTGTTTCTTGCGGTGCCAATATGTAATTCGTAGGGTTGAGCTGGGTCTGTGTAGGCCAGAACAGGGGCATTGGTCAAACTCCTCTTCAGTTGGTTAAAGGCCTGTTCACACTGATCGATTTATCCATCCTGTATTGACTCAAATCTTTCTAGGCCTCTTGACCTAACAGGCCTGTCTTAGCAATTCCTATTCATCTCCATTATCTTCACATTTCAGCAGTTCATTTAGGGATGAGGATATTTTGATGAATCCCTTCACAAACCTTCAATAATAGGAACAGAATCACAGGAATGATCTCAGCTCACTCACGTTGCAAGGCCTTGGCCAGGAGGTGACAGCTTCCAATTTCATGGAGTCGGTGGCCACTCCTTCTGCAGAGAAAATTTCCCCAAGCTAGGTGACAAAAGGCTGATAAAACTGACCCTTCTTAAGGGACAGCTTCAATCCTTCATTATGAAGACTCATTGCCTTCCAAGTATATCAGAACATTACAAAAATATTACAAGCGCGCATCTACATGAATAATTACAATAAACCTTAGTGATAAGTGTTCACTGCATGTGATATTGCAATAGAAACCTCAACGATAGGTCCCAATTGCATGTGCAACCAATTAGCTGATGATGCAAAGAAAATTCATTTGAAGATACTGTTTGCCACAATCTGTGCTTGATACTATTGTGAAACAAATAAATTCTATTTACAAACTCTATTAAACTAGAGATAAAACTGCAACATCAATAACGTGAAACAAAATAATAAAAGGAAAGACAGTCCCATAAAAATATGTGTCAGCTGTAAATCTTCTGAACTTTGCAGGAATGCCACTGTTTTCTCATCCAAAGATGTAAAAAAATAGCCGCTTACCAGATACGTCGGATCTCAGGTTATAGAGATCTAATATGCCAGGTGCATAAGCCTGCCGGCACCAAGGGTCTCCACCTCCGCTTCACTTCCAAGCGATAGATATCCTCATCCAATAGTAACGGTCGGTGCTTCAGGTTTTTACACAGCAGGGATCCACAGATACAGAGAGCGGAGATCCTCTTAATGCGATTAGCCCTCCTCACACCGTCCTGACATCAGCCCCTCAGCGAGATAAATTAAGGAGATCTCATAGTGCAGATGTATTCAAAGGGAGTATTTTATTAAAACATCACTTGTTTTCACAGCAGACTGTCACGGCAAGGATTATCACAGCAAACAGCAAATAAAACGGCACTCCACAGGAACAAGGAACAAAATAGCAACTTTTCTTACGAGCATAAGAAACAGCAGCGGATTAAACCGAGCTGATAGCAAAGGAAAACTGAAATGGAGCAGAAGACTGAATTTAGGGCTTAAATTCGCTCCTAAACAAGGTCTGAATAAATTTCAAATGTTTATTGATCTGCAGAAATATATGAGAAAATTAAGTATTAAGCGATATTTCTTGCAGAATCCTATTATTAGAAATTCAGAAACTCAGGCGAATCATGTTGCAAATACTTTTAAGAGGACAGGATTGAAAAATGCCTCCCTTTTTAATCCGCCAGGTAAACCAGCTCCGAGCATTTCGGTTTTTAAAAATCTGGTGTTACGGGACCTACAGAAAACACAATTTAAAAATAAAAATCAGATGGATATAAGTAAAGGAATAGAGACACTTTGTGAGAAAAAGGAAATAATAGTACACCCCGCAGACAAGGGAGGGGGCATTGTCCTACTTAAGAAACAGGATTATCTAGGGGAAATGAACTGTCTTTTGTCTGATGGGGATACTTATACCATTCTGAAACTTGATCCCACTACAGGATATAAAAAACAACTTAACTGTTTAGTGCAAGAAGGGTTGAAAAAGGGTATAGTAAATAAAAAGGAAATGGAATTTCTGATCCCATTGGCACCCAAAATGCCAATTATTTATTATTTACCTAAAGTGCATAAGAATCCCACACAGCCACCAGGTAGACCAATAGTGAGTGGCATTGATTCGTTAACCTCAAGGACAGGTAAATATGTAGATTTTTTTCTACAGCCACTGGTAACCAAAATCCCTGCATTATTGAAAGATTCAGTGCAGATTATCAATGAAATTTCACAAATGCGAGTTGATGATGATGTTTTACTAGTGACGGCGGACGTGTCTTCATTATACACGAATATTCCACATGAGTTAGGTTTTCGGGCAGCAAGATACTTTTTAACTAACGAGGAATCCCTAAATCAAACCACCAGAGAATTTGTTTTAAAACTATTGAAGTTTGCAATGGAACATAATTTCTTTTACTACAATGGCCAATATTTTTTGCAGCGAACTGGCGTGGCGATGGGGGCTAAATTTGCCCCCAGCCTCGCCAATTTGTTCACTCTGGGAGAATGATCATATCTTCTCCTGGAGGTGCCCAAATCTACTTTTTTGGCGTTGATTCATTGATGACACCTTCTTTCTCTGGAGAGGAGACGTAAATTCACTGAATGTGTTTATGAATAAGGTCAATTCCAATGATTGGGGTATAAGGTTTACACATAAATACAGTGCGACTTCTGTTAATTTTCTGGATCTTACAATTAGCAAGGTTGGAGGGCAACTACTCACTAAAACATTTTTTAAAGCAACCGATAGGAATGGTTACATTCCTATCGGAAGCTGCCACCCCCCTAACTGGCTCAAAGCCATACCAAAAGGTCAGTTTCAGCAGGTGAGAAGGAATTGCTCAAAAATCGAGGATTTTTACACTCAGGCTAATATTTTGAAGAAACGTTTCGAGGATAAGGGATATGACCCCCGTATATTGGAAGAGGATCTCTTAAAAGTTGCCAATACAGGGAGGGAGCAACTGCTTGGGCCTAAGATAGGTCAGAGTGATAACAAAAAAGGCCATGAATGGGCCTTTATTACAACCTTCTCTGCACAGCATTGGTGGGTGAACAGGATAATGAAAAAATACTGGAACATTCTCAAAGGGGATAGCATTCTGGGACCTCTTCCTAGTAAACCGGATATTGTATACAGAAGGAATAGGAATTTAAAAGATAAATTGGCATCCAGTGCTATCGACTTACCCCCAAAATTAGCATGTTTGGTAATCTGAAAGGGTATTTTCCATGCAAAAAATGTAAGGTATGTAAGACCTCTCAGACTATCAAAACCTCTGCGTTTACCTCTAACATCACAAATAAGATATATAGTGTTGAAGATTTTATTACGTGTGGAACTCTGGGTGTGGTCTATTTGCTCATTTGCCCATGCGGGTTACAATATATTGGAAGGATGACCCGAGCCCTGAATATTCGGATAGGTGAACATCTGGGAAATATCAGGAGAGGCTTCATTGGACATAGTGTGTCGAGGCACTTCAGATTACATCATAATAGGAATACAGCCCTGCTGAAGGTAATAGCAATAGAGAAATATACCCTCCACTGGAGAGGTAGTAATCTGAGAAGGCATATCTCCCGTTGCGAAACCAGGTGGATATATGACCTTCGCAGTTATAGTCCCCTGGGGCTCAATGTCGAATGGGATATTAATTGTTATATAGATAGTAGGAGAAAGTAATGGGTCCCTCGAAGTTCTTTTGATGCTTGATGGTTTAGAATAAGTTAATGTTCTTTTGATGCGTGACGCTTGATGGTTTAGAATAAGATATTTTTTAGCCAATGAGGTTTTCTGGATAAGAATTCTCTACTTGTACAATTAAAGATTCTACTATCCTTATTAGAGGGGAAGTAGCAGAACAGGGTGCAAGTAGAGTAATATTTTTTATGGTGATTGGTCATAAAGGTAATCAATTTGGTTTGCCAATTTGTGATGGGTAGCAAATATTTAGTACTGAAACAAGTATGTGGAATCATGTGGAAAATTGTTCTGCTCAATGGGTGTATACTTAAATGATCTGTTTTAGGAGTATATACATGAATTTTTTTGGGTTGTACTGCTGCACACCTTAAAGAACATGACCCCAACATCAGGGTACACATGTATATGGGGGTATGTATGTGTTTCTATGAGGAAACCTTTGATACATATATACTGTATGCCTGATATGTTTTAATTTATATGTGTGTATCGAAGGAGAGTTTTTGATACATATATATATTTGATATTTTAAAAGATATTTTATTGACATTTTTTATGAGAGGTTTTATTTAAAGTTTTTTATAAAGTTTTTTGTCAATTTTTTATAAATGATAATTAAAATTAATAGTGTTCATAAAATATGGGTATTGAGGATATATATATTTTTTATAAATGAAGCATAGAGGTTGCATGTGTTTTCTCTCTTTCTTTTTTCTTTTTTCTATTTTGAATGAGGAGAGGGGGAGAGAATACTTGCATATGCTGGCGGTTCTATTGGGAGTATGATAACTGACATAGGGAACTGCCGGATTGAGTGACAACGGGAGGAAGGTAAAGATATACTGCTTCCGTTGCCCTTCCTGCCGGGAGGATATTTAAGACGTGATGTGCTGGCGTCCAGACATGCCTCCGTTCCCAGTGGAAGCCTGTTTAGGGGAAACGCGTCGGGTGGAGCAATTGGCTGTGACACCATCACGTTCTTTTCCTTTGCTATCAGCTCGGTTTGATCCGCTGCTGTTTTTTATGCTCATAAGAAAAGTTGCTATTTTGTTCCTTGTTCCTGTGGAGTGCCGTTTTTTTTGCTGTTTGCTGTGATAATCCTTGCCGTGACAGTCTGTGAAAAAGAGTGATGTTTTAATAAAATACTCCCTTTGAATACATCTGCACTATGAGATCTCCTTAATTTATATCCGCTGAGGGGCTGATGTCAGGACGGTGTGAGGAGGGCTAATCGCATTAAGAGGATCACCGCTCTCTGTATCTGTGGATCCCTGCTGTGTAAAAACCTGAAGCACCGACCGTTACTATTGGATGAGGATATCTATCGCTTGGAAGTGAAGCGGAGGTGGAGACCCTTGGTGCCGGCAGGCTTATGCACCTGGTATATTAGATCTCTATAACCTGAGATCCGAGGTATCTGGTAAGCGGCTATTTTTTAACATCTTTGGATGAGAAAACAGTGGCATTCCTGCAAAGTTCAGAAGATTTACAGCTGACATATTTTTATGGGACTGTCTTTCATTTTATTATTTTGTTTCACGTTATTGATGTTGCAGTTTTATCTCCAGTTTAATAGAGTTTGTAAATAGAATTTATTTGTTTCACAATAGTATCAAGCACAGATTGTGGCAAACAGTATCTTCAAATGAATTTTCTTTGCACCATCAGCTAATTGGTTGCACATGCAATTGGGACCTATCGTTGAGGTTTCTATTGCAATATCACATGCAGTGAACACTTATCACTAAGGTTTATTGTAATTATTCATGTAGATGCGCGCTTGTAATATTTTTGGAAGTGTTTTGGGCTTTTTAGTATTTGGGGCTTGCACAAGCAGCTGCACTACTTTACACATTTTTGGTTAGCGCACAGTATATACACTTTTTTGACATATCAGAACCTTAGTCAAGTTCATGACTCCACTGTCCACTCCATCAGTCACTGGAGGGTCACAGGAGCTTCCGAAAGACCTTGGGGAATCCTGCCAACTTTGTAGAACCCCAATGGGCAGATGATGGCAGATCTTCTGTGTGCACGGGAATCTGATGATATCCACTCCTTAGGTCCCACACACTGAACCACTTTGTCCCTGACAGGCATTGTAGAGCATTCTCTACAGTGGGGACGGAAAGTATTCAGACCCCCTTAAATTTTTTACTCTTTGTTATATTTCAGCCATTTGCTAAAATCATTTAAGTTCATTTTTTTCCTCATTAATGTGCACACAGCACCCCATTGACAGAAAAACACAGAATTGTTGACATTTTTGCAGATTTATTAAAAAAAGAAAAACTGAAATATCACATGGTCCTAAGTATTCAGACCCTTTGCTGTGACACTCATATATTTAACTCAGGTGCTGTCCATTTCTTCTAATCATCCTTGAGATGGTTCTACTCCTTCATTTGAGTTTATCTGTGTTTGATTATAATGATTAGACTTGATTAGGAAAGCCACACACCTGTCTATATAAGACCTTACAGCTCACAGTGCATGTCAGAGCAAATGAGAATCATGAGGTCAAAGGAACTGCCTGAAGAGCTCAGAGACAGAATTGTGGCAAGGCACAGATCTGGCTGAGGTTACAAAAAAAATTCTGTGGCACTTAAGATTCCTAAGAGCACAGTGGCCTCCATAATGCTTAAATGGAAGACGTTTGGGACAACCAGAACCCTTCCTAGAGCTGGCTGTCCGGCCAAACTGAGCTATCGGGGAAGAAAAGACTTGGTGGGAGAGGTAAAGAAGAACCCAAAGATCACTGTGGCTGAGCTCCAGAGATGCAGTCGGGAGATGGGAGAAAGTTGTAGAAAGTCAACCATCACTGCAGCCCTCCACCATATGGGGCTTTATGGCAGAGTGGCCCGATGGAAGCCTCTCCTCAGTGCAAGACACATGAAAGCCCGCATGGAGTTTGCTAAAAAACACCTGAAGGACTCCAAGATGGTGAGAAATAAGATTCTCTGGTCTGATGAGACCAAGATAGAACTTTTTGGCCTTAATTCTAAGCGGTATGTGTGGAGAAAACCAGGCACTGCTCATCACCTGTCCAATACAGTCCCAACAGTGAAGCATGGTGGTGGCAGCATCATGCTGTGGGGGTGTTTTTCAGCTGCAGGGACAGGACGACTGGTTGCAATCGAGGGAAAGATGAATGCGCCATGTACAGGGATATCCTGGATGAAAACCTTCTCCAGAGTGCTCAGGACCTCAGACTAGGCCGAAGGTTTACCTTCCAACAAGACAATGACCCTCAGCACACAGCTAAAATAACGAAGGAGTGGCTTCACAACAACTACGTGACTGTTCTTGAATGGCCTAGCCAGAGCCCTGACTTAAACCCAATTGAGCATCTCTGGAGAGACCTAAAAATGGCTGTCCAAAAACGTTTACCATCCAACCTGACAGAACTGGAAAGGATCTGCATGGAGGAATGGCAGAGGATCCCCAAATTCAGGTGTGAAAAACTTGTTGCATCTTTCCCAAAAAGACTCATGGCTATATTAGATCAAAAGGGTGCTTCTATTAAATACTGAGCAAAGGGTCTAAATACATTGGACCATGTGATATTTCAGTATTTCTTTTTAATAAATCTGCAAAAATGTCAACAATTCTGTGTTTTTCTGTCAATATGGGGTGCTGTGTGTACATTAATGAGGAAAAAAAATGAACTTAAATTATTTTAGCAAATGGCTGCAATATAACAAAGAGTGAAAAATGTAAGGGGGTCTGAATACTTTCCGTCCCCACTGTATATGTGTGGAAGTGTATTGGTCAGTAATAGTCCTCCTGTTGAGGGTCCGGTAGTCAATGCACATCCTCAGGGAACTGTTCTTCTTCTGAACCACCATTATGGGACAGGCATAAGGAATCCAGTTCAACTTGACTGAAGCTCATTGACATGTGACTTCTGCTGGCTGCAGTATCTTCTCACCCTTGTCCAGCATCCATAGCTTTCCCACTCCTTTTGCTGTGACTTGCTGTTCTTGCACCAAGCTTTTTTACATCTTCTGTAGCATGAGGTACACCCTTTTTAATGCTGGGGAACTCATTGAGACAAGAGTCAATGACAGCCCTGTGTGGTCACCCCTTTGCTGGTGCTGCAGACCAGGGCTGTAAACAATTACAGAACTACATTCTTTTGTGTGTTTTATAAGTGTTAATAAAATAAGTATTAGAAACAAACTTGCATATATTCATCAAATAATTTTAATAACTGTGATCACCTGCATCAAAGCTAACTTAAAGTACAATCTTTAACAATACTTAATAGTGTGCTTTGCTGTTTAATACAAAACAAAAAATGTGTAAGAGGTTTCATTAATTGCTTGGTAACGAAAAATATGCAGAGCTTGTATTAAGTCACTTTAAACACAATCCTGCTTACAAGAGCAACTGCAAATCTTAACATCAGGAATTCAATGAATCTAGTGCAAAACAACAAACTCATTCAGGTATCTTACGACAGTTATTTAGTAAGTTAATACTTTTAGGGAATGTGGCAAAATTATAAACGGAATCAAAATAGTTTAGAGTAACAGTCTCCAATTGCCTTGTAAAGATTCATATACAGTGCTTTAAAAAAGTATTCATACCCCTTGAAATTTTCCACATTTTGTCACATTACAACCAAAAATGTAAATGTATTTTATGTGGTAGTCCAACATAATTGTGAATTGGAAGGAAAATGATAAATGGTTTTCCAATTTTTTTTACAAATAAATATCTGAAAAGTGTGGTGTGCATTTGTATTCAGCCCCCTTTACTCTGATACCCCAAACTAAAATCTAGTGGAACCAATTGCCTTCAGAAGTCACCTAATTAGTAAATAAGGTCCACCTGTGTGTAATTTAATCTCAGTATAAATACAGCTGTACTGTAAATCCCTTGGAGGTTTGTTAGAGAACCTTAGTGAACAAACAGCGTCATGAAGGCCAAGGAACACACCAGAAAGGTCAGGGATAAAGTTCTGGAGAAGTTCAAAGCAGGGTTAGGTTATAAAAAAATATCCCAAGCTTTGAACATCTCACAGAGCACTGTTAATCCATCATCCAAAAATGGAAAGAGTATGGCACAACTGCAAACCTACCAAGACATGGCTGTCCACCTAAACTGACAGACTGGGCAAGGAGAATATTCATCAGAGAAGCAGCCAAGAGGCCCATGGTAACTCTAGAGGAGCTGCAGAGATCCACAGCTCATGTGGTAGAATCTGTTCACAGGACAATTATTAGTCGTGCACTTCACAAATCTGGCCTTTATGGAGGAGTGGCAAGAAGAAAGTCATTGTTGAAAGAAAGCCATAAGAAGTCCTGTTTGAAGTTTGTGAGAAGCCATGTGGGGGACACAGCAAACATGTGGAAGAAGGTGCTCTGGGAGATGAGACCAAAATTGAACTTTTTAGCCTAAAAGTAAAACGCTATGTGTGGTGGAAAACTAACACTGCACATCACCGTGAACACACCATCCCCATCGTGAAACATGGTGGTGGCAGCATCATGTTGTGGGGATGCTTTTTTTCAGCAGGGACAGGGAAGCTGGTCAGAGTTGATGGAAAGAGCCAAATATAAAGCAATCTTAGAAGAAAACCTGTTAGAGTCTGCAAAAGACCTGAGACTGGGGTGGAGGTTCACCTTCCAGCAGGACAACGACCCTAAACATAAAGCCAAAGCTACAATGGAATGGTTTAGATAAAAGCATATTCATGTGTTAGAATGGCCCAGTCAAAGTCCAGACCTAAATCCAATTCAGAATCTGTGGCAAGACTTGAACATTGCTGTTAACGGACGTTCTCCGTCCAATCTGACAGAGCCTGAGCTACTTTGCAAAGAAGAATGGGCAAAAATGTCACTCTCTAGATGTGCAAAGCTGGTAGAGACATCCCCAAAAAGACTTGCAGCTGTAGTTGCAGGGAAAGGGGGTTCTACAAAATGTTGACTTCAGATAATTATTTGTAAAAATTTTGAAAAGCATTTATCATTTTCCTTCCACTTCACAATTGTGTGATACTTTGTGTTGGTCTATCACATAAAATCCAAATAAAATATATTTGCGTTTTTGGATGTAACATGACAAAATATGGAAAATTTCATGGGGTATGAATACTTTTTCAAGGTACTATAAACATCCAATTCTAGGTTTTGGCAGTAAAGCCTTTAAAATGAACTTTTGCTTTCCACACTTACTATTTAAAGATCCTGTAAAAATAAAGCCAAATGTTTTTGTTGTAAAAGTTTTTAAATGTTGAAAATAATGTGTTAATTTCTTTAGAACTTGAGAACTTGCCAAGCTTTCTCTTTGCTGCTGGAAGCTCTCCAGACTTATGTTCCGCTATAAATGTCAGTTTACAGTAAATGTTCTACAAAAGAAATATAAGATCAGAAAATGTTAGTTACCTACCTGCTGGCCCTCATTTGAAACATTTATGCAGGTTGGGAAAGGTAGTCAAGTGAGAATCCTTCTCTGTGTATGTGTTTCCGGATGGGAATCAAAGTATTGGGGTCAGAAGGTCTGCATTACAGACAGGCCACTAGCATTTGCAGCATACGAAAGCAGCAACTCCTTAAAAAACATTTACACAGATTGAAAATAATCTGCGTATTGCACATGCGTTTATGCACATTTAGGTATGTAAAGAGTTTCAGCGCAAATGCATTCTCCTGGCCAGAGAATTCAATAAAAAAAAATCTGGCCTTTGGAAAGCATTAACATGCATACACTTTATGCATCTAGCATTTATGCACATTTAGATGCGCATAGTGGTTTTTCTGTTCTTAAGCTCCTCTCAAGAACACACCTTTGTTGTTTTTTTTTTTTTCCTGTAAACACTCCTCTTCTAATACACCTGTAAACACCTGTGTGCACAAACATACCTCCCAACATTTTAAGATGAGAATGAGGGACACCTACTAGCAAACGTATGTAGGCATAGGACACGCCCCCTGCCATGCCCCTTAAAGGGGAAATAATCATTTTTAAAAAAGGTTAATTAAATCCACAAGTGCAGGGGGACATTGCTCCAAATCAGGGACAGTCCCTCGAAATCATGGACAGTTGGAAGCTATGCACAAATGCATAGGCTTACATGGCTTCTACAGGCTGAAAAAAAAACACTCAACAAATGCATAAGGGGCCTTATGGCGCATGGGCATACAGAGTAAATTAAGGCTGTAGTTGTGGTGCCTGGGAACCACAGCTACATCAAATTTTTGCCCATAGATATGCATTACAAAAGACACTTTACTCGGCTATACACACGTAAACATTGGCACTCGCGTTTGTACAGTATATGCAAAAAACATGAACTTTGCTCCAACTGGGGAAATAAAATCCTTCCTGATCCCCTAAGGCAATCAGATATTTCCTGGATCAACACCCTCTGGTGTTATTACCTATACGGTAAGGGCCCTTTCACACTGGGGCAGCGTCGGCGGTATAGTAAGCGCTTTACCGACGGTATTCGGCCGCTAGCGGGGCGCTTTGCCGGCGGTATAGCCGCGCTGTGCCATTGATTTCAATGGGCAGGAGTGGTGAAGGAGCGGTATACACTCCGCTCCTTCACCGCTCCGAAGATGCTGCTAGCAGTACTTTTTTTCCCGTCCTACTAGCGCACCGCTCCAGTGTGAAAGCCCCGAGGGCTTTCACACTGGAGACAAAGCAGCGGCACTTTCGGGTCGGTTTGCCAGCGCTATTATTAGCGCAATAGCGCCTGCAAACCGCCCCAGTGTGAAAGGGCCCTAAGGGTATTTTCACACTGGGGCAGGAGTCTGTTAGCAGTAAAGCGCCGCTAGTTTTAGCGGCACTTTACAATCATTTAGCTGTGCTTTTCAGCCGATAGCGGTGAAAGAAAGGGTTAAAGGCGCCCGTGTTGCTGCTCTGCCAAAGCACTTTGCAGGCGCTTTGCAGGCGCTTCAGCAGCGCTCCCCATTCATTTCAATGGGCAGGGTGATTTGGGAGCGATATATACACCGCTCCCAAACTGCCCCAAAGATGCTGCTTGCAGGACTTTTTTTCCCATCCCGCAAGCGCACCGCCCCAGTGTGAAAGCACTCAGGCTTTCACACTGGGGAGGCATGAGAGGCGCTTTTCAGGCACCTTTTTTTTAGAGCTAAAATGCCTTAAAAGTGCCTCAGTGTGAAAGGGGTCTAAATGTTAACAGCCAGCTATATTTTGTGCAAGTAGGAATGCATCTAGCATTAAAACATGAGTTTGCTAAAACCAGTTCCTGAGGGCATCTATTCCACATTTTCACAGCTTTAACTGTGAAGAAGCCTTTTCATATGCAGAGGTTAAAACTCTCCCCCAACATACTTTGCAATGACCTTAAAGTAAAAACATTTGCACCAAGTTCACTATATGGACCATTTATGTATTTATACATTGTGATCCTATCCCCCTTTGATCTCCTCCTCTCAAGAGAGAATAAATTCAGTTCTTCTACTCTGTCCTCATAGCTGAGCTCCTCCATGCCACTTATCAATTTAACTGCCCTTCTCTGCACCCTCTCCTTTTCCCCACACCCGTTTTATGAACTGTTGCTCAAAACGGAACTGCTATATTGTCACCAGAAAATGTCACCACACATGCCCAGTATTGTATACCCATATCCCCACACCTGCACAGTGTTATACAAGCTTTGGAAGCGGGGGATGATGTATAATTGCAAAGGTTGCAAGCAATATGGCGGTTATATCTCATGCATGCGTGGTAGTGACCGAATGCCTGTTTTATCTCACCGCATTTTGGAGTGGGGACAGCACCTTGCCTCTATTACTTTACCACATTATGCTTGGCAGTCCTCATTGACTTAATTTTAGCTTATCCTATACACAACAGTCTAAAGTGGATAGGGTGTAAAAAGGACAGCTCTTTGTCTCTATTACCTCACTATATTCTGCTTGGCATCCTTTAGATCCACTCCAGTATAGCTTTTCTGTACAGAGCAATTTAGAATGGAGTGCAAGAAGGGCAGCACTTTGCCCCAGCATTCGCTTAATATCCTTTCACTTACTCTCTTCTAGTTCATGAGAAGCATAGGCTCAATTATGACCAACTAATAACCAATACCTTGCCCCCCCTAAAAAAGATTAGGTTGGAAATAGGACAAGGTCACAGCTTTATTGAACTTTTCAAAAGTACAACTTTCCAAATGTACCAAACAGAAATGCCAGCCACGGTATACCATGTGCATCCATAAAACATAAACTCACATAGTCTAAGAGGACTGTCCTTACCATCTGTGCCAGACAGACATTAGACTGACCTCAGAATTTTCCATACGACAATGCCAGTCACACAGTATACCGTGGGCCCCCATAAACATAAACTCACATAGTCTAAGAGACCTGTCCTCACCATTAGTGCCAGACCGGCATTAGACTGACCCAAGAATTTAACTTGAGGGCATAGCCCATAAAGCAACATCAATTGCTGGCAGGGTCAAAACCGCCAATAAAGCTGTGACAAAACATCACAACGGGAGGGAGGGTGGGCAACTCTTGTGACCGCTAAATCTTCTCAGAGCAGTTAGCTGTGCCTCAGCATAGCCTTTTCCTAGAGCTCCGGCTCCACCCAGTCACCTCAGGTCTTTGTAGGCAATCCTAAGGGAACTATTTAACTTCCCTTTTAGGTTCACACCCATAGTGATACCATGCTTCCAGCAGTCAAGGCTCCCTTTCCCTAATGCGCCGTACACACGGTCGGATTTGTCCGTCCGATCAGAGCGTGTTGTCGGAAATTCCGACCATGTGTGGGCTCCATCGGACATTTTCCATCGGATTTTCCGACACACAAAGTTGGAGAGCAGGAGATAAAATTTTCCGACAACAAAATCCGTTGTCGGAAATTCCGATCGTGTGTACACAAATCCGACGGACAAAGTGCCACGCATGCTCAGAATAAATAAAGAGATGAAAGCTATTGGCCACTGCCCCGTTTATAGTCCCGACGTACATGTTTTACGTCACCGCGTTTAAAACGATCAGATTTTCCGACAACTTTGTGTGACCGTGTGTATGCAAGACAAGTTTGAGCCAACATCCGTGGGAAAAAATCCTAGGATTTTGTTGTCGGAATGTCCGAACAAAGTCCGACCGTGTGTACGGGGCATTAGGGTGGTTCAAGGGGCCTTCATGACTGCTGAGAAGCATAGGCTCATTTATGACCAAGTAATAACCAATACCTCGCCCCCCCCCCCCCAAAAAAAAAGACACAGAAGCTGGATAAGTTGGAAATAGGGCAAGGCTACAGCTTTATTGAACTTTTTAAAAGTACAACTTTCCAAATGTACCAAACAACAATGCCGGCCACAGTATACCATGAGCACCCATAAAGCATAAACTCACATAGTCTAAGAGGCCTCTCCTTACCATCAGTGCCAGACAGGCATTAGACTGACCCCAGAATTTACCAAACAACAATGCCAGTCACACTATACTGTGGGCACCCATAAACATAAACTCACATAGTCTAAGGGGCCTGTCCTTACCATCAGTGCCAGACAGGCATTAGACTGATCCCAGAATTTAACTTGAGGGCATAGCCCATAAAGCAACATCAATTGCTGGCAGGGTCAAAACCACCACACACAAGTCAGTCGTACACGGATGAGTGCCCCACCACAGCCAGCACCTGCGCGACACCAGACTGTAGGCCGAGATTAACATATTTAGGCCAATCATTTAAATAAACCCCATCAGGTCTTAATAAATACGGTTATGTCCCTCAAGACCCCAGTGGTGGACAACAATGCCATCAATCCTGTAGACAAATTTGAAAACCTAGGCATTCACCTGGCGGCAAAACAGCTCCAAACAAGAACTAGAAACAAGAACAAAGTATGTGATAGGCCAAAACCTGAAAAGGGGAACAATGTTGGACCAAACAATAGATTGGTAAAACTGGCACAACATGGAGCAATACCATGCTTAATAGAGGAGATTGAATCTACAGGCTGGTAATGCCCTGCATTGTTACCCATACATGGATGATAGGAATAAGGGGCCTGAAACAAATTGTCTCAGGTAATACCAGCAGCCAGTGTAGGCCATGAAAACTGCGACAACAAATTCTGCCAACTAAAAAGAATATATGATTACAGCACTTACAATAATGTACATTACAGACAAATCAAATTAATGAGTGAAAAAAATAAAATAAAAAGTCCATATATAATGTGCAAGTGTGCTCCAATCATTAAAGTGCAGTTGTGCTTCAAACTTCAGATGCACCACACACCCTTCCTGTGTCCCCACTCACCAGAAGGAATGGACCCCTAGCGTTTCAGTCCAGGGGTCATTAAGGCGAAAACACTGGCCATGAATCGCAATTCACAGAAGGGTCCAATAAAGTTCTCCCCCAAACGTTGTGGGCATGGGTGGATATAGACACCAAAAATTAAAGAAGGAGCTGATAGTAAAGTACAGTTTACCAAGATTTATTGTGCAAAGGTAGATGGGTACTTACAGGCTGGAATAATTAAAATCGCATGATGTATAACAGGGATAAAATACAGGAAACGCGCATCCAGCGTGTGTTCCACCGAAACCAGAAGTGATGTCGCTTGGACTCAAAAACCGGAAATTGCATCAATGCGTTTGGCGCTCCCACAAGGCGTCATCAAGGACCTCATTTTGTGTGAACAGAGCTGAGTTTATATACAAGAGAAGAGTCTCCTCCCTCTAGCTAAGCCAATCATCAATCGCGGCGGCTTTTCTCAGGGGTTAGACAAAAGTGTCTCATGTATTATAGACTACATTCCCAGGGATATGCAATTAGCGGGGCTCCAGCTGTTGCAAAACTACAAGTCCCATCATGCCTCTGCCTCTGGGTGTTATGCTTGTGGCTGTCAGAGTCTTGCTATGCCTCATAGGACTTGCAGTTCTGCAACAGCTGGAGGTCTGCTAATTGCATATCCCTTTTCTACACCATTGATGAACCTGCAGTGAATATGGAATTTGTAATGGAGGGACAGCCAAATGAGCCTGCGTTGGAAGGGCATGTTTAGTAACGAACTGGACCTATCTTTGTTAATGATTTCGGAGGTAGCCTGATCGTCTGTAGAGAAAACTACCGTGTTACCTGTCCATTGGTGACCCCACACCTGTGCTGCAGAAAATATAGGGTAAATTTCAAACTGTGATGACGTTTGTGCAAACCTGGGAATTGCCAGACTTTCATCCAGCCATGGTCCTACTAGCCAGTGAGTGCCAAAAATTGCTGCATAGCCTTTGGTGGCTGCAGCATCAGTAATAACTCTGGGGGACAACACTGACTCTGATGGAACATGTTGATGCCTTTCCAGTGCTGGAGAAACTCGTCACACATGTGATAAAGCCGCAGAATCTAGTATGATCTGAGAATCAGAGTCGGGGGCTATGGGTAACAGTGCCAACAACCTAGAAATTAAGGACCTACCTTGGGGAATTATCCTCATGGCAAAGTTGAGCATGCCTAGCAGTGATTGGAGTTCATTACCCAAGCTGATAATGTGCTGTATCGCCTGATCAATTGGCATGCTTGAATATTTATGCAAATCTACCTAAAAATTTAATTGGGCGGCCTAGCTTGTCTAATAGTGCCGTGTGAGCTGGGGTTGGGAGTAAGCTTGTGGATGCCCAGGATGTACCTGGTAGAACGGGGGGTTCTGTATTGGGGCACCAGTAGGTAGTGTGTATGGATGACTGGCACGTCGCACAAACTGGCGGCCTTAACCCAGCAAAACAGTTCGGTCTACGTTGCTCCAGTCTGTTACTACCTGGTGTTGAGCAAAAAAAGCTCCAGGATCTTAGG
Source organism: Lithobates clamitans (assembly GCA_037952925.1). Lineage (NCBI taxonomy): Eukaryota > Metazoa > Chordata > Amphibia > Anura > Ranidae > Lithobates > Lithobates clamitans. Next base: position 352,180 of record JBBGZY010000135.1, on the reverse strand, counting down.
GAGGGCATGCTACCATGATCTGAACCCCTGGCAGGAGAAAGAGGGACAGAGGCAAATTCTTCAATATCTGCCTGTGATATGACCTATTTAACTAAAAACAAATCTGTTGTGAGTATGAATTATTTACAAAATATAGATATACTGTATAAATAATAATTATTTTTTTTATTTTTTATGGTGAACAAGTGAGTGAGTTTATGTGGTGCAATGAGTGGACTCACTATGGTGATAGTGGGTCAATTTAACAAAATTCATGTTGTACGGAACTGAAAACGTGTCAGTCCTTGAGTGTGATCAGGCTGAGTTACCTGAGGCGTAGCAGGCAAATTAAAAACGTACACTCAGGCCTTGGGTACCCGAAAATGTGTCAGTCAAGAGATATGAGAGTTGCGATATGACGTATGTGTAACGGATGAGGGGACTTGCCACAAGCCCAATTGGGACAAGCCAATTACTGAACGATCATTTCAATCCGTTAGCACCCATAAACGTGATGGGTAACACCTGTAGCGGTGTAACGCCGTGAGAGATAGAATAAGTGATCTATATACAACAAAAATTGCAATGTATGTGATAACAAAATGAAATTGGTGACAAAATTATACCAACCTGTATTAAAGTGTTTGTTAAAGTGGTTGTACACCCTGTACAAGTACTTTTAACTAATTTCTATGTTAAGGCTTACCTGGTTTCAGGTAAGTGACACATAATGGGCTACTATGCGATGCATAGTAGCCCATTATCCTTTACCTTTGCAGGGAAATAAAGAGGAAGTAAAACCCACCAGGGTTTACTTCCTCTTTAAGCCATTTATATAAGACTATGCCAGCCCCTCTATTAGAGGCTGGCATAGCACACTACATTATGTAAGGCCGGTCACATGACTCGCGGTCGCTTTACAGCTTCGATGGATAGCTTCTGCGGGAGGGGCCCTGATCTCCCTCTGACATCCACCGAGGAGCTCATGTGGCTGCTCGTCTCCTCCCGACAGCTCAAAATCGTCTTTTAAAATCACTTACATAGTGTGCTATGCCAGCCTCTTTTTTTTTTAAGAAAGGCGGCCGGGGTGGAGACAGACACAGAGAGGGAACTGACAGGCAGGAAGGAGGGGGTGAGGGGGAGAGAGGAGAGCAGAGGGGACAGCAGCGTATGATGCAGGGAGGTACTCTGACCATGGAGGTCAGGGCTTAGCAGCCCTGATTTTCGTGGTCAGCACAGAGAGGGCATACAGGAAGTGGTAGATTCAGGGAGTTTTTTCTACAGTTTAGAGGGGGGCAGATTACACAGCACAAGCAGTGTGCTGTGTAATCTGCTTTAAGGGACCAGGATCTGAATTTTTTTACCAAACACTTTAACTGCACCGAAATTGAGCCTTGTAAATCCTGTTGATATGTAGCAACAAGAACTATAGAAAAATAGGAAAACAAGAAGCTACCACCCGGTCAATGTTGAGTGGACCCTAGGTAAGGAGACCTGCCTGCAGTGTAACTTTAACAACCAGAAGTAAATGTGAAAGTAATGGTTATTGCTGATTTAATCAGAGTAATGTAACTGCTGGCTGGCATGCTGTTATGCTACCAGATGCTATTGTTGAACTGAACAGCAACAACTAGATGAAACTGTAATAAAACATATCACCATAAACCCCATACCCCTGTGTATATCTGTACCTCAATGTAACTAATGAAAACTACAGTATCTCACAAAAGTGAGTACACCCCTTACAGTTTTGTAAATATCTTATTATATCTTTTCATGTGACAACACTGAAGAAATGACACTTTGCTACAATGTAAAGTAGTGAGTGTACAGCTTGTATAACAGTGTAAATTTGCTGTCCCCTCAAAATAACTCAACACACGGCCATTAATGTCTAAACCGCTGGCAACAAAAGTGAGTACATCCCTAAGTGAAAATGTCCAAATTGGGCCCAATTAGCCATTTTCCCTCCCCGATGTCATGAGACCTTGTAACTCATTAGTGTTACAAGGTCTCAGGTGTGAATGGGGAGCAGGTGTGTTAAATTTGGTGTTATCGCTCTCACTCTCTCATACTGGTCACTGGAAGTTCAACATGGCACCTTATGGCAAAGAACTCTCTGAGAATCTGAAAAAAAGAATTGTTGCTCTACATAAGGATGGCCTAGGTTATAAGAAGATTGCCAAGTCCCTGAAACTGAGTTGCAGCACGGTGGCCAAGACCATACAGCGGTTTGACAGGACAGGTTCCACTCTGAACAGGCCTCGCCATGGTCAACCAAAGAAGTTCAGTGCATGTGCTCAGCGTCATATTCAGAGGTTGTCTTTGGGAAATAGACATATGAGTGCTGCCAGCATTGCTGCAGAGGTTGAGGGGGTAGGGGGTCAGGCCGTCAGTGCTCAGACCATAAGCCGCACACTGCATTAAATTGGTCTGCATGGCTGTCATCCCAGAAGGAAGCTTCTTCTACAGATGATGTATAAACAAGCCCGCAAACAGCTTGCTGAAGACAAGCAGACTAAGGACATGGATTACTGGAACCAAGTCCTGTGGTCTGATGAGACCAAGATAAAATTACTGGGTTCAGATGGTGTCAAGCGTGTGTGGTGGCAACCAGGTGAGGAGTACAAAGACAAGTGTGTCTTGCCTAGAGTCAAGCATGGTAGTGGGAGTGTCATGGTCTGGGGCTGCATGAGTGCTGCCTGCACTGGGGAGCTACAGTTAATTGAGGGAACCATGAGTGCCAACATGAACTGTGACATACTGAAGCAGAGCAGGATCCCCACCCTTTGGAGACTGGGCCGCAGGGCAGTATTCCAACATGATAACGACCCCAAACACATCTCCAAGACGACCACTGCCTTGCTAAAGAAGCTGAGGATAAAGGTGATGGACTGGCCAAGCATGTCTCCAGACCTAAACCCTATTGAGCATCTGTGGGGCATTCTCAAACAAAAGGTGGAGGAGTGCAAGGTCTCTAACATCGACCAACTCCATGATGTTGTCATGGAGGAGTGCAAGAGGACTCCAGCGGCAACCTGTGATGCTCTGGTGAACTCCATGCCCAAGAGGGTTAAGGCAGTGCTGGAAAATAATGTTAGCCACACAAAATATTAACACTTTGGGCTCAATTTGGACATTTTCACTTAGGGGTGTACTCACTTTTGTTGCCAGCGGTTTAGACATTAATGGCTGAGTTATTTTGAGGGAACAGCTGTACACTCACTACTTTACATTGTAGCAAAGTGTCATTTCTTCAGTGTTGTCACATGAAAAGATAAAATAAAATATTTACAAAAATGTGAGCGGTGTACTCACTTTTGTGAGATACTGTACCTAAAACATGCGTTAACAATCTAATCAAGCTTATTGACACCATACATGAAAGATGCAACCTGAATTAATTTGAAAAACTATCCAACAAAAAGACCCCAATTAATCGACTACAGTCGCAAAAGAAATGAGTATAACATGAGAAATTATGTGAATGTCCTGTATTCTGATACCTAAAACCACCCATATCACCAGATGTAAACATATGAACTGCGACACGTATCAAATAGAACCAATGTGGCTACGAATATACAACGTAATGGATAAGTAAGATGTAGATGCGAAATATATGAATCTTAATCAATTTGAGAAATTAAATCGTACGAATATATCGTTGTAGTGGCAAGGCTGAAACATTATTTATTTGTAGATTTAGACGAAAGTTAAATTGATTGTATGAAAAAGGCAGATGAAAAGAAATCCCTGCGAAAAATAAACATTATCAGAACAAACCGATGTTAAAAACGAAACCCAGTGGGATGAAAATGTACCAAGATCGGAACGATTCGTTAGCAGCGACTTACGAAATAATGACACCAGCGACCAATTTGGGGAGCAATCAAATTACTCGTAGAACTCGTACGTACTACCGTGGTGTAGGAAAACCTTGTGGTATGTCGGTGTACTGACGGCGAGAAACCGGAACTGGAAACTATAACGTGAAAGGAGCGTCAACAAGATGAGTGGATTGAGAGCAGGTATTTATGGAGCGAGGTGACTCCTTCAAATTCAGGCTGACCTACGGCCAGCCTTCCTATATACAGTATCTCACAAAAATGAGTACGCCCCTCACATTTTATTGTTATTATTATTATACAGGATTTATATAGTGCCAACAGTTTACGCAGCGCTTTACAACATTGGGGCAGACAGTACAATTACAATACAATTCAATACAGGAGGAATCGGAAAGCCCTGCTCGTTAGAGCTTACAATCTAGGAGGGGGGGGGGTCAAGTTATACAAAAGGGTAATAGCTGTGGGGGATGAGCTAATGGAGACAATAGTGCAGTTGTTAGATGGAGGCAGGATAGGCTTCTCTGAAGAGGAAAGTTTTCAGGGATCGTTCAAAAGTGGATACGTTTGGAGACAGTCTGACAGATTGGGGTAGGGAATTCCAGAGGATGAGCGAGCGTCAGGAGAAGTCCTGGAGGCGGCTATGGGAGGAGGTGATGAGAGAGCTAGAGAGCAGGAGGTCTTGGGAGGAACGAAGAGGGCGATTAGGTTGGTATTTTGAGACTTGGCTAGTGATGTAGCTGGGGGCAGAGTTGTGGATGGCTTTGTAACTTATTGTTACTTGATTTGTTGTAGCCGTATTAGTGCAATTGTGACAGAGAAAATTGAGTACTGTCGGTGATACTTTTTTTATGTGCACTAACATACAATTTTTCAGGACAAGCTTTCGGGGTATGTCCCCTTCTTCAAGGTCCAAGCAGTACTGACTTATTGTTAGTATTTTGAATTTAGTTCGTTGGGCGGGTGGCAGCCAATGGAGGGATTGGCAGAGAGGGGTAGCAGACACTGAGCGGTTTGTAAGGTGGATGAGTCTGGCAGCAGCATTCATGATTGACTGAAGGGGGGATAGTCTATTTAAAGGTAAGCCAATGAGGAGAGAGTTGCAGTAGTCAAGGCGAGAGATAACCAGGAAGTGAATCAGGAGCTTTGTGCTTGACAGATAATTCAAGGGAAGAGGCACGTGGGGGAGGAAATATTATAAGCTCGGTTTTGGTCAAGTTGAGTTTGAGGAAGTGGTGAGACATCCATAGAGATATGTCTGGTAGTAAGTTACTGATGCGTGAGAAGACTGATGGAGTGAGTTGAAAGGTGGAGAGATAGATTTGTGTGTCGTGTGTGTTGTTATTGAAAGCCGTGAGAGGCTATCAGCTGACCCAGGGAAGAGGTGTAGATTGAAAATAAAAGAGGTCCAAGAACAGAACCTTGGGGGACCCCGACGGAGAAGGGAAGAGGAGTGGAGGAAGTAGAATTGTAAGTGACACTGAAGGTGCGTTGGGATAGGTAGGATGAGAGCCACTGAAGAGCACAGTCATGGAGACCAAAAGAGTAAAGTTTTTTTTTGAGGAGGGGTGTGGTCAACCATGTCAAAGGCAGCTGAAAGGTCCAGAAGTAGGAGTACAGAATAGTGTCCGTTGGTTTTTGAAGTTAGAAGGTCATTTGTGAGTTTTAAAAGAGCAGTTTCTGTGGAGTGTTGAGGGCAAAATCCAGATTGAAGGGGATCAAGAAGGTTATTCTTAATGAGGTGGTCACTCAGTTGGTTGTAAACCAGGTGTTCAAGGAGTTTAGAGGAAAAGGGGAGCAAGGAGATAGGGCATAAGTTGTTAAGATTGTTAGGGTCCAAGGACGGCTTTTTAAGTATGGGGGTGACCAGTGCATGTTTTAGAGCATTGGGGAAGATGCCAGAGGTGAGGGAGAGATCGAAGATGTGGGTTAGACAGTGTAGGATAGAGTCAGAGGGCGAACATAGTATTTGAGAGGGAATAGGATCCAGGGGACAAGTGGTTAGGTGGGCGATAGAAAGGAGTTTAGCAACTTCGTCTGTAGTAGCAGATTTGAATAATGGGAGTGTCAGTTGTACCTGTTGACATGGGGTCTTAACTGGGGGAGATACCTGTAGAGTGTAGATTTCATCATGGATTGTATCAATCTTGTTTTTGAAGTGATTAGCAATCTCCTGGGCAGTAAATCAGTGGGTGGAGGCGGTGGAGGATGAAGTAGAGAGTTGAAGGTAGAAAAGAGTTTACAGGGACTGGATGAGAAGGTGTTAATAAGAGTTGTAAAATAGGTCTGCTTGGTAGTATGGAGGAAAGAATAGTATTTTTGGAGGGCAGATTTGTATTGGTTGAAGTCTTTGAGAGACTTAGTCTTGTGCCACAGATGCTCAAGAGCGCGACTACGTTTTTTGAGAATTTTAGTGTCATCTGTTTGCCAGAGTTGTCGGGGTAGAGGCCTGATTCTGCGTGTAGTGAGGGGAGCAAGCTTGTCCAGGGTGGAGGACAGGGATTTATTGTAGATGGACGTGGCTTGGTTGGGGCAGGACAAGGGAGAGATTTTGTCATAGAGGTGGTCAGTAGCAGAATAGAGGAGAGAGGAGTTGAAGTTGCGAAAGTTTCTACGGGTGATGGTTAGGCTATTGGAGAGAAAGGTGGTGGAAGATAGGGGAAGAGAGAAACTAATAAGGTGGTGGTCGGAGAGAGGAAAAGGATTGTTTGAGAAGTTGTATGTAGTGCATAGGTAGGAGAATACAAGGTCAAGGGTGTTGCCATCAGAGTGAGTAGAAGCCTGTACCCATTGCTTCAGGTCAAATGAAGAGGTTAGACTAAGAAGTTTAGAAGTAGCAGGAGTGTTTGTATTAGCAGGGATGTTGAAATCATCGAGAAGGATTGTGGGAATTTCTGAAGAGAGAAAGTAGGGTAGCCAGGCAGAAAACTCATCAATGAAAGTCGATAATGGACCAGGGGGCCTGTAGATCACAGCAATTCTTAGGGAAGTTGGAGAGAATAGACATATACAGTGGGCTTCAAATGATGAGAGGGAAAAAGAGGGAAGAGAGTGAATAACCTGGAAGGTGCTCTAGGGGTATAGGAGGAATTATAGCTTTTCATGTGACAACACTGAAGAAATGACACTTTGCTACAATGTAAAGTAGTGAGTGTACAGCTTGTATAACAGTGTAAATTTGCTGTCCCCTCAAAATAACTCAACACACAGCCATTAATGTCTAAATTGGGCCCAATTAGCCATTTTCCCTCCCCGATGTCATGAGACCTTGTAACTCATTAGTGTTACAAGGTCTCAGGTGTGAATGGGGAGCAGGTGTGTTAAATTTGGTGTTATCGCTCTCACTCTCTCATACTGGTCACTGGAAGTTCAGCAAGGCACCTTATGGCAAAGAACTCTCTGAGAATCTGAAAAAAGAATTGTTGCTCTACATAAGGATGGCCTAGGCTATAAGAAGATTGCCAAGTCCCTGAAACTGAGCTGCAGCACGGTGGCCAAGACCATACAGCGGTTTAACAGGACAGGTTCCACTCAGAACAGGCCTCGCCATGGTCAACCAAAGAAGTTCAGTGCATGTGCTCAGCGTCATATTCAGAGGTTGTCTTTGGGAAATAGACATATGAGTGCTGCCAAATTGGGCCCAAAGTGTCAATAATTTGTGTGGCCACCATTATTTTCCAGCACTGCCTTAACCCTCTTGGACATGGAGTACACCAGAGCTTGCCACTGGAGTGCAATCAGGGGCAGATCTGGGGGGGGGGGCAACGGGGCAATTGCCCCCTCCGAGAAATGCAGGTGACTGTGAGAGCAGGGTGTGTGAGAGAGCCGCCGGGCGGCTCCGTGAGTTATAGAGGAGCCGGGCGGCTTCGTGACTGAGAGAGCCGCTGGGCGGCTCTGTGACTGAGAGAGCCGCTGGGCGGCTCGGTGACTGAGGGAGCCGCTGGGCGGCTTCGTGACTGAGAGAGCCGCTGGGCGGCTCTGTGACTGAGAGAGCCGCTGGGCGGCTCGGTGACTGAGGGAGCCGCTGGGCGGCTTCGTGACTGAGAGAGCCGCTGGGCGGCTCTGTGACTGAGAGAGCCGCTGGGCGGCTCGGTGACTGAGGGAGCCGCTGGGCGGCTCGGTGACTGAGGGAGCCACTGGGCGGCTCCGTGACTGAGGGAGCCGCTGGGCGGCTCGGTGACTGAGGGAGCCGCTGGGCAGCTCGGTGACTGAGAGAGCCGCTGGGCGGCTCGGTGACTGAGAGAGCCGCTGGGCGGCTCGGTGACTGAGGGAGCCGCTGGGCGGCTCCGTGACTGAGGGAGCCGCTGGGCGGCTCGGTGACTGAGGGAGCCGCTGGGCGGCTCCGTAAGTGAGAGAGCCGCCGCTCAATGTGTTTGTGGGCGGGCTGCTGCCTGCTGGCCAATCAGGGAGCCGGTGGGCGGGGGAGCAGAGAGATGACATCATCTCTCACCGCCCGGCACCCGCCCTGCATCCCTGCAGTTCAACTTCCCCCCCTCCATGCAGGCAGCTGCGGCAGCAGAGAGATTACATCTCTCTGCTGCCTGTCTCTGGGACACAAGAGACCACCTTAGCAGGTGGCAAGTGACAGGCGACGTGGCAAGTGACAATCCGCAACATGTGGCAGGCGACGTGGCAAGTGACATGGCAAGTGGCAATCCGCAACGTGGCAAGTGACAATCTGCATCTGGTGACAGGCGACGTGGCAAGTGACAATCTGCATCTGGTGACAGGCGACGTGGCAAGTGACAATCTGCATCTGGTGACAGGTGACGTGGCAAGCGACAATCTGCATCTGGTGACAGGTGACGTGGCAAGTGACAATCCGCAACATGTGGCAGGCGACGTGGCAAGTGACAATCCGCAACGTGGCAGGCGACGTGGCAAGTGACAATCTGCATCTGGTGACAGGCGACGTGGCAAGTGACAATCCGCAACGTGGCAGGCGACGTGGCAAGTGACATGGCAAGTGACAATCAGCAACGTGGGAAATGACATGGCAAATGACAATCCGCAACGTGGCAGGCGACGTGGCAAGTGACAATCTGCATCTGGTGACAGGCGACGTGGCAAGTGACAATCCGCAACGTGGCAGGCAACGTGGCAAGTGACATGGCAAGTGACAATCCGCACAGTGGCAGTCGACGTGGCAAGTGACATGGCAAATGACAATCCGCAACGTGGCAGGCGACGTGGCAAGTGACAATCTGCATCTGGTGACAGGCGACGTGGCAAGTGACAATCTGCATCTGGTGACAGGCGACGTGGCAAGTGACAATCCACAACGTGGCAGGCGACGTGGCAAGTGACATGGCAAATGACAATCCACAACGTGGCAGGCGACGTGGCAAGTGACAATCTGCATCTGGTGACAGGCGACGTGGCAAGTGACAATCCGCAACGTGGCAGGCGACGTGGCAAGTGACAATCTGCAACTGGTGACAGGCGACGTGGCAAGTGACAATCTGCATCTGGTGACAGGTGACGTGGCAAGTGACACACTCGGGGCTCCCACTGATTCTGCATTATGGTGAGTTAAACTATTTAATTTTTTATAACAATGTAATTATAGTAATAATGCGTTTCAATCATCCTGACACCATAACAACCATGGTGCCGTGATGATTGAAGCGCCAACACCAGTCATTTCCCCGATAAATGTACCCCAAAAAAATATATTTTCTGGCAGTGCCCCTCCCGAGACTAGACTCTGGATCCGCCCCTGAGTGCAATGTTTCCTCCTTTGTGCAAGCTGGGAAAGCCATTGTTCCGTCAGATTAGGCGATCCGTCAGAATTGGTAACGGAAGTGACATTCTGTTACCGCCATCTTGCTACACCCCGCACTCCTCCACAGTAAGGATACACCAAGAAGGGGGCAAGCAGACATCTTGTTACACCCACCAGAATTTAGCATTTCACAGTTATTTTTTACAGAAAATGGAGCTTATATGGTGAAAAACAGTAATTAGAAATCCATCGGACTGTTTACATGTTGAATCATTAAATCAGCGGTCTTCTGTCAGATTAGCAAACCTGTGAGATCAGCAGGTTTGCCGCTGCTTTTAAAACTCAACATCTATACAGTCCGTCGGATTTCTAATTACTGTATTTCAGCTTATAAGCTCAGTTTCCTGTTAAAAATAACTGTGAGGTTCAAAACTCCGGTGGGTGTAACAAGATGTCCACTCAACCACTTCTCGGCGTGTCGTTACTGTGGAGGAGTGCGGGGTGTAGCAAGGTGGCGGCGACGGAATGTCACTTCTGTTACCAATCCTGATGGGGCGCCGAATCTGACGGAACACCGTGAGTCAAGCCATGTGACAGCTCCGCCCTCTCCATTCTAGCCACTACCCCTTTGCTTGCGTTCCATATCACTGCCCTCTACTGTGCAAATATCACGAATAGCTGTCCTCATGATGCCTGTTCAACCTGTATTGTGCAGCTACAAAGTACCGATTCTTTTTTCACTTAACTTGTCAGAAATGACACTAGAAGTTATTTAAAAAATGACATAAAATTGCCTTGCAGCGAAAAAAGAAAGGACTACAACGCGAAGCCGAATTGGCATCTTCTAAGGACGCCTAGCCTGGTACTGGAGGACCCCCGGAAGTGCCCAGCAAGCTGTGTTTTGTCTACACGTGTTTCCGGTGTGCTCAGCATGGAGGATCGGATAGAGATAGTGTGCGGCTGTTATGAGCAAATACTGTTCGGTTACCAAGTACAGCCAGCAGAGGAGGTATGCGGACAGCATAGACCGGACTGGGGCTCATTCTTCTATGCTAGGCATATGAATCATTCTGGGATTGCAGCTGACATGGCCGGTGATCTGCTTAGATCAGGGTGTACTGAGATTTCAGATATGCAATCATTGTTCTGTTTTGTCATCATGTTGCATTGACGATGAACATGCTCTTTAGTGTCAGATTTTGTAAACATTGGTTAATGTGCCATTCATGCCCTTCCAGCCCAGGCCAAGTTTCAGCTTTCAATTTTATGGAGACACAGCTTTCTTTTGGTGGTTTTTGATCACCACTGAGTTTTTCTTAGTTTCTGTTTATAAAATTTTGCAAATAAGTAATTTTTTTTCTTCAATGATGGGCGCTGGTGAGGCTGCACCGATGGGCGCTGGTGAGGCTGCACCGATGGGCGCTGGTGAGGCGGCACCGATGGGCGCTGGTGCGGCTGCACTGATAAGGGTACTGATGATCAGCAACTTTTACATGTGATCAGCTGTGTCCAAAAGACACAGCGGTCATAGAGCGTGCCCCAGGGAGCGCGCGGGAGGTGTGTTATGGAACGACACCCTCCCAGAACAAGAGAGATGCTTTTTTGGCTATGGTGCCAAGTGTATGGTGCCGGTTAGAGTGTGTCCAAACACTTTCAAAAAGGCCATTAGAGGAGATCTATGGTCACATCATATCCTTTCATTTTATAACATCAACATTGTAATAACAATACAAACCAATAGTTCTATTTGACAATCCAATATTAGCTTAGAACTCACAACATGAAAGGAAATTTAGTTTACGTTTTGTCTGTCTACTGGCCATCTCTTTCCTCAACTTCCTCTTTCTGGATCCCTGGATGCTTTGGAGTTTCTCCTCTGCTGTTTATTTTCCATTTCTAAGGACTACATATCCCATGATTCCTGTACTAACTTCACCTCCTAAAACTCCTTCTTTTAGCACCTCCTGTAGTTCAGAAGGCAAGCTCTGTGAAATGTACCTACTCACAGGGCATAGTGAATATGTGTCACAGAATTCAAGGAAGTAAATGTGTTGATCTTCACAAAGCAGGAGGGATAAAAATCAATGATAAAAAAAATAAAAAAAAACTTTTTTTTAATTTTTTTTTTATTTAACTACTTTCTGCCCACCATATAGCAAAATGACGGCGGCAAAGTGGTTTTGATTTCCTGACTGGACGTGCATCGAGGTGATCATTGTTGCGGTGTGTCAGTCTGACACACCGCAAGTCCGATCTAGGTAAAGAGCCTCTGACAGAGACTCTTTACCACGTGCTCAGCCGTGTCCAATCACGGCTGATTACGATGTAAACAGGAAGTGCCGTAGATCAGTTTTTCCTCACTCGAGTAGAAACGCGAGTAGAGGAGAGCCGGTCGGCTGCTCCTCTGACGGGGGGGTCTGTGCTGATTATCAGCGCAGCCCCCCCCCCCCCCCAAGAATGGCCACACTGGACCACCAGGGATGTCACCACCAGGTATACTACCTAGACCACCAGGGATGCCAATCAGTGCCCACAATGGCCAACACTGATTGGCAGGCATTATTGTTTGGCACTGATTGGCATCCATCAGTACCATCTATTAGTGTACATCAGTGCCACCTATGTGTACCCATCAGTACTGCATATTAGTGCCATCTCATTGGTGCCCATCAGTGCTGCCTTATGAGTGCCCGTCAGTGCAGCCCCATTAGTGAAGGAGAAAACGTACTTATTTACAAAGTTTTGTAACAAACAAAAAAAAAACATTTTTTTTCAAAATTTTCGGTCTTTTTTTTAATTTGTTTAGCAGAAAATAAAAATTCCAGAGGTGATCAAATACCACCAAAATAAAGCTCTATTTGTGGGAACAAAATGATAAAAATGTACTTTGGGTACAGTGTTGTATGACCGCGCAATTGTCATTCAAAGTGCGACAGCGCTGAAAATTGGTCTGAGCAGGAAGGTGAATAAGTGCCAGGTATTGAAGTGTTTAAATCTGAATTTTATTTATGTATTTTATTTCTATCAAATTTGTTTTAATGAAAGGCTTTTGGAGTAAAAATCCATCTAGTTTTTCATTTAAGATACATTATTAATTTTGTTTTTTTTAGTATGAAATGGAGCTTAGTTATGTAGCATGAGGCTGTATATTCTGCAATATTTACATTTTTGGCAAACTCATTCAATGAATCCAAGCTCTGCAAGCTGAGATAGCATGCACTGCATTGATGCATTTTCACAATTTTACAGTAACCATGAGATAAAACTTTTAGGCAGCATGTTAAAGAAAGGGAAAAAAAAAAAAAAGGGAAAGCCAAACACATACAAATCAATGGTAATAAAGATAGCAGCAGAGTTAGTGAGATAAGACAGATGGAGAGAGAGCTATAGAATGCAGGGGGGGGATACTAGTAAAGAGGGGGTCGTAAAACTTTAGCATAATGTGTCAGGAAACCAATATCTAAATTCAGGCCGTTATTTTTTGTGTCAAAAAGAAGTATCATTCATCTTTAACATGCTGCCTAAAAATTTTGTGAATCAGTACTGCTTGGACCTTGAAGAAGGGGACATACCCCGAAAGCTTGTCCTGAAAAATTGTATGTTAGTGCAAATAAAAAAAGTATCACGGACAGTACTCAATTTTCCCTGTCACAATTGCACTAATACGGCTACAATCAAATCAAGCATGAGATAAAACAAAGTTAAGGAATGTTCCTTTATCTCATTGTTTTGCAAATCTATGTACACTACAAACTATATGATTGAACTGGTTCTGATGTCGCTGTTTTTCTAACCTGACAGCTGCTTATTCTAAATAGGAAACCTTCATTTTGTTTGCAAATATTAAAGATTCTAACTTCCAGCAACAATGAGTCTTTACATTTAAAGAGCACCTGTCATTTCCGATAGATCATGGCAGTGCCTGTTAGTGGGCATCCACTCACCTGCTGCCGCCACGTCCCTCACCTTGTTGTGTCACTACCGCATCACCAGCTGTCCCATTAAAGTGAATAAGACTGTCAGTGAGTCAACAGCGGGTCAGAGGAGGAGCTGCTGTGGGACAGAGATGACACTTGCTCCTTAAAGCGGAGTTCCACACAAAAATAGAACTTCCGCTTTTCGGAACCCTCCCCCCCTCCGGTGTCACATTTGGCACCTTTCAGGGGGGAGGGGGGTGCAGATACCTGTCTAAGACAGGTATTTACACCCACTTCCGGCATAGACTCCCATGGGAATCTATGCCTCTTCCCGTCCCCACCACGCTGTCTCCTGGGAAACACACAGCTCCCAGGAGAGAGCGGGGACCACTTGGGACGCGCAGCGCGACTCGCGCATGCGCAGTAGGGAACCGGGAAGTGAAGCCGCAACGCTTAACTTCCTGATTCCCTCAGCTAGGATGGCGGCGGCAGCTGCTGAGAACCGAGCGGGTTCTCTGCGTCGCCTGCCGACATCGCTGGACTCTGGGACAGGTAAGTGGCCATGTATTAAAACTCAGCAGCTGCAGTATTTGTAGCTGCTGGCTTTTAATATTTTTTTTTTTTGGCGGTGTGGGTGAACCCCCACTTTAAAAATTATGATTTGTATCAAGCCTTTTTACTAGTGATTTAAATCAACTTGGTTTAAATCAAATCCAGCCAGTCCCAAAGTAAGTTTACATGCTTTAAAGAGTATTCTAGAAATAATTGAAACTGTTGAGCCTGTCGGGTATAGATTCTCGTTCTAGTTCTTGTATTAGGGTGACAATGCTACCTACGCAACTCTCAAGCTGAATCGGCGCTATCGCACTTGAAGGGACCACAAGCCTCCGTGCTGATCACAGCCTATCAGCTCGGCTGTAACAAGGCTTTGGACAGGCCTTATTTAAAGCTCTCTGAATGCCAGTCAAAGCTCCTGTCACTAAATAAAATGGTTAGCTTACAGTCCTGTTTACACCTGCTTTTGCTTTGCTTTCGCTTCAAAAATTATACCCCATGTAGCTTCAGTGGTGCTTCAAAGCGTCTTCATAGCCTTCATAGAAGTCTATGGCAAAGCTCGCTCGAAGCACCAAGCAAAAGCAGGTGTAAACAGGACTGTAAGCTAACCATTTTATTTAGTGACAGGAGCTTTGACTGACATTCGGAGAGCTTGAGAAACTGTGGCCAAAGGCATTTTTTTGAAGCAAGTGTAAACTAGCCCTTAAAGCTGAATTCCAGTTATTATTTGTATTGCATATTTACATTGATTGATTTCCCCCATGGACACAATCATTGTTGATGGGGGGGAACCCCTTCCACAGAGCCTTTGTGTTCCCCGGCAGGGAGAACGCAGTGATTATTGCTAGCTGCTATAACAGCTGCTAGCATTAATTGCATGTAAAATACGGCAGGCTGGTTGTACCCAAGTTGATCCTTCAACTTGTGTACGTTCAGCCTGCCCATACATAGTTTGAATCTTGTCCGAATCCTGCTGAACTGGCTGAGATTTGCACCATCTATGGCCGACTTTAGTGATGTAGTGGTCTGAAGAGAGCAGTGGGTATATGCAGGCATATTTTTTTTTTAATCAAAAAATACATTTTTTTGAGCATAAGAGTCAATACAGGTTGTTACATACAAGATGTGAGGTGCAACAGGCACCAAATGTATATAAAACAGATTCTGTACAGAGTCGTCTGACATGACATATATTGACTGCGGGGATATTTCTAGACATTGTTACTTACACTGGGAGCATACGTTCACATAACCATGGCAAAAGTGAGTGAAGGTGATACTTGCTAAGCAGTTGTGATGGCAGGTTTAGAGAAACAGTTGGCATTAGTCAGTGCAGGTGGAGGAGTCATCCACCCATCTGTCCCAGATTTTATGGAACTTATCGGGGCATCCCCGGTGGGAGTACAGGACTTTTTTGTAAGGGAGGGTGAGATTCACAGCCCTCTTCCATTGCTGGATGGTAGGGAGAGTAGGTCTGAGCCATAATTATATACAGGCATCTAATAAAATGTCTGATTGGGAACATTCTAGCTGTAGTTATGGGAGCTCTTGTGACTTTATCCATAGTTTATTAAATTGTACTTTTTATTATTTTATAGCTGTGGTTTTAATGTTACTAAAGCATTCTGACTTAGGGCCCTTTCACACAGGCTTTCCGATCAGGTCCGCCTGTCAGTTTTTCAGGCGGACCTAATCGGACACTCCATTCACTCCCTATGCGGCAGCGGACATCAGTGGTGACATGTCCGCTGACATCCACTGCTATCTGATCCTGTCTGTGAAATCCAGACGGATGGAAACCCTATTTTCCATCCGTCTGGCGGATGGGATCGGATGAAAACGAACAGGCAATCTGTTTTCATCTGATCTCCCAATAGAGGAGAGCGGGGCTCTGACAGGTCTGTCTCAGCACAGTGAGTGGAGACGGACCTGTCATCCACCTGCTCAGTGGGGATCAGCAGATCGATCCCCTGCTGAGCAAAGCGGACTCCGTTGCGTGGTCTGCCCGTGTAAAAGAATCGGTATTGGCTTGTAGTATGGTGCCTTTGTCCACACTAATATTTGTTTACTATGTTCTTTTCTGCCTTTTAGCAATGGGTGGCCACTGCTGACTTCACAAACCATGCTCACACTGCTTCCCTATCTGTGGTTGCTGTGAATAAAAGATTTGTTGCCTCTGGAAGCAAAGATGAAACAATTCAAATTTATGATATGAAGAAAAAGGTGGAGCATGGAGCTTTGCTACACCACAACGGTATGTACCATGAGAACGCATGGAATAGACTAGATTTGTGAACTGTGTAGGATACACATAAACTTTTTTTTTTTGGTGGAGGATAACAAGTACATTTAGAGAAGAACAGAATAAAGTGTGATTTTTGGATATTCGATGGTGGTAGAGCACAAGATGTATTGCACTTACCTTTGTGGATACTAAAGGAGAGATCATTTTGCTAAGAAAAAAAAAAAAATCAGCTTTTCTACAGCACTTGGAATCCCCTGCACAGCTTATGGAACCTGAGCACTGCTCTGTGGGTTGCTAGGAAATCAGTAAATCCATAGACTTCTGTTGAGTTGACTAGTTCTGTCAAATCTGCCTATTTATAGGCATACGTAACACACCCTGATTATGCAGTATGACAGT
Source organism: Lithobates clamitans (assembly GCA_037952925.1). Taxonomy (NCBI): domain Eukaryota; kingdom Metazoa; phylum Chordata; class Amphibia; order Anura; family Ranidae; genus Lithobates; species Lithobates clamitans. The sequence continues at coordinate 335,512 of JBBGZY010000135.1, read as the reverse complement.
CTTATAATAGATTTATCAAAACTTTGATCGCATGCAGCCTGAGAAGACACAGAGCATGTGCAATCTGAAGACAAAATCCATTTACAATACCACTTAGTAAGCATTGTCAGAACTGCATGGCAGAATTGATGTTCTTGCATGTATTAGAGCTGCACAATTAATCGTTAAAAAATCGTGATCTCGATTTAACCCCCCTGATGATCTCTATTGCAGAATTTGCCCATTCTTTCATATAACAAGTGGAGAGACTTATCTGCTCACTCAGCTGTCAAAAGAAACCATCTGGGCAGTCTGCCAAGTTTTTAACATGAAACATTTTAACTAACTCTTCCTTCTTAGATCAAAGGGATAAACGTCTGTGTAAAGAAAAAATCCAGGCAGTATGAACAAGTTTTTAAGTGTAAATGCAGGAAGTTTAATCGCTTAAAGTCTAAATCTTTTTCTGACACTTGTTTAAGTTTTAGAAAATTACTTTGAACCCCAAACATTATATACAGTGGGGACGGAAAGTATTCAGACCCCCTTAAATTTTCCACTCTTTTTTTTTTTTTATATTGCAGCCATTTGCTAAAATCATTTAAGTTCATTTTTTCCTCAATGTACACACAGCACCCCATATTGACAGAAAAACACAGAATTTTGACATTTTTGCAGATTTATTAAAAAAGAAAAACTGAAATATCACATGGCCCTAAGTATTCAGACGCTTTGATATTTTTTGATATTTCAGTTTTTCTTTTTTAATAAATCTGCAAAAATGTCAAAATTCTGTGTTTTTCTGTCAATATGGGGTGCTGTGTGTACATTGAGGAAAAAATGAACTTAAATGATTTTAGCAAATGGCTGCAATATAAAAAAAAAAAAAGAGTGGAAAATTTAAGGGGGTCTGAATACTTTCCGTCCCCACTGTATATAATGTTTGGGGTTCAAAGTAATTTTCTAAAACTTAAACAAGTGTCAGAAATACTTAGGGCCATGTGATATTTCAGTTTTTCTTTTTTAATAAATCTGCAAAAATGTCAACAATCCTGTGTTTTTCTGTCAATATGGGGTGCTGTGTGTACATTAATGAGGAAAAAAATGAACTTAAATGATTTTAGCAAATGGCTGCAATATAACAAAGAGTGAAAAATTTAAGGGGGTCTGAATACTTTCCATTCCCGTTATATATCTTAGCAGAGACCCTAGGGAAAAAAAAGGTCAATTACTGCAATATTTCACACAGCGGTGTTTCAAACGCAATTTTTTGGGAAAAAATATACTTCAATGAATTAAAAAAAACAAAAAAAACGAGACAGTGAAGTTAGCCCAATTTTTTTTTTTGTTTTGTTTTAATGTGAAAGATGATGTTACGCAGCGAAAATCGTGAGAGAATCGTGATCTATCTTCTAAGCAAAAAAATCGTGATTTTCATTTTAACCAGAATCATGCAGCTCTAGCATGTATAATATATGCATGTGGGAGCTTTCCCTCTTGTACATAGTCTGCAGGGTAGTGCACAATGAGCTCAACAGTATACAGGAAAATGAATGAAAGACGGCTTTGCAAAGATGGCAGAGCTCTGCACAAGTATTTAGCAAGAGGCTACAGAAAATATTTGATTTGACAGGAAAAAGATTTGGAGCTATTTCAATAATCGCATCACTGCTGTATGTATAAAGCACATTGTCAGATGCTTGTTATTTTGTTAATGCTATAGTTGCTAGTCTTGCACACAGCGTATTCCTTCTTACAGCATGAACACTGTGACATACTTTGGTGCCCAGGAGACCCTGGAGCTGTGTACAACCACTCATAGACATGAATGGGTGTTGGGCAATTGTATGTGTATCTGCCACTACTTGCATAAAGGGTGCATAGATACATACATACACAAAATGCAGACTGCATATCATTTGAGACTACTCTATGTTTAAAAGAATAACTACTCTTTAAATATTTTACATTTTAAAATTGTATCATGCAGCATTCTTCATGTCGCATACCTGTCAGGGCTGCTGATATCAAATCATAGCAGAGGTTGCCATTGCCCAACTCCTGTAAGTAGTGCTTCTTTTTACTTTTCACTGCAGTATTGCACAAAGTTACATGCCTGTTCCAGATTTAGCACAACTTAAAGGAGTTGGGCAATGGTTTCCTGCCCCACAATGTAAGAATCATAGCTGTTTCAGGTAAAGGCCACACTGACTGGTTCCCTTTTTAATCAATTTTGTTTTTTCAGGCACCATTACATGTTTGGAGTTCTATGGCAATTCACATCTGTTAAGTGGGGCTGAAGATGGATTGATTTGTGTGTGGAATACTAAGAAGTGGGAGTGTCAACAGACTTTTAAAGCACACAAGTATGTGATATATTCAGGTTATCCATGATCCATCCCTGTCTGTCCTCCGTCTTTCTTTCAAATAGAATTGGGATGTATGACAACAAATAAGATGGTAGACAGTTTTTCCTCTTCTGAAAACTGGCTGAACTTTTGTTGCATTATTTACTCTGAAGTATTATAAAATGCTTTGTAAGCTACAAAACTAAAAGCATTAATAAAACACAACATTCTAACTTAGCTGTTCTAATAAAGCGCACATTATTCTAGAGTCAAATAAATCCATCAAGGAGAGTGTGAAGCTCTCACAATGGCCTTAGCAAGAGATAAAGTGCAGAGTCAAGTGAAAACATTTGTTTGATCTTTCTACAGAGGTCAAGTCCAGTCTCTTTCAATCCATCCTTCTGGGAAATTGGCGTTGTCTGTGGGGACAGACAAGACTTTAAGGTACAGTTGTTATAGTGTTGTTTTGTGTGAAAAAGCTGTGATCTTACAAATTTGTCTCTGATCACCAACATATTGAATTTATGTGTTTGTCTTTTTTTTGGATAACCTACTTGAAACAGATCAACCTGATAAAAAAATAATCTTCTAGTATATGATATTTTTAAAAGTCTGAGTTGGTTGGCTCTTTGAAAATGATGTACTCATTTTTTTTTGGCTGTTTATCTTGTTAGTTTCCCTTGACAAAAAACCCCCCTAGAAGCTGATTGTTTACTATGCACAGTTGCACCAGATTCTGTGTGCTCCAATTTTAGTCCCCACAGTGTCTCCTTCTTCTTCTATTGACCTGCAATTAACATTGTATTGTTGATGGTCAAAAACTTCCACTACCTAAAGATCAATTTTGATTTTTCAATCAAAGGACTTGATGTAGAAAACACCCAATAATGGCTTCCTGGGATTATGTTTTACCTTTCATAGAGGATCCTAGTTCTGCATGTGTTTTATTTTCCAAAGGCTTGTGTATTGGCCAACTTACTTTATCAGAGTAAGTTATTTGTTTCAACCTCATGTTTTTCTATATCTAGTTTTCTAATTACTACACTGCCATGTGCACTTGCATTTGTGGTTTATACCCACCCCCTTTAATATGTATAAACCAGGGCTTGACAAATTTGCTTGGAATCTAGGAGCCAGCTAAAAAAGTTAGGAGCCAGGTTTTTTTTAAACGACCGACAAAGCTTTATTTTCAATATAAAAAATAACTAATCTTAAATTTACACAGAAAAAGACCGCCCCGCTAGAGGCCCGAATAGCGTCACTAAAACGATGGTAAAGCAGCGCTAAAAATAGCGCCGCTTTACCGCCGACGCCCCCTGCGGCTCGGTGTCAAAGGGCTCTAAGGGTCCGATCAGGTCCGCCTGAAAAACAGACAGGCGAACCTGATCAGACAGCCCGTGTGAACGGGACCAAGCAGGGAGATAACAAATTAATTTTAATTAGGAAAAAAATAAATAAACAGTTTTTATATAAATATAAATAAATAAAAATAAAATCTATTATGAAAAAAAAAAAAGGCTATCCCCACATTCACTTCCTTCTCTTCTCCACTTTGGGAAGGAGATGGGCAGTGAAAACAGGCAGGTATTTCGCATTAGCATTGCATTAGCATTGCTGGTTGCAATACCAACGACCACCACAAGATGGCGCCAGATTTCAGAAGGACTCCAGAACTACCGAAGAAGGCCGCAAAGCCGGGGCCTCAATTACCGGCCGGCGCGGCCCGACGCGATCGCACGGGGGGGGGGTCGGAGTCCGCACAGAGACAGGATACCCTCAGCTGTGCCGCCCCAGGCGCCAGGTCGCTAATTCTAGTTGCAAATGCGACCTGGCGCCCGGGGTTTGTCGAGCCCTGGTATAAACTACATAGACACTGGTAACATGACAGCATGCTCAGGCTACTTTCCAAGTGATCCATCTTCTGTCTATCTTAAAGACTTATAATTTAGAACATAGTGAACACATGGAGGGGTAGTGGGGGGGGGGGGGTCTGGAGCCACTGTGCATAGTAACCAATTTAAGGCTGTGCTCCAGGAAAGTTTGCTACCTTTCCAATGGGGCTACCCCCTGTATTACAAGGGTTAAATGCTCAAATCTAGGATACATGCATTAGGTATCATGTGCTATGCACACACATACCTTTGATTACTGTACAGGACATTTACTAAAACTGGTGCACACAGAATCTGGTGAAGCTGCTGCTAGTAACCATTCAGCTTCTAAATTCAGCCTTGACAATAAAACCTAGAAGCTGTCTGGTTTCTATGCACAGTTGCACCAGCTTTAGTAAATCCCACCTCTTCCCAAGGTTTTTACCTTCATGCATTCACGGGAAGCAGCCAGAATGAACCAATGACAGATTGGCAGACACTGCATCTGTACTCATGAACGCACATCCTGGACTCAAACTAGGCTGCTCATATATCCCGGTCAGATGTGCAGTTGTATGCATGCAGCCATGGCTTCTGTCAGCCTTTTATTGACTTGTAAAGGCTGCTAACCGTGGCCATACACAAAGCGCTTGTGACGCCAAGGCTTAGAAACATGCTTCTCCTTGATGCTGTATGGCCTTTGTGGCCATGTGAATGAGGCCTTAATCTAAATTTTTATCGGAAATATTGTATTGGGTAAACATTTGCACAACTCTCATGGGATCTACAAAATCTGTAGCACCAACTTTTTATTCTACCAGTCATATGCTTTCATAAAATGTATGGTTTGGGGTGTCTTTTACAAACTCTGAAATCTCTAAATGAAAAATAGAAAAAACGGTCTGGCCACCTGGGTTTTTAAGTTTAGTTCAGGGCCTAGCAGCAAAAGGGTTAAATCAAGTAAGCAACAGATGGCCAATACTGTGGACTAGAGATGAACAAAACTAATACATGCATTGCAACACATTGTTTAATATTGATTACATAAGACTAGGGCTGAAACAACTAATCGATTAATCGATTATGAAATTAATCGATTACTATTTTCATAATCGACTAATCGGCCAGTAACATAATGGGGTTAAAAAAACTAAAATTAGCTCTATATAGTACAAAAAGAGCAAATAATCTCTACTGTGAATATTACTTTCACTGTTGCACAGTAAAAAAAACTAATTTTTTTTTTTTTTTTTAACTCCATTATGTTACTAAATGTCTTAGGCCTGGTTCCCACCCATGTGATTTTTGGAGCTTTTTGCAGAAATGCACTACAGTTCATTTAACGTTCACATCTATGCTTTTTTCAACTGCTGTGTATTTGGAAAGGGTCAAGGACCTTTTTCAATGCAAAACGGTGCTTTTTTGGTTCAATATACTTCAATGGAGAAGCTGCAGAAAAGCATGTAATATTACAGTTCTGTTTGAAAATCTGCAAAACAGTCTAGAATTTTTTTTTCTTTAAATAAAAAAAATTTGATCCGAGTCCAGATTCAACCTCTAATATTATATAGAGTATATCTCTTCTGTTTGTTATTCTCAGAGAGGATTAAAGATTTTTAACCATATAGTTGGTTATTTATATTTACCCTGCGTATTGATATTTAGGAATAAATTGCCTTTTTTTAAACTTTACATATTAACTAAATTATACACCACACTTTTTTTTTTTAAGGTTATTAACCGATTAATCGATTAATCGAAACAATAATCGGCCAACTATTCGATTATGAAAATAATCGTTAGTTGCAGCCCTACATAAGACTGCTCTTCACAAGTGGCATAACCAGATTTGTGAAACGATTTGCTTGTGTGTTGTGGACTATTTGGTTAGCTCAATGGGCTGACTGCCAAATTTTGCTATTCAGCATAATGTCTATCATTTTTATAAGTGACTTACATGGGCGCACTACATTATTTTTGTTAATCTTTTTTTCATTCCTTTATTAGGACCTGGAACCTTGTTGAAGGTCGATCTGCTTTTATAAAAAATATAAAGCAAAGTGAGTTGAACTTTTTCAAATTCCACTCTATATTTTTGAGATCCCATGATGTATCAATCTAATTTCTTACTTACAGATGCACATATAGTTCAGTGGACCCCCAGTGGAGAAAAATATATAGTAGTTGTACAGAACAAAGTGGATGTGTATGATCTTGGAACTGCTTCAATTATTGGCACAATCAGCAATCCCAAGAGGATCTCTTCTGTGCGATTTATTACAGTAAGTAGAATGCTAAATTGGTTGCCCTAAATTGGTATATACATCTAAACCCAATATCTCGGGGTTTAACTCCCCAACTACTTCCTTATCACTTGTAGGCTAACATAGCAGTGTTTTCCCACAGTAGCTTCTGTCTCTGGCCTCTCCCTCAACATAACTGGGAGCATGATGATATCAGAGTTTCATATATTAATGATAGAGATTATATAGATCTAGATAGATAGATATCTCTATATATCTATCTCTATCATATATATATATAAAATCTTTATCTTAGGACTCTGGCAACAAAGTACTACTATAGCCATTAAGACAGTTTCATTTGACCTTTTTAAAGCCCAACTCCAGCCAAAACTTTAGGGATAGTGTAGGGAGGGGATAGAATCTCAGTCATGTTTTCTTAAATGTAAGAAAGACATGAATCACACACACAAGGTTTTAAAATTTGTCATACTAATTCTTACAAAAATGCACCTATCTCCCTGCTTTCATAATTATTTTGGCAATCCATTCTGTGATCGACGGCTGACGATCTTGCTATGTTTACAGGGTTAAATTTAACCGTTTCGTATTGTTGATTAGATAAGGGATAATACTAGAGAAGCAGTTGAGTGACCTTATGAAATCCTGCACCTCATCCCTTTTCAATAGATAAGAGTAGTAACAGAAAAGGGGTAATACTACTTTTGTAAGCATTAAGGAAGAGGGGGTAAGAGTAAAAGGAGAAGTGGAAGGAACTGAACTAGTAAGATCTTTATTGTCTTGTAGATGGTTGCCCAGTAGGGTTTAATTTTAGGGCACTCCCACCATATATGGCAGAAATCGCCACATGGACCACTACCTCTCCAGCAAGTGTTGGTTTGCAATGGGGAGATTCATGCTATTTTTATCAATGCCATTTTTTTTTTCAGATTCCATTTAGTAGATAAGTTATAATAAGAATAGGTTTCAGATTCAGAATACTTTATTAATGCAGAAAGGAAATTATTAAGAAACATTAATATAGAAGAACAAAGCAAAACACAATAACAAACTAAACTAAACCAGAAGAACTTGTATAACATATAAGTTCTTCTTCTGGTTTTAGAGCTGAGAGACAAGATGTGCGCAAACTTAATTTTTCTTTTTGAGAATCTGTGAATGTACAGTATGCTTTGGTTTTTGACTCCCATTCCTTGAAAAAGTAAAAGTATAACCCATCTCTGAGTTGTCTGCTTAGAGTGTGTAGGAAAGGGACAGAATACCCTTGTAGAAAAGTTCTGTCATGCCAAGGGATTCAAAGGGGTTAGAGGATTCCATGGACCCTAAATTTGATGCGGTACGGTAGATCTGGTAGAAAAAAAGGTTTTGCATTGGAAATTTCTCTACTTGTTAAAATGGAACCTGCCATATTATTTATTTATTTATTTGTTTAGGGGGAATTCCAAGTGTGGTGTTTTTGGGGGAAAAAAAATGTTTCTAGGGGGGTCAACTGCCCATCTCAAGCTAATATATGACAGCTTGTGCTGCTTTCTAGCCCATAAACTAAAGAAAGCTATATGTTCCCCTAAGGGAAATGAGAGGAAGCCACCCAGTGGGGACCGGAGGTGGGGTAGAGGGGGTGTATTGTCCCTGTGCATTGCTGTCTGTTCTGAGAGGCCTCTATGGTGTGTGATGTTTTGTTTTTTTTAATCCAAGTTTTATACAGTAGATTGCGCCTCACCATGGATTTTTTCCATGGTAACCCACAATTTTTGTTTTCTCATGAAAATGACAATTTAGCGTTCTGGCAACAAACCTATAATATTGTGGTATTTGAAGTCTTGGGCTCCCTCGGATTTTATCAGCATTCTGTAGGCTAATCTTGATTTTTTGCTTGTGCAAATGAAATGGATGAGAATATGTCCCGCCAGGATAAAAAGGTATTTGGCAGACAGATGGGTAACATCTGCAACAGAATCGAATCCTGGATAGAACTTTCATCTTCACAACGTTCATTCCACCCAACCATGAGAACCATTCTTTCTGCTGTCAAAGTCCAGTGTTTGTAGCAACAGGCTTTTCAGAAAAGCAATTTGTAAGCAACCTTGATACACACTAATTTGGGTCCCTATTGGGGAGATTTACCCTTGCTTCCTGTAGAGACAGAAAGTGATGAGAAATATTTTCAGTAGGGAAAGACGGCAACAAAACATGTCAGTAAAATGGGCAGGGTAAAACACCTGCTGGGCATATTTCATTGATAGCTTCACTTTCTAAATCTCTCATTTGGGGGCCCCAAAACAATAATCATAATAGGACAATATTTTCTCCCACCAAGTTTAACCACAAATAGAATAAAGTCTTGGCTGTAGTTGGGAGGCAAAGGGAATATATAATGGTATTTTATATATTTTCTTTCTTTATTAGATAGTGGTGCAAAATCAATTTGCTTAAAAGAAAAAACTATAGTGTCATGGGCACATATATACAAAATTTTATGCAAATATAAAAATCGTTTGTCAATTGGTAATTAGAAAATGTAGACTTATGCAGAAGGGAGGTGAAAATGGTGAGAAAGCTTCAAATATTGTAACACAATACACAGGTTTCATGTGCATAGCAATTACCATACTGACAGCAGGAGTACAGCTGACATCTAAAAAAGGTATAGCAGTACATGACCCATGGTACTGTCTCATCATTTGGGCTTTGTAGTTGTTTTTTTTTTGTATTCTCAGCTTACAATGGGAACTACACTAAAGCTCATCTGTAGATGGATTTTTTATTTCGCTTTTCTGCCCCAGTTGTCTTGTCCTTTTGTCACATGGGCGTCACTGGGAGAGGGTGAGGGCGAACTTCCCCAGTGTAGTCAAACCGCAATAAAAACTTGCCAGAGGTGTTACAATCCTTCACTTTACCAAACCTTTACAATTGAAACATTTAGATTTTTATTGAAAGCATGTTTTTTAAGTTGTCTGCACACTGTTATAGAATTCTGTTGATGACTTGGTTCACCAAAAGAGTTCTTTGGATAGAATCCTAGAGATTACACTTAGGGGTGTATTTCTAAAGACAAACTGCATAGCCATTTGTGCAGTAAAACTACTGCAATTCTCTGAACTATAACTCGCTGTTAGAGAATAGGAACAAAATCAAATGTTCTTGGGCTATTTTCTCTTTTGGTCGAATGTTCTTCATACAGTATGGGCATTAATCAAGATGGGCTCATTCATAACGGGCATGGAGTTAATTGGAAAAATACTGCATTATGGCTGCTAGATGAAGCTGAGAATCATAGGAAATAAATACATCTTTGTAAGAAGGGATACTAGATCAATGGTGGCCAAATTAGAGATTTCAGAGGGTCAATAGCAGTGCTTTTTCATGCATTGAGGTGCATTGGTTGTTACTGACTGAAAATTTGATCCCACCCATTTTGCATTGGTAGTTAATGAAAGTAAGCCCCTCTTTCGCTACATTCCACATGGTGGAAATGGCAGTGAAAGTTAACCCTTACTCCACATTTGTTGTCATGGCAGTGAAGTTCCAGTATCTTTCTTTCAGCTGCCTCTCTGCAGAGAGAAGTGGCCATTACTACTGGATCCCTTTTTACTTGTTAATTCCCTTCAGTGTTCTCTAGAGTTGTTCCATTGCACCTCTTCCTCTTAAAGCGGAGTTCCACCCTAAAGTGGAACTTCCGCTCATCAGATTCCTCCCCCCTCTGGTGTCACATTTGGCACCTTTCAGGGGGGAGGGGGGTGCAGATACCTGTATAATACAGGTATCTGCACCCACTTCTGGGTATAGCTAGCCGCAAACCCCCCCGCCCACCCCCCTTGTGTTGTGGGAAATACACAGTTAACACAACGGGGACCAGTAGACGCGCAGCGAGACATGCGCAGTAGGGAACCGGGCAGTGAAGCCGCAACGCTTCACTTCCTGATTCCCTCAGTGAGAATGGCGGCGGCAGCACCCGAGGAACGAGGGACGGTTCGGTCTCGGGTGCCGACATCGCTGGACCCCGGGACAGGTGAGTGCCCTTATTTTAAAAGTCAGCAGCTGCAGTATTTGCAGCTGCTGACATCTAAAAAAAAAAATTTCGCGAAACTCCACTTTAAGTATTTATTTCCTATGATCCTCAGCTCCATCTAGTGTCCACAATGGGAAATTTTCCCCAATTCACTCTGTTATGAATGAACCTATATTTATTACTTTCCATAATATTTGAATAACAGTCAATCAGAAAATAGCTTAAAGTGGAACTTCAGCCATTTTTTTCATCTTTCCATATATTACATCTTCTGCCTTTGTTTTAACTTTGGATATTTTTTTTCTGCCAGTAAATACCTTATACAGCCCACTTCCTGTTTCTTGTCTGGTAAAAGGCCTAGTCTTATGACATTATGCACAGCTCTCTCTCACACTCTCCTGAGATATTGCCAGGAAGGGAGGGGCGATCCTGAGTCATACGATGGCCAATGAAAGCTGCAGAGTTGGAGGTGTCTCTGTGTACATCCAGGAAGTGAACAGGCAGCAGCTTCAGCTGCCCACAGTTAAATGGTTGCAGCCAGACTCAGTGGAGGGAGATTTCTGCAGCCTATTTGGCAAGTACAGAATCACAGTATATATATGATAAAATATGCAAAGTGGTTGGAGGGAAGCTTCAGAATGGCAAAGATGTTTTTATTACAAATTTTGTGAGCAGACTGCAGTTCCTCTTTGAAAACTTAAACTTAAAAAACTTTTAAACACAATCAATAAACATTAAAAACATTTGATTTTTGCCCTGTGATTGACAGCCGCTGGAGCTAATGGTTCCCGCTTCTGTGTCTCAACCAATGAGGAGGCAGAGACCTGAGACAGCAGTCACTTTCGTGCACATTGCAGGCTCTGGAAAGTATTGGTGGGGGGGGCTGTGGAGGAAGCTTCACACTGAAGGTTTTTCACCTTCATGCATAGAATGCATGAAGTTAAAAAACCTTCAGCCTTTACAACCGCTTTAAGAGGGAATAGTTTTTTGAATGGTGTTTTCCTATTGCTTGTGTATATGGCCTTCATTATTATAAAACACATTACAAAACTTATTCCTTACCTTATTAAGTCATTCATCTGGAGTCTTGCACTTGGGCAGTTCTTCTATGAACAAAACCTGTTCCTCTAAGCAGCTCGCATGTATCCTGAGAGAACACTTCAGGTTGGCGCCATGCTCTAATGGAAAAGAAGCTTATATTGTTGACAAAGGAGCTTAAAAATGCTGCTGTTGGAAAGTGTGTGTATTTTATGTATGTGTGCTCTTTGTGTCTGAAGTAGTGGTGCAACGGATTGTCACCGATCCGTGATCCGGGAGCGCTCCACTGCCTCGGCCTTAGGAAAGGCTGCCGCTTCGGCCTAGCTCTGGAGCGGCGGCCATCTTGGTACACCCGGCGGCGGTGGTGAGCTGCACGCTGATGTCATCACCCCTCTGGCCAGTGTAATGACATATTGGGCGACTCATCGCAGTTTGCAACGGAAGTGACATCCCGCCATCTTGCTACACCCCACACTCGTCCACAGTAAGGATACACTAAGAAGGGGAAAAGCGGACATGTTACACCTACCGGAGTTTTGCATTTTACACGTATTTATAACAGTAAAGTCAGTTTATATAGTGAAATACAGGACTGACAACTCCGTCTGACTACTTAAATCTTTCATTTTAAAAGTAGCGTCAGCCCCGCTCATCTCACAGGTTTGCTAATCTGACAGAAGTTCGCTGCTTTTAAAATTCAACATCTAAGCAGTCAGACGGAGTTCTAAGTACTGTATTTCACTATATAAACTTACTTTACTGTTATAAATATGCGTAAAATGCAAAACTCCGGTGGATGTAACAACATGTCCGCTTCCCCCTTCTTAGTGTATCCTTAATGTGGACGAGTGTGGGGTGTAGCAAGATGGCGACGACGGAACATCACTTCCGTAGCAAACTGCGATGGGTCACCGAATATGTTGTTACACCGGCTTCTATTCTGGTAAGGTAAGACTAAACACTAGTTTTCCTATACTGTATACAGTGGGGAGATGTCTGTGGATATTGGAGTGGGGGAGATGTCTGTGGATATTGGAGTGGGGGAGATGTCTGTGGATATTACAGTGGGATCAGAGATTGTGGATATTACAACAGTGGGGGAGACTTTTTTGCTGATCCGAAAAATGATCTCATCTGTGACTCTGATCCGAGGAACGATCCGGACCGTGAGTTTTTGTGATCAGTTGCACCCCTAGTCTGAAGTAATTTTCATATTTCCAACCTAATGCTCTTTTATTAACTAGTCATGTGTTTCTCATCTTCTGTTCCAGAAACCATTGGCAGCTTTTCAGGCTGCTAGTGGCTATACTGTATATTGTTAAGGATATTACATTTAGCTGTTTTAATGAGTCAGATGTGCATGAGTGGAGTTCAGGCCGGCCTTAGACTGTTGGGATCTCAACTGGTTCAGTAGGAACCTTGTATAGGCAGGCAGGCTGTACAAAGTTGATCGAAACGGTTGCCTTTTAAAAAAAAAAAAATTAAAATGCAAGAAATTTCTATGCAGATATGAAGGTTTTACATGGCATTTACCCAAATGCTTTGTGTCATCTTCATCACCTTTTATTCAACATGCTGCTCTACTCTATGAAGATGGTGTAGGCAAAACTTAAAGTGCATAAAACGCACCTTCCTTTAAGGGTCAGTTCACACCACTAGCGGTGCAGGAACATGCTTGAGAGTAGGCGTTTTTCCACAATGCATGAAACCACGCTGCCCTCTAGTGAGAAATTTTATTAAAAATGTTTTAACTCACATTAACCACTTACCGCCCGCCATATAGCAAAATGACGGCTGCAAAGTGGTTTCAACATCCTGATTGGGCGTCATATGACGTCCTCAGGATATTAAGCCGCTGCGCACCCCCGGGGGTCGCGCATCGCGCCGATCGTTGTTGCGGTGTCAGTCTGACACACCGCAACACCGATCTAGGTAAAGAGTCTCTGACGGAGACTCTTTACCACGTGATCAGCCGTGTCCAATCACGGCTGATCACGATGTAAATAGGAAGAGCCGGTGATCGGCTTTTCCTCACTCACATCTGACAGACGCGAGTAGAGGAGAGCCGATCGGTTGCTCTCCTGATGGGGGGGGGGGGGGGGGGGTCTGTGCTGATTGTTCATCAGCACAGCCCCCCTCGGATCCTGCCCAGGACCACCAGGGAATCCGCCCAGGACCACCAGGATGGCCACCACACTGGACCACCAGGTATGCCCCCTAGACCCCCAGGGAAATACTAATCTGTGCCCAGGCAGCTGCCAATCAGTGCCCACTCACAATGCCTACCAGTGCCACCAGGGATGGCTATCAGTGCCACCCATAAGAACCCATCTTTGCAGCCTATCAATGCCCACTAGTGCCACCCATAAGTGCCCATCATCAGTGCCCGCTCATTGGTGCCACTTCATCGGTACCGCTTTGTCAGTGCCGCCTTATCAGTGTCCATCAGTGAAAGAGAAAACTTACTTATTTACAAAAAATTTTAACGGAAACTAAAGCAAAACTTTTTTATTTTTTTCAAAATTTTCGGTCTTTTTTTATTTGTTTAGCAAAAAATAAAAATCGCAGAGGTGATCAAATACCACCAAAAGAAAGCTTTATTTGTGGGAACAAAATGATGATAAAATTTAGTTTGGGTACAGCGTTGTATGACTGCGCAATTGTCATTCAAACTGCGACAGCGCTGAAAATTGGTCTGGGCAGGAAGGTGTATAAGTGCCCTGTCTTGAAGTGTTTAAAGTACATATCTGCTCAAATCCAACACTGCATAGTGTCCTGGGTCCCCCCGATGGAAAACCACAGCTGCTGGAGATGCTCACAGGGCTGGATGAGAAGTTCTGGGACCCCTGTGGGTATAGGGCGGAAGTCACCTTGGGGGTGGACCGCCTATACATCTCCTCAAGCCCTGTAAGCACCTCCAGTGGTCGGGACAGGGACACTATGTGACACTAATGTGAGTTATAACCTTTTTAATAAACTGCCTACTAGATGGCACACGCAGCGGTCGGGGAAATCACATGCGTTTCGGACAGGAATCGCAACACACTCGTATTCAAATCGCATGCTATTCTTTGCAGTGCTATTTGCACATTAATTTTCTATTGATGCAAATAGCACTGCAAAGTTTCGGTATCGGGAGCATTTTCACGAGTACAAGTACTAATCAAAAAAATACTCAGTATTGGCACTGATATTGATACCAGTATCTGTGCATCCCTAATGGAAGCTATAATATAGTACAGCTTCTATGATAGGAGGCGGTGGGCATAGTCGCCACTCTTGATGAGTGCCGTCACTCGGCTTTATTACCTCCGTAGCACTTGAAGATTACCACTGCATGGGTGGGAGGTGGATTAAAGGAGGGAAGATTTCAACTAAAGCAGCAGCCAAGGGACACTTTGGATTTATAGTAAGTACTGTTCCTTGTGCCGATTTAAAAAAAAAAAAAGACTAAGCTTGGACATTAAGCTTTGAAAATGAAATGTAGAAGTTGATTGGTTGCCATGAATAGCTGTTCCAGATTCTGACTACTCCAGTTTTGATGAATTCCCCTCAGTGCATATTTTTGGGTGAGGTTTGTAGCTGAAATAAAAATAAAGAGAACAATTTAAAGTTTTCAAACAAAGAAAATGACTTGTAGGTGAATATTTTTTGTTCCTACAGTGGGGATGTAAAGTATTCAGACCCCTTTAAATTTTTCACTCTTTGTTATATTGCAGCCATTTGCTAAAATCATTTAAGTTCATTTTTTTCCTCATTAATGTACACACAGCACCCCATATTGACAGAAAAACACAGAATTGTTGACGTTTTTGCAGATTTATTTTTTTATTAAAAGAAAAACTGAAATATCACATGGTCCTAAGTATTCAGACCCTTTGCTGTGACACTCATATATTTAACTCAGGTGCTGTCCATTTCTTCTGATCATCCTTGAGATGGTTCTACACCTTCATTTGAGTCCAGCTGTGTTTGATTATACTGATTGGATTTGATTAGGAAAGCCACACACCTGTCTATATAAGACCTTACAGTTCACAGTGCACGTCAGAGCAAATGAGTATCATGAGGTCAAAGGAACTGCCTGAAGAGCTCAGAGACAGAATTGTAGCAAGGCACAGATCTGGCCAAGGTTACAAAAAAAATTCTGCTGCACTTAAGGTTCCTAAGAGCACAGTGGCCTCCATAATTCTTAAATGGAAGACGTTTGGGACGACCAGAACCCTTCCTAGAGCTGGCCGTCCAGCCAAACTGAGCTATCAGGGGAGAAGAGCCTTGGTGAGAGAGTTAAAGAAGAACCCAAAGATCACTGTGGCTGAGCTCCAGAGATGCAGTCGGGTAGAGCTGCACAATTAATCATCAAGAATCGTTATCGTGATTAATCGTCAAACTTTATCGCGATCTTGACTAAAGGGTTTCACAATTCTTTCTATGCAAAGAATTCTCTTTGCTCTTCTGAAGCCACAGCCCTCAAAAGAAAGGAAGAGAAAAAATGGGCAGTCTGTCAAGAAACAAAACATTCTTTATCAGTTGAACTTAAGTATAAACATTGTACCAATTTGTCAATGGAATAGACTTTGTGTGTAAGTGAAAAAAGTTTAACCACTTTTAAACACTAAGGCCCCTTTCACACGATCAGACCGTTCAGGTCTGCCTGTCACTTTTGACAGCGGACCTGAACGGGCGCTCCATGTTAGTCTATGGAGCGTCGGATGTCAGTGGAGACATGTCTGCTGACATCCGACCCGGTCTGATCCGCTGAAAAGCAGACGGATGGCTCTATGTCCAGGTCCGTCGCTATCAAATCGGGGGAGATCTGACAAAAACGGACATGCTGTCCATTTTCGTCCGATCCCTCCATAGGTGGCAGCGGCGCCTGATAAGCCCCTCCCCGCTCAATGAGCAGAGAGGAACCTGTCATCCGCCGGCTCAGCCGAGATCAACCGACTGATCTGCCGCTGAGCCGGCGGACCGAGGCGGGCTTCGTAGAAACGGAGCCCGCCTTGTGTGAAAGGGGCCTAAACCTTTTTCTGACATTTGCTGGTTTCAAGTTAAAATCATTTTTTTTGCAAGAAAATTATTTAGAACCCCCAAACATGTATATTTTTTTCATAGGCACCCTTGAGAATAAAATGGTGGTGGTTGCAATATTTTATGTCGCACTGTATTTGCGCAGCGGTCTTTAAAATGCAATTTTTTTTGGAAAAAATTAATTTAATGATTAAAAAAAAAAATCTAACCAGTAAAGTTAGCCCATTTTTAAAAATTTTTTTTGTTTAATGTGAAAGATTTTACGTCGCGAGAATCGTGATCTTTTTATTCTAAGCAAAAAAATCGTAATTCTCATTTTGGCCAGAATCGTGCAGCTCTACAGTCGGGAGATGGGAGAAAGTTGTAGAAAGTCGACCATCACTGCAGCCCTCCACCAGTCAGAGCTTTATGGCAGAGTGGCCCAACGGAAGCCTCTACTCAGTGCAAGACACATGAAAGCCCGCATGGAGTTTGCTAAAAAAAACACCTGAAGGACTCCAAGATGGTGAGAAATAAGATTCTCTGGTCTGATGAGAGCAAGATAGAACTTTTTGGCCTTAATTCTAAGCAGTATGTGTGGAGAAAACCAGGCACTGCTCATCACCTGTCCAATACAGTCCCAACAGTGAAGCATGGTGGTGGCAGCATCATGCTGTGGGGGTGTTTTTCAGCTGCAGGGACAGGACGACTGGTTACAATTGAGGGAAAGATGAATGCGGCCAAGTACAGGGATATCCTGGATGAAAACCTTCTCCAGAGTGCTCAGGACCTCAGACTAGGCCGAAGGTTTACCTTCCAACAAGACAATGACCCTAAGCACACAGCTAAAATAACGAAGAAGTGGCTTCACAACAACTCCGTGACTGTTCTTGAATGGCCCAGCCAGAGCCCTGACTTCAACCCAATTGAGCATCTCTGGAGAGACCTAAAAATGGCTGTCCACCAACGTTTACCATCCAACCTGAGAGAACTGGAGAGGATCTGCAAGGAGGAATGGCAGAGGATCCCCAAATCCAGGTGTGAAAAACTTGTTGCATCTTTCCCAAAAAGACTCATGGCTGTATTAGATCAAAAGAGTGCTTCTACTACATACTGAGCAAAGGGTCTGAATACTTAGGACCATCTGATATTTCAGTTTTTCTTTTTTAATAAATCTGCAAAAATGTCAACATTTCTGTGTTTTTCTGTCAATATGGGGTGTTGTGTGTACATTAATGAGGAAAAAAATTAACTTAAATAATTTTAGCAAATGGCTGCAATATAACAGAGTGAAAAATTTAAGGGGGTCTGAATACTTTCCGTCCCCACTGTAATTTACTTTCTTCCTTGTTAGAAAATTCTCTTCCGCCATCAATTATAATTGTCAGTCCGCAGCCAGTTTATTTGCAGTGCTTTGACGTTCATTATTTCAGATTGCATAAATGTTTAATTATAGGAATGTTGAAATGTTTTCTTTTGATTTGAGAAGGCTTTCAGCACTGCTTCAACAGTGTAATACAATTTATGCATGTCTTCTATTGTAAATCGACAGGATGTTCTGCTGGTTGTAGCAGGAGATGAGGAACTTATTAGAATTTACGATGTGGAATCTCAGAAGTGTCTGTGTGAATTTAAAGCCCATGAGACGAGGTTAGTCAGATTTTTAAACTTTCATTTTGCTATTATGATTGTTGTTCAGTTACACTTACAGTGGATTTTGTTGCATTTATTTCAGACTATTACGTGGGTGAATATTTGTTGTTTTTCTTATTTAAGTGTCTTTCTTTTGTACCAGGGTAAAGAGTCTGTATTCTTTTGAACATGAAGACTCCCATATGCTTGCATCTTCTTCAAGTGACGGCTACGTTAAGCTGTGGAAGCTAAATTTACAAAAGGTGAGAAATAAGGATTTGAGTTTCTTATACCTTGAATTGTAAGTCCTTACTGGTTGAAATTACAAACTGTTTTGAATTGCTAAATTTATCCTAGCCAACCAGTGCTGCTGCCCCACAGAGGCAACTAATCGAAGCCCTACCTTCTACAGAACATATACCCTCTTCTGTGGTGTAGAGATTGCAATCACTTAGCTGGTTGCAAACGGTGTGAAAGGGTTAGGTCGGCCATAGAGTAAATTTTCTTTCCTGCAACCATGGGTTTCAGAAAAGAAATTAGCTTGATTTCCCCCATCGGTGTTGACGGGGAACTCTCTCCTAAGCAGCTATTTGTAATTATTGCTACAAAGAGAACAGAATACTTTCTCTGTACATGGTACAGCAGGCACATGTCAGGAATATGAAACGTTGGGGTAACAATTCAGCCACATTGGAGGGTTTTCAAGCATGAATGGCCTACGAAACGATTACTTCCAGCGTTTAGAGGTCCTCCACTGTTGAATAGGACTGTGCAACAATTTCAAGTGCTAGGCAGATGCTGCCTTCCATGGATAGGGGAATCCACAGTGGTACTACAAAAACAAGACGGGAAGGTGCAAGCATCTAGTTCATTACCGCAAAAAATGTATTTGAGCAAATAAAATGGATAAAAAGTGGTTGCTTACAAAAGTGCAAATGGTAAAAACACATGGACTACCATATAGTGTAAGTGTGGGTTGCCTGGAAGCGGGGGGGGGCGAGCACCGCCGGCAGCCTGGGTTGTAAGGTAGCCGTTCTCCCAACATTCGTAGGGGAAGAGAGAGAAGAGCCGCCGCCGCCTGGTTTATCAGAGCGCCGGGGAACATAACAGCTTTCATTTCAATAGCTGTACATTCACTGACGCACGCTGTCATATACAGCCCCTCCTCTTTGTCCAGGCACTTTGATAGACAGATCACCCGTCCAATCCTGGGACGGGTGATCTGTCTATCAAAGTTTACCCGGACAAGGGGGAGGGGCTGTATATGGAGGCGCACGGTGGGGAACACACAAATATTGAAAAGAAAGCCATTATGTTCCCCGATGCTCTGATAAACCAGGCGGCGGCTCTCCTCTCTCTTCCCCTGCACTGGCGGGCATGGGCTGCATTGGTGTACACGGGCAGGCTGCATTTTTGGGCATAGATAAAGTTGTTAATATTTATTTTTATAACTTAAAAGAGCAGGGTAGAGGTTGGGCGGGGCAACTGATGGCGAGTAACCCTTGAGGCCTGGCTAGTAGCTCAGGATTTGAAATTTTGAGCCCTGGTGTAAGGTATGTGTGCTTTAATTGTATCCCGCTGTATAGCCAAGCTGACACATTTCAGGGACGCACCCCCTTCCTCAGAGCTGAACTAACCAGTGCAACAATTAACCAGTTCCTAAATAGAGACACACCAAGAAGCCATTTGTAAGTATCCAATTTCTATCCATATTTTATTTGCTCAAATAATTTGCGATTAATACACTAGGTCCTTGCACCTTTCTGTCTTCTTGTTTTCTTTATCGTACATCAAGGGACACAGAGCCTTAAGTAATTAATGGGTTATAGGCCACCTTCAAGTGATGGACACTGGTATACCCAATCCAGGAAGTTCACTCCCTATATAACCCCTCCTCCTTCCTGGAGGACATCAGTTTTTTTCGCCAGTGTCTAAGATGTTGGTCACGAGTGAAATTGTGCTCTGAGGAGCTTCAGGGGGGATCTATGCTGGAATTAAATGGCCTCCATAGACCAGATCCATCCAGAGTGCCACTGAGGTCTAAGTGGATGGTACCTGGGGCCTCGTATCCGAAGCACGAGGTTTTTGTCTGTAACGTCTCTCTTTGTAGGGCTGGACCCGGGAACCCAGGGCTTAGGTCTTGCTACATTACCTAAAGCTTTCCTGATGGAACGGACAAGAGGGTTAGGGGGACATCAGCGGTGTACCCCCCTTACATTACCCCCTCCCCCCCGGGGGGCTGCCGAGGTCCCGTTGGTCCTGTTACTATTGTTAACTATTGTTACTGTTGACTGCTGTTACTGTTGTGTGCCTGCTGCTAAACAGGTCTCTGCCTATCCCCACCCCCCACCCCCCCTTTTGTGTTGGGTCTGTAGACCCGGAAGCGCTGCGCACGAGCACGGGAACATTTTTTAAATGAAAAGGGGGCAAAAAATTTTTCGGAGGGGGAGGGGCCTAAGCGCTGTGCCGTGAATGTCCACGAGGGCGCACGGCAGGCAAAAACAGATAAAACTACAGCTGTGACAGTCTCTCCTCGGCTGACAAGGAGGAAACAAGCAGCCTGCACACAGGGACACAGGAGCTGTGGGACAGGTGAGGGTTGCAAACTGGCATTCCTGATACAGGAAGGACACTTTTTTTCCCAGCACTTGGCTGAACTTTATAGTGGCTTTATTTGTCATGACTATATTCAGTGATTAAGTGCAATTGTATAGTGCCTCTGTTTTTATGCTTAGGACTATGCCTACCAAAAAAGTACTAAAGGATCTCGAGTCGCATTTCCACGCTGTCATCCTCGCCTGAATTACCAGTTATGGCAAGCCAAGGTGAACCATGGGAACAAATTGATGGTGCAGCTGCTTCTCACATCTCAGCCCCTGTGTATACGTGACTGAAGATGTCCTTTCCTCCACCCTGCAGGGTCTGGAAGGAAGATGAGCGGCTTTAATCACATCCTCCATTCAAATGGATGGAGGATGCCCCACTTCAGAACCTTTGCAAGGGGAACAGTGGGCTCAGGATGCGGTGTTAACCTCAGTTGATCAAGAGGAAAAACAAACCGCTGATTCCTCTGTGGAGGAAACAACGGTAGATGAACCTTTTTCAGCCTCAAAATTAAGGATGAGCTCAGGCGTGTTCGCAAACAGCACGTGCAGAGCCGGCCAGGAAGTGGGCATTGCAGAGCGCTAATAACAAGCAGTGAGACACTGTCCCGATGCGCAGCTGCAGAGATCGGAAATGTCTCACTGCCTGTGATTAGCGCTCTGCACGTGCTGTTTGCGAATACGCCTGAGCTCATTCTTGCTCACAATCTGAGAAATTGCTGATACAAACTCTTACGGAGATGGTTCGTTACACTTTCATGTTGCCCCTAATGGAGTCTCCTGAAAGCTTGGTTTCTTCCTTGCGTTCCTTTAAAACCTTCTCAGCCTTTGCAGGCATTTCCTGTCCATGTATTACTAGAACAGCTTGTTTTTGCTGAATGGGTTCACCCGGATAAGCATTTTCTCCCTCCTAAGAGATTTTCAGTTCTATATCCCATGGAGGAGAAATTCACCAAGAGATGGAAAGTACCAGCAGTTGATGCTGCGATTTCAGGTGTGAATAAAAGCTTAACTTGTCCTGTAGACAATGCTTAAGGATCCAACAGATAAGAAGTTGGAATTCTTCGCTGTTAAAATCTACTTTTTCCTTGGCAGGTGCTCTGTCAATCCCTAAAGGACCAATTTAGACAGGCCCTTAAAGAGGTTCCTGCGCAACAAGCCCGGGAATTGGTTGAACTACCAAAAGCATTATGCTTTGCCATAGATGCCATTAAAGATTCTATTCACCAGGCGTTCTTATGCTTGTACATATGTGTAGAATCCTGTGGTTAAAAAATTGGTCAGACGAAGCACCATGTAAAACCTTCAACTGGATTCCCTTTTCATGGGGAGCGACTATTTGGAGAAGATTTGGACAAATATATCCAAACAATTTCTAGTGGGAAAAGTACTCTTTTGCCAGTCAAAAGAAAGTATACACGCCCATCATTTAAACAGGCTCTTTTCCCTGCGCCAGGGGCTTCTGCCTCTAGGCAGTGGCGACGGCCTCCGCCGTCAGACTCTAGAGGAAAACCTCAGGGTCAGACCCAGGCTCAAAATAAGTCCTGGGGTCGGAAACCTGCAAAGCAGAATCCTAAAGCCTCATCATGAAGAGGCAACCCCCCTCACCAAGGTGGGGGGAAGACTTCTGCAGTTTTCAGAAGTCTGGCAAGAGGAAATTCAGGACAGATGGGTCATCTCCACGGTAGTGCTGGGGTACAAGCTGGAATTTCAGGACTTTCCACCGCCTCGTTTCCTGAGGTCAAGCGTTCCCAAAGATCCAGAGAAAAGACAATCTCTGTTTCAGGCACTAGACCGATTTTAATATCTCAAGGGGTGATCATACAGATCCCCACAAAAGAGCAAGGTCTGGGGTTTTATTCAAATCTTTTTATGGTAACAAAACCAAATGGAGATGTCAGACCCATTCTAGATCTAAAAAATCGAAATCAGTTCCTGAAGATCTGCTCCTTTCGCATGGAGACTATCGGGTCAGTAGTTTCTATCCTTCTAGGAGGAGAACTTCATCAATCGACATCAGGGATGCATATCTGCATGTCCCTATATTTCCCGCGCACCAAAAGTTTCTGCAGTTCGAGTTAGAACAGCAGCATTTCCAGTTTGTAGCTCGGCCCATTGGGCTAGCCACAGCACCCTGGGTGTTCACAAAAGTGCTGGCCCCACCTCTTGCCAGGTTAAGGGCACAGGGCATAACAGTTGTAGCGTGCCTAGACGATCTATTGCTAATAGACCAGTCAGTGGCTTGTTTGGAGCAAAGCGTACGCATTACAACCGTTACCTGGAAAGTTTGGGTTGGATTCTCATACTAGAGCAATCTTCCTTAATACCACTAAAAAGACTGGAGTACTTGGGTCTGATCATAGACACAGCCCAGGAAAAGGTGTTCTTGCCTCAGGCAAAGATCGACTCCATAAGAGAGCTGGTGCGGATGGTCAGGTCAAAAGGCGATCCCTCAATTCGCCTTTGCGTAAGGTTGCTAGGAACCATGGTGACTTCATTCGAAGCAGTTCCCTATGCCCAGTTCCATTCAAGACTGTTGCAAAACAGTATCCTGTCCGCTTGGAACAAAACAATTCAAGCTTTAGACTTGCCACAGCGACTGTCCCCTAGGGTGTCATAAAGCCTCAGTTGGTGGTTACTAACTCAGAATCTGCTGAAAGGAAAATCCTTCAGACCAGTTATCTGGAAAGTGGTGATGACTGATGCCAGCCTTTCAGGCTGGGGAGCAGTACTAGTAAAGACAACTGTCCAGGGACAGTGGTCAAGAACCGAAAGAACCTTGCCCATCAATATCCTAGAGATTCGGGCAGTGCGTTTGGCTCTAAAGGTCTGGATTTCAGGTTACGGGGTTGTCCTGTCAGGATCCAATCTGACAATGCCACAGCTGTGGCCTATATCAATCACCAAGGGGGCACCAAGAGTCTCTCAGTGCAGAGAGAGGTGAACCATATTCTAACTTGGGCAGAAAGGAATGTTCCGTGCCTATCAGCAGTCTTCATCCTGGGAGTAGAGAATTGGCAGGCAGACTACTTTTAAGTCGCCAGCAGTTATTCCCAGAGGAATGTTCTCTTCACCACAATATATTTCGGGCTGTTTGCCAAAGATGTGGGACTCCGGACGTAGATCTTCTACCGTCCAAGTTCAACATAAAGTTAGTCAACTTTGTGGCCAGAACAAGGGATCCACTCGCATGCGGAACAAATGCGTTGGTGACCCCGTTGGATCAGTTCTCACTGATCTATGCATTCCCCCTATTCAGTTGCTGCCTCGACTTCTTTGCAGGATCAAGCTGGAAAGAAAGCCGGTAATTCTGGTGGCACCAGCATGGCCCAGAAGGTATGCAGAAATTGTAAAGATGGCAGTGGAGGGCCCATGGTCCCTCCCACTATGGCCGGATCTGCTCTCACAGGGACTGATATTCCATCTTTCCTTATGGTCTCTAAATTTAAGGGCTTGGCTATTGAAACCCACATTCTGAAGAAACGTGGGCTTTCCGGGTCAGTTATCTCTACTTTGATTAATGCAAGGAAGCCAGCCTCCAGAACTATATATTATAGAGTCTGGAGGGCTTATGTTTCCTGGTGTGAATCCAAGAGTTGGCACCCTCGGATATATATCATAGGCAGAATTCTTGCTTTTCTACAATTAGGGGTAGAAATAAAATTGGCCTTTAGTACTATTAAAGGCCAAGTCTCAGCTTTATTGGTCTTATTTCAAAGACCACTTGCTGCACATTCTTTAGTTCGGGTTTTTTTTGCAAGGGGTGATGCGGCTTAATCCGCCCGCTTGAACCCTTGGGACGTGAACTTAGTTTTGTCTGTGTTACAAAAACAGCCATTTGAACTGATACAACCTAGTCCTTCTGACAAGGAAGTTGGTATTTTTGGGTACTATATCCTCAGCAAGGAGGGTTTCGGAATTGGCTGCTCTTTCTTGTAAAGAGCCATATTTGATTTTTCATGAGGACAGAGTGGTGTTGCATCCTCGTCCAGGTTTTTTACCAAAAGTGGTCTCAGGTTTCCACCTGAACCAAGATATTGTCCTGCCATCATTTTTTCCAAAACCATGTTCCAGGGAAGAAAATTCACTATATTGTCTTGATGTGGTGAGAGCAGTGAAAATCTATTTAAAGGCAACTGCTCAGATTCGTAAGACGGATGTCTTTTTTTATTCTGCCAGAGGGTCCTAAGAAAGGACAGGCACTCTACCAGGGCGGTTAGTGCTTCTTGGGCAGTGCGTCATCGGGCCTTCATAGCTCAGATCTGTAAGGCCGCAACTTGGTCTTCAGTGCATACATTCACAACATTTTATCAGGTGGATGTAAGGAGGTATGAGGATATCGCCTTCAAGCGCAGTGTGCTGCAGGCAGCAGTATAGGTCCTCAAGTCTGGGGGTACCCTCCGGGTTGTGTCTCCCTCCCCTCAAGTAGCATTGCTATGGGACGTCCCATTAAGTAATTACTTAAGGCTCTGTGTCCCATATTGTACGATAAAGAAAATAGGATTTTTATAACGGCTTACCTGTAAAATCCTTTTCTTGGGAGTACATCGTGGGACGTAGAGGTCCCTCCCCTCTTTTTTGGGATTTAAGTATATTGCTTTGCTACAAAAACTTATGTGCTCCTGGAAGGAGGAGGGGTTATATAGGGAGTGAACTCCCTGCATTGGGTATACCAGTGTCCATCACCTGAAGGTGGCCTATAACCCATTAAGTAATTAAGGCTCTGTGTCCCATGATGTACTCCATAAAAAAAGGATTTTACAGGTAAGCTGTTATAAAAATCCTATTTTTGCTTGAACGGTCTGTTTACGGTCATGCCACAGCATCTCGATTGGATTTAAGTCCCGACTTTGACTAGGCCACTCCAAAACCTTTATTTTTTGAGCCATTTAGAGGTGGACTTGCTGGTGTGTTTAGGATCATTGTCTTGCTGCATAAACCAAGTGCGCTTGGGGGTCACAAACTGATGGCCATTTTCCCTCTGAATTTTCTGGTAAAAAAATAAAACTATTTTTGGCTTTTTATCATTTTTTGTGGTGTGTGTGTGCGTGTTTTTAGATTGCCTGGTGCCACATGCGCCAATTTCATGATCAAACAAGTGACTAAAAGTGGCACGCTCGTGTAACAATTGTCCACATACAAGTGGTACCCCTTTCCGAATAAGAGTGACGCCAAGTCCCACACATTCTTACCAGCACTCACTATGTAGTATGGGCAGTTCTCTGGCTCTATGTAACTACCTCTTCCCTCGTAAACCATAAAACTATTTTTTTAGCCTGTTGCCCTGTCACAGAGCTTATACATCTTTACCCCATATCTGGCACGCTTGCTGGGAAGATACTAATTGAATGACAAGCGGCAAGAAAATTATTTAGGGACTCGTCAATGCAGACAACTTGATCGGGAGTAAACAAGGCTGCAAACTGCTGGTTGAAGTGGTTTACGAGGGGCCGAATTTTGTAGAGCCGATCATATTCAGGGTCCACCCCGAGGACGACAGAGTTCACTGTCATTGAAATGCATCAACCGCAAAATCTGCTCGTATCGTGTCCTGGTCATGGAGGCAGAGAACAAGGGCATATGGTGAATTGGGTCAGTGGACCAATATGACCGCAACACATTTTTTTAGTTATGCCTATGAGGAGTGATGGGCCCAGGAAGGTCTTAAATTTGGAGACCGTAATAGGTCTCCAATCTCTGGCAAGGGTCAACTGGGGATTAGCGGCGATGAATTGACCAGCGTACAAATGGCTTTGGTCCACAATAGATCTATAGAGATCTGTGAAAAACAGCGAATAAAAATCAAGTGACGTAAAATCAACTGTTTCCACCTGAATTCTGGGTTAGCCAGTGAATGGGGGAAGTATGGGTTCTGCAAAAGTGGTGGGCTCCCAATTCGAATTGGCAAATGCAGCAGGAAGGGCACCATGGGCTCGACGGGCCTGTCTTTGTCTTCTTGGTGGCTGCGGGACACTAGTTGTGCTAGCCACCTCACCAGCTTGAACTGCACTTATGGGACTTGCCATGTCACCAAGTGATACTGCAGTGCTGGATGTATGACCAGGATGTACTAGGCCGCTGGTGCTTGCCAGTTCACCAGAAGGATGAGCGGCACTAGTACTGGCTCTCTGCTCCATACAAGAGCCCTGCGGTTCTTGCACCTCAACAACAGCAGAAGAATGGGGTCGGGTACACCTGAACTTGGCAGGGACCACTACTCCATCGTCGGAGCTATCTGTCAGAGTGCCGCTGCTGTCTACAGGATTGTATTCTGAGCCTGAATCTGACAGATGGGTGACTTCCTCTTCACTCTCATCTGTCATGCTCAGAAATGTGTAGGTCTCTTCACTAGTGTACCTTCGATTGGACATTTTGGCCTCTAAATTTACTGGTACAGTAGTGAGACTCACAGGTAAAAAAAGCACCTGACTGTCAGCGTCTGCTTCAAACGCTACCAAAAAAATTGTTAGCGTTCGCAGGGATCAGGCCTGACTCTGCGAATGCTGCAGTTATGTGTTTAGTGTTTTGTAAGTGACAGTGATTGATACTGCACTTGGGTGGGCTGGGCGGAGCGGCTAAATGCAGGTGCTAGCAGATATCTGGGCTGGTCCCACTAACACTGCGTTTTTGGGAACCCTAAACTATTGGGAACGCTAATATAGTTCTGATCAGATCAAAGATATCGATCCGTTCAGACACTACACTACTAAGGGAAGTGTATGGTGCGTGCATGGGTGTTGGCACTACTGGCACTAATCTGACGCTGCCTGAGGCGACGCAGACCCTAACTGACGCTAAAGCCTAACTGATGTCACCCGCCGGGTGATCAGGGGGGTCCCTAGACCTAAATCATCATTTTAAAAACTGCATTTTGTGTTTACCGGCGTATAACACGCACTCCAAGTTTAGGAGGGAATTTTAAGGAAAAAATTTTTAGGAGGGAAGTTTAAGGGAAAAAACATTTTAAATGCCCATCAATGCTGCCTTCTCAGTTTCCATCTGCAGCCTTGTGTCATTGCAGCCCTTTCAGCCCTGTGTCATTGCAGCCCTGTCATTGCAGCCTTTGCAGCTACAGGTATTTAAAATTGGTGCCGATCATTGGCTGTGTCCGCCCTGTAGTGCGCAGGCGCTGAGGAGACTCAGAAAATCTCTGAACATCAACAGCTGATCGTGAGCCGGCGCCGACATACACAAAGCCGAGTGTACTCGGCTAGTCTCTGCTCCTCTCGCAGTCCCACCCCTATGATGGACATAACACAGGTTCAATGCCGAGACTAGCCGAGTACACTCGGCTTTGTGTATGGCGGCGCTCGCTCCGCTCACAATCTGCGCACGATTTTCCCCTGCGTGTTATACGCAGATAAATACAGTACTTGGTTTATCTTTCTGTATTATTAAAATTTGTTTGATCTGAATAATTTAAGTGTGACAAATATGCAAACAAATAAAAAATCAGGAAGGGGGCAAATACTGCTATTGTTGGACCAATGGCTAATAAAATGCAAAGATGCAAAACCACAAGCACTTCAAACAAATGTATTTATTATGAAGAATGCACGCATCACATAGGGCATAAGAAACCAACATTTTGGGGCTGTCACTGTTACGTCGAGAAAGGGATTTTGCAAGGCCCCGAAAAGTTGGTTTCCTATGCCTTATGTGACGCTGTTCTCACAAACACATGAAATGCTTCAATTTGGAGTGCTGGAGACTTTGTATGTTTTGAAATTCAACCGCTCTTCAATAAACAAAACCTTTTCCCTCAAAACAGTTCAAATATATCCTAAATGCAGTGCTTAAGGTTGCCTTCATGGTCTTAAAGAAGCATAAAATGTTGCTGTTGGAAAGATATGTGCATGTGTCAAAAGTAGTTTTCATATTCCCAGCCTAATTGCTTTTATTATAAAGTAGTCCTGTTTCTCAGCTTCAGTTCCAGAGACCACTAGCTGTGCCAGAATGCATTTTTTTAAAATAAGGTTTGTGTCAGGGGAATGAAGCCTGCGCTGTACATTCTTTTCTGGGTTACCATAAAACACTATGCAGGGTAAAGTTAACCACTTCAGCCCCGGAAGAATTTAGCCCCTTCCTGACCAGAGCACTTTTTGCGATTCGGCACTGCGTCGCTTTAACTGACAATTGCGCGGTCGTGCAGCGTTACACCCAAACAAAAAATGATGTTCTTTCTTTTTTCCCACAAACAAAGCTTTCTTTTGGTGGTATTTTATCATCTCAGCAGTTTTTATTTTTTGCGCTATAAACAAAAAAAATGGCGACAATTTTGAAAAAAATGCATTATTTTTTACTTTTTGCTATAATAAATATCCCCCAAAAAAATAAAAAATAAACATTTTTTTTTTCCCCCTCAGTTTAGGCCGATACGTATTCTTCTACATATTTTTGGTAAAAAAAATCACAATAAGCGTTTGGTTTGCGCAAAAGTTATAGCGTCTACAAAATAGGGGATAGTTTTATGGCATTTTTATTGATAATTTTTTTTTTACTAGTAATGGCGGCGATCAGCAATTTTTATCGTGACTGCGACATGGCGGACACATCGCACAATTTTGACACATTTTTGGGACCATTGGCATTAATGAAGCGATCAATGTTATAAAATTGCATTGATTACTGTAAAAATGTCACTGGCAGTGAAGGGGTTAACCACTAGGTGGGGCTGTAGGGGGTTAAGTGTGTCCTAGGGAGTGATTCTAACTGTGGGGGGGGCTGTGTGTGACACATCACCGATTTACAGGGAGATGTGATCAGTGTCACTAGGCAGAACTAGGAGATCCTTTTTTATATTAGCATCTCCCTGTTCTTCCTCGCCGTGAGACGTTCGCGGGTATGCCCGCAGACATCGAGTCCGCAGGACCTGTGATCCCGGTCACGGAGCTCCCGGCAAGCATGCGACCGCGAGCCGCCTCTTAAAGGTCAACGTACAGGTACGTTAATCTGCCTGTATGTGCCCTTCTGCCACAGTATATCTGTGTGAGGCGGTCGGGAAGCGGTTAATATGTGGGAGACCTAGCTGATGTATCTACATTGCTGATGCTATTCATCGGCAATCTTTATCAAATTAAATTTGTCTTCGAATCTGTGGCAGCCTGCTAAGATCATAAATGATTGATGCATTACTTCCTTGGTTATTTATTAGTTTTTTTGATTGATTTTTTTAGTTGTTTTCTGTTCATGCATGAATTATTATCCATACACTTACATATATATATATATATATATATATATATATATATATATATATATATATATATATATATATATTCTGTAGTGTATTCATGCAAAACTCTATTATGTAACCATGTAACAATATATATCTCATCCATGTTCTCTAGAAAGCTAAAAATATTTTTAAAATGAGAATGATGAATATGCATGCCTGTCCAGTCAAAGTTTTAGGTAGTATAAACCGGGGAAATGTTGTGCAAACATAGTTTAATATATTTCCATACAACCTACTATACATTCCAAGTGATGAAAATGGTGTTAAAAGGTGAAACATTTATGACTAATTTATATACTTTTTTTGTTTTTAGGTAAATTCAGCACCAGTGTTACTTTGTGAAGTTAGTACATCAGCCAGACTGACCTGTCTTTCTGTATGGCTTCCAGAACTCGTCAATAATAAAGAAAAACCAAGCACACATACTGCTGCTGGTGAGGATTGCCTTTTTCTCATGGGTTTAACCGTAGATGAAGAATGTGCTTTGCATCGAAGCGTGTCCCAAAGTCCTGTATGCCGGTGGCTGCTGTGTTTTTAAATATCCCATCCTCTGACCCCTGCATACCCCTACCCCCGCAACTGTGATCTTCCAGTGCTGTGGGGGTTAAAAAGATCAGCTTCACCAGTCGCAGGCACTCGCTAAAAGCACCGGCTATGCTTGCCCCTTACACACCGTACTGCTCCATTATAGCAAGCTGTACCTTTGTGGCTTGCAATGAAAAGCACTGAATTGGAGGATAGGTGGTTAAATGTAAGGTCTGCCGCCTCTATTCATAGAGTGCTTTGACGTGTGGGAACCAGTAGTACAGCTTCTATGAATGGAGCAGGAAGGGTGGGCATAGTCGGCACTTTTGACAAGTGCCTGTAACACATGAGGCTACTCATATTAACCCACGCAGCACTGGAAGATCACCACTGCGGCGGTATCCAGGGGGCAGAAGATGGAAGATTTTAGAAAACATTAGATATTCTCCTGCCACTTCTCAGCTGAATGAAGAGATGACATCCTGCGTAAGCATCAGCCTAGTGACTTGGCTCTTACACAGTGCTGAATATTGGTGTGTAATAGGTCAAGAAGAGCACAAAATGTAAAATCTTTAGGAGTCCAAAGTCTTTATTCAACTGGTTACAACAAGCAGGGCAAACGACAACCAACTCTTCTTTTTTTTTTTTTTTTAAGGGGCCACACAATGCCCTTTATCAGATCTATCCATCCTCAGAACCAGAATGCAATATAACTTGACTATAGAAAAAACATTACATTTTACACTGAAAACCACAGATTAATCTGTATGTATACACAGGTGATGGTTGTAAACATGCCACGTTCACATCTAGTGATTTGAAATGCATGTTTTTTGGGGGTTTTTTTGTTGTTTTTTTGCACAACGCATATAGGGCAGCCCATTGATTTGCCCAACGTACAACTTACATGGCAAAGTAGATCATAGAGCATTTTTATATATCTGTTTTGCCGTGTTTGTCACATGTTTCACTGCACGGCGAAACACACGCTTGCTTCCCACTTTTGGGGGGCCATTAACAATAGACTGCTCAATGGACATGTCATTATTTATTTGCTTTTCTTTTTTGCATGTGCTTTTTTTACTAGCAATTCTGCTTTATGACCTTTTTTTTTTTTTTTTTAACTTTTTCTCCAGCCCTGATGAAGGGGGGCATTGTGTGGCCTGCGAAACATGTTGGTTGTCTTTTGCCCTGCTTGTTGTAACCAATTGAACAATAAAGACTTTGGACTCCTAAAGACTGTTTGTTTTTATTTGCTACTCTCTTTTACCTATTACACTTGGATTTCTCAACTCTCCTGAGGGATCCCCCAATCTTTGTGGTGAGCTGCCAAATGTGGGCCAATTGGGCTCAAGTAATGGCTTAGACTCTATTCACACTTGTATGACTCCAAACTTGCGATGACTTTGGAGTACAACTTTGGATTGGTGTAACTTGTATACGACTTTGGCTTTGACCAGTGATGACGGACAACTGTTGCACTGTATAACATGCAAGTATGAATTTCATGCAACTTTTGAGAGTTAACATTGAACTCTATGGCCCTCAAGTTGCAGGAAAATTGGACTTAAGTAGTGCATAAACTACTTTGAAGTTTCTGCAACTTTAGGTCGCACATATATGAATGGTTATCATTTGGAAAACATGGGGAATGACTTGTCATGAGGATTTGATGTCCAAAGTTGCATGACAAGTCGCACAAGTGTGAATGGAGCCCAGGTCCAGTGCCCCTCTACTACCTCTTGAATACTTGTGACAGCTCTGGGTCAGTTGCATAGCACCTGCACTGTCATAATGAAGAAAGGGGAGTGGGTCACAGGCTCCCCATCCTGAAGTATTGAGTACTTCTTTGCTCCGTGCAGCTGAATGATACATTGGGAAGAGCAAAGGGAAGGTAAGGATGTGTGAAAAAAGTATGTACACCTCATGGAATGTTATGACTTCAACATATTTAAACAGGTAAGCATTGGATCTTTATTCAAACAGTGCCTACAGATAAAGGTGATATACTTGAATAGTTTGCCTTTTATTCAACATGTGCTATACTGTGGAAAAACAAAGTACACCTTTGGCCTCAGAAGCTGGTGTTGCCCTGTATCAGAAATTACTGTAGAATTACCACAGCATTTTGTATAACCCTCCAGTGACATTTTTGGCCTCTTCTCCGTGCAAAATTCCTTCAGTTGCAGTATGTTTGTGGGTTTCCTTGAACAAACTGCCGTTTAAAAATTTCAGTGGGAATCAACTCAAAGCTTTGACTAGGGCAGTCTATAAACCTCTATTTTGAGCCATTCCTCTGTGAATTTGCCAGTGTGCTTTTAGATGATTAATGAGTTAAAAGATTTATTTCTGGTTCAACTTTCCAACAGATGGCCTTACATTCTCATCAAGCACACTTTTACAGTATATGCTGCTGTCTGTATGTTTGACCCAATGATTGCATTCCCAGGCACTGTGGCCAGCAAAGTAACACCAAGCCTTAACATTTCCACCACCGTGCCTCATTTATTATTTAGGGTCTTCTCCTGAAATGCTCTTGGTTTGCAGCAAACCTCTACTGTTACTGTGACCAAACTCTATCTACTCTGAATAATCAGTCTTCAGCACATTGTTCCAGATTACTTCATTGTTACCTATACACTGTATATTCAACAGTAAACTTTAATCTTTAATGTTCTTTTTGGACAGTAAAGGCTTCTTCTTGACACTGCTTTCATGCAGGTTGAATAAGTACAATCTGTTTCTGATTGAATATGCATTCAGTTTAACGCAATGTGTTGCAAGAGTTACCTGAACACCCCACAATGAAAATGTGTTTCTTGAAGACTTTTTAGCATTAAATGGTTGGCACTTGTGAATTTGCTGTTGTTTAAAATCCATGCCACTTTTAAGATTATTTTCTTTACAGTGGAATGATTGATGTCAAATCATTTTGGCACTTTTTTAAAATCCACTGCCAGACTCCTAGGCAGTCGCAACTTTCTTTGAGGGGCTTAGAGAGCTCTATTGAGCTTGGCATGATGACACCAGATCCTAGGTTTCTGAGGTTTAAATGAGATCGGTTCTACCAACATACTCCCTAAGGGGGTTTTAATTATCGGCACCTAATCTAGAACATTGGATTCTGGTTTCACTAAATGTGGGTGTGGGGGTAAAATTTTTCCATATGACAGATCTGCAATTGAAATCATGAAAATGAACACCACATGTCAATTGTATGTGTCAAATTATATCCTCTTTATCTCTTGGAACTATTTTAATAAAGATTGAATGTTTGCCTGTGCAAATATACTAAAAATTAAACCATTTCCACGAGATGTACTCCTTTTTTTTTTTTTTTTTTCTCTAATAACTATGTGAAGCTGGGGTGGACTAAATTAGGCGAACCTGTTAAATTTGCACAGCATGACCAAAGTATAAGTAGTTTTAAATAGAAATTACCCAATCTTCCTTTTTTGGTACAATAATTTTTTTGGAGAACTGCACAGATGCAGATCAGCAGGTCCCCATCTTCCTTTTCAAAAAACGTTCTTTCATGCTGGCGAAATAGTAGTAATGTTTCACCAGCAGGAAATCCAAAATCACAATCTCAATCTTTCCTAGTTTTAGATATCGCCCCCATTCAGAAAAGAAGGGGGGGATACCTTAGCATAGATCAGACCAGCATGATCTATTGGAGTATTGAAGGTTAAGAGCACAGCTGAAGGATGTGGCGAGTCACTCGGCTCACCTGCCCACCAGTCCATGCTGGATCAGTTACTGCAGGGTTGCCATTTAAGTTTAATTACATTGCAGAGATTGAAAGACGATGAGCAGTACATGTAGCTGGGATTTATTTCTGTAAAATATTCTGCTTTTGTTTGACTCTGCTATAAATATTTGATTTCCAGAGAAGGATGAATGTTCCAAGAAGAGAAGGAAAGTCCCTGAGGACAAAGAGGAGAACAGTGACGCAGAAGAAGCAGGAAAAGTACAGATAAACAAAAAGACAAAACGCATGGATAAACAAAAGAAAAAGAAAAAACAAAATACGGACTGAGCTCAACATTGAGCATATTGTATTCTACAAGTTGGTGTAACATCCACTTTGCTGACATGCACAGATTAAAGTTTTATTTTGTAGCCGGTGTCTCCTGTTCACTTCATTTCTTTTTAAGTCCTTTTCTGCTCTAATTTTTAAGGATAGCACACTGCACAGGCCATACCTTTGTGAAAATTTGTCAGTAGGTCACAGGGCTCATTTCTGGCCTGTTTATCTTTTGCTGTTTCTTGAACACTTGTGTGACCAGTGTTTTATATAAATATATATGAACCTTTACCTTGCAAAACAACACTGATTGGACAATCTTTTGATGAACGTAGTTAAAGCGAAACTTCACACAAAAGCGGAAGTTACGCTTGTTTGCACCACCCCCCAACAACATTTGCCACTTTAGGGGGGAGCGGGTTTCTGGTTCTGACAGGTACCCACTCCCACTTCTGGTCAGATGCGCCGCAGTGATCAACCCCGCCCCCCCCCCCCCCCCGTCCTTTCCCCAGTCTTTGGGACATATCACACGTTCCGGAAGACTACGAGACCATTCACAAACAGCAGCACAGCTCGCACATGTGCCGTAGCAAACTGGCTGTGAAGCTGCAAGGCTTCACTGCCTGTTTCGCCTACTTGAGATGCCTGCACCTGAAGCCGATTGAAGAATTGAGTGAGGACATCGCTGGATCCTTGGATAGGTAAGTGTCCTTACATTAAAAGTCAGCAGCTATTTACTTTTATTTCTTTGAGGGGATCCTGGAGCTCCTCTTTAAAGTGGCAAACAAGGGGGAGGAAAGGGATTTTGACGGCGCAAATAGATAAAAAAGGAATTTTTCTAAAAAAAGCTAATTTTAATTTAACATTTCAAGTTAAAAAACATATAGATTCACATAGGATACAATTTTTGTACAGTTACAGTGGTCAAACAAAATTTGAGTGTATTTGATTTTTGGGAGATGATACAGTTGCAAGAATACTAGCCCGACATGTTTCGCTGTGTCGCTTTATCAAGGGATATGCAAGCCAGAGAAGGTGATATCATCCAACACTCATAGTTCTATAATAGAAAACAAAAGTTTAAACAAACAAAAATTACAACTACCTAAGGATGTCTAATGATAAAACAGACAAAAAATATATACATTATATTGGACCAACAAAAAGTGCTATGTCCATTCCAGTACAGCACAGAAAGGGTGCTTACCCCCATGTAGCCCCAGCCTTGGTCAGTCACCGCAAAACCATCCACCAGCACTGAGAATCTAACTTGGCCAAACAGGGTGCAATCACAGGGGACAGGAAAGTAATACTGTGAATAAGGCAGATATATATATCTATATATGTAAAACCTTACAAAATTGTTGAAAATATTCAAGTTGCTGGTAAATAAAACAAAATTTGTTTGTTTGTTTTGTGTGTGTGTGTGTAATAAATATATATATATATATATATATATATATATATATATATATATATATATATATATATATATATATATATATATATATATATTATAAAATTATAAAAGTGTAGCCTAAAAGAGTTGAAAAATAAAATGAGATCAAAAAATGCATCATCTAGTTTAACTAAATGGATAGTAAGGGACTCCGTCTCATCAAGTTCAAATGAGGCACCCAGCTGGTAAAGCCTTCAAATTTTTGCCTTCTATTTCCTCTAAGTAAAAAAACAATATGTTGCTGGGTGATGCGTACAGAAGCTTAAAGTCACCGCGTAGGTCTTACCACACTCTGCATGATCTTGACTTTCATATCTTATCCTGACTTTCAGCTTCTGTACGCATCACCCAGCAACATATTGTTTTTTTACTTAGAGGAAATAGAAGGCAAAAATTTGAAGGCTTTACCAGCTGGTTGCCTCATTTGAACTTAATGAGACGGAGTCCCTTACTATCCATTTAGTTTAACTAGATAATGCATTTTTTTTTATCCCTGCAGTCTCTGCGCCATATTTGAATTTACACATACGCTGTGTATGTCGGCAGGGATCGCGGCGATCCCACAAAGCTGCACTGGGGCAAGGCTGCACTGGAGAAAAGCTGCACTGACATGGCTGCACTGACAAGGCTGCACTGGGGCAAAGCTGCACTGACAAGGCTGCAATAGACACTGGAGCAAGGCTGCACTGACACTGGAAAGGCTGCAGATGGACACCGATATCGCTGCATTGATGGGCATTTTAATGTAAGTTTTTCTTCCTTAAACTTTACTCCTAAACTTGGGGTGCGTGTTATACGCCGGCGCGCGTTGTACGCCGATAAATACGGTATATATATATATATATATATATATATATATATATATATATATATATATATATATATATATCTGCCTTATTCACAGTTTTACCTTCCTGTCCCCTGTGATTGCACCCTGTTTGGCCAAGTTAGATTCTCAGTGCTGGTGGATGGTTTTGCGGTGACTGACCAAGGCTGGGGCTACATGGGGGTAAGTACCCTTTCTGTGCTGTACTGGAATGAACATTGCGCTTTTTGTTGGTCCAATATAATGTATATATTTTTTGTCTGTTTTATCATTAGACATCCTTAGGTAGTTGTAATTTTTGTTTGTTTAAACTTAAGTTTTCTATTATAGAACTATATGAGTGTTGGATTATATCACCTTCTCTGGCTTGCATATCCCTTGATAAAGCGACACAGCGAAACATGTCGGGCTAGTATGCTTGCAACTGTATCATCTCCCAAAAATCAAATACACTCAAATTTTGTTTGACCACTGTAACTGTACAAAAATTGTATTTTATGTGAATCTATGTATTATCTATATATGTTTTTTTAACTTGAAATGTTAAATTAAAATTAGCTTTTTTAGAAAAATTCCTTTTTTGTCTATTTTCACAGTCAAAATCCCTTTCCTCCCCCTTGTTTGCCATTTATATCTTTTCAGGGATGTGGTGCCTATTTATGTGGGTGTTTCATTCCTAATCGGAACCAACCTTTTGCCTTTTCTCTAAAGTGTTTGTAAAGTTTTGTGTTTTTTTTTTTTTTCAATTAAAATAACAGTTTATACTTGCCTCCTCTTTTGCAGCTTGCTATGGGGGCACCTGAGCTGAGTCAGTTTCCTGTGTCCATTCAGACACTGAGCTGCAGCCCGGCCCCGCCCCCTCTCTCTCCTGATTGGCTGACTGACTTTGATAGCAGCGGGAGCCAATGGTGCTGCTGCTGTGTCTCAGCCAATCAGGAGGCAGAGTCTGGTACGGCGGAGACACTTGTGGACATTGCTGGAGAGATGGGGCCCAGGTAAGTATTAGGGGGTGCTGGGGCTGCTGCTACACACAGAAGGCTTTTTATCTTAACCACTTCCCGACCGGCGCACGCCGATGTACGTCGGCAGAATGACACGGCTGGGCAAATGGGCGTACCCGTATGTCCCTTTGAATTCGCCGCCGTGCCATTACATGCGCGCCGTCTGGGAGCTCCGTGGGTCCGGCGGACTCGATCGCTGCGGGGATACCCGCGATCGCCTCACGGAGAGGACGAACGGGGAGATGATAATGTAAACAAGCATCTCCCCGTTCTGCCTAGTGACAGTGTCACTGATCTCTGCTCCCTGTGATCGGGAGCAGAGATCAGTGACGTGTCACACGTAGCCACGCCCCCCACAGTTATTAACACGCCCCAGGACATACTTAACCCCTCCCTAGCCCCCTAGTGGTCAACCCCTTCACTGCCAGTGTCATTTACACAGGAATCAGTGCATTTGTATAGCACTGATTGCTGTATAAATGACAATGGTACCAAAAATGTCTGATGTGTCCGCCATAATGTCGCAGTCACAATAAAAATCGTTGATCGCCGCCATTACTAGTAAAAAAGAAAATTAATAATAAAAATGCCATAAAACTATCCCCTATTTTTTAAACGCTATAACTTTTGCGCAAACCAATCAAACGCTTATTGCGATTTTTTTTTTTTTTTTTTTTTTACCAAAAATATGTAAAGGAATACGTATCGGCCTAAACTGAGGAAAAAAATTTTTTTTAAAATATTTTTTGGGGATATTTATTGTAGTAAAAAATAATGCGTTTTTTTCAAAATTGTCGCTATTTTTTGTTTATAGCGCATAAAAACTGCAGAGGCGATCAAATACCACCAAAAGAAAGCTATATTGGGGAAAAAAGGATGTCAATTTTGTTTGGGAACAACATCGCGCGACCGCGCATTTGTCAGTTAAGGCGACACAGTGCCGAATCGCAAAAAGTGCTCTGGTCAGGAAGGGGGAAAATTCTTCCGGGGCTGAAGCGGTTAATGCATAGAATACATTAGGACAAAAAAACTTATGACTTTACAACTCAAATGATGACCAAGTTCCTTCCTTTTATTCTTTGCAAAACACTGGAAACAGTTGCCCAAGATGCAGCCATACCTCTGGTTGAGGGTGCTTGTATATTGACTGGGTGTCCACATACTCCAGGTGGCTAAAGCAGAATGGCCTCTTTTTGTCCTGGGAAGAGTGACAAATTCTGTTCTTCTGAAAGGATGGGTAGTTTCAAGGTTATGCCCAATATTACTTACAATTGCTGCTTCCTGATAGAAACGACCTATTTTCTGCTATTTTTGGAAATCCCTAGGTTACACCCAGTTTTGCAGCCAGAACATGGCGGGATGGTAATTCCTCCGGCTCTCACCCTCCGATCCCCGCTGTCACTTGTAAACACAAGCCTCCTGCGTTTACAAGGGACAGCTTTGCTCTCAGCGGCTCCTGGATCTATCAGATCCCTGCAAGTACTCAAGGTGGGGACCTCTCCAGATCCAGAGGAAAAGAGCCATCTCCCTGCAAGACAAGGCAGAAGTACAAACACAGGAATTTATTAGAGCTGGGCAAGGTAGTATAGAGAGATGCAAGGAAGCTTGGGGGTGGGGTTGCACACTCTGTACATAGCACACCCCCTGAACTCTGCATGTAGCCCACCCCTAAACCCTGCATTCTGTACATAGCGCACCCATGGACTCTGCACTCTGTACATAGAGCACTCTTTAACCCTGCACTCTGTACGTAGCACACGCCAAAACCTCTGCACACAGTGCACCCCTAAACCATGCACTCTGTACATAGTGCACCCCTGAACTTGGTATGTAATTCACTCCTGAATCCTGCACTCTACGTAGTACACACCTAACCCAGCTCTCTGTACACAGCGCACCACTGAACTCTGTACGTAGCACATGCCTAAACCCGGCACTCTGTGCACAGTGAACCCCTGAACCCTGCATTCTGTATGTAGCGCACCCCTAAACTACACTCTGTATGTAACACACTCCTGAACCAAAAACCCTGCAATGTAGCTCACCCCAGATACAAAATTGCCCTTTGAGGGCAGCCATACTTCTGATGCGGCCCACGATGAAATTGAGTTTGACACCTCTGTCTTACAGGTAAAGAAAAAAAAAA
This sequence comes from Lithobates clamitans, assembly GCA_037952925.1. NCBI lineage: Eukaryota > Metazoa > Chordata > Amphibia > Anura > Ranidae > Lithobates > Lithobates clamitans. The sequence goes on along the minus strand of JBBGZY010000135.1, from coordinate 295,539 downwards.
GTAAAGTTATCCAATCATTTGGAGTAAAGGAGGGGAAGTTTACCTTGGTGTATGATACCTTGATGTGCCAGAAAAGGTATAATGGGTCAGCAAATCTATTTGCAGTTGAGTAAACCGTAGCCTCATATGTGCACTGAAGCCTTACTATGATATCCAAGCTAAATTGTTATTGTGAAGTTCATTTTCTTTGGACTCCAATGTTACAAGTCTTGTATTTGTTGTTTTTTTGCCTTGAAGGCCATTCTCTGTTAATTGTACTATGTGCTTTGCTGAAGATAAAAATAAAACCTAAGAATATTTTGATTCTTTGGCTCACATGATGTTGGATGGTGTGAAGTCTTAGCAACTCGCTGGGCAGCCTAGGCTCCAATAATCTTAATCTCCTAAATCCTTTTTACCAGTCTGAATTTATTAGTGACAATCAGCACAGCTTTTTGGACACTTGTTGACTTTTGATAACTTATTATGTTGGACCCTGATGAAGACTCTTTTGAATTGAAACCCATCAGTACCTTCATATTCTGTACAAACGGTTGTAAATGTCATGAATTTTTTATTTTCAGTTTTATTTTAACCAGATGCTGTATTGTTTGATATATCTCTGTTTTTAATTTTTTTGTATTAATATAAATAGATTTTTATCAAATTTTCAGTTTTGGTGGCTAAAAAATTCCATATATATTTCCAAGAATTTACTATAGTATGAGGGATGTGGCGCCATCTTTTCTAAGCTTAGCATGAGCCTTGTTGGTTTTGCTGATACCCAGTACTCCTTATAATGAAATTGTATGTCTGATCAGAGTCTGATCAGAGAATAAGTACCAGTACTGTGACCTGGGGACAGGAAAGAGGATCTTGGCCAACTGTTAGTTACTAGTAGCTTCTCCTACGTGTTGGGCCAATAGTTAAGTGAACCTTTTGCTTTGCCCTGTATAGTCAAAACACAAGTTCACGTTTCAACATTGTACATACAGACTTCAAGCTGAAGTTTATAAATGGGAATTTTTACAGGACCTGGAAACTAATGGAGATCACTGTAATAACTGTGCCTACTACAGTGTTTTCCAGTCTCTACAGAGATGCCATACCTACATTCAGCTTTCAGTATTGTTTTTGACCCTTGTATTATTGTTCTCTGCATCCAGAACCACAAGCCTATAGCATAGATATCTCTTAAAGCCTGGTACACATGGTAAGTTTTTGTTTAATTTTGTGTTGTGTTTTCTTGTTTTGTTTAGGCCAGTGGGCTGAACACAAAAAAACGGAGCCAACGAGAAGGTCTCTGCACTAATGATGCAATGATAGTACAGGGATCTCACCGCTGTGTTATTGTGTTCTGACAGTAGGACTGACCAGCCCTCCCATCCCCCCAGAACAGACTGGTCTGCTGGTTTTCCAGCAAGCTCATTTGGCAGAAGCTGGCCATGAGGTGGGCTTCTGTCAAAGAAGGATCTGTAAACACGGACCGAATGTTGCTGTATCTACTGTACTAGCTGATTTCGGCAAAATATTCGGCCCGTGTGTACTTAGACCCATGTTCCACTAGCGGTCCTGTTGCTGGCAGCAGCTCTCCAGCAACAGAAATCCTAGGAGAGCAGAAGGAAAACTTTCCTACTCTTACAGCATTGTTTCCTTGCAGGCCAAAGTAGTGAAATGGTGTTCTGTCCTTGCTCCTTAGCTGGTGAGATTCTACAATGTTTTGCCAAGCAATGGAGTAATGCCTTATTTAAAAGTAAATGCTCTCTTTAGCAGTCCAGTTGCATGGCCCTGTTTTTTTCAACTTGTATAGTTCCGATTCCAAACTGCAAACCTTCCTTAGTGCATGATACAGAAACCAGGACATGTAGGACTAGGAGAGCAATGTGATTGGTCAACCAGTCCACTTATAGCAAGAGAGCCACAAAGGATCAAAAAGCCAACTGCTAACTCTATGCTAGCATCTCTATAATTAGACCTTTCACTGCCATTTTTGCTGAATGTAACTGAAAATAATGATAAAGGCATATGAAATGAAATAGAATTTATATACATGACAGTTATCAAATGGTAATGTTTTTTTTTTTTTTTTTTAAATGAATAAACCCATGAACATGCTGTATACCTTCAATTGATCATATAATTATTGTAGAAGAATCATAGTTATTAAACATTTTAAAGTTAGAAGCAGAACTCTGGGTTGTTGTAACTGGCTGGCCCTGTACAGTATAGGGACAATTTTATCTTCATATTAGTTCATAGTCACTCTTTCACTGGTTTTATCAATAGACCTCACAAAGAGGAACAGATGATAAAAAGCTGCTTTACAGTCTGTTAAAAAAAAATGTTAGCAATGTGAGTGTAGGGCATATTAACCCTTTTATGATTATATCACTTGTAAACAGAAGGCCAAATTCAAAGAATGCAGAACTTATCAGACTAGAAACACCACATGTTATCTGATTCCTGAATAAACTATGCGGTTTCTAAGGGATTTCAATTCTGTCACATATGGCGTTCTGTTTATCTAATGATACACACGAGGCAAAGTGAAAAAATTAGATAAAATATCTCTTTGCAGTTAATTTTCACTACGCTATAGAATTAAGACCTCTGTAATGGTTTAGGGTCTCTCTTATTTATTTTTTTAAGTTTATTTTTGAACTTTTTTTTATATTTTTTTTATTACTACTATCAAAGGTGTGCCTGTTTCAAGAACAGGGAAGGTAATGCTATAACTATAAATTGTGTTTCAATCTCTCTTAAGTTTTCATTTCATATAAAACAGTCATAAATAACATAACATCCCAATTATGCAAGACGTTTTTACAGCGTGTTCATTCATATTTCTAATACATAAAAATGTTTTCCTTTTAACAGGCTGTAAACGCCTGCATCATTCAATACCTTACCTACTCCTCCTAATCCCCTAAGGATATAATCCCCCTTACCCGCCGCCCCAATGCCTATCTTCACATACGTACCACATCCGTTTCAAAAAAAAAAAAAATTATTATTCTTCTTAACCTCGTTCCTTATACCAATTCTAGTAATTCTCGCGATGACCGAAACTCATCCCAACTTTGCCAGATCGCAGGTAATTGATTTTTTATATACCCTTCCTCTCTTATCTGTTCCCCCATATATTGAATTTCGTTCATTTCACATATCCAATCTGCTATAGTTGGACTTTTTGTTTTTTTTCCAGTTTCTTGCTATTATTGTTCTAGCTGCTGATGTCATATGGTGAATGATATCTTTTTTAATTAACCTTATTGACTTTGGTATCAGAGACAGTAATGAGATTTCCATACTCGGGGTCAACTCCACTCCTGATACCTTATAATAAATCTCAAATATCTTGTTCCAGAATCCCTTCACCATATGACATCCGTACCATATATGTTCCATTGTTCCTTTTTCCGCTTTACATCTCCAACATAAATCTGTATTTCTTTTACTGATTAAGTTTAAGGTAACTGGGCTCCTATACCATCTCATTACGATTTTATAGTTTCTCTCCTGATATTTATTTGCAATGGTTGTTCTATGTATAATTTCGAAAACCTTTTCCCATTCTTCTTCAGATAGGGACCTTCCGATTGCTACTTCCCATTTCCTTAAGCTTGTTATCTCTTTGAGGGGGCTAATCGGGATTAATTCATCGTATATCTTCGATAATTTCTTAATTGGGGCCTGTTCTCCCAGCAATAATTTTTCAAACCTGGTCGGTGGTCTAATTATCCTAGCTATTTTGGGCTCTATAAACGTCTGTAGCTGTTGGTGCTGCAACCATTTTTTTTTCATTTCCCACTCCCATTTCCCTCAGTGTGGGTATTTTCCCATTCTCGAGGACTTGTACCAATCTTGTGTCTTCCGATCTATTCCATTTTAAGAAATTTTTGCCCCTCATTGCTGGAGGTAATTCAGGGTTGAAAAACAATGGAGTCATAGGTCCCATCATCGTAGAGAGCTTCCTACCTTTCACTATACCGTCCCATACTTTTAAAGTTGCGCTTACAAAGAGTGTCAGCTCATTTCTCTTGGGTCTTAAGTAGGGTTCTACCCATGGAAGGGCTTTTAATTGGGGCCCTATTATTTCCTCCTCTATACTAACCCATTGCTTATTTTCTTTATTGTGGTTCCAGTCTACTATACTGGTTAGTGATGCTGCCTGCAGATATTTTACGCAGTCCGGTAACGCGAGCCCTCCGTTTCTTTTTTTTTTTTCTGAATAAGTTTTCCCTTTTTATCCGGGGAATTTTATGTGCCCATATAAATTCGACTATAGCTTTTCTTAACCCCTTCGTCAATTTTTTGGGGGGTTCCAATGGTATCGTTTGAAAAGTATACAAGAGTTTTGGCAGTATATCCATTTTCACAATATTAACTCTTCCCGTCCAAGAGTATATCAATTTATCATATTTCTGTACCAAATTGATAGCATTTCGAATTATTTTCTCATAGTTCGTCCCCTGTAGTTGTTTCAAATCTTTTGTTATAAAATTTCCCAGATATTTTATTGCATTTTGTTTCCATTTAAATGGAAAATCCTTTTGCATCAGTAAACAACTTTTTTTCGTTTACCGATATATTCATTATCTCTGATTTGTCATAATTTACTTTGAAATAACTTAGTTCCCTGAATCTTCTAAATTCTTTCATTAAATTTGGGATAGTTATGATGGGGTTTATTTATGTATATTAGCAGATCGTCTGCATATGCCGCTATCTTATATTCCTTCCCCCCAACTTTTAACCCCTTTATATCTTTATTGTTTCTAATTGCAGTAATTAGATGTTCCATTATAAGTACAAACAGCAAGGGAGAAAGGGGACAACCTTGACGGGTGCCATTTGATATTTTAATATCCTTTGATAACATGCCATTTACTCTCACTTTTGCTTTCGAGTTAGAATACAAAGCAGCTATCCTATTACGCATTTTTGGACCTATACCAAGTTGTTTTAGTGTTTCTTCTAAGAAGCACCACCCTATCCTATCAAATGCTTTTTCCGCATCTACGGCCAACATACATGTTTCGATAGCTGTTCTTTGAGCAAATTCCATCAGTGTGCAGGTCTTTATGATGTTATCCTTTGGTTTCTCTCCCTTTCGTAAATCCGGCTTGATCTAATTTTATATAATTAGGTAGGATTGGTGTTATTCTATTCGCAATGATTTTAGAATATAGTCGTATATCTATATTGGTTAAAGAAATTGGCCGGTAGTTTTTACATAGGTGTCCGTTTATGAAGCAGTGAAATCTATTCACTGCTTCATTCTCCAGCATTCACAGTGAAGATCTTTCTCCTCTGTGTGCCTGTTTATGAAGCGGTGTAGATCGCTTCACCTTTGGAGGAGTGAAGAGATCTACAAATGCTTCAAACAGTGGAGAACGGCCCCTGATACTGGAATCTCGTGAGACTTTACGAGATTTCAGCACCAGAAATACCGAGATGTCAGTTTATTAAGCAGTGATAAATTATCACTGCTCAATACACGGACAGACGGCGTGGATTAATGTTAATAAAATAATGAGTCCCCCTACATTATATACATATGTATACACACACACACACTATATATATTATATGTATATATATACACATAAATATGACAGAGGGACATGCTTACAGTGTTGGGGGGTCTGAACAAGGCATAAGGAAGTTAAAAATCTTCCTCCTTCCCCCTCAGATCCCCCCAGATTTCCTCTTCACTCCCCGATTCACCACCTCTGAGCTGGTGAACCTGGGAGTGTGAATTCTGACACAGATCGCCAGTGAAGCAGTGAGATCACCGCTTTATAAACTGGCCGTTACTGTGTCATTCAATGAGGATTCTCCGTGTGTAGAGATAATCGGCGGGAGAACAAGTTCAAACATGTTCTCCCCTGATTATCACTGTTTCATAAACTGTTTATGGACTGTGATCAGCGGCGATCCTCGGGATCACCGCTGATCACTGCTTCATAAACGGACACCATAGCGTGTGGTACTTCTCCGGTTTTGGAATTAAGGTAATGTGAGCTTCTGTGCTTTGTGGTACAAAGCCTTGTATGTCAGATATGGAATTGTATGTTTTTTTCAATATAGGGGCAATTATATCCTGAAAATTCTTATAGAATCTAGTAGTATATCCATCAGGTCCTGGACTTTTTCCTGGAACTAGTTCTTTGATCGCTTGTTGAATCTCTTCTAGGGAGATATCGTTTTCCAACATCTCGAGTGTTTCTTTAGGGAACCTAGGAAGGGCTGTTTCTTCAATATATTCTTTAATTTTCTCTCTGTTCAAATCCTCCCCCTTATTCCCCCGTGATGTTTTGATATTGTACAGATTAGAATAGTATGTATGGAATTCTTCTAATATTTCTTTTGGATCATATGTATATTCCCATCTGTTTTTAATAATTTATTTATAGTTGTTAGGGTCTGTTGTTCCTTTAATGTTTTAGCAAGTATTTTTTCTGTCTTGTTCCCATACTGATACCATTGTGCCCTTCTACGGTCCCTGATCCTAAGGGATTCCTCATCAAGCAAGGCTTGTAATTCCATCCTTTTCCCTTTCAATTTTATTTTATCTGATGACTTTAGGTTTTGCTTATGTTTTTTGTCCAATTCCTCTATTTCTTTTATTATCTGAGATTTCTTTTGATCCTTTCTTTTTTTAATCTTGAGCCGTGCTTGATGAGTGCCCCCCTTAGTACGCATTTTAATGTTTCCCATTGCATGGGAATTGATGTTTCATCCTTCTCGTGAATCTCTACAAATTCCTTTATTGTTTTGCGTATATCCTCTATACCAGTGGTTCTCAACCTGGGGGTCGGGACCCCCTCGGGGGTCGAATGATGATTTGCCAGGGGTCACTGAATCCTGGGCTGTTCCTGAAGCCAGCACTGCTCTCCTAGCCTTTTTGCAGCCGCCCAGCAGGGGCTGTTCCTGGAGCCCACGGCCGCCCACTCAGCCTCTTCGCAGCCACCCATTCTGTTCACGGCATGGCTGGGGTGCAGAAACTAGAGGTCAGCTGACTGGTTAGGAATGTGAAGTGGGAGGGGCTGGAGGAGACCCTATCTCCTGATTTCACTGTGTCACTGCTACGAGACACCACAATGTCAGCGACACAGTGAGTAACACTACCTGTGATTATGGTTGCCATTAACAGTCCCCACTACAGTTCTCAGATCAGCAGATGACCTTGATCAAGAGCACCTAAGTTGGCTGATCAGAACAAAGGGAGAGAAAGAATAAGAGAAAAAACAAAAAAGACGGCTAGAGAGGGGGATGGGGAAAAAACAAGAAATTAGGATAGAGAGAGATAAAAGGAGAACAACGAGAAAGAGTGGTACGTCCTAAAATGTACCATAAGGGGTTTTAATACTGTATGAGTGGAAGGGACTCAGGGAAAGCTAAATGTCCGTGGGTTAGGGAAGCAAATTACTTGTCTTGCCTTGGGTGCTGAAAACCTACGCTCCGAAAATAATTTTACTGTTGGGGGTCCCCACAACTTGGGAAATTTTATCAAGGGGTCAAGGCACTAGAGAGGTTGAGAACCACTGCTCTATACACTCTTTGTCTTTTAACAAGTTGTCGTTTAGTCTCCAGTTCCCCTTTATTTTTTCTCGTTCTATTACCTTAATTTCCAAATACAACGGAGCATGATCTGACCATAAACCCCCCCTTTATATCCGATGATGGAGTCATTGACATTCCTAAGTGGTTAATGAAAAAATAATCTATCCTATGGTAGGAATCATGTATGTTGGAATAATATGAGTAATTTTTTTCCGTTTGATGTTGAGCTCTCCAAATATCCACCAAATGGTGTTTCTCTATTATCCCCTTAAATTCCTCTATTTGGCCCTTATTTCTGTAAGCATGGGTATTAGTTGTATCGTTTTTTATATCCATGACAAAATTAAAGTCTCTGCCCATAATCACTGTGCCTTCTGCTTTTTCCATAGTGCTATTTAGGGCCCTTATCCCCGTCCTTATCTGATCGTGGTTTGGTAAATACAGATTGATAATTGTAAAAGTTTTCCCATATATCTCTACCTTAATAACCAAAGATCTACCCTCATTGCCCGTATATTTTTGTATTATTTGGTAAGGTACATTCCTATGGAAAGCGATAGATACCCCTCTTGATTTAGAATAGGAGAATGTATCATGTATCCAGTTATTAAAATTTCGATTATTAAGTTTCGGAATGTGATTTGAACGAAAATGAGTCTCTTGGAACAGTATAATATCCACTTTTTGTTTGTTGAAAAAATTTAGAATTTTATTTCTTTTATTAGGAGAGTTAAGGCCCCTTGCGTTAAAGGAACACAATTTAATCTCGCCCATTCAATAGGATAAAAAAAATAAAAAATATTCACTCACTCACACTTCCCACGCACTCAATCTATCCTACTTCTACTTGACTTAAATGAATAAAGTCTATCTTACTATCTAAAGTAAGTTCCCTACAATGAGGGGTTTTGAGCCTGCTGACCAAGAAGTGTCGCCCGATCATTGTCCTCATGCCGCATTCTAATTGCTAGTTTAACCCTTTTTTTCCCTCTGTCTCCTTCCTCCTCTGTTTTCCCTCTACCCTTCTTTTGCGCTTGCGAACTATCTTCCTTCTTCCAATATCTTCTTATTTCATTACCTCTAATTGCTGCTATTATCCTATATATGTATACTTCCAAATCGCCATCCCCGTGCGTATATCCTATATATTATCTCTTCTGCATTTGCCTATCCGCCACTATTATCTTACGCCCTTCCTTCAGAAGGGGGGATAAGAAAAAAGAGAAAAAAAAAATTCTTTTCCCCTTCCTTTAGTTAAAAATACCTCAAATTCAATAACCCGGTGCATAAACCATTGTGTCCAGCCTTAATATTATCACTTCTATGCTTATTATTTAATTGTATATAATTAAAATATAAATATTTCAAATTCAATACTACAAGTGCATATTTGTTTTCTTTCCCTTTCCCCCCTCTCTCTCTCCCCCCCCCCCCACCTCCCTAGTCAAAAAATACCTCAGATTCAATCCCCCGGTGCCTAAACCATTATGCCCAACCTTCTTATTATCACTTCTGTGCCTATTATTTCATTGTATATAATTAAAATAAAAATACCTCTAATACAATACTACAAGTGCATAATCCATTAAATCGATATTTCACCTTATACATTGTTGTTAACCCTTTTCCAAAAAAAAAAAAAAAAATTTCATTACCTATTTGATCCACCAATTAATTAATTACAATTTAACTGCCTCAAATTCAATACCCCGGTGCATAAACCATTAAATTAATATTTCACATTATACATTATTATTAACAAAAAAAAAATGTATTACCTATTTAAACCACCAGTTAAATAATTAAAATTAAGATACCTCAAATTCCAAGTTCATTACATGCGTAAACCATTAAATTCATATTTCTTCTTATCATAAAAAAAACCCCCCTCAAATTCAATACCCCGAGCCTAAACCATTATATTAATATGTCACCTTATACATTGTTATTAATAAGAAAAAAAAATACTATATATAATCAAAATAAGCCTTTCCCTTCCTTTCCGAGCCCCCCCCTTCCCCCACCAACCCCCTCCCTCCCCGACACCCCTCAACCTTTTTTACGTTTTTTTAACTGTCTGTGTATACAAATTGGGCCAGTCCGGTAGTGCTTTTCTGGAATCTTAAGAATGTCCAAAAATTCCGGCAAATCTTCCAAGTCTCTGAATGATATAGTTTGTCCATCCTTTTGGACCTGCAGTTGGAATGGAAATTTCCATCGATATTGGAGATTGTTCTTTATTAATTGCTCCACAAGAGGCCTTAACGCCCTTGTACGATCCAGCGTGAATTTCGATAAATCTTGGAAAAATAATAAAGGTTCTCAGTCATGTTGAATATTTTTGTTTTGACAGGCTGCAAACATAATTTTATCCTTTATATGGGCAAAATGCATTTTACAAATAATGTCCTGAGGCTTTTTTAAATCAGACTTCCTTATCCCTATTACTCTGTGTGCCCGATCGATGATTAGATCTTTTATATCAATGTCTTGGGCAACTTCCTGAAAGATTTTTTGTAATGTTGTTATAAGTTCTCTTGAGCTCACCTCTTTTTTTAATTCTCTGATTCTTATGTTTGATCTTCTATTTCTATTTTCTTGTTCGTCTAAATTGCTTATTACTTGCTTTAGTTGTTTTTCTTGCTTCTGTATTTTCTCCTCTATCCTTTTCAATTCTTGTTCCGTTTTTAAAACTCTCTTGTCTACTGTCTATTTTTTCTTGTGTGTTTTTGGTGGATGTTTTTAATTCTTGTATCTCTATTTTATATGATTCTTCCAACCTATGAACATATTGGTCCATGTCCGCCCTAGTTGGGAGCGATCGAATATACGCCCTTATGTCCCATTTCTCTTTATCCTCCTCTTTTTTTGTTTATTAACCCTGTTTTATCAATTGGTGAACTATTTCTAGGGTGGCTTACTTGTTCTTCTCCTGATGATCTAGATGTTGCTGATGACTCTGCTAAATTTGATAGTGCCTGTGATGTTTGTAATTCCTGTGTTGCATGAGGGGATTGTAAATGTAGCTGTTGGAAGAATTCCTTAATGTCTGTTGTTTGTATTGGTTGTGCCCCTGTAGTATTTCTACTATTAACTTCCACCTTATCTTTTTTACTTATTTGGGTTTGCAGTGTTTTACTACCTTTCTTAGGTACCATCTTCCTTTTCCCTCTCCTTTATTTATTAGACTTTTGAGTACTATGCCGGGGGGGGGGGGGGGCACTAAAGGGGGTCCTATTTCCTTATAGTCCTTTGTTAGTCCTTTAATATCCTTTTTAATTTAATCTATCCCGCAAATAATAAACAATTCAGTGATGAACTCTGATCCTTAGATTGGTAAGCTGTGGGTTTTTTTGTTTTTTTTCCTTCTTTTTCCTTTATCTTCCTCCTTTCATTTTGATTATTTCTCTCTCCTTATTTAAATGTTGTATCCTTCTTATTTCCAGAGTGTAATTACCAGAGATTAGATTTACCGATCTTTAGATTATTTTTTGCCAAAGTCATACCTGTTCATCCGGATGATTATAAACTTTACCATAGGCGGCTGCTGCTTTCTATCATGGATATCCCCGAGTCCGCCTGGTCCGCCTGATCTCTGCCGCTCGGCTCCCGAGGCCTCCGCCGGAGAGGGCGTCCGTAGCCGAGTGTCTCCGCCGTCCGCTTCCGCAGACTCGCAGAGGCTCCCGCCCGGCCGTGCCCGCTGTTTCCTGGCTCTGCCCATGGAAGCAATCCCGGCACCCCACAGGCTCGTCTCCTATCGGCTCTCTCGGGTCTCCTTTTTCTCACGAATGCCACTGCTCCGTCTACCACTCCTTCCGCCCCTCCTGCTCCCGCTCGCTCTTGTTGTGTCCCGGCGGGAAGATTTCAGGAGGATGACAACGGAACCGTCGACCTTGCTCTAGATATGTGCAGGCCTTCAATGTCCACAGTTTATCAGCTTGTCAGCTTTGTCAGCATATCAGCTTGCCAGCGTGTCTGCTTCTCAGCATGTCTGCTTATCAGCATGTCTGGTCTGCTTCTCAGTGTGCCGGCATGTCAGACTCCCGATCTCCCTACGCGGCCATCTTGGTCAGCAGCTCCTCCCCCTCGGGATCTTCAGCCGCTGAGGGCTAACTATAAATTGTTGTGTGGTTTTGGATAGTTGATTGTAATAGAAAAAAATAATTAACTTTTTATAAAGGAAGGTTTTGGTCCACAGGATATCATAGGACAAGGTGGTTTCAACATGGTTGAAGCCCAATTCAAATCTTGTTTATTAGGGCATTTAAAAAATATTTACTGTATGTGTTCATGATTAACCCCTTGGCGCCAGCCTACGCAAATATGTGGCCTTTCGGCGCCTGATCCTTAGCGCTGAGGGGCCGCATATTTGCGTGAATTGCCCCTAATACACCTAGGCCGAGAGCACATGCGTTCTGCGTGCTTCCCTTACCGTTACCTAACCGAAAGCTCCCAATCGCTCCTTGCATTTGGGATTTTTCAGACCACACGACTGCCAATCACGGCGGTCATGTGATCTTAAGCCATGCCTTGGCATCATAAACCTCAAAGGGCCAAGACGAAGAGGGCTTGACCCTTAAAATGTGCTACCCGATATGCTACGAGGGCTTGCCATACCACTGGCTGAGGACTGTGAATCTTAAACGTGGTCTTGTTAGCACCGTTACACATGCTTTTGCTTGCTAAGTGTTTGTAAGTAGATAACCATTTTATTCAAAGATACAAAAGTAATGTTGGTGATGCACTAGGTCGGTGCACCCTTTTTCTTTGTTGTTTTCAGTACAGTCCAGTCCAGTATAGGGATGCCCACAAGTCCTGTGAAGGGCTGCACATGTACCAGTCTGGCAAGCATAGAAAGAGAGAGGGATGCATACGTATTTGCAGGCACCACAACTAAGTGCAGGAGTGATCTATACTCTTTGTAATTACAATTTGTGCCTTACTCTTGTGTCGCAATATAATCGGATTCCATAAAAACTTCCACCAAAAAAAAAAAAAAAAAAACAATTACAGGCAGTCCCGAACGACTCCTACTTACGAACGGGAGGCAGCGTGACGTCTGTGCATGTACGGCCACTTTTTGACGGGCACATCTGAAAACGACGTCTGCGCATGCGCGGCTACTTGACACAGCATCGGAAAACGACGTCTCTGCCGTTCTGCACATGCGCTTCTGACTTACGAACATATTCGACTTAAGAACAAACCGGCAGTCCCTAACCCGTTCGTAACTTGGGGTACTTTAGCTAAAATAAAGTCCACTTTAACCACTTGCCGACTGTGCTTTAGTCGAATGACGGCTACGGTGCGGCTTGCTGGTTCTGGGAGGTTGTCATATGACGGCCTACCGTGATCGCACCTGCTGCGAGGCACGCTCTGGGATCAGTGTCTGGAGGACACTGCTGATCATAGATTGAGGTAAAGAGCCAATTAGCGGCTCTTTACCACATGATCACACATGATGTGTCCAATCACAGCTGATCACGTATGTAAATATAAGCTGGTTATCGGCACTCTTTTCCTCATGCTGACAGCATGAGGAAAGGAGAAGAGAGCCAACAACTGGCTTCTCCTTTCCTCATGCTGACAGCATGAGGAAAGGAGAAGAGAGCCAACAACTGTCTTCTCTAAAAGGGACATGTACATTGATAATTGGGGCACTTAGGTATAATTTACAACGAAAAAAAATCAAGAATTAACATTTTCCCCTTTTCTTATATATTTTTTCACAGTACTATTCCCCACATAAAATCATTCTCCAGTAAGTATTTTGACATGCAGTGCTATCTGTTTTCCCTGTATACCTTTTGTTCTTGTAGTTTTATTATCATTGTTTTTTATCTTTTACTTTTTTTTTTATCCTTTTTATATATAATTATGTTCAATCCATGACAATGCGCTATAGGTACAGTATCTCACAAAAGTGAGTACACCCCTCACATTTTTGTAAATATTTTCTTATATCTTTTCATGTGACAACACCGAAGAAATTACACTTTGCTACGCTGTAAAGTACAGCTTGTATAACAGTGTAAATTTGCTGTCCCCTCAAAATAACTCAAAACACAGCTATTAATGTCTAAACCTCTGGCAACAAAAGTGAGTACACCCCTAGGTGAAAATGTCCAAATTGGGCCCAATTCACCATTTTCCCTCCCCGGTGTCATGTGACTTGTTATGCCGTGTACACACAGGCGGACTTTTCAGCAACAAAAGTCCGGCCTTTCAACGGACTTTTGGCAGACTTCCGATGGACTTTCTAACGAACGGACTTGCCTACATACGGTCACACTAAAGCCTAGTACGCGGTGACATACACCAGGTCCAACGAGACTATAAAACTGAAGTTCAATAGCTCATGCGACACCCTTTGGGCTCCTTCTGCTAATCTCGTGTTTATCTCATGTTAGTAGAAGTTTGGTGAGAGACTAATTCGCGCTTATGAGACTCGTATTTTTCAGATCGTTTAACTGTTGTTCAGTTTGTGCTTGTGAGGTTTGTATCTGCTTTTCAGTGCGTGTAGTCAGTTTGCATTGATTTATTCAGTGTCTTATTGTCCGCGCGTTGCTGATTTTCAGCTCACTCTTCACAGGCCTTTTTGTTCTTCAGTGCGTTCTGTTAAGTGCGTTCTGACCAGCCGACCGGTTTGAAGCCATGTTGCGGGTACGTTCTCGTCGTCGAGCGCGTGCTTTCTTTGTGCTTGGTGCTGTAGTTCATTCTTCAGCCCAAGTCTAGTCCATGAACAGGGCGAGGAGGAGTTCATGGACGAAGAATTGGTTGCTCCAGCGTGACCAATTCTCTCACATGCCATTGCTCCGTGAGATCCGTGAGAATAATCCTGATGATTTCAGGAACTTTCTCTGGACGACGGACCCCGTTTTTGACCGTTTGTTGGCTTTCCTAACCCCTTATATCAGCAGGCAGGATACCTGCGTGAGGCAAGCCATCACTGTGGAGCAGAGGCTAGTCGCCACATTGCGTTACTTGGCGACAGGGAGAAGCCTGCAGGACCCTAAGTTCTCAACAGGCATCTCCCCCCAGGCTCTGGGGATCATTATCCCCGAGGCCTGTTCCGCCATCATCCAGGTCCTGCAGAAGGACTATATTAAGGTAAGATTTATCCTTTAACATCACATTTTATTGTATTTAATGTTTGCTAATGTAATGTATTTCTTTACTCAAACACTAATTTACATGATTGCAATATAGTGTGAATGTCCCCGTTGTCCTCATGCATGCTGTAATTTTTTAATGCTCTTTTTTTTCCTGCATGCATATTTGCCTTCACTAACCTCCCCAGCATGCAATGCTGGGCCCATATCCACCTAGTCTACTCACTTAATGTATTTTGTCAGCTCCATTGTAGTACTTTACCCTAAAATGTCTCAAAATGGTCTGTGTGTCCTTAACTTGATTTAGAACCCCCCCCTCTTAAAATGTCTCAAAATGGTCTGTGTGTCCTTAACTTGATTTAGAATCCTCTCCCCCCCCCCCCTAAAATTTATCAAAATGGTCTGTGTGTCCTTAACTTGATTTAGTTAATGGACGAGGTTGAGACTTTAAATGAGACACTGGGTCTCCATCCCTGTGCATACATAAAACAGGAAGATTGGGACTTTGAATGAGGTGGGCAAATGAGGCCAAAGGAGCAGTCAGGAATACATAAACCATTTTATTAATACACAGTGGCAAAATGACACGATAATAGTCCCAATGAGGATTGTACTGTCAAATCATATGCAATCAATGATACATAGTAAACATGGTGAACAGCCCCCAAATGGTGCAGGGCAGATAATCCTAAAAAGGAAAAACATCCATTGGAAAAGCATAAGGTCACAGGATAAATGAATAGAAGCTTGTTGGTATGTATACCTAGTAAAAACTTATAATTGTCTGGTGCATGTTGTAAGCCCGATGAGTTTCGTGTATCAAACACTCTTCAGGGGCGATGTAGCACCACAATCTAAAAAGGAAGAGGGGAAGTTGTGTTAAAAATGGATGAGGTGCAAAAATGCTCTGTAAAATAGAGAAAAAGAAAAATGAGCATGCAGGGGAGGCAAAAAGCCACTAACCCCCAATGGATACTCACATGCCACAGGAGTGTGAACTCCACAAGGTCCGCAGTCATAAGGCCACCAATTAATTCAGGTCCGGTAGCTGAGGGAGGAGCTCAAAGAGAGGGAGGCCAAACGCACACAACGGTCCCCAAACAAAAGTAGGTCCACACTTGTAAGGGGGGAGGGTGATGGTTCTGTGGTAATAGAAGTGATATGTGTGAGGTATAGCCCCAAGCTAAGCTGGAGCCCCCATTCACAAAAAAGTATAAATATACCTATATAGTGTCCCCCTTACCTATAGATAATGGATAGTAGCCAACCATGTCTGACCCAGTGATGAACGTGCTACCTGAGAACAGGCTAACCTAAATGGAGGACCCTATATGCAGCCAGTCCCCACCCCAATCAGAGAAAACTCCACCCAGCATCACACGGTGCAGACACATTAAGCGAACGGAAGACTCCTCCAGTGCAGCGGCAACCGTCGCCCACAGCTGCTGGGGAGGCCGCCATCCACGTGTCTACACGGAAGTGGAGAACACAACGCCACGCCGAGACATTCACGCCAGACGTCACGTTCATGACGTGGAGGCGTGATGCCGACGCACCAGCCGAGGCGGACGAGCGGGGAAAAGCTCGCAGCTCCCGGACACTGAACAAAAAGAATCAGCCAACCAGAGGCGGACTCCCCGGAGACACACTGCATAGGCTGCTCCAAGGGGGGGGGGGGGGGGAGAAACAAATAAATTAACAAAATAATAAAATAATAGGTGAAAACCATGGAATGGGACATCTTGTATCATACTGAACGAACCCCTAAAAAAGGGGGACAAATTATTCAGGGCAAATGCCCTATGGAAAAATTTCCATGATGGTGAAACCTCCCAAAGGCCTCAGAGCACACCTCCATCTCTATATCGAGTTAATGGACGAGGTTGTAACTTTAAATGAGACACTGGGTCTCCATCCCTGTGCATACATAAAACAGGAAGGTTGGGACTGAGATGGGCTGGAGGAGTCTTCCGTTCGCCGAAAGATACATACACCTATATGCCTCATCTCGTCTAGGTCCTTTCACTGTCTCCAATTTTGGGCTTTATTATTGCTTCCACTGCCACCAATGCTGGAGGATATTATTACTATCTATACCAGGTGACGGGATTTCAACACGGTGACAGTCACGGATTTATTATTCATAGAAAGTCACATTTAATTGCTTTTTTGGACATTTGTTTTGACATAATTTTTGCATCTTTGGACTTTTTCTAAATGTGTGGATAAAAAACTGGGAATAGTCACGCATATATATCACTATAGTGAAGCATCCATGTTATTGTTCACGCATATATATCACTATAGTGAAGCATCCATGTTATTGTTCACGCATATATATCACTATAGTGAAGCATTCATGTTATTGTTCATTTTTCTTTTTTTCTTTTACCACATATGAAAGTTCTTGGTGCTTTAATAGTAATATCAATTTTTGTTGTATTTTTGCATTTATATCCAGCGCTGTGGTTTTTGTTATATCAAATTAATTACGTGCCTAACCTATTGTCTCAAGAAGTTTTGTGAATGGATCGATCAATATTCATATGCTTTCCTGAATGCAAACTTCCACCGGTGCCGGCAAATTTCAGGGTATTTGTGTCATCTAAAATACGATTAGTTATACATGAGGCTTTTACTACCTAAACAAATAAATGTCTTGTAATGGGCTACCATGTAGCTCTTACCTGAGCACTCCCCTCTTTCAGTTTGCCACTGTTCCTTAGCTCAGTGTCAATATGTCACCTCTTTAACCAGGGAAGATCAAAAAAACTTTATTCAATCTATCACAAGGGATTAACCCCTAAAAGAAAATAACAGAAGAATTACATGGATAGTTTATAACCCACAAATAGCAGGAATTTCACTGCTAAAGTGGGAAAGAAAGGCCACTTACTTTTAGACGGGTTATGGAGCCTCACTGGTAACAGGGTGAATGGCCACAGCAATCGAATCTGTTAGGAGGGCTCCTAAATACTCTCCTGAACCCAGCAGCATCTGACGTCACCGCTGGAATGGAGCAATCTGTGGTTGATTTGTGGCTGGTGTGTATAAACCCGTTTGCGGTGCCCTATTCGCGCATGCGCAAAGCCGCCGTGGCCATCTTGGAAAATCCTTTTGCTCTTACTTGGCGGCTCCAGGGGTTGGCAGACCATACGGACCACAAAGGACACAAAGATGTGTCCTCTCTGTCGCCACAGTAACCATCACCAACAGGATACCCAAACTAAGCCTACCGCGTCGTACTGCGCATGCTCCAACCCGCCGCGGCCATCTTAGGGAATCCATTTCCTTTGATCACATTGCGGCTCCAGACGTTAATAGGGACACAATTAGATGACACAAATACCCCGAAAATTGCCGGCGGAGGTTTGCATTCGGGAAAGGATATAAATATTGATCGATCCATTCGCAAAACTTCTTGAGACAATAGGTTAGGTACATAATTTGGATAGGACTCTAAATGATTCATGTGAAACAGATAATGATCAATTTACGTATGTAATTTTGCAGTTGTGACTATAGGGCAATCGTTTTTCCCTCATTATTTTTGTGGCACAGACGTTCCCCATTGAACCTCTTGGTGGGTCTAGGGCAGGGATATGCAATTAGCGGACCTCCAGCTGTTGCAGAACTACAAGTTCCATGAGGCATAGCAAGACTCTGACAGCCACAAACACGACACCCAGAGGCAGAGGCATGATGGGACTTGTAGTTTTGCAACAGCTGGAGGTTCGCTAATTGCATACCCCTGGTCTAGGGGATCATTTGGAACCGTGATCACTTAGAAAGGGTGAGAGTGTATCCATCAGGTGATCTATATGTGATGTTAATTATGTAAATAAATGTGTAAAGTCAATAGGTACCTTTTGGGGTCCCTATATGGATATATTGTTGATTATTAAAATGCTAAATTGATTTTATTTTATTTTTCCCTGTTTTAGTGATAATGTATTAATAACGAGGTCCTACAAAAGCTCCAGAAGAAGCCATGTTTGTGGTGAAACATGTAGAGGCAATCACACATTTGTACTTTGACCATTGGGTTGTTTTGGCCCGAATTTTATAAATAGTTTTATATTATGTAATAAAAATTCTATATTTTTTGTAAATTTGATTTTGATTGATTTTCTCGCACCTTAAAACTTTTTTTTTTTTTTGCTCTCTGGGTATACACTTTTCATTCAGTAAGAATACATTAACCACTTGAGCTCCGGACCATTATGCTGCCTAAGGACCAGAGGTCTTTTTCCAATTTGGCACTGCGTCGCTTTAACTGCTAATTGCGCGGTCATGCAATGCTGTACCCAAACGAAATTTGCGTCCTTTTCTTCCCACAAATAGAGCTTTCTTTTGATGGTATTTGATCACCTCTGCGGTTTTTATTTTTTGCGCTATAAACGGAAAAAGACCGAAAATTTTGAAAAAAAATGATATTTTCTACTTTTTGTTATAAAAAAAATCCAATAAACTAAATTTTAGTCATACATTTAGGCCAAAATGTATTCGGCCACATGTCTTTGGTAAAAAAAATGTCAATAAGCGTATATTTATTGGTTTGCGCAAAAGTTATAGCGTCTACAAACTAGGGTACATTTTCTGTAATTTACACAGCTTTTAGTTTATGACTGCCTATGTCATTTCTTGAGGTGCTAAAATGGCAGGGCAGTACAAAACCCCCCCAAATGACCCCATTTTGGAAAGTAGACACCCCAAGGAAATTGCTGAGAGGCATGTTGAACCCATTGAATATTTATTTTTTTTGTCCCAAGTGATTGAAAAATGAAAAAAAAAAAAAAAAATATTTACAAAAAGTTGTCACTAAATGATATATTGCTCACACAGGCCATGGGCCTATGTGGAATTGCACCCCAAAATACATTCAGCTGCTTCTCCTGAGTATGGGGATACCACATGTGTGGGACTTTTTGGGAGCCTAGCCGCGTACGGGGCCCCGAAAACCAATCACCGCCTTCAGGATTTCTAAGGGTGTAAATTTTTGATTTCACTCTTTACTGCCTATCACAGTTTCGGAGGCCATGGAATGCCCAGGTGGCACAAAACCCCCCAAAATGACCCCATTTTGGAAAGTAGACACCCCAAGCTATTTGCTGAGAGGCATATTGAGTCCATGGAATATTTTATATTTTGACACAAGTTGCGGGAAAGTGACACTTTTTTTTTTTTTTTTTTTTTTTTCATAAAGTTGTCACTAAATGATATATTGCTCACACAGGCCATGGGCCTATGTGGAATTGCACCCCAAAATACATTTAGCTGCTTCTCCTGAGTATGGGGATACCACATGTATGGGACTTTTTGGGAGCCTAGCCGCGTACGGGACCCCGAAAACCAATCACTGCCTTCAGGATTTCTAAGGGTGAAAATTTTTGATTTCACTCTTTACTGCCTATCACAGTTTCGGAGGCCATGGAATGCCCAGGTGGCACAAACCCCCCCCCAAATGACCCCATTTTGGAAAGTAGACACCCCAAGCTATTTGCTGAGAGGCATGGTGAGTATTTTGCAGCTCTCATTTGTTTTTGAAAATGAAGAAAGACAAGAAAAAACATTTTTTTTTTTCTTTTTTCAATTTTCAAAACTTTGTGACAAAAAGTGAGGTCTGCAAAATACTCACTATACCTCTCAGCAAATAGCTTGGGGTGTCTACTTTCCAAAATGGGGTCATTTGGGGGGGTTTTGTGCCACCTGGGCATTCCATGGCCTCCGAAACTGTGATAGGCAGTGAAGAGTGAAATCAAAAATTCACGCCCTTAGAAAGCCTGAAGGCGGTGATTGGTTTTCGGGGTCCCGTACGCGGCTAGGCTCCCAAAAAGTCTCACACATGTGGTATCCCCGTACTCAGGAGAAGCAGCAGAATGTATTTTGGGGTGTAATTTCACATATTTCCATGGCATGTTTGAGCAATATATCATTTAGTGACAACTTTGTGCAAAAAAAAAAAAAAAAAAAAAAATTTGTCTCTTTCCCGCAACTTGTGTCGCAATATAAAATATTCCATGGACTCGACATGCCTCTCAGCAAATAGCTTGGGGTGTCTACTTTCCAAAATGGGGTCATTTGGGGGGGTTTTGAACTGTCCTGGCATTTTATGCACAACATTTAGAAGCTTATGTCACACATCACCCACTCTTCTAACCACTTGAAGACAAAGCCCTTTCTGACACTTATTGTTTACATGAAAAAGTTATTTTTTTTTTTGCAAAAAAATTACTTTGAACCCCCAAACATTATATATTTTTTTAAAGCAAATGCCCTACAGATTAAAATGGTGGGTGTTTCATTTTTTTTTTTCACACAGTAATTGCGCAGCGATTTTTCAAACGCATTTTTTGGGGAAAAAACACACTTTTTTAAATTTTAATGCACTAAAACACACTATATTGCCCAAATGTTTGATGAAATAAAAAAGATGATCTTAGGCCGAGTACATGGATACCAAACATGACATGCTTTAAAATTGCGCACAAACGTGCAGTGGCGACAAACTAAATACATTTTTAAAAGCCTTTAAAAGCCTTTACAGGTTACCACTTTAGATTTACAGAGGAGGTCTACTGGAAAAATTACTGCACTCGATCTGGCCTGCGCGGTGATACCTCACATGCATGGTGCAATTGCTGTTTACGTTTGACGACAGACCGCCGCTTGCGCTCGCCTTAGCGCGAGAGCAGGGGGCGACAGGGGTGCTTTTTTTTTTTTTTTTTTTCTTTATTATTTTTTTGCTTTTTTAATCTTACTTTTAAACTGTTCCTTTCATATTTTTTTTTTTAATCATTTTTATTGTTATCTCGGGGAATGTAAATATCCCCTATGATAGCAATAGGTAGTGACAGGTACTCTTTTTTGAAAAAATTGGGGTCTATTAGACCCTAGATCTCTCCTCTGCCCTCAAAGCATCTGACCACACCAAGATCGGTGTGATAAAATGCTTCCCCAATTTCCCAATGGCGCTATTTACATCCGGCGAAATCTAAGTCATGAAATGCTCGTAGCTTCCGGTTTCTTAGGCCATAGAGATGTTTGGAGCCACTCTGGTCTCTGATCAGCTCTATGGTCAGCTGGCTGAATCACCGGCTGCATTCTCAGGTTCCCTGTTGAGACAGGAGAGCCAGAGAAAAACACGAAAGACGGTGGGGGGGGGGGGGCATTCCCTCCCACGGCTTGTAAAAGCAGTCTAGAGGCTAATTAGCCGCTAGGATTGCTTTTACATGAAAGCCGACCGCTGGCTGAAAAGAATGATACCAAGATGATACCTAAACCTGCAGGCATCATTCTGGTATAACCACTCAAAGTCGTGAATGGCGTACCTGAAGACAAAAAAATGGTTAACAATGGTTAACAATAAACAGTAAACAGTAAAGTATAAATAATTACATACCTGAAAAACAAACATGATAAAACATAATAACAATAACAATAACAATAAAACATTGCAGAATAGAATACAGTAAAAAAAGAGCAGAACAATAGAGAGAGAGAATAGAGAGAGAGAGAACAATAAAACGACAACTATTTTTTTTATTTCATATATTTTTTTTTTTTACACTTTTTTTGTAACTAACTTTTATAACGGTAACCGGTTCCAGGTTCGGGTCTCTCAAAATGTGATGGCATCTTGGGAGACCCTGTGAAAGTGCGCCTAGTCTGTGCAATGCTGTACCCTACGCTATTACTCAACTAGTGTATAGTAGCGTTCAAAACATTCACCAATGCAAAGACCAGGATTGTCAGGACAGGAGGGACAATAATAGTGGGCGTCACGCCTATATCCGCGCTTGCTGCAGACACGACATCTTTTTTGGGGGGTTCGTTGGGTAGGGGTACTCGGGAGGACATAAAAATGCCTCTCATGCAGCCGACTGCATTTGGTTGGGGATGTGAATGGGGGAAGTACGGGTGCTGCAGAAGCGGTGGGTTCCCAATTAGGATTGGCGAATGCAGCAGGAAGGGCACTATGGGCACGACGGGCCTGTGTTTGTCTTCTTGGTGGCAGTGGGACACTACTTGTGCTTGCCACCTCACCAGCTTGAACTGCACTTATGGGACTCGCCACGTCACCAAGTGTTACTGCAGTGCTGGTTTGACTACGACCGGGGTGTACTACGCCGCTGGTGCTTGCCAGTTCCCCAAAACGCTACCAAAAAAACTGTTAGCGATCGCAGGGATCAGGCCTGACTCTGCGAAAGCTGCAGTTATGCGTTTAGTGTTCTGTAAGTGACAGTGATCGATCGATACTGCACTTAGATGGGCTGGGCTGGGCCGGGCGGAGGGGCAAAACGCAGGTGCTAGCAGGTATCTGGGCTGATCCAGCTAACACTGCGTTTTTGGGAACCCTAAACTGCTGGTGACGCTAGTATAGATCTGATCGGATCAGATATTGATCCGTTCAGATACTATACCACTAAGGGAGGTGTACGGTGCGTGCGTGGGTGTTAGCGCTACTGGCGCTAACCTGACGCTGCCTGGGGCTGGTGCTTGCCAGTTCACCAAAATGCTACCAAAAAAACTGTTAGCAATCGCAGGGATCAGGCCTGACGCTGCGAACGCTGCAGTTATGCGTTTAGTGTTTTGTGACAGTGATCGATCGATACTGCACTTGGGTGGGCTGGGCGGAGGCACAAAACGCAGGTGCTAGCAGGTATCTGGGCTGATCCCGCTAACACTGCGTTTTTGGGAACCCTAAACTGCTGGGGACGCTAGTATAGATTTGATCGGATCAGATATTGATCCGTTCAGATACTATACCACTAAGGGAGGTGTATGCTGCGTGCGTGGGTGTTAGCGGTACTGGCGCTAATCTGACGCTGCCTGGGGCGACGCATATCACTGCCGGGCGATCGGGGGGCTAAACCTTTATTCGGTAATAAACAGCGGGTGCCCTGACACTATAAAAAATAAACAAACTAACCAGCGTCAACCGTATCGGTTATACGGTGATCAGTGGTGAAAGGGTTAACTAGGGGGCAATCAAGGGGTTAAAACATTTATTAGATAGTATATGGGGGTCCCTGACGCTATAAAACGCTGACGGCGAACCTAAATATTTACCTCACTAACTAGCGTCACCAGCGACACTAATACAGCGATCAGAAAAATGATCGCTTAGCGACACTGGTGACAGGGGGTCATCAAGGGGTTAAAACTTTATTAGGGGGGGTTAGGGGGGTACCCTAGACCTACAGGGGGGTAACAGTAACTGTGCTAACACAGTAACTGTCACAAACTGACACAGCAGTAATCAGAAAAAAAAAAAAAACGGCTGGTGTCAGTTTGTGACAGGGGGGGGGGGGGTGATCGGGGGGCGATCGGGGGGGGGATCGGGGTGTTTAGTGTGCCTGGCATGTTCTACTGTGTGTGTAGTGTTGGTGCACTCACTCACATGTCGTCTCTCCTCGGGCCGGAACGGAAACTACCGACCCGAGGGGAGATGACATCACTTCCTTTGCTGCTGTTTAGCATACAGCAGCAAAGGAGTGTTCCTATTGGCCGGCGGCGATCGCGAGGGGGGGGCCACGATCGGATGGCCTCCCCCTCGTCTCCGATCGCCGGGGGACAAAACGGGACCGCCTCGGGCGGCGGGGGGGGGTCCGATCGGACCCCCCACCCGCGGGAGGCAAATCACGTACATGTACGTGATTTTGCCTGCCCGTGCCGCCTTGCCGACGTACATCGGCGTGAGGCGGTCCTTAAGTGGTTAAAGCAGAACTCCGGCCTAATTCTTTTTCCATGTCCTTGTTGCTGATCACCTTCACCAACTTTGCCATCCATGTTCTTCTGAGCTCTGTAGTGCCTCTGTAATAGGCTGCTGAACTTGCTGAAGACCGCTGGCTTCTATCCCTCTCCTCAGCTCAGCCAGCGGTCTGGCACACCCCCTTGTAGTCCTCAGAAAGCTGAGCAGGGAGTTCTATTTCCTGTAATGGGTGGAAGGGGTCTCCCAGCCCCGGGGCTTTGCCGCTCATGAAGGTGTCCTCCTTCTTCTCTCTCCTCCCTCCTCCTCCTCCCTGCCTGGTGGTCCACCCCTCCACTCCGCCGCCCTCCGCCTGCTATTTCTGTGCAGAGCGGAGATTATTATCAGTAATCAGCCACCAGGCAGGGAGGAGAGAGGAGGAGGACACCTCCTTCATGAACAGTACAGCCCGGGGGCTGGGTGACCCCCTCCGCCCACTACAGGAAATAGAACTCCCTGCTCAGCTTTCCGAGGACTAATATTACTGATAATAATCCCCTGCTCTGCACTGAGATAGCAGGGCAGGGGGTGGGGGGCGGAGTGGAGGTGCTCCTAGAAGGTATTTAGCAGATTTAAAGGGTATCTGTACTGATAATAATCCCCACTCTGCACTGGAGGGACTGACATGAGGGACTGGTGGGACTGACATTTGGCTCTGCTGGACCCTGATATTCGACTCTGGGACTCTGGTGGTCCCTGACATTGGGCTCTGTTGGTCCCTGACATTGGGCTCTGGTGGTCCCTGACATTGGGCTCTGGTGGTCCCTGACATTGGGCTCTGGTGGTCCCTGATATTGGGCTCTGGTGGTTCCTGACATATGGCACTTGTGGTCACTGACATTCGGCTCTGGTGGTCCCTGACATACGGCACTTGTGGTCCCTGACATTTGGCTCTGATCCTGCTCTTCTGGGGTCCCCCAGCGGCACTCCTCGGAGACCCGCAATCCAAGGGGACACCAGTGCGGTCGCGCTCCCAAGTCCTGCCGCTGCGTCCATTGACACAGACAGCAGAACTCGCCCCCCCCCCCCAACTCCTATATCACTGAATTTGATTGACAGCAGCAGGGGCCAATGACTGGTTCAGGTAAGTAAAAGGGGGGCTGTGGGGGGGGGGGGGTGCTGCACTACAAAAGGTTTTTCACCTTCATGCATAGAATGCATTAACCACTTCCTGACCAGAACACTTTTTACAATTTGGCACTGCGTTGCTTTAACTAGTAATTGCGCAGTCATGCAATGCTGTACCCAAACAAAATTTGTTTCCTTTTTTTCCCACAAATATAGCTTTCGTTTGGTGCTATTTGATCACCTCTGCGGTTTTTATTTTTTGCGCTATACGCAAAGAAAAGCGACAATTTTGAAAAAAAATAACAATATTTTTTACTTTTTGCTAAAATAAATATCCCTAAAAATGTTTTTAAAAAACACATTTCTTCATCCGTTTAGGCCAATATAGATCATTCTACATATTTTTGGTAAAAAAAATTAAAAAAAATCGCAATAAGCGTATATTGATTGGTTTGCGCAAAGATTATAAGGTTATAGCGTGTACAAACTATGGGAAAGATTTATGGCATTTTTATTTTTATTTTTTTACTAGTAATGGCAGTGATCTGCGATTTTTAGCGGTATTGCGACATACATATCAGACACTTTTGACACATTTTTGGGACCATTGACATTTATACAGCGCTCAGTGCTATAAAAGTGCACTGATTACTGTGTAAATGACACTGGTAGGAAAGGGGTTAACACTAGGGGGTGATTAAGGGGTTAAATGTGTATTCCCTCAGTGTGTTCTAACTGTATGGGGATAGGACTGAGTAGGTGAGGAGACATATCGCTGTTCCTACTTACTAGGAACAAACGACATGTCTCCTCTCCTCTGACAGCACAGGGATTTGTGTGTTTACATACACATGCCGTGCAGCGGGCGCGCGCCCTCTGGTGGCTCTTAAAGGAACCCCGTACTTGTACTGGGTTTCACACAGGGGAGCCATTCTACCCCTGTAAAATACATATGAGCCGGTCGGGACCCGGTTAAGGTGAAAAACCTTGAGGGTTTAGAACCCCTTTAACAACCACTTTAAAAGAGAAGTATGGGATTTTTTTCCCATAATCATACTTAGGTGGATGCTGCATTTGTCCCCCACCGCTTCTGCACTGAGAACCAAGCCATCGAACATCGCCGATGGCTCAGTTCTCTTAGCTCCCCGAGCAGAGAGCTGCTGCCTGTCAGTCAGCCACTCTCCACTCTGTCCCCCGCACTCACTGGAGTGCTGAGCTGTGGAGCGCCCGTCTCAGTCTCCCAGTAGCTCGCTGAGAGGCTGGACAGACATCAGTCCAGGCACCTGGCAGATCCAGACATTATTGTCGTGATGACACGGTGCCTGGACTGATTCCTGTGATGTCAGCAGAAAAACGGGTCACAGGAGTGCAAAACTAATTGCACTCCTGTCCAGTGGTGGCTGGTGCTCAAAATTTTTTTGGGGGGGGCGCAAACAAACTGAAAACCCCCCCCCCCCCATCAATTGCAGCCTCACCGTGCCCATCAAACGCAGCCGCTGTGTCATCAAACGCAGCCACTGTGCCCATCAAACTCAGCCATTGTGTCAGGAAATGGGGGGACCAGAAATGTGTGGACTGCCAGAGAATGCCAGACACAAGTAGTGTAAAATAATATAATTTATTTAAGATAAGTGAACAACAAAGATATAAACGCACCTCCAACATACCAAACTGTGCAAAACAAATCAAACAACCATAATATGACCCACAAAGAACAACTGTCTAAACTAATTATATACAGCAGATAGGGAATACCAAAATTGTTATCGTAGCTGGGGTCATATACGGATCAAGCAGTGGGAGTTGGGAGCAAGACAGGGCAGGAAAAGGGTAACAGGAGATGGAAAGAGCAGGTGGGAAGGGATCAGGCTGCAGGGCAGGGGTCCAGGAACGGCGGATGCAGAGTTCAGGAACACAGGATACAGGCATTCAGGGTTCAGGCACACAGGATTCAGCAAACACAGGTCAGGGCTCATGGATAGAATACGCTGGTGGGCACCGGAACTGCGGCCCATAGGAGAGACAGCACCACCAGCAGGTGAAACCTTTCCTCACACACTGTGCCCATCAAACGTAGCCACTGTGCCCATCAAATGCTGCTACTGTGCCCATCAAATGCCCCCACTGTGCCCATCAAATGCTGCTACTGTGCCCATCAAATGTCACCACTGTGTGCATCAAAAGCTGCCACTGTGACCTCCCCGCCCGTCTGCCCGGCACTTACCCTATCTCGGTGGTGGCAGGTCAGGCAGCAGGTGACAGCGGCGAGCTGTGGGACCTTGCAGCGGGTCAGACAGTGGCGAGCTGTGTCCTCCATGCGTCTCCGCCCCTCCTCCTGATACGCGTCCAATTGCAGCGCCTGTCCTTTCAGCCAATCAGGTGACGGGTAACAGACCCGTGCTTCCTGATTGGCGGAGAGGCGGTTCAGTGTTAGAAAAGCGAATATTCATTCGCTTTCCCAATACACCTGGGTGGACTCCGAGTGCAATGCTTTGCGCTCCGAGTACACCTTTTTTGAAGCCTATTAGAGCCTTGGGCTCTAATCAGGTGCTTCAAAAATACACCCCCCCCCCCCCGCTGATGTAATTCAGGCGCCCGGCATCCGAAAATGGGCCAGACGCCTGAATGGGGGTGGCACACATGGATAGATTCATGCAATGCATGAATCTATCCATTAGTCATAGAGGGGGGTGGCTGGAGAGAGGGGGCGGCGCCCATGCGCCCTTAATGGACGCACCGCCACTGCTCCTGTCTGTGACCCATAGGAGAAGCCCAGCCAAACGAGCTCAGGCTGAACTTCTCCTTTAATGTAAAATTACACACTTTGACCACTAAGTGGAGCCCAAGACAAATTTAACAGATAAACAACAAACATTATAAACTATAGTATGCTAGAGCAGTTTTTCTCAACCTTTTTTCAGTCAAGGCACCCTTTAAAAATGATGGACAATGTAGAGGCACCCCATTCTAAAACGTAAAAACTATTCTAATAGTTTTACTTAATGCAGCAACATCCACACATGTAGGACACCTGTAGCAAAGTCCCGGGCCTCTTTAGGCCTAATGGTGACCTCCAAAGTTAAGGAGAACTGACATCCTTCAGTGTAGAGTGGGTTACAAGGCGTGGTGACAGGATGAACAGGTGGGCGCCAGACACTTTTTGAATGCAAAGAGATTTATTGTCTCTTAAAGCGGGGTTCCACACAAATTTTGAACAATATCTGTATGTATTCTCTTCCTTGCCTAGATGCTGACATGCCGTTTAAAAAAAATTAAATCGCCGTAATTACCTTTTATTTTTCTATTCTTCTTTGCACTTCCCGGTTCTCCTCCCGTGGGAGTAGGCGTGTTTCTAGCCTCTCCCAGTCTCCTGGGAGCTAGTCTCAGGCTTTCCAGGATGTCACTGAGCATGTGCGGGAACGAGCGGTGAATGCTGGGAGCACAGCATTCACCGCATTCAGGAAATAAATGCTTGTGGGCTTCAAATGTCCACAATGAAGATGGAAACCGCCTGCAGTGAATAATATAAGTTATTCTTTCCGACGAAATCTGACACAGGCAGACATATTACACACAATATGTGAGTATGTAATGCTGGGAAGAAAAGTTTGTGAATGAACTAAAAAAAAAAAAAACGTTAGATAGGTGGACCCCCGCTTTAAACAGAACTGTGAGATGGGGTGTTAGGGCCAGGACACCCTCAGGTAGATGCAAAGATAATTAGCAGACTCCGAGACCTCTATAGGTAGACAGCTATACAGGTGAAGGCATCCAGCCGGACACTTCTGTATAGGTAGGAGCGCTCTCCTATGGCAACAATCTTGTAGCTGTTATGGTAATTGTATTCAACTTTTTGCAACACGAACAGTTCTCAGTTTCCCCCACACTCACTCACTGTGTGTCTTCACTCAATGAGCTCCCAGTCCCTCTCACTAGACTTCAGATCCGCTAGCCACTGGATGCCCTGAGCTCTTCCACTTTAGCACTCAGTATCTTCCTCAACCGTCATCCCTGCTTTCCTGCTGGGTCCCTGGCTTGGCACTCACAGATACTCCTCAAGCTTCACCCCTGCTGACGCGTTAGGTCCCTGGCTTGGCTCTCACTGATGCTCCACAAGTGTCACCTCTGCTGTCCCGCTGGGTCCCTGACTTGGCACTTGCTGAAGTTTTCCCACTTCTTCACCGTCCGCGGCTGGCGAGAAGTCTGCTCTGGTACTGGCCTCAGCTTACTCATGGTGGTCTCTGGTAGCAAGGTGGATGGTGGATGGTCCTTTAGTGGCGACATCTTCCCTTCTACCTCCGACTGCAACTGGTTTCCCGACCGGCGGAACCGTTACTTCTGGTTGGACTACAAGCCTGCAGTCCCAACCCTACGCTGCTTTTCCTGCTTCTGGACAGGCCCTCAGACAGCCTAGCAGCCAGATGTTCCCAGGGTAGGCTTAGGTTTTCTGGGAATATATACACAATAATTCTGCGCTACCACAAAGAAAGGACACAGCAGCTAACACAACCAGCAAGTGTAAATAATGTCAAAAAACAAGATAAGTGTAGCGCTAGAAAAGGTCCCAAAATAAAGTCTATGGATTACCAATTCAAAGGTCATAAATTTTGAGAGACCATCACTGGAGGGAAATACAAAAGTCCTCTGGAACAAATCTCCACAAGGGAATGAATCATCCGTAACAGGGGCCCACACACCACCAATAGAAGTGAAAAGGCTTACCGGACACGGTGGACCCAACAAGGCATACTTTAACCCAGCACCACCTAAGCCTGATTGACTCCACCTGGCGTATGCCTTGTTGGGTCCACCGAGTCCGGTAAGCCTTTTGATTCATTCCCTTGTGGAGATTTGTTCCAGAGGACTTTTGTATTTCCCTCCAGTGATGGTCTCTCATAACTTATGACCTTTGAATTGCTAATCCATAGACTTTATTTTGGGACCTTTTCTAGCGCTACACTTATCTTGTTTTTAGGCTTAGGTTTCTGGCCTAGCAGTCTGGGGCAATACAAAACACGTCCACCCAGACAGCTGTCCAGGTGGCACAGAACCCCGATCCCCTGACTCCACCCAAATAAATAGGTTCTACCAGCAGGCCAAGGGACTAAAGAAAATCCCTGCCCATTGGCTGAGACACCCCATTCATTCCTAATCTGTCCTTGCTATGCCTTTGTTTTATCCAATGTCACCAGATACCCAGCCACCTAGCGACAGAATAGAGAAGTGCAGCAATACCAGATTTAGGGCAACATTAATTGACCTAGCAATTAGCCAAGGCAACTATTGCCTGACAACTAAATTTGATAGCAACCCTGCCTAAACATCAGGGTGCTACACACCTAACGTTAGAGGTGATTTATTCTTTCAAAGCAAATACACCTTTGCAAACTGGTACTGACTTGTATTCCAATGTTTCTCTTCTCCCTCAGTTTTTCTCTATCATTCAGCTAATGTGACCCCAATGCTGATTGAGAGGGGCAGGGGAGGGTTAAACAAGGATGCTATGTAGGCCACTGACATCCTCCTTGTCAACTGATGATGCCAATGGTCATTAGGATGCCGGCAGCTATAAGGTTGTAATGGTGCACAATGAAAACCTGTGGCTTTGTGTAACTAAAATAAAGGCTTCATCCACACACTGGTTTGTATACAATTTTTGGGCAATTTTAGGTATTTTGCCAAGGCACCCCTGAAGAAACCTCAAGGCACCCTGGTTGAAAAAGGCTGTGCTAGAGGCATGACAATGATTGTTCCAGATTAACCAATTGTACCAGTCAGGTGCTAATGATCATCAAGTTCATATGTAGGTTGAAACACAGTCATTGACTGAAACAGAAACAGCTGTGTAGAAGGCCTAAAACTAAGTGACGAACAGTCAAACTGCTACTAAGGCGAGGTTGTATAAGACAGTGTCCTGCCACAGGTCATAGAAGACTAAGCACAAGACACAAGGTGGTTATACTGCATCCGCAAGGTCTCTACCAGGCGAATGTTTCAAAGCAGACTAGTTATGCTATTCAAACTCTTTTGAAGAAGCACAAAGAAACTGGCAATGTTGAGGACCGTACGCAGTGGTCGGCCAAGAAAACCTAATGCAGTAGATGAAAGGCACATCATGCATAATTCCCTTCAACAGCAGAATATGTCCAACAGTCCCATCAGCACATAACTAGCAGAAACCAGTGGGACCTAGGTAGACCCATCTACTGTCTGGAGAAGTCTGGCCAGAAATGGGCTTCATGGAAGAAATGTTGCCAAAAAAGCCATATCTCTGATGTGGAAACAAAGCTAAGTGACCCAACTATGCACAAGACATAGGAACAGGGTTGCAGAAAATGTCAGCACTGCATGAGTCAAAATTTGAAATATTTGGCTGTAGCAGGAAGTAGTTTGTTCACCAAAGGTCTGGAGAGCGGTACAATAATGAGTGTCTGCAGGCAACAGTGAAGCATGGTGAAGGTTCCTTGCAAATTTGGGCCCACATTTCTGCGAATGGAGTTGGATATTTGGTCAGGATCAATGGTTTCCTCAATGCTGAGAAATACGGGCAAATACTTATCCATCACGCCATACCATCAGGGAGTTGTGTGATTGGCCCAAAATGTATTCTGCAGCAGGACAACGACCCCAAACATACAGCAAATGTCATATAGAACTACCTCTAGAGTAAAGAAAAACAAGGAGTCCTGAAAGTGATGGTTTGGCCCCCACAGATTCCTGATCTCAATATCACTGAGTCTGTCTGGGATTATATGAAGAGAAAGAAGGATTTGAGGTAACCTATATCCACAGATGGTCTGGGGTTAGTTCTCCAAGATGTTTGGAACAACCTACCTGCCGAGTTCCTTCAAAAACTGTGTGCAAGTCTCTTTGCAGTGGACAGGGCTGGGATGAGGACGTGCTCTTGTTGGGGGCGGGGCCTGACTATGGCGCCGAAAGGGAACACGAAAGGGTGATCCGAGAAGTGCTGTGGGAGCCCCGTGGTGTGAGAGGCTGCGTTGTCCTCCATCCTGACAACCTCGATCCTCGTTGACCACTATTGACCCCTCATGCTGGACACCCGCGCACAGTGAAGCTGATACGATACATCAGCGGTGAGTGCCAGGTGACCCCTGTTACCCCCCCCCTACCTGCGAGACGGCACTGACTGGCTGAGAGCGAGGGAGCCAAGCTTGGAGATCAAGTGAGGGGGAGACCCGGCGGATATTTTTTTTCTTCTCCGGAGAGCCCTGACAGCAACATTGGAACTGAGAGCATGAGGAGAGCAGAGTGGAGTGGAGACTGGAGATGCCACAGCTTGTGCTAGCTGACGAGGAGGCGGGGGAGTAGCATCTGGGAATGAAAGTGAGGAGCCATAGGAACGGATCGCAAAGTAACACCAGAGCCTGCCTGCCTGCTAGTGAATCAGAGGGAGAGAGCGGTGAGAGGCATGAAGCTGGAGCAGAGATGGGGGAATCCCTGAGTTCCAGGTGATAAGGCAACACAAGTATATATAGCCCCTCTCCTCTGAAGTCTATCTGCTGGCGCCACTGCTTTTTGCTTTCTGCTCTCTATTTTTATTTCCTCTCTTCTTTATTCCTCCCTTAACCTCGATATCCCTCTCCCTGACGATTTTTGTGCAAGTTGAAATCAAAGAAACAAACGGAGAAGAAGGGGTGAGTGTTTAACTGGCACCTAAAAGTGACAAATCTAACACTTAGGGAGTTATTTACGAAAGGCAAATCCACTTTGCACTACAAGTGCACTTGGAAGTGCAATTGCTGTAAATCTGAGGGGTAGACCTGAAATGAGGGGAAGCTCTGCTAATTTTATCATCCAATCATGTGCAAGCTAAAATGCTGTTTTTTTATTTTCCTTGCATGTCCCCCTCGTATTTACAGCGACTGTACTTCCAAGTGCACTTGTAGTGCAAAGTGGATTTGCCTTTCGTCAATAACCCCCTTAGTCTATAACGAACTGCCTATAATACAGTCAATGAATTGTCAGTAAATTGCCTAGGAAACGGCTTATGAATTCCCTATGAAACAGCATACAAACTGCTTATGAATTCCCTATGAAACAGCATACAAACTGCTTATGAAACTGTGGATGAATTGCCCATGAAACAGTCTATGAATTGCCTAGGGAGCTGTTTATGTTCAGCCTTATGCCACATACACAGGAGCAGAATTTCCGACAGAAAGCGTCCGATGGGAGCTTTTCATTGTATATTCCGATCGTGTGTATTACCCATTGGACTTTTTCTGTCGAAAATTCAGATGGATTTAGAAAGAGAACATGTTCTATATTTTTCCGAAGGAACAAATTACTATCGGAAAAAACGCTCGTCTGCATGCTGTTCTGACGCACCAAAAACAACGCATGCTCTGAAGCAAGTACGAGACGGAAGCTATTGGCTACTGGCGGTTAAACTTTCATGTTCTAGACCCGTCGTACGTGTTGTACGTCACCGCGTTCTGGACGGTCGGAATTTGGTGTGACCATGTGTATGCAAGACAGCCTGAGCGGAATTCCGTCGGAACTCTGTCGTAAAAAAACCTTCAGAGTTTATTCGGACTGCAAAAGCGGTCGTGTGTACAGGGCATATGAAATTGCCTCTAAAACACCTATGAAATTGTTCATGAACTGCTTATGAAATGGTTTATGAACTGTCTATGGTCAGGTGGGGAAGGGTATTCTCTGAATAGTCCTATACACTACCTATTGATTTGTGCCATAGGTCCATTTGAAGCAATATATGAACTGCTTATGACACTGCACAAGAAACACTTATAGAATAGTGTATGAAACGCTTAAAAAACTGGTGCCACTGCTTTTTGTTGTGTCTCTTCTTTTGTCTACCCCTCATTTTTTGCATTTAACCTATTTACCCCGTTCACCGAAGTTTTTGGAGGGGGGAGAGGAGAGGCAGAGGCATCCTATGGGCGCTTATTCTTTTGAGAAGCTGGAAAGAAGGAAGTAAGTGGAGAAGGGGTGAGTGACAACATACACCTAAAGTGATAAATTTAATGTTGTACTCAAGAATGAACATCCTATGAAACTTTTTGACTTAACATGAAAATGCAATGATCTGCCTATGAAACTGCCTTTAAATTACCTAGGAAAATAGTATACAAACTGCCTATGAAACTGCTTATGAATTGCTTATGAAAACAGCATGGGTATACAGTAGGAAATTGCACATGATTGGCAGAAGAAACAATTATATGAATTTTGCGTGAAGCTGTCCAAAAACTACTTACGAAACTGCTTAGGTACCACTCATGAAACCCATGAACTGTCTATGAAACTGTTGATGACCTGTCTATGAACTGCATATCAACTGCCCAGTTTGGTATGGGATAAGGTATTTTCTCAATGGTCCCTATTACTCCTTAATGAATTGTATTGACAGTGACACTATACAGGCCGTAGTAACATTTAAATGGCTGATGAAGCAGCGTATGAACCTTGTATGAAATTACGTAGAAATTACGGATGAAAATGCAAATGAACTACCTATGAAATAGCTTATGGGATGGAAATGAGTATGAATTGCCTATGAACTGCCTAAGAAGGGTCTAGGGCAGCCCTCAAATTTTCAACTCGCCTTCTCACATTTTGCAAGTGGAAAATGAGGTCTGGTGAGGAGCTGGGCTGCCTGGGAGTGGGGGGGGGGAGCACCTGAATGGGAGCCGTTCTCCCAGAGAAAAAGTGTGGAGGAACAGAGGGGGCGGTGGGGTTTATTATAGCAGAAGAGAGCGTGGAGAAAGAGGAGATCCAGCTTGATCACAGAGCGGGGTTTACCCGCTGTAACAGCTTTACATTACAATTGGAGTCTGCGCATCGTCACACACAGCCCCGCCCTCCTGACCCCACACCTGAGACAGACAGAACGCGCCCTGGCATTGGACCGGCGTTCTGTCTGTCACAGGTGCGGGGTCTGGAGAGCGGGGCTGTGTGTAACGACACATGGACCTCTTCCTCCACACTCTCTTCCGCTACAATGATCCGGCCGCCCCCTCTGCACAGGTGAGGCTGCACTGGTGACCCTGCAATGACACAGGTGAGGCTGCATGATGGACACAGGTGAGGCTGTAATGATGGACACAGGAGAGGCTGCACGGGTGAGGCTGTAATGATGGACACAGGAGAGGCTGCATGGGTGAGGCTGCAATGATGGACACAGGTGAGGCTGCAATGATGGACACTGGTGAGGCTGCATGATGGACAAAGGTGAGGCTGCAATGATGGATACAGGTGAGGCTGCAATGATGGACACAGGTGAGGCAGTGTTGATGGGAACGGGTGATAAAGTTGTTGTTAATATTTATTTGTGTAACTTAATTCTGCATAAAACAATTGTCATTTCATGAGACTTTATGAGGGTGTGCATTGGGGCAGGATTAGGGGCAGGGCATGGTAGGGGTTGGGTGGGGCAACTGGTGGCGGGTAGCCCTTAAGGCCTGGCTAGTAGCTCAGGACTTGACATTTTGAGCCCTGGTCTAGGGTAAAGGTACTCCTAGAATAGCATTATATATACTCCCTATCGATCTGTGCTATAAGAGACTATTGGTCTGACTAAAAAAGGGCCGGTTGTTAAGAAGTGCTCTATGAATCGCTATACGTATGTTTTCTGACTTTTTTATTTATACTTGAGATCATAATATTATATAGCCCTCAGGAAGGCACAGAAGGTGCATCAAGTTGAAAATTGCAAGAAAAAAACCACGATAAAAGGCAGAACTATAAAAGGCAATGAACCAAAGAACTCCAAAAGAAAATGCAAGTACAAGTACAATTAGGAAATATCTAACAAAGGACCAGAGCCCAAAGAGCTCAGGACCTGATAAACAGCAACAAGGGAATAAAGACAAGAAAAAGCACCCTGGAAAAAAGAAAGGCAAGACCCCAGAGCAATCCATTTAAGCACAGAAAGTGAACTGGAAACAAGTAAAATGGAGGATCAAGGAGCGGGCGCCCAAATGCCAACTAAATTGACAGATATGCTCATAAGATTAGAGAGCTCTAGTAAAACAGAAGTTTCCACATTACGGGTTTACTTAGGTCAGTTGCTGACACGGGTAGAGGAGACAGAAGAAAAAAAAACGTATAAACAAGCTCAAGAACTAAGAAAACTAAAAGAACAAGTTAAGGTAATGCAATTAGATCAGAGGAGAATGTTATATAAACTAGAAGATCAGGAGAATCAGAACAGAAGAAAGTATATAAAGATCTGTGCCCTACCAGACGAAAGAGGAGAAGATCTAAGAAAAATAATAAAAAAAAATTTAACCCTATATAAAGTGAATGTGCAAAACTTAAACACACAACAATAATGATAAAATTGCATAAACCAACAGTGTTAGTACATATAGTCCATATATGGCATCAAATATAGTGACTGTGAATCTGTGTGCACTGGTTGTCTGTAGATAATCCACCACCGTAAGGAAAGAGGCTTACCAGACAGGTTGAACCCAACCAGGCGTATGCCTGATGAGTCAACAAAGCTTTTGGTGTAACACACCCAAGGAGGTACAGCAACCACGACTTCCAATTGCCTATTGCCTTGCGGCTTCACAGCCTGGTTCCCTACTGTGCATGCACGAGTCGCACTGTGCATTCTGAGTGGTCCCTGCTGTCTTCTGGGACCCATGTCTCTTCCAGAAGACAGCGGGAGGACGGAAGAGGGGCTGGACACGGTGTGAAATCGCTGTGGATACTGCAGCGATCTTTTCCCGGAAGTGGGAGCAAATAGTATTAGACAGGTATCTGCTCTCCCCTCCCCCCTGAAAGGTGCCAAATGTGACACCGGGGGGGGGGAATCCGGACAGCGGAAGTTACATTTTTGGTGGAACTCCGCTTTAAAGTGAAACTCCAGCCCTCTCTTCTTGCACACCTGTACAGGTTCCTCTCCTGCCCTGAAATAGCTTACTCTGATTTCACTGCATACTGAAAGCTTCTCAGTAAAAAAAAAGAACCTGAAAGTCATAGCTTGCCTCATTTCCTGGTTGGAGGACATCCAGCATCCTCCTGCTCTTCCCTGAGATTTACTATTCCTGGCTTGCCCCATTAACCACTTATGGACCAGCCTCGTTTTGGATTTTAGGTGTTTACATGTTTAAAACAGTTTTTTTTGCTAGAAAATTACTTAGAACCCCCAAACATTATATATTGTTTTTTTCTAACACCCTAGAGAATAAAATGGTCATTGCAATACTTTTTTTCACACTATTTGCGCAGCGGTCTTACAACCGCGCTTTTTTTGGAAAAAATTCACTTTTTTGAATAAAAAAAAAAGACAATAGTAAAGTTAGCCCAATTTTTTTGATATTGTGAAAGATAATGTTACGCCGAGTAAATTGATACCCAACATGTCACGCTTTAAAATTGCGCCCGCTCGTGGAATGGCGTCAAACTTTTACCCTCAAAAATCTCCATAGGCGGCATTTAAAAAATTCTACAGGTTGCATGTTTTGCGTTACAGAGGAGGTCTAGGGCTAGAATTTATTGCTCTCACTCTAACGATTGCGGCGATACCTCACATGTGTGGTTTGACCACCGTTTTCATATGCGGGCGCTACTCACGTATGCGTTCGCTTCTGCGCGCAAGCTCGTCGGGACGGGGGGGGGGGTTTTAAAAAAAATAATTTTATTATTTATTTTACATGATTTTATTTATATTTACACTGTTAAAAAAAAAATTGTGTCACTTTTATTCCTATTACAAGGAATGTAAACATCCCTTGTAATAGAAAAAAGCATGACAGGACCTCTTAAATATGAGATGTGGGGTCAAAAAGACCTCAGATCTCATATTTACACTAAAGTGCAATAAAAAAAAAAAAAAAAGGAATTTAAAAAAATGACATTGAAAAAAATGTGCCTTTAAGACGTATGGGCGGAAGTGACGTTTTGACGTCGCTTCCGCCCAGCAGTGTCATGGAGACGAGTGGGTGCCATCTTAGCCTCACTCGTCTCCAGGCACAGCAGGGAGACAGACGCGATCGCCTCCGCCGCTACCGACGGCTCCGGTAAGCAGCGGAGGGCACTGGATCGTGGCGGGAAGGGTGTCCCCCTCCCGCCACCGATAAAAGTGATCTTGCGGCGAATCCGCCGCAGAGACCACTTTTATCTGAAAGCCGACCGCCGCACGAAAACGGGGATACCGGAGTTATGGCAGCTAGCGTTATGGCAGTTAGCTGCTGCCATAACAATGATATCCGCCGCCAAACTTTGGACGTACATCGGCGTGCGGCGGTCGGCAAGTGGTTAAGTAATTATATTTTAGTTCTTTCAGTTATGGAAGTTTCGGAATCACGTGTTCAGCTTCAAATTAAAGTTCTTGTATTGCACTAGTAGGGTGTGCTCTTCTTTTATCTTTTACTTTACTGTACACCACTAGAGATTAATGGAGACTGCCATTGCTGACCTCTCCTTTTGGGAATCTCACTTATCTGGCTGTCAAGTTGATGCTATAGTTTCAGAGCTGTGATTACGAATTATAAAATTTTTTTGATGCACATTTACAGCATGAGTGTCCTATAACCCAAAAGTGTTATAGCCAGACACAGCCAGGCAACTAGCATTTTTCATAAGGACACCAGTAATCTTGGTTCCCATACTTTTCATAAAACAGACTTCTAAGAGGTTTAGTATTTATACAAGAAAATATACAGTATCTCACAAAAGTGAGTACACCCCTCACATTTTTGTAAATATTTTATTATATCTTTTTATGTGACAACACTGAAGAAATGACACTTTGTCATAAAGTAAAGTAGTCACTAATGTAAAGTAGTGAGTGTACAGCTTGTATAACAGTGTAAATTTGCTGTCCCCTCAAAATAACTCAACACACAGCCATTAATGTCTAAACCGCTGGCAACAAAAGTGAGTACACCCTTAAGTGAAAATGTCCAAATTGGGCACAATTAGCCTTTTCTCTCCCCGGTGTCATGTGACTCGTTAGTGTTACAAGGTCTTAGGTGTGAATGGGGAGCAGGTGTGCTAACTTTGGTGTTATCGCTCTCACTCTCTCATACTGGTCACTGGAAGTTCAACATGGCACCTCATGGCAAAGAACTCTCTGAGGATCTGAAAAAAAGAATTGTTGCTCTACATAAAGATGGCCTAGGCTATAAGATTGCCAAGACCCTGAAACTGAGCTGCAGGACGGTGGCCAAGACCTATACAGTGGTTTAACAGGACAGGTTCCACTGAGAACAGGCCTCGCCATGGTTGACCAAAGAAGTTGAGTGCACGTGCTCAGCGTCATATCCAGAGGTTGTCTTTTGGAAATAGACATATGAGTGCTGCCAGCATTGCTGCAGAGATTGAAGGGGTGGGGGGTCAGCCTGTCAGTGCTCAGACCATACATCGCACACTGCATCAAATTGGTCTGCATGGCTGTCATCCCAGAAGGAAGCCTCTTCTAAAGATGATGCACAAGAAAACCTGCAAACATTTTGCTGAGGACCCGCAAACTATAGACTTGGATTATTTGAACCATGTCCTGTGGTCTGATGAGACCAAGATAAACGTATTTGGTTCAGATGGTGTCAAGCGTGTGTGGTGGCAACCAGGAGAGGAGTACAAAGACAAGTGTGTCTTGCCTACAGTCAAGCATGGTGGTGGGAGTGTCATTGTCTGGGGCTGCATGAGTGCTGCAGGCACTGGGGAGCTACAGTTTACTGGGGGAATCATGAATGCCAACATGTACTGTGACATACTGAAGCAGAGCATGATCCTCTCCCTTCGGAGACTGGGCCGCAGAGCAGTATTCCAACATGATAATGACCTCAGACATACCTCCAAGACGACCACTGTCTTGCTAAAGAAGCTGAGGGTAAAGGTGATGGACTGGCTAAACCCTATTGAGCATCTGCGGGGCATCCTCAAACGAAAGGTGGAGCGTAAGGTCTCTAACATCCATTAGCTCCGTGATGTCGTCATGGAGGAGTGTAAGAGGACTCCAGTGGCAACCTGTGAAGCTCTGGTCAACTCCATGCCCAAGAGGGTTAAGGCAGTCCTGGAAAATAATGGTGGCCACACAAAATATTGACATTTTCACTTAGAGGTGTACTCACTTTTGTTGCCAGCGGTTTAGACATTAATGGCTGTGTGTTGAGTTATTTTGAGGGGACAGCAAATTTACACTGTTATACAAGCTGTACACTCACTACATTACATTGTAGCAAAGTGTCATTTCTTCAGTGTTGTCACATAAAAAGATATAATTAGGGATGCACCGAAATTTCGGCCACCGAAACATATCGGCCGAAAATGGCCCTTTCGGCAAAAAGCCGAAAGAGAATTTTTGCTGATACTGGTGACGAAAATGGGGCGGGGCTCCGCCCCCGCCACTGGTGTCGCCTATAAGGGGGCTTCCTATATTAATGAAAGGGGGGAGAGCCGCCACCGCCTGTTTGAATACAGCGCCGGGAACATCACAGCTTTCATTTCAATAGCTGTGTGTTCCCCGCTGCGCGCCGTCACATACAGCCCCTCCCCCTTGTCCGGGCATTTTGATAGACAGATCACCCGTCCAATCCTGGGACTGGTGATCTGTCTATCAAAGTTCCCCGGACAAGGGGGAGGGGCTGTATGTGACGGAGCGCAACGGGGAACACACAGCTATTAAAATGAAAGCTGTGATGTTCCTGGCGCTGTAATCAAACAGGCGGCGGCTCTCCTCTCCCTTCACTGGCTACACTACTGGGGACACTGGCTAAGCTGCAGTGGGGACACTGGCTGCCCTACTGGGGACACTGGCTAAGCTGCAATGGGGACACTGGCTGCACTACTGGGGACGCTGGTTACGCTGCAATGTGGACACTGGCTGGCTGCATCTGACGGGCACTGGTGAGGCTTCATTGATCTCATGTATCATGTCCGCAGGCTCTGACTCTCTGACCATGTCCCCAGTCTCTGACCATCTCCTGTACCATAAATAGTTACCACCGCTCCGGACAAACCAAACTGCAATTCCTCGTCCTCCGGAAAGAAGGGAAAGAGCCCCAGGTGCTGGCAACAGGATCATAGGGTACATGAGACACCACTGGAGTGGTACAGCTCAACAGCTGACACGTTTCACACGTATACAAAGTGCTTACTCATAAGCACTTGTATAAGTGTGAAATGCGTCAGCTGTTGAGCTGTACCACTCCAGTGGTGTCTCATGTACCCTATGATCCTGTTTTACAAATAGAGAAGAATTTAATCTGTTTATCCCAGTGTGCGGCTGTCCAGATCTTCTCATTCATCAACATCTCCTGTACCATGTCCCCAGTCACTGACCATCTCCTGTACCATATCCTCAGTCTCTGACCATCTCCTGTACCGTGTCCTCAGTCTCTTTTTTTTTTTCCTTTCCACTTCAGAAAAGTGTTTATTTGGGAGATATTGTTTCAACTTTCAAGTCAATCTCATCCCTTAATAATTTCACATCATTGTGGCTTACTTTTTTTTTTTCATCGTCCATTTATTAAATAATAGTAATTACAACATGCTATGCAAATATCCCCATAAAAAGGATTTTTGGCCCCTAAAGCCTACCCCCCCCCCTCTCTAGACCAGTGGTTCTCAACCCTTCTAGTGCCATGACCCCTTGATAAAATTTCCCAAGTTGTGGGGACCCCTAACAGTAAAATTATTTTCGTTGGTCGCGTTTGCTGGCACAGTGGCGGCGTTTACTGGCACAGTGCTGACAATTGATGGGCACAGTGGCTGCACAGTGGGACGTTTGCTGGCACAGTGGCGACAATTGATGGGCCCAGTGGCTGCGTTTGGCACAGTGGTAACAATTAAAGGGCACAGTGGCTGCGTTTGATGGCACAGGTGGCGACGTTTGCTGGCACAGTGGCGACAATTTATGGGCACAGTGGTTGCGTTTGGCACAGTGGCAACAATTAAAGGGCACAGTGGCTGCATTTGATGGCACAGTGGCTGCGTTTGATGGCACAGTGGCGACAATTGACGAGCACAGTGGCTGCATTTGATGGCACAGTGGCGGTGTTTGCTGGCACAGTGGTGACAATTGATGGGCACAATGGCTGCATTTGATGGCACAGTGGCGGTGTTGCTGGCAGTGGTGACAATTGATGGGCACAATGGCTGCATTTGATGGCACAGTGGCGGTGTTGCTGGCAGTGGTGACAATTGATGGGCACAGTGGCTGTGTTTGATGGCACAGTGGCGACAATTGATGGGCACAGTGGCTGCACAGTGGCAACGTTTGCTGGCACAGTGGCGACAATTGATGGGCACAGTGGCTGCGTTTGGCACAGTGGCAACAATTAAAGGGCACAGTTCCTGTGTTTAATGGCACAGTGGCAGCGTTTGCTGGCACAGTGGCGACAATTGATGAGCACAGTGGCTGCATTTGCTGGCAGAGTGGCGGCGTTTGCTGGCAGAGTGGCGACAATTGATGGGCCCAGTGGCGACAATTGATGGGCACAGTGGCTGCACAGTGGCGACGTTTGCTGGCACAGTGGGACAATTGATGGGCACAGTGGCTGCATTTGATGGCACAGTGGCGGCGTTTGCTGGCACAGTGGCGACAATTGATGGGCACAGTGGCTGCACAGTGGCGACGTTTGCTGGCACAGTGGCGACAATTGATGGGCACAGTGGCTGCGTTTGCTGGCACAGTGGCGACAATTGATGAGCACAGTGGCTGCATTTGCTGGCACAGTGGCGGCGTTTGCTGGCACAGTGGCGACAATTGATGGGCACAGTGGCGACAATTGATGGGCATGTGGCTGCAAAGTGGCGATGTTTGCTGGCACAGTGACGACAATTGATGGGCACAGTGGCTGCGTTTGATGGCACAGTGGCGACAATTAATGGGCACAGTGGCTGCACAGTGGCGACGTTTGCTGGCACAGTGGCGACAATTGATGGGCACAGTGGCTGTGTTTGGCACAGTGGCAACAATTAAAGGGCACAGTGGCTGCGTTTGATGGCACAGTGGCGACAATTGATGGGCACAGTGGCTGCATTTAAAGGCACAGCTGCAGCGTTTTAATGGGGGTTTTTATTTTCAGATTTTTTCAGTTTGTTTGCGCCCCCACCACTTATTTATATATAAACGTCCCGGTTGGTTCCTCAAAAGTGGTTATTCCGTGCCAGTGCTAGATACACAAAGTGTATAGCACCCAAACATGTATCTAGCACTGGCACGGAATAAACACTTTTGAGGAACCAACTGGGACATTTATATATATATATATATATATATATATATATATATATATATATATATATATATATATATATATACTAGTGGCCCCTGAGCCACT
This sequence comes from Lithobates clamitans, assembly GCA_037952925.1. NCBI lineage: Eukaryota > Metazoa > Chordata > Amphibia > Anura > Ranidae > Lithobates > Lithobates clamitans. The sequence continues at coordinate 251,776 of JBBGZY010000135.1, read as the reverse complement.
AGTTGCAAGTCCTTCCCTGGAGGGAGGGGTACTAGTGGCGGCGGGGTTAAAAGGGGACAGAGGGTCGGGATATCTGGGGCACTGATGCGCTCCCGACTTGCCCCCCCCTTTTTTGTGAACTTGGGGTGGGGGGGTTGGAGAGGAGGCAGGGTCAGAGTCACACCCCAGGATAAGAGAATCACTGGTGGAAATGGATTATGTCTCTACCTATGGTTCTAGAGCCGGAAGGGGGGGGGGGAGGGAGAGGGTCCCAGAGATTCCTATCTACATGAGTTACATCAAACAGATTATTTTTCTCCCAGATAGGTCAGAAAGAGAGTACTGTGATCAAAGATGACATCAATAAAATTTATATCATATAATGTTCGTGGGCTTAATACGCCAACAAAAAGGCATAAAATCTTAGAGGAGGTTAAACAGTATAAAGCTGCGGTAGTGTTCCTTAAGGAGACGCTCTAAACTATTGAAAATTCGCACCAATTGGAACAGCTGCCAACATAGACGAGTGCACTCACACACCCCAATGGATAGGTAATTAAAATAAAGAAAAGTATGTGGCGCTAATCCATCATTTGATGGATTAGCGCCACATACTTTTCTTTTGTTTTATATGAAATGGAATGTACCCTGGCAAACATCTATTGCCCAAATAAGAACCCAACAAATTATTTGAGGCAGGTCATAGGGAAGTTAATGGACTTTAAAAAGGAAAGTGTGATTATGACAGGAGATCTAAATTTTTGCTTGGAACCAAGACTTGATAGTATGTCACGGGCACAGGGGAATAGGAATGTACAGTTGAAAACAATAAAAAAGAAATAGTTTCAGTGTCAATTGCTGGACATATGTAGAGTGCAGCACCCCAATACACAGGATTATACATTCTACTCCCCTGTGCACGTGACATATTCAAGTAAGGATTATATAATGGTCGACCATAGGTTACTAGAGTTGGTGAATAAAACAAATATTGAAATCAGAAAATATTGTCAGACCATTCCCCGGTGAGCATGGAAATGAAGATACCAGGTGCCCAAAGACGACTAAATTTATGGAGATTAAACGAAGAACTAATATAGAATATTGAAGAGGAAGAGAAAATAAAAGAGGAAATAGAACAATGTTTCAAAATAAATGATACAAAGGAGATAACAGAGGCCACCCTCTGGGAGGCCCATAAAGCCTATATTAGAGGCATCCTGATAGAGAAAAGGAAAGGAAAAAAAAAGATGGAAGTATTAATAAAAGACATCCATGAACTAGAACAGAGGCATAAAAAAAGGGAGAAGGGGAGTGGCTTCAGGCACTGGTGATAAAAAGGAACAAACTAAAAGACCTACTGGATCAGGAGACGAGGAGGGACTTAGCATTGCTAAGTAGCATTGCAAAAGAAAGATATTTATGCAGAAACAAAACAGGGAAACGTCTAGCAAGAATATTGAAGAAGAAAAAATTATTAAACTATATAGAAAAAATATAGAATAGTACTGGGGAGATTGTATTCAACAGAAATAGCGAAAGTGTTCCAGAACTATTATGGGTCTTTATATTCAATAAAACAAAAGGGTCAACAAGAAATGGCAAGACTGGAAAAGATAAAAGAGTTCTTAAAAAGTGCCAGATTACCTCAAGTAGCTGAGAACAAGCTAATCACATTAGAAAAACCCATAACAGAAGAGAAGATCAATATAGCCTTAAAAGAATCTGCATCGGGAAAAAGTCCAGGTCCTGATGGGTTCACGATTTATTATTACAAATAATGTAAAGAAAATGTATTACCTAAATTATGTTCATATATGAACAGATTGGGAATAAATTACGAGATGGGAAGAGAAGCCCTGTTGGCCTCAATCACAATCATTTCAAAGGAGGGAAAAGACAGTACCTTATGTTCAATTTATAGACCAATATCTCTGTTGGACGCAGATACGAAATTATTCGCAAAAGTATTAGCTACCAGGATGAAAGACCTGATGGCCGATTTGGTACATGTGGACCAAGTGTGGTTCATCCCCAACAGAGAAGGGAGAGACAATGGGGTGAGGACATTGCTCTTCCTTCAGAAAATTAGAGAGGAAAATACCTCAGGTCTACTCCTGTCGATCGATGCAGAAAAAGCATCTGACAGGGTAGACTGGGGATTCATGATTAACACCTTGGAAGCTATGGGGGTGGGCCCAAGGACGGTCCAATGAATTAAAGTTTTATATAAGCATCCCACTGCAAATGTGAAGGTCAATGGCATTCTATCGTCCCCCTTTGAAATGTATAACGGAACGAGACAGGGGTGTCCCCTATCACCCCTACTATTTGTATTATCATTAGAACCCCTGCTGGCAACAATAAGGAATAACCCAGATATAGGAGGGATTAAGATTGGAGAGGAGGAACAAAAAATAGCAGCTTACACTGATGATGTACTGTTTTATATTTCCAACCCTAGAATTACAATGCCCAATCTAATGAAGACTCTGAAATATTACAGAGAATTATCAAACTTAAAAATAGATCTTTCTAATCAGAGATTTTAAACATAAATGTAAATAAACAGGAAGAACGGTGCCCACAGCAAGAATTTCAATTTATTTGGAAGACAGAATTAAAATATTTAGGAATAAGATTAACATCATCCCCAGGGAAATTATACCAGGTAAATTACATCCCACTATTACATGAAATAAAAATGGAAATAAGAAAAATAGCAGCAAGGTCACTCTCATGGATAGGCAGAATAAATACCATAAAGATGGTATTAGTACCGAAAGTTATGTACAACTTTTGCCTATTCCCCTACCTCAGACATATTTTAAAACATTAAAAAATATAATAACTAAGTTCATTTGGCAGAATAGGAAACCGAGACTCTCATTCTTGGTATTAAGGAGAGATAAAACGCAAGGTGGGCTAAAAGTACCAGACCTTAAAAAGTATCATAATGCGGTGTTAATTTCACGCGTAATGGAGTGGACAAAGAAGAGAAATTAAAAAAGATGGGTACAAATTGAGAACATAATGAGTGATACATGGTTCGGTGGAATCATTTGGATCCCAACTCAATACAGAGCACTGGGTGAAAACACACATGCAATGACACGAAATGTACTTGGAATTTGGGATCTAATACACAAAAAAGGTAATTGGAAATATAATTCTCCACTAATATAATTGAAAGAAACAAACTACTGTACTTCACACCGGGAAAAGGGAAATTATTTGGAGACTGGATAAAAAATGATAATGCACAATTAAAGGATATAACAGATAAGGGGAAAATATGCACATTTCAAGAACTAAAACACAAGACAGATCTGATGGTGATTAATAAATGGCGGTACCTCCAGTTGAAACACTTTGTCAGAACTTTGCCACAACCAATAAGATCAGCGGAAAATCTAGTGGGCGTACACATGGTCGGACTTTTCGGCTACAAAAGTCCGACAGCCTGTCCGACAGACTTTCGACAGACTTTCTAACGACCGGACTTGCCTACACACGATCACACCAAAGTCCGACGGATTCGTATGTGATGACGTACACCGGACTAAAATAAGGAAGTTGATAGCCAGTAGCCAATAGCTGCCCTAGCGTGGGTTTTTGTTCATCGGACTAGCATACAGACGAGCGGATTTCTGGGTCCGGCGGAGTTACGACGTAAAGATTTGAAGCAAGTTCCAAATCTAATGTCCGTCAGATTTGCGACTGGAAAAGTCCGCTGAAAGTCCAGGGAAGCCCGATCGGATTGTCCGCCGGATTTGGTCCGTCAGACTTTTGTAGCCGAAAAGTCCGACCGTGTGTACACCCCATAAGGCCGTTGGAGCAGCTGAGTATGGCACCAAATACAAAAAATGGGATATCACGGATTTACGGGGGGGGGGGGGGGGGATGTAAAATGTATATATCAAATGTAATCATGTTGGAAGCAAAAGGTGGTCACATCAAATATTGATTTGATTTAGATTTCTCTTCTGTTCATTTACTTTACCATTTTTGTTAATTGATAAAAATAAACTATTAACACTTCTATTTCAGAAAACTTACAGCATTTTTCACATCTGCCTAAAACTTTTGCACAGTAGTGTACATGTGTGTTCCTCCTTTTGCTCAAGCAAGGGGAAAATTGTCTTTTTTATATATTAAAATGTCTTCTACTTACACATGATTTGCTCTGTTTTGGACACTTCCCTGTAATGCACAGTGTAACTTCAGTGTTACCGATGTACTCTCCAATGATCCAGTATACCTCATGTGTTCCCCATGCACTCTCCTCTAATCCACGGTGTACCCATGTGTTCCAAATACACTCTACTATAATCCAGCCCCATGTGTTCTTCTATAAAGCACTGTATACACCTTGTGTGCTTTATGAACTCTTCTATAATCAACAGTGTACCATTCCCCGTGCACTACTTGGTAACCTGCAAGGTACCATTTCCCGTGCACTCTCCTGTAATGCACAGGAGGTCCACTGAGGAATATGGAAGATTGCACGAGGAACACAGGAGGTACACTGTGGATTCTAGGAGAGTGCATGAGGAACACAGGAGGTACACTGTGGATTCTAGGAGAGTGCATGATGAACACAGGAGGTACACTGTGGATTCTAGGAGAGTCCATGAGGAACACAGGACGTACACTGTGGATTGTAGCAGAGTGCATGATGAACACAGGAGGTACACTGGATTGTAGGAGAGTGCATGAGGAACACAGAAGGTACGCTGTGGATTCTAGGAGAGTGCATGAGGAACACAGAATGTACGCTGTGGATTCTAGGAGAGTGCATGAGGAACACAGGAGGTACACTGTGGATTCTAGGAGAGTGCATGAGGAACACAGAAGGTACGCTGTGGATTCTAGGAGAGTGCATGAGGAACACAGGAGGTACACTGTGGATTCTAGGAGAGTGCATGATGAACACAGGAGGTACACTGTGGATTCTAGGAGAGTGCATGAGGAACACATTAGATACACTGTGGATTCTAGGAGAGTGCATGAGGAACACAGGAGGTACACTGTGGATGCTGGGAGAGTGCATGATGAACACAGGAGGTACACTGTGGATTCTAAGAGAGTGCATGAGGAACACAGGAGGTACACTGTGGATTCTGGGAGAGTGCATGATGAACACAGGAGGTACACTGTGGATTATGGGAGAGTGCATGAGGAATACAGGAGGTACACTGTGGATTGTGGGAGAGTACATGACGAACACAGGAGGTACACTGTGGATTCTAGGAGAGTGCATGAGGAACACAGGGGGTACACTGTGGATTCTAGGAGAGTGCATAAGGAACACAGGAGGTACACTTTGGATTCTAGGAGAGTGCATGAGGAACACAAGGTACGCTGTGGATTCTAGGAGAGTGCATGAGGAACACAGGAGGTACACTGTGGATTGTAGCAGAGTGCATGATGAACACAGGAGGTACACTGGATTCTAGGAGAGTGCATGAGAAACACAGGAGGTACACTGTGGATTCTAGGAGAGTGCGTGAGGAACACAGGAGGTACACTGTGGATTCTAGGAAAGTGCATGAGGAACACAGGAGGTACACTGTGGATTCTAGGAGAGTGCATGAGGAACACAGGAGGTACACAGTGGATTCTAGGAGAGTGCGTGAGGAACACAGGAGGTACACTGTGGATTCTAGGAGAGTGCATGAGGAACACAGGAGGTACACTGTGGATTGTAGCAGAGTGCATGATGAACACAGGAGGTACACTGGATTCTAGGAGAGTGCATGAGAAACACAGGAGGTACACTGTGGATTCTAGGAGAGTGCGTGAGGAACACAGGCGGTCCACTGAGGATTATGGAAGATTGCATGAGGAACACAGGAGGTACACTGTGGATTCTAGGAGAGTGCGTGAGGAACACAGGAGGTCCACCGAGGATTATGGAAGATTGCATGAGAAACACAGGAGGTACACTGTGGATTCTAGGAGAGTGCGTGAGGAACACAGGAGGTCCACCGAGGAATATGGAAGATTGCATGAGGAACACAGGAGGTACACTGTGGATTCTAGGAGAGTGTATGAGGAACACAGGAGGTACACTGTGGATTCTAGGAGAGTGCATGATGAACACAGGAGGTACACTGTGGATTCTAGGAGAGTGCATGATGAACACAGGAAGTACACTGTGGATTCTAGGAGAGTGCATGAGGAACACAGGAGGTACACTGTGGATTCTGGGAGAGTGCATGATGAACACAGGAGGTACACTGTGGATTCTAGGAGAGTGCATGAGGAACACAGGAGGTACACTGTGGATTGTAGCAGAGTGTATTATGAACACAGGAGGTACACTGGATTCTAGGAGAGTGCATGAGAAACACAGGAGGTACACTGTGGATTCTAGGAGAGTGCGTGAGGAACACAGGAGGTCCACCGAGGATTATGGAAGATTGCATGAGGAACACAGGAGGTACACTGTGGATTCTAGAAGAGTGCGTGAGGAACACAGGAGGTCCACCGAGGAATATGGAAGATTGCATGAGGAACACAGGAGGTACACTGTGGATTCTAGGAGAGTGCATGAGGAACACAGGAGGTACACTGTGGATTCTAGGAGAGTGCATGATGAACACAGGAGGTACACTGTGGATTCTAGGAGAGTGCATGATGAACACAGGAGGTACACTGTGGATTCTAGGAGAGTGCATGAGGAACACAGGAGGTACACTGTGGATTCTAGGAGAGTGCATGAGGAACACAGGAGGTACACTGTGGATCCTAGGAGAGTGCATGAGGAACACAGGAGGTACACCGTGGATTCTAGGAGAGTGCATGAGGAACACAGGAGGTACACTGTGGATTCTAGGAGAGTGCATGAGGAACACAGGAGGTACACTGTGGATTCTAGGAGAGTGCATGAGGAACACAGGAGGTACACTGTGGATACTAGGAGAGTGCACATAGGGTGGCCTGTAAGAAGAGTACATGGGGTATAGTAGGAGGGGACATTAGGTGCAGTGTGGATTACAGGAGAGTGCATGGGGTACAGATGAAGTCATGTGTTCACCATGCATTGTGGTTTAAACCACCTACCGCCCGCTGTAGGTAATATGACATCCTGGACTGTAGCCTCCCTGGCGGTTTTCCCGAGTGTGGCTCAGGGTTAAAATTCAGCACCATTAGCGGTAACCCCGAGCCACACTCGATTACATTGCGGGATCCTGGAGCGGTACACTTACCTTGTCCCCGGGATCCTGCGATGTCCCCCGCAGTGTCCGTGGGCTCCGTCCTCCTCCCGAAGCCTCTCCGTGCCAGGCCCTGTTCCCTGCGAGCGTCGCGACGCACAGGGGCGGAGCCTGGCGGCAAATGTAAAAATCATTATAAGTGTCCCTTTACGTCAAAAGTGGCTTTAGACCAGCTAGAAAACAGCGATAGTAAATTAGAACACTTGCAGAATTGAGCGATAGTGAATCGTGGGGAAATTTATTTTATTATTATTATTTTTTAATTATTTATTTTTATTTATTATATTAAAATGTATGTTTTTGTGTTTCAAACTTTATCATACCCGGGATATCTACTAGACTCTTGTTTGGACAGATTTAGGTGTGTTATTGTTAAGAATTACAGACCTACAATATAAAACGCCAAATTTCCATGCAAAATAATTGTACCGCTTTCAGCACCTAAAATCCGAAATAATCATACCGCCAGGGAGGTTAAGTGGGGATGCCATCATTCAGATATAATTATTTTCCGCCAGCGATTTCCTGCACTGTAAAAACAATCATAGTGGCCCTTCCCCCCGGTGCTTCTACTGGCTCGCCCGTGCGATCGGTGAGTCGGAGAAGGAATCCACCAAAGGCAGAAGTTCAGCATAGAGAATACTGTGGACCAGATGGTCCTCGGCAGTCTCTATGATCCTCGAAGGCCGGGCGCGACGTTATGACATCATGCCTGGCCCCGTCAGTTGTAAACACTGCCGTGTATTCGGCTGGAAATGCCAAGATTGTTTTTTTTATCTCAGTCTTTCCAGGCTAGAGGAGAGATGTGGGGTCTTATAGACCCCACATCTCTTTGTAAAGAGGACCTGTCATGCCCTATTCCTATTACAAGGGATGTTTACATTCCTTGTAATACGAATAAAAGTGATCAAAAACATTTTTTTTAAAGGGTAAGTGATCAAAAAAAAGAAAAAAATGTTCAGCGCCCCCGAGCTCACGTGCAGAAGCGAACACATACGTACCTCACGCCCACATATGTAAACAGTGTTCAAACCACACATGTGAGATATCGTCGCAAACATTAAAGCGAGAGCAATAATTCTAGCCCAAGACCTCTTCTGTAACCCTAAACTGGTAACCTGTAAAAAAATTTAAAGCGCCGCCTATGGAGATTTTTAAAGTAGCATAGCTTGGTGCCATTCCACGTGTGTGCGCAATTTTAAAGTGTGACACTTTCAGTATCGGTGTAACATCATCTTTCACATTATACAAAAAAATTGGGCTAACTTTACTGTTTTTTTTTTTTTTTTTTTTAATTCATAAAAGTTTTTTCCCCAAACAAATGTGTTTAAAAAATTGCTGCGCAAATACCATGTGATATAAAAAGTTGCAACGAACGCCATTTTATTCCCTAGGGTCGCTGCTAAAAAAATATATATACATATATATAATGTTTAGGAGTACTGAGTAATTTTCTAGCAAGAAAATGATGATTTTTACACGTAGGAGTGCCAGAATTGGTATAGAAGTGGTTGAATACACAATGTACCTCCTGTGCTCCTCATGCACTCTCCTACTTCACCCCACATTCTCCCTCACAGGCCGCCCTATGTGTTCCTATATCTTACAATGTATACATGGTGCAGCCTCTATGCTTTACCCTATGGCAATCTGAATGTATCCTGTAGTAGTGGCTCCTCCTTGTCATGTGACCGGTCACATGACTTCTGACACTCCGCCCCTCTGCTGAATATCTCCCTTGTAGCCTATACAGTGTATTGCGGTCGCTGTGACTCGGTGGTCCTCCAGCAGTGTGGTGTAGAGCGGCTCTCTCGGAGTGTTGGCTGAGGTGAGTGACGTCACGTTCGGAGTAGAGAGGCCGTCAGCTGGTTCCATGTAGTGTAGCTGTACAGCCTTGTGGTGTTCTCTGAGTCACGTGGGCAGTACATAGGAGGGTCAGGGCTACTTTAGTGATGTGTTAGTTGTCCTACATGAGCGGTGTAGTCTATGGTCGGAGTATTGTATGGTGGTTCATAGTCAGTAGAAGGGTAAAGCATGGCGGAGGCAGCATTTGGGCACAGCCCCTGTCCTGTGACTTATCTGGTGTGGACAAGGACTGCTGGTGTGTGGAGGATAAGATGTGGGAGGGGCTGACAACACACACAGGGCACACAGGGGGCTCCTGGGGACAGGCAAGGGCATTTAACCCTTTCGCTGCTAAAGGGGTTTGTGTGTTCTATGCGCACGTTAAAAAAAAAAAAAAAATCATTTAGGCTCCATTCTCACTTGTGCAACTTCAAAATCATGCAATTCCAGTATGGCTTTAGTGTGAATTTGGAGGAGTGCGACTTTGGCTTTGACCATGCGACTGTGTGCTCTACAAAGTTGCACACAAGTCGCATATATATCATTTGGGTGTGACTTTCCTGCAACTTTTAACAATTTTTTTTACATTGAAATCTACGGTCCTCGTGTCGCATGAAGGCCGGACCAAAGTAGTGCAGGAACTACTTTAACCACTTCAGCCCCGGAAGATTTTCCCCCTTAACCACTACCTGCCCGGCCTATTGCAGATCGACGGCTGGTGTTGTGTCGAGAAGTGCCCGGGACGAACGGCGTATGCGCCGTACAGAACAGCACAACAGCTGATTTTATTCAGAAGGCGCCTGCGCACAATAACCGACAGAATACATTTTTCTGTCACGTTGTGCCCCGCGCTCCTGTGGCGAGCTCATGACGGTATGCGCAGTACAACCCGGACACATCTCGATACTAGCGGGTTCCTCTCGACAGAACACTGGGAAGTGGTTGTGTTATCCTGGCTGGGCATCATTTGACGTCCAGCAGGATAACATGCCGGCGAGCAGTGTCAGTCTGACACGCTGCATCTACGATTGTGATAAGGAGCCTATGTCAGAGGCTTCTTACCACGCATGAACCGGTAAACGGCATTCCTCGGTTCGCGCTGACAGGGAGAGCCGATCGACGGCTCTCTCTGTCAGAAGGGGTCTGTGCTCATAATCAGCACAGCTCCCTCAGATGTGCCAATCGGTGCCCCAATAGTAAAGTCTGGCAGGGCCCACCACAGTGCCAATCAGTGCCGCCTGTCAGTGCCCATCACAGCCACCTATCAGTGCCGCCTGTCAGTGCCCATCACAGCCACCTATCAGTGCCGCCTGTCAGTGCCCATCACAGCCACCTATCAGTGCCGCCTGTCAGTGCCCATCACAGCCACCTATCCGTGCCGCCTGTCAGTGCCCATCAGTGCCGCCTATCGGTGCCCATCAATTCTACATATCAGTGCCCATCAGTGAAGGGGAAAACAAAATTTTATGACAGAAACTAAGAAAAAATGTTTTTTTTCTTTTTTCAAAAATTTGGGTACAATGTAGCACGACCGCGCAATTGTCATTCAAAGTGTGACAGCGCTGAAAGCTGAAAATTGTCCTGGACAGGAAGGGGCGAATGTGCCTGGTATTGAAGTGGTTAGTGACCAGGGTGTTCTTTGCGATACGGCACTGTGTCGCTTTAACTGACTATTGCGCGGTCGTGCAACATTGTACCCAAACACATTTTCCCCACAAATAGAGCTTACTTTTTGGTGGTATTTGATCACCCGTCCAGTTTTATTTTTTGCTCTATAAACATAAAAAGGCCGACTATTTAAAAAAAAAAAAAAAAAAAAAAAAATTATTAACTCTTTGCTATAATATCCCCCCAAAAATTTGCAATAAACGTATATTGATTGGTTTGTGCAAAAGTTATAGCGTCTACAAAATAGGGGATAGATTTATGGCGTTTTTATACTTTTTACTAGTAGTGGCAGTGATTAGCGATTTTTTTTTTTTTTTTTTTTGCGACATTGTGGCGGAAAGATCGGACACTTTTTTGGGACCAGTGACATACAGCGATCAGTGCATTTTTTTTATAGCACTGATTACTGTATAAATGACACTGGCAGGGAGGGGGTTAACACTAGGGGGCGATCAAAGGGTTAAGTGTGTCCTAGGGAGGTGTTTCTTACTGTGGGGGGGAGAGGACTGACTGGGAGTACAGAGAGATTACTGTTCCTAATCACTAGGAATAGACGATCACTCTGTACTTCTCTGTCAGAATGAGGATCTGTTTGTTTACACTGACAGATCCCCTTTCTGGCTCTGTGGAGCGATCGCGGGTGGCCGGCGGACATCTCCCCTGCCATGCTGCTGTAGCTGTTAAAGGGACCAATGTACAGCTACGGCGATTTGTGGGAACAAGCCGACCTGCCGCAGTATAATGATGTCGGCTGGTAGGCAATCGGTTAAACTCGCTGCAACTTTAAAGCGGAGTTCCACTCAAAAGTGGAACTTCAGCTTATCTGTCTTCCATCCCCTCCCATTTTTTGACAGGTACCGTTCCCCACTTCCGGGAGATCGGGCCACGGCGGCTGCACCCGACAGCCAGGGCTCCCTGGACAGGAAAGTGTCCATATATTAAAAGTCAGCAGCTGCAGTATTTGTGGCTGCTGACTAATTTTACGTGCGTGGGGAGCTGGACCCCCTCTTTTAAGTCTCACAGATATGAACGATCCTCATTGGAAAACGGGGGGTGCAACTTGTCATGCAACTTTGGGGGTCCAAAGGCGTGAATGGCGCCTTAGGCCTGAAGATTACAAAAAAAAACCCCAACTGTTATTTTCTGGAGGCAAACATCTTGGAGAACAAAATGGCGGTAGTTAAAGTTTGTATGTCACAAAGCAAGATGTCAGTAAAAAATACACTAAAGTTAAGGTGTTACTAAACCCACAACAGTAAAATCAGTCTGTGCATGCAGTAAAGCATGCTTGTTATACTCACTGTGGAACTTAAGGGGTTAATCCTCTGCCTTTTGTAAAAATGTTGTTTGATCCTGTCTTCTCTGATCCTCCCCTTCTTCCACAGTCCCCAATCCATCTCCTGATAGAACAGAGCGTTGGGGGCAAGCTGCACATACTCAGTTTGGTGTGTATTGCTAGAGAATTTTTTTTTTTGGGAGGGTGCATGTGATCAGCACAGGGCCAATCAGCACTGTCCAGACAGGGAGTGAGGGGTCCTGCAGCCTCATAGGTCAGTCAGAGGAGAATGACAACTCCTCCTACAAGATTTAACCAGACAGTGATGGAAGTTACAAGACTGCTATAAACTGCTGATGAGAAAAGGAATTTAGCAGTTTTAAATTTACTAAAATAATTGCGTTTCGATGTTCTGTGTACTGTGGGAGATCAGATATAGTAAGTGCAGGGTCCTGGGTTTAGTAACACTTACATTTTAGGGCACATAGATGCAATAAATGACCCAATTTTTGGTAAAATCTAATAGATGAGGTTACGCCGAGTAATAGATACCAAACATGTCAAACCTTAAAACTGCATGCGCCCATGGAACGGCATCAAACTTCAGTACTCCATATTTTACATAGGCGATGTTTTAAAAGTCCCTACAGGTCATCAGGATAGAGTTAACCATGAATAACAGGCCTAGAATGATTGCTCTCACTCCGGCATGTGCGGTGATGTGCAACATGTAGGGCATTCAACATTTTTCTGTGTTGGCTCCCCCAATGTGTGCATTAAGTTTGTTTGTAGAGGGGGGGTTTCAATTTTTTTAGTGGGGTGATTGTAAAGGATAAGTTCACCAATATCTATCAGAGCCACCTTATCCGTGCTTATCAGGGCAGCCTCATCAGTGCCCATCAGCGCAGCCTCATCAGCGACACCTATCACTGTCCATCAGTGAGTGCCACCTGTCAGTGCTTATCATTGCAGCCTTATCAGTGCCCATAAGTGCCACCTATCAGTGTAGCTTATCAGCACAGCCTCATCAGTGCTTATCAGCGTTGCCTGTCAGTCCCCATCAATGCAGCCCATAAGCGCCACCTATCAGTGCCCATCAGTGCAGCCTCATCTATGCCCATCAGTGCAGCCTATCACTGGCACTTTTTATGTTTACTTTTCGGTCTTTTTTTCACTTGGCACCAGTCCTGAGCAGCAATTATTCCCTGATGCCCCAGACATGCAGTTCTGGGCACTGAACAGCTAATTTAAAAAACTGGCTCCTAACTTTTTTAGCTGGCTCCTAGATTCTAAGCAAATTTGTCAAGCACTGGATTAAGGGGGGATATAATTAACATGTTTAAATACATAAGCGGTCCATATAGTGAACTCGGTGTTTGAGTTTTTCACTTCTGCTGGAGCAAATTGAATTATGCTTTGTTTTTTTGCCTTTCTCTGTATCAACTGTGGGTATAGGATTGTGTACAGTATATAGGCTTTCATAATCCCCCCTTCCTATTGGTTGATCTAGATGGACTTGTGTCTTTTTTTTCAACCAGACTAACCATGTAAGATAAACCATATTGTTCACCTTTCCACCTGTCTCAGTGGGTATATTGTTATGGCTGATTGTTGTAAATATACTGCATATGTATATCTCTACCTAGTGTGTGTATATGTGTGTGTATATGTGTGTGTATATGTGTGTGTATATGTGTGTGTATATGTATATATATATATATATATATATATATATATATATATATATATATATATATATATATATATATATATATATATATATATATATATATATATATTATATTATATATATATATATGTGTTCTTATTATAACCCCTCAATAAGTCATATATCATTAGAGCTAGTCCAGGTAACTCTGAAGATAGTGCTGGCAGTCCCATAGACTTCTATTGGGGCACGAACATAGCCGCTGTGTCTCAATATAACATCCATGTGGGTGCCAGTGTGTCCCCCCCCCCCCGAACTCGCCCTGATTCGGGGCTGTGCACACACATGGAGGTCACAGGGCTGGCAAACACGGCTCTGCATGGGGTACACAAGTTTTGGAATGACAGGGACCCAGGTCTTGCTAACATTGAGAACCACAGGACTAGATTAATTTTTACATTTCAGCCATGGGCCTATTACTTTAACTTTGTTATTATGTAGGATAAAGTAACACTAATATATGTTTTTTTGTTTGATTTTGTTTTGCAGAACAAACAAGGCTTTCTATTGGTACTCTTGTCTTGCAATCTACAGATAGAAAAGGTAACAAAAAATAGCTTTCTTTTTCATACATCATAAGACACAGAGTTAGGTTAATATTCATTACCTACTGGGTTATACGCCATCTCTAGGTAAATGGACACTGGTAGTCAAAGTCTTAGACAGGAAGTGATCCCCTATATAACCCCTCCCATTCAGAAAGTACTTCAGTTTTTTACCACTGTCTGCAAGGTGGATGGGCACGTTTGTTTGAGCTCTCTGAGCTCCAGGTCTCCAGTCCCACAAACTGTTCTTAAATAAATCAAGGGATTGACCGATCAGATTTATTTGACACAGGCTATATATGCTTTAGATAAATGGTACCCGAGCCTCGCAAAGAAGACTCAAGATCCTGCAAGGTTTTATGCCTGTAATGTGACCTCCGGGCGCTGGACCCTGCAAAGTGGAATCCTGGACACCACAGCGCTAAGGTATTCCTGCAGGGTGCTGTACGGGTCCAAGGGAGTGGACCCTAAACATGAAAAGGGTACCCAGTCCTTGAAGGTTCTCAAATGCCCATCTGTGCCACCTGCCATTGCCACCTGACACTGCCCATGAGTGTCCCCATCACTGCCACCCATCGGTCCCCATCAGTGCCACCCATCGGTGCCCATCAGTGCCGCCTCATCAGTGTACATCAATGAAGCAGAAAAATTACCGGTTTTAAAATTTTATAAAAAAATTTAAATTTTTTTTTTTTTTTTTTAAATTCTGACTTTTAACATTTTTTTTAACAAAAAATAAAAACCGCAAAGTTGATCAAATACCACCAAAAGAAAGCTCTATTTGTGGTGAAAAAAATGATAAAAATTTCATTTTGGGTACAGTGTTGTATGACAGGGCAATTGTCATTCAGAGTGCGTCAGCGCTGAAAGCTGAAAATTGGTCTGGATAGGAGAGGGTTTAAGTGCCCAGTAAGCAAGTGGTTAAAGGGTCTCCCTTCTGAGGTGTGTTAATACTACAACCAGGTACTCTCTTTTTGTGGCTTGTAAATGTCTTCAAAAAAGAGGAGCGGGACCAACACTACAGGGAAGGGCACTCCTATGTCGTCAGTAGTTCCTGGTGAACCTAGTCGTACCCCTGGTGTTGTATCCCCTGAAAGGCTAGAGGCTTCTGGGCAATCTGAGCCACTGCGCCTATCTGGTATTTTGCCTACAGTCAACACTGCTGCTTCACCCTTTATCACCAAGGATGAACTGTGCTCGTCCCTAGCCGGTTTAGAGCACAGGATTGCTGGCATGATTGCCTCAATCCTGCAGGGTTGCAAGAAGCGTGACAGATCCCCCTGCCTGGAGCCTCCTAGTTTGGAGCAGGAATGGGTTGAGGATGGGGAAGAGCTAAAAGCCCAGGATTCTTTCGAGGGCCTGGCGGATGAGTCTGCTTCTGAGAAATCTGGACAAGATATCCAGTTGATGTCTGCCTCTGTCGCGCCGCCAACAGGGCGCTAGAGCCAGGGGCAAACCACAAGGCCTGGGCCAGAAAAAGCCCTGGGTCCAAAACTCTTCTAAACCCAGCACCAAGCACTACTTTTGAGGGGAAGGCTGCTGCACTTTGCAGACATTTGGAGAACAATGTTTCAGGATGGGTGGGTCACCTCAACTATATCCCGTGGTTACAAGCTGGAGTTGTGGGGAGTTCCCCCTCAGAGGTTTGTAAGATCCAGCATTCCCTCGGGTCCTCAAAAAGAAGCTTATTGTTTCAGGCACTACATCACTTAGTGCATCAAGGAGTGATTGTACAGATTCTTGTATCCGAAAGGGGTGCAGGGTTTTACTCGAACCTGTCTACGGTTCAAAGATTCTAAGATCCCTGAACCAGTATCTACTAATCCAGTCCTTTCGGATGGAGTCTGTCCGCTCAGTAGTAGCCTCACTCCAGATGGGAGACTTTCTAGCCTCCATCAATATAAAAGACGCATATTTACACGTACCTATCTTTCAGCCTCATCAGAGGTTCCTGCGATTTGCAGTAGAGGACCATCCTTTTCAGTTTGTGGCTCTACCCTTCAGGCTTGCCACAGCTCTCCGGGTGTTCACAAAGGTCCTAGCACAAGTACTGGGTCTCTTAAGGGCCCAAGGGATCTTGGTGCTCGGGTATCTGGACAACCTCCTGTTCAGAGATCACTCACTGAGTTCTAGAACAGAGCATAACCTGCACAGTGCAATATTTGGAAAGCTTAGGCTGGATCATAAATACCGAAGTGTCAGCCTTGAGACCAGCTCAAAGTCTTAAGTATTTAGATCTGATCCTAGATACGGTCCAAGCAAGGGTATTTTTGCCACCCAAAAGGATCTGTGCCCTGAAGGATCAGGTGCGTCAGATAAGTGGCACTAGACAACCCTCCATTCGGCTCAATATGGGTCTTCTAGGAAGGATGGTGTCCTCCTTCGAGACAGTGCCCTATGCCCAGTTCTATTCCAGACCTATACAACAAAACATCTTGTTGGCTTGGAACAGAAGAGGGACAAACCCTGTATTATCCAATATTCTTATCTCCTCGGGCATACTTAAGTCTAAACTGGTGGTTGCAGGATCAGAACCTGCGAAAGGGAAGATCCTTCCTCCCCGGTAACTTGGAGAGTACTGACAACAGATGCCAGTCTCTCGGGCTGGGGAGCGAACCCAGAGGGGCTCGCAGCTCAGGGGAAATGAATAGATCCTGCCCATCAAGGTCCTGGAGTTACGGGCAGTACGTTTGGCCCTACAGTCCTGGACGGTGAAGCTTCAGGACTTCCCTATCAGGGTTCAGTCCGACAATGCCACTACAGTGGCCTATATAAACCACCAAGGTGGTACCAGGCGTCGTTCAGCTCTGAAGGAGGTGAACCACATACTAGCCTGGGCAGGGGGACATGTGCCGATTGTATCGGCAGTCCATATCCTGGGAGTAGAGAACTGGAAGGCAGATTATCTCAGCCGCCAGCAGATCTGCCCGGGGGAATGGTCCCTACACCCAGGGGTGTTCCAGAAAATATGCCAGCGTTGGGGATGGCCAGAGGTTGACCTATTGGCATCCAGGTTAAACAACAAGCTACAGCAGTTTGTGTCCCGAAAAAGGGATCCTCTGGCAATCGGAGCAGATGGTCTGGTAATTCCATGGAGCCAGTACTCCCTGCTTTATGCTTTCCCCCTCGGTCCCTCTCCTTCCACATTTCTTGCGCAGGATTCGGAGAGATGGGGTTCCAGTCATTCTGGTGGCACCAGCCTGGCCCAGAAGGCCCTGGTTACTGAGGATTGTGAGACTTACAATAGACGGGCCATAGACGCTGCCACGTCGCCCCGATCCACCGTCTCAAGGTCCTATATTCCACCCCAATTTACAGTCGCTAAATTTGACAGCATGGCTATTGAAGCCAGGACCGTGGCATCTCGGGACCAGTGGTGTCTACCCTAGTGAATGCTAGAAAAGCTGTCTCTAGGAAGATCGATCATAAGGTCTGGAAAACTTATATTGCTTGGTGTTAAGTCATAAAATGGCATCCTCGGAAATAAGTGATTGGGAGAATTCTCTTTTCTAGAGTTCAGCTGTGGAAATCATATTGGCTTTGAGTACAATCAGAGGTCAGATTTTGGCCCTGTCAGTATTCTTCCAAAGGCCTTTTGCCTCCCATTCGCTGGTCCGAACCTTTATGCAGGGGGCAATTCGTTTGCTTCCCCCCATTAAATCACCTATGTGTCCTTGGGACTTGAACTTGGTGCTGTCTGTTACAGAAACAACCATTTGAGCCTATCAAGGAAATTCCATTAGACTTGTGTCACGCAAGCTAGCTTTCCTGATGGCCATCACCTCAGCTAGAAGGGTGTCGGAGTTGGCGGCCCTTTCGTGCAGGGAACCATACTTGATCCTTCACCACGACAGGGTCGTGTTATGACCTGTTCCATGCTTTTTGCCAAAAGTGGTGTCAGCCTTTCATTTAAATCAGGACATTATTTTGCCTTTTTTCTTTCAGCCTCGTTCGGCGGAAGAGAGACTGCATTCCTTGGACGTTGCTTGGGCAGTCTATGTTTATTTGTCTAGTTCTGCGGAGATCTGAGATTCAGACTTCTTTTTTGATTTACCAAAAGGACCCAAGAAGGGGCAGGCAGCTTCCATTGCCAATTGAGTCCGTCAGTTGGTCATTCAAGCCTATGGTCTGAAACGTAAAGCTCTTCTCTTTAGGGTGATGGCTCATTCTACCAGTGGTGTAGGAACCTCCTGGGCTTTTCGCCATCAGGTATCTGTGGCTCAGATTTGTAAGGCTGCTACCTGGTCTTCAGTGCATACATTCACAAAATGTTATCAAGTGGATGTTTGAGCAGCCGAGGATTTGGCTTTCAGCCGCAGTGTACTGCGGGCTGCCGTATAAGGTCTCTGGTTTTTGTTTGGCAGGGTGTCTCCCTCCCCTCAAGGCTATTGCTCTGGGACGTCCCAGTAGGTAATGAATATTAGCCTAACTCTGTGTCCCATGACATATGAAAAAGAAAATGTATTTATCATACTTAACTGTAAAATCCTTTTCTTTAGTACATCATGGGACACAGAGATCCCTCCCCCTCTTTTTTTTGAGGATTCAGTGCTTGCTACAAAACTGAAGTACTTCCTGTATGGGAGAGGTTATATAGGGGATCACTTCCTGTCTAAGGCTGGCCATACACTATACAATTTTCTTGTTCAACTTTCCTTTAGATTTACCAAAACCATATAATGTGAGGTCACACCTAAGCCCTTTCAATTCGTATGCAATCAAGCAGGCCCTTGTACTACATAGTTGAAGGTAAATCTAAAGGAAATTGAATAAGAAAATTGTATAGTGTATGGCCAGCATAAGACTTTGTCTACCAGTGTTCATTCACCTAGAGATGGCGTATAACCCAGTAGGTAATGAATATTAGCCTAACTCTGTGTCCCGTGATGTTCTTAAAGAAAAGGATTTTACAGGTAAATATGACGAAAAAATCCTTTTTTTGTGCACTAGTTTAACATGCTATTTTTAAAACCACTGCACTAGTTTTACTATACAATTATATAAAAAAATAAAATAAAAAAAATTATAATCCTGTTAAGGATAAGAGGAAGAACGAGTCAGAGTTAACTATGGGGTTAATTAGGTACTTTATTTTGTATTAAAAAATAAACTTTTTTTTTTTTCTTGTGATATTGTTTTAACTGACACTTATTTGCAGATCAACTGACATTATAGGGCATATTTATAAAGCAGTTTGCTCGGTGAATGGCAGATTCATTGCTTCATGCATATAGCACTCGAGCTACACGATTCTGGATAAAATGAGAATCACTATTTTTTTGCTTAGAATAAAGATCACAATTGTCTCACGATTCTGAAGAACTTTTTTTATTATAAAGATTTCCATTCCCTGAACATTAGGTTCTCAAACAAGATGGCAAAAAATAAGACGTAATACTCTTTGCTTCTGTCAAATGTAAAGAAATGTAATGAAAAAAATGTAATGTGTAAAGAAATTTTAAAAAAAATGGCATTAAGTTATATATTAGGGTCTTTTTTTTTTTTTTTTTTCTTGTACTTGCTGATACCAATCACCAATACCTACCGCAACTTTTTTGTTTACACGTCAGCTGTCAGCAATAGTACAAAGCATTAAAAAGTTATTTTACAAATTTTTTTTTTTACTAATGACAAGGTTGCTTTAAACTTTTTTTATTTGCAGACCGAAGTTCATCTCTTTTTGATCTGCAAATGAATACACAGACAGATACAATGTTTCTTTTTACCTGTCTTTCAGCGCTGAGCAATGTTGCTGGCAGCTTCCTTTTTTTTTTTTTTTTTTTTTTTTTTTTGACAGCTGTGAGCAGGGGAACGGCTCTGCACTTTTTACATGAATCGTGGAATTGCTGGATTAAGATCGTGTATGGGGGGGTCAAATCGAGATCACGATCTTTTAACGATTAATCGTGCAGCTCCAATCTACACATCAAAGAACCACACACTATTAAACTCTAAATATATTATACCAAAAATATTGCTACGTTGAATTTATCAGTGACACACTTTGCAGGCATTTTGAAAAAGGAGGTGCTGCAGAAGCTCCTGAAGCACAGAGTGGAACCCACATTTGGCACCTTTCTGGGGGGGGGGGGGGGGAAGGATACCTGTCATTGACAGGTATCTTGTCCCCACTTCCGGGAGCCTCACAGTATTTGCGTCCTCACTGGAGCTCCCTCCTCCTCCCTCCTTCCCCGGCCGCTGGGCCAGTAGGAGAGAGGAGTGGAGCCTTGCGCATTCGCAGTAGGGTTCCCAGCATGAAGCCGTAAGGCTACACTGCCAGGTTCCCTTACTCGCAATGGAGGCGGCATGGAAACATCAGCTGCGGTGCCAACATCACTGGACTTCAGGACAGGTAAGTGTCCGATTATTAATGGTCAGCAGCTGCTGGCTTTTCATTTTTGCATCGGTGGGCAGACCTCCTCTTTAATACCCAAGGTCCCCAATTTTTTTTAAGTAAATAACAGATCTGTTGTAATTATGTGATGGTATAATATACAACATAGATTGTAATCTTATGGAAATACTCAGTGTTAAGGTGTAGTTAAAGCTTGTTTGGCTGTACTTCTGTGGATCTCAGGAGTACAGTTCGTGTTTCACTCCTGTGACCCATTTTCAGTAGACAGTGGGCTTCAGCCTGCCGTCGGCTGACATCACAGAGCCAGTCCAGGCTTGGGCAAGATCGCAACTGTGGAGTCGGGATCCTCCCACGTGGCTGGACCGGCACCTGGCCCAGCCTTTTAGCAAGCCGCTGAGAGCCTGAGCCGGCCACTCCTGCCCCCTCCACAGCCCTGCGCTCCAGTGAGCGTGGGGGGGGCAGAGCAGAGAGCTGCTGCCTGACAGGAGGGAGCTATGAGAACTGAGCGATTAGCGGTGTACAATTGCTTTGTTCTTAGTGTTAGAGGCGCCAGGGGACAGATGCAAGATCTACCTAGGTAAGTATGATTCTTCTAAAAAAAAAAAAAAAAAATCCTTTGCATCTCTCAATATATAGGAATATATAGGATTAAATTATGATATAGCAGCTAAAGATATATATATATATATATATATATATATATATATATATATATATATATATATATATATATATATATATATATATATATATATATAATTTTTTTTTGTTATATTTACATAGGTATTTGTTACTGTTGGTTGTCTTTTATTAGGTTGATCCAACTGAGCTTTTTGTAAGGTGCCTTCATTTTAAATTGGCTGTAAAGGCTGAAGGTTTTTCACCTTCATGCATTCTATGTAGGAAGGTAAAAAGCCTTCAGTGTGAAGGTCCCCCCCCCCCCCATCTCATAGACTCACAGAGGTGGCGTGGGAGCGACCACACATGAGAAGGCAGCTTGCTATGGGGGGCACTCAGGAGAGGGGAGGGACCAGGAGCGCTGGTGGGGGACCTGAGAAGAGGCGGATCTGAGCCACACTGTGCAAAACTATTACACAGAGCAGGAAAGTGTGACATGTTTGTTGTTGTGGTTTTTTTTTTTTTTTTTTTTTTTCTTTGAAATCTAAACCTTTCTAAACACTTTAAGGACTTGATTCATTAAAAATGTGTACTTGTAGGAGAATGAAAGATAGTAATTGAACTGATAATGATATGTGCACGAGACAGAAAAGGTATACTGTCATATAAACGTATCAACACTATTAATACCAACACTATTGTAAGATTTTACCATGCTGTAAAGCTTAAATCTGAAGTTCATAATGAAGAAGATGCCAAATTGTTCAGCCTTGCAGCTCATATGTGACCAGAGAAGAGTGTATTATATAATTAATATAATAATATATAATTATAACATATCAAAGCAATGTAAAGATTGCAATGGCATGGTACAGCAAGTCTTCTATCAGTAATACACTCGCAATGGTTCCTGGTGTTGTCTTGCCTTTTCCCCAGCTTTGATAACTTGTAGGAAAGTGCATGGCTATCCTGTCCATCTGTTACCAGTTTAGGTATCCTTCAGCTCGGATGGGAAAGCTGCTTTAGTGAGCACTATATGAATTTACCAATACCAGAAGAATATGAATCCACTCTTGTGTAGTACAGATGACTAGTGTGCCAATTTATCACATGGGTTACTTTAGTTTTTCTTGTACTTTCAATTCTTACTGATAATGTTAGAAAAGATTTGGCAATGGCTAATTTAGTTGCATATTTACTGCAGTGATGCTTCCCTTTTTCTTTTCTTTTTTTCTAGTATGGGTGTGGAATGGTTTGGTTTTGGATATGCGGCTCTAGTCGCCACTGGAGGAGTTATCGGCTATGTAAAAGCAGGTATGTGTCTGAAACCTAGAGCTGTGTTAATAATTTGAAGAATGTATATGGACGCTAAAGCTTAAAAACCGCTCCACAGGTACTCTGACACGTTTCAGCAATCTTGGCCTTACTCATAGCTATGAGAAAGCCAGGAGTGGCTGAAGCATGTAAATTATCTGTCAAGCTATTTTTTTTTAAACCATGTGCTGTAATAAAGGATACCAAAGATCTTTACTGGAGTGGCTTGCAAAGGCTGAAGCTGAACACTGATGACTGTTCTCTGATGAATGGAAATGGGTGGGATGATTGAGCCAGGGGTGATTGAGGGCTCCATCTGCCCGGCCGCATCATGCATTCAAAGTTCTGTAAATGGGAAACTTACAAGTAAGCTCTTGAGCACTTGTAGTTCATTGTCTCTTCCTGTCAGTGTGCAACTGCCTGCCTGTACAAGGTACAAGCAGACAGACACACTGACAAGTCTGCAGGAGTTCTGCATGGCATCCGCGCTCTGATCGTAGGTGTAATGCTTTCCAGGCTCCTATTACAAAAATGAATAAATGCATGTTTCTTGTTCATACATCATGGGACACAGAGCTCTATTCATTACATCATGGGTTAGATAGCCAGGTGTTGGACACTGGCAACCCTAATTGTAAGGAGAGTTCCTCCCCTATATAACCCCTCCAATATGGACAGAACCTCAGTTTTTTTTGCCAGTGTCTAAGGTGTTTAGAAAGTCATAACTACAGATGCCAGCCTTTGAGGCTGGGGAGCAGTTCTGGAAGAAGCTTTGATCCAAGGCAAATGATCCAGAACCAAAGGGTCTTTCAACATTCTGGAACTTCGGGCAGTCAGACAGGCTACAAGGCTGTCCTGTCCGAGTTCAGTCCGACAATGCCACAGCAGTCGCCTATATCAATCACCAAGGGGGCACCAGGAGTCTGAGTGCCCAGAGGGAGGTGAATCACGTTCTCACTTGGGCAGAGAAACCTGTTCCTTGTCTATCTGCAGTCTTTATTTCAGGGGTGGAAAATTGGAAAGCGGATTTTTTAAGCTGCCAGCAGCTGCACCCAGGAGAATGGTCGATACACCCCGCCATATTTCAGGCAATATGCCAGAGTTGGGGTACCCCGGATGTAGACCTACTAGCCTCCAGGTTCAACAACAAACTGGACATCTTTGTATCAAGAACAAAGGACCCGCTAGCACAAGGTTCAGATGCCTTGATAGTTCCGTGGGATCAGTCTTTTCTGATCTATGCGTTTCCTCCAGTTCCGCTTCTTGCTCGGTTACTTCGCAGGGTCAAGACAGAAGGGAAGCCAGTAATCCTAGTAGCCCCGGCTTGGCCCAGGAGGTCCTGGTATGCAGAGATCGTGAGGATGGCAGTCGGAAGGCCATGGGTGCTCCCACTGCAACCAGACCTGCTCTCGCAAGGGCCAATATTCCATCCTTCCTTACAAAGTCGGAATTTGACAGTTTGGCTGTTGAGAGACCCAAGTCCTGAAAAAACATGAGCTCTCAGGTCCAGTCCTAAACACTCTGGTTAATGCCAGGAAGCCGGCCTCCAGGCTCATCTATTATAGAATCCGGGAAGGCATATGTGTGAGTTCAAAGGATGGCATCCTAAAAGGTATGCTATTGATAGAATTCTCGCTTTTCTTCAATTAGGAGTAGAAATGAAGCTGGCCTTGGGCACTATCAAGGGTAAGATCTCGGCCTTGTCGGTATTTTTTCAGAAACCGCTTGCCTCTCATTCCCTAGTCCGGGCCTTTATACAGGGGGGACTGCGTTTAAATCCACTAATCGGGCCACCCGTGTGCCCATAGGATTTGAATTTGGTTCTGTCTGTTTTGCGAAAACAGCCTTTTGAACCATTATGCCATGCTTCTTTGTGTCTTTTGACCAAGAAGTCGGTTTTTCTTGTTGCCATATCCTCTGCCAGTAGGTTATGGGAGTTTGGGGCTTTTTTCTGTAAAGAGCCATACATAATTATTCACAAAGACAGGGTGGTGTTGCGTCCTCACCCGGCTTTCTTACCAAGATGTGGTCCTACTATCCTTTTTTCCAGATCCGCAGTCTGCGGAGGAAATGTTGTTACACTCTGTAGATGTTGTTAGAGTAGTCAAAAACTATCTGGATGCGACTGCTCAGATGCTGGAGACTGACTTTCTGTTTGTACTGCCAGACGGTCCCAGAAAGGGCCAGGCAGCGTCGAAGTCCACTATAGCTAGGTGGATTCGACAAGTTATTGTTCAGGCCTATGGTTTGGAAAAGAAGAATCCTCCTTGTGATGTTAAGGCTTCATGGGCAGTGCATCACTGGGCCTCCATGGCTCAGGCTGCAAGGCTGCAACTTGGTCTTCGGTAGGGTTGTCCCGATACCGATACTAGTATCGGTATCGGCACCGATACCGAGCATTTGACCAAGTACTTATACTCGGGCAAATGCTCCCGATGCTTCCCCCGATACCTAGAGGACAGCTGTGATCGGCGCGTGGGGGAGTTACAAGATTCTCCCCCAGCGGCTTTCACCAGCTTTAGTGACATACAGCGGTGATTGCTCACAGCTGACTGTCACTGCATCCTCCTCCGTGCCCCCTCCGTTCCTCTGTGCCTCTCCGCTGTCCCCTGCATTCCTCTCTCCTTATCTGTCCCCCTCCGTTCTCCCCCTCTGTTCCTCTCTCCGTTCCTCTCTCCTTATCTGTCCCCCTCCGTTCTCCCCCTCCGTTCCTCTCTCCTTATCTGTCCCCTCAGTTCTCCTTCTCAGTTCCTCCGTCCCCCTCCTCCTTCCTTTGTGTATGGATAGAGTCAGCTGACTCTGTCCATTCACATAACTGAAACATTGTAATCTCCTGTGATTACGATGTGTCAGTTTATGAATGGAGAGAAGCCGCTGTCTTCTCTCCATTCATTCTCAGTGCAGCTGAGGCTGCAGAGAAAGGGACTGAGGAATCTCTATCCTCTGTCTCTTTCTCTGTCTCAAGGGGGAGATATCGGTACTTGTACTCGGTCCTAAAAAAGTGGTATCGGGACAACCCTAGTCTTCGGTCCATACATTCACTAGATTTTATCAGGTGGATGTGAGAAGGCATGAGGATACCACTTTCGGGCGCAGTGTACTGCAGGCAGCAGTGTAGGTCTTCACATACAATGGCAGTCTTTTTTCTGATCTGTGTCTCCCTCCCCTCAATTTGGGCATTGCTCTGGGATGTCCCATGATGCAATGAATAGAGCTCTGTGTCCCGTGATGTATGAACAAGAAAATAGGATTATTTTTAAAACCGCTTACCTGTAAAATCCTATCTTGAGCTTGCATCACGGGACACAGAGCTCCCTGCCCCTCTTTGGGATTTGTGTGTGTGTATATATATATATATAATATATATATATATATATATATATGCATCGGGATACTTATTGCTTTGCTACAAAACTGAGGTACTCTTCCTATGGGAGGGGTTGTATAGGGGAGGAACTCTCCTTACAATTAGGGTTGCCAGTGTCCAACACCTGAAGGTGGCTATCTAACCCATGATGTAATGAATAGAGATCTGTGTCCCGTGATGTAATCTCAAGAAAAAGATTTTACAGGTAAGCTCTGTTTTTTAAAAAAATACTATTTTTACCTGCAAAAAGCTGTGCATTTAAAATTATAAAAATATATAAATTTCTTTTTTTTTTTTTTAAAGGTAAACTTATCCTTTAACGTACAATAATTCGGTACTAAAAAATGTGAGCAGACATGCCATTGATTTTTAACCCAAACTGTCCTCACTTTGATGCCTAAACCTGTCCTGCTCCCACCATTTGACCGTCAAAGAAAGTATCCTACACACCTTGGTATTTAAAGGGTTAAAAGACCTCACGTAGGCTGATTCATATTTGATAAGAATCTTGGCTACGTGCGTATTTGGTCAGATCCAGTAAGAACCCTTTTAGGCTCCTTGACTGCTTAGTTTTGATGTCAGGGCAGTTGAAAAATGATTATTCTTACAGTCTGATAGCATTTTGGGACCATCGTTTCTAGTGTTCAAAAATATATCTCAAATCCTGATTATTTAAATTCTCCTGTTCCACACGCTATGGATTATTACATAGGTCTTAGAAAAGCTGTAACATGTTCCTGCCTAAATCTGTCAATGACTGCAGCGTAGATGGTTGTGTCACATTTTTTGTAGGTAGTGTTCCATCTCTCGCTGCTGGTCTGCTCTTTGGAGGTCTAGCTGGACTGGGGGCCTATCAGATGTCTCACGATTCCAAAAATATTTTACTTTCACTGAGTAAGTTATTTTTTTTTCTTTATTTTTGTATTGAGTGGGGAATGGTTAGAACATCTGTTGGGTTTTTAATTGCATATGAGTGCCAATTACAAGGAACTAATTAATTCAGTATATTGAGGCTTATATTCACTACATTAGGGATGTAAAACTAAACCCCCCAATAAAGAACATTATTAGCTTGCCTTGATAAGTTTCATAGCTGCTATTCTTTCGGTAAACCTTGAGATCTGCCCTAGGGTGAGAAAGCGTGCTCTTCCTGTGAACTATAACCTTACATGCCAACTCACAGGGCACCTGCATATACAGCTTTGCAGTTCAAAGTGAGGAATGCCATCTAGCGATGCATACTTCCTCTGTACTGCTCCCAGCTGCATTCATTGATGGTGGCTCCCAGAGAGACCAACTAATGCATCACCTCTAGGAAAAGCATAAGGCATGATGGAACATGTAATCCAGGCTTGCCTGGCCACATCATAACAGACATGTAGTATACAGTGCCCTTAAAAAAGCATTCATACCCCTTTTTTAAATTTTGTCACTTTACAACCAAAAACGTAAATGTATTTTATTGGGATTTTATGTGCTAGAACAAAACAAAGTGGCACATAATTGTGAAGTGAAGGAAAATGATAAATGGTTTTTAAAATTTTTCAATTTATTTTTTTTTTTTTTTACAAATAAATGTGAAAAGTGTGGCGTGCATTTGCATTCAGCCCCCCTTTACCCTGATGCCCCTAACTAAAATCTAGTGGAACCAATTGCTTTCAGAAATCGCCTAATTAGTAAAAAAATAAAATAGAAAATGGTGCGCTAAGGTCAGGAATCAAGCTGTGGAGAAGTTTAAAGGGTTAGGTTGTAAAAAAAAAATATCCCAAGCTTTTAACATCTCACGGAGCACTGTTCGATCCATCATCTGAAAATGGAAAGAGTATGGCACAACTACAAACCTACCAAACATGGCTGTCCACCTAAACTGACAGGCTGGGCAAGGAGAGCATTATTCAGATAAGCAGCCCAATTTAACCCTGGAGGAGCTGCAGAGATCCACAGCTCAGGTGGGAAAATCTGTCCAAAGGATAACTATTAGTCATGCACTCCACAAATCTGGCCTTTATGGAAGAGGGCAAGAAGAAAGCCAGTGTTAAAGTAAGCCATATTAAGTCCCATTTTATCATTTGCAAGAAGCCATGTGGGGGACACAGCAAACATGTGGAAGAAGGTGCTCTGGTCAGATGAGATCAAAATTAAACTTTTTGGCCCTTAAAGCAAAACGTTTTGTGTGGTGGAAAACTAACACTGCTCAACACCCTGAACACACCATCCCCACCGTGAAACATGGTGGTGGCAGCATCGTGTTGTGGCGGGTGCTTTTCTTCAGCAGGGACAGGGAAGCTGGTCAGAGTCGATGGGAAGATGGATGGAGCCAAACTCAGGGCAATCTTAGAAGAAAACCTTTGAGTCTGCAAAAGACTTGAGACTGGGGCGGAGGTTCACCTTCCAGCAGGACAACGACCCTAAACGTACAGCCAGAGCTACAATGGAATGGTTTAGATCTGGCATCAATAAATGGTGGTCCGCGTCCGGCCCGAGCTGTTGCCTTTTCGGACTGCTGCGATCACATTATTTCGTTGCCGCTTTTGTCCCCAGCCTCCTCCGCTGTCAGAGTAGAGAGGAGCGAAAAGTGGGACAATTCTGGACTGGGGGCGGGATCAGCACTGCGTGGAGAGAGGTAGCTGCCTCTCGCGTTAATCGGGAGGTAATTGGTTGCTAGGAGGCAGTCCTAGCAGCCAATCACCAGTTTGCTAATATGAAAAGTTAACCCGGCAGCTCCCGCGCCCCGCCCAGTGCTGCTGTGCCTTCAGTTTAGGATTGTGCCGCCTCCTGCTCTCCACTCTGTGAAAGGTAGGAGAGTGAAGGGAGGAAAATACATGGAACTGTGAAGGATGGGGAGTGGGTGAAGGGGGGGCAGTGCTGTGTGGGGTGATATGTGAAGGGGCAATAATGTGTGGGGGAGATACTGTGTGGGGGCGATATGTGAAGGAGCAATACTGTGTGGGGTGATAAGTGAAGGGGGCAATACTGTGTGGGGGGATATGTGAAGGAGCAAGCAGCTGTACACAAAATGAGGTGCTGCACAGAAAACATGTAGGGGTACCATTGACTCTTAAACGCACTGAAATACAAGGTGCAATTTCACGCACATAGAAATTACATGGTACAATAGCACCATGCAGTTTCCATGCAGCTGCATTTTTAAAAAGGTGCCAGGACTTTTTCCCAGCATAAAACGCAGGCACAGCAGCCCATTCAAATGAGTGGACCATTGTGCCTGCACACTTGGGCTGTGATGTAAAGAATCTGAGTCATCTCACAAAACTGCGATTCGGACCTCGGCTGGAAGAAAATTTTACTTATTGGACCTCCATGAATTTAAATTCAATACCCCTGGTTTAGATCAAAGCATGTTCCTGTGTTGGAAATGCCCAGTCAAAGTCCAGACCTAAATCCAATTGAGAATCTGTGGCAAGACTTGAGAATTGCTGTTCACAGACGCTCTTCATCCAATCTGACAGAGCTTGAGCTATTTTGCAAAGAAGAATGGGCAAAAATGTCACTCTCTATATGTGCAAAGCTGGTAGAGACATACCCAAAAAGACTTGCAGCTGTAATTGCAGTGAAAGGGGGTTCTACAAAGTATTGACTCAGGGGGGCTGAATACAAATGCAACTTTTTTACATATTTATTTGTAAAGAAAATTGAAAATCATTTATCATTTTCCTTCCACTTCACAATTATATGCCACTTTGTGTTGGTCTATCACATAAAATTCCAATAAAATTCATTTACATTTTTGGTCGTAACATGACAAAATGTAGAAAACTTCAAGGGGTATGATTACTTTTTCAAGGCACTGTAGGTGTACATTATTTGTTTTTTTTAAAAGAAAGACCTCTTTTGTGGAGAGCAGCCTAAATAGAAGAAAACTGTAAGTTTTAAAATTGCATGGCTACAAACAGTAACAGGCATTTTCTGTATTTCAGTTGCATCAGGATCATTAGCTGGAGTTATGGGTTACAGGTTTTACAGCTCTGGAAAATTCATGCCAGCCGGAATTATTGCTGGTGCCAGGTGCGTACATGTTGTTTGACTCTTCGAACTTCTCAGACGACGCGGTGCAGAGTAGTAAGGCTGGCATTTTATTTTTTGGGGGGGTTTACACTGGGGGGATCAACTGCTGGGACTGAAAAGCTTGCTTTCACACCTGGGCAACTAAGAAATTATTTGGGCGACCTTCACTGTGCAGCCCTGTCCAACGCTGCATAGCCTTTCCCGCCATGGTCCTATTTATTACTATGAATGAGCTGTTGCCCAGCCATCTATTGGGATAATATGGTTCACCCCTGAGGTCTTGATGTGTGTGCCCTCTGAAGATAGGCTTTCACTAGACAGGCTTTGAGAGCAGGGCCACACAGCGAAGATCACTAGAGCAGGGAGCATGGTGAGTATTTAATACAACAGGTTGGACTAAGGAGGTGGCAAACTACATACAGTGCAAGTTCAATAAAAGTGGTGATGATCTTTTACATCTGCCCGGAATTCAGCTTTAAAAGTCAACACAAGATGGATTCTGTTACCTTATTTTCACTGTAGAACTCCTCCTTATCCGTGAGTCCTTTTGAAACTACGTTAATTTTAATACTTAATATTTACTCCTAAAATTGGAGCCTGATGTCCCTAATTTTAGAAGTAAATATTACCCACATCCTCCCTTCTTAAAAAATTGTTCTAAACAGGGGAATTGGCGCTGTCCTACTGTATATGTATGAGTGATAATTCTTCTCAAGGATACAAAACGAAGTGTTGGCTTATAAACAAAAGTGTCATAAATATCAGGAGAAAATTAATGTGCAAAAAGAAATAATGAGTGAATCACCTGTGAGGTGAAATAGAAAGAAGGTGCAAAGCGTTCTAAAGTGCATATAAAATCGCATATACAAAAAAAAAAAAAAAAAATATATATATATATATATATATATATATATATATATATATATATATATATATATATATATATATATATATATATATATATATATATATATATATATATATATATATATCTATCATAAATGTCTATATCTTAAAAATGATCCCTATACATAAAAAAGTGCTTGGGGAACCAAATCCAGTAAAATTAGTGTAAAAGGCATATATTTGATGATCCGCATAGACAGTAATTAAAACACATACAGAGTGGAAACCTCAAAAGGTTAAAAAACTTGGTGTGGGAGAACCTTAGTGTGTGTGCAAACACAGTTCCAATGAAGGCAATCAAGGCAGACCACTTCAAAGGTGTATAAACACAAAAAGTGGATAAAAACAATCAATAATAAGTTCTTTGGAAAAATTTGCAGCAACAGTTCTAGATGTGTGTCCCACTGGTGAAGGAGAAAGGTAGTCACAGCTTTCAACCGTTGGTGTTCCGACCTCCACTGCACCCCCACTCGTGTGTACACTTACCGGACTGCCTAACCCCTGCAGGGGTAAAAGGCATATGCAGACAGTCCTGCGATGGCAACAACGGAAAGTGGTCCTCCGTTCAAGGGTGCTATATCCTGCGGACGGTGCACACACACAGCCGAGCTGCATACATGGCCGGGACTCTGTAGAACTCAGCGTCATCCTCCCTTCTTGCCCAAATAGAATGCCTTAAAGCGTAACTAAATGTTTACTGTGACTTTTAAATAGTTCATATGGGCCAGTTTGGCCCAAATAAACTATTTCCTTCACTAACAGACGTGCCTGATGGGCGTGTTTTATAAACTGTTTGTCGCACCGGCTACATACAGTACACGGCACTGTGTTCCGGCAGTGGGATGGTAACTTCTTATCCTGCTCCTGGACCAAAATCGAGTTGGGCTGAGTGCTTCTCAGTCGTTAACAGGAAGTTTTGTATTCTATGGATGAATACAAAACTTCCTATGGTTGGTGGCAGAAATTGAGACATCATCTGGCCACCTGTCTGTCAAAGCCAATGGGAGGAAGCTTCCTGTGCCTGGTTTATCAGCGTTCAGCCCAACTCAGTTTTGTTCCAAAGCAGGATGGGAAGTTCCCATTTCGCTGCCGGCACACAGTGCTGTGTACTCTATGTAGTTAATTCTACATACAGTTTATACAGCATGCCCAGCAGGTACACTTGTTAGTGAAGAAAGTAGTTCACTTGGGCCAGCTTGGCCTAAACAAAACATTTAAACTCACAGTAAATATGGAGTTAGGTGTAGCATGGGTTCCCTTAAATCTGAACTCCAGGTATGGATTTTATTGTATGGTTACAGTGGTCCAACTTGGACCAATGTGTACAGAAGCTATGTATAAGCCATACTTGTGGGACTGCTGTGGAAGCAGAAAATTGCTGCTGTCTTCTGGTTCCCCAAAGTATTTTCTGATTGAATGAGGGAGCACATTGCATTAACTGAGAAATTCAAGGAGTTCTGTGAATGGTGTCCATGCAGAATGAATGACCCCCGCCTGTGGTTGCTACGCAGCAGGGCACCTGTTTGGCACAGGAAACACTGGGCATTTCAGCCAATATGTAGTCATTATACACAATGTCCCACATACTTGTTCCACATTGTTTACTCGCTAGGTACTGACAGAAGGATGTTTAGAGCTAAGCACTTTTTGGATTAACGTTCTGCAGAGGAAATTGGGCAACGGATGTTCCTTGATGTTCCCCTACTTGTGAATCTGACTTTTTTTTTTTTTTTTTTTGTAGTCCTGGGAGGAGTCAGACAGCTTGAGAAGTCTGGAAGGTGGGGCTGATCCTTACAAGTTTTGTAAAGTGATCAGGTGGCTCTACAACCTCTCCAGATCACTTTTACTAAATAGCCGGGAGCCTGCTGCACAAAAACAAATAATGCACCATGTTTTAACCCTTTAGGATATGTCATTGGCAATTAAAGGGTTAAAAAATAAACCAGCAGTGGCAGCTCCCCTACATTTATCCTCTTGGGTTTGTTTTAACTATTTGCCGCCCGCCCACAGTAGTTTTACTGTGGACGGGCAGTACAACATGGCCAGGCAATGTAGTTGGAAAAAGGATCACCTCCCTTTTTAAACATGACTTGTAAACTCAATCAGGTGTAGCTAATCACCCTCTTAATGGCACACAAAGCCATTTGACTTTTAACTGTGAAGCAGTTGCAGGTATATATGACCAAGAGTGGTCATTGTGTGCATGTGACAACAATATCACAAATTCTCCACAAATGTGGCTTGTATGGGAGGGTTGCAAGAAAAAAAGCCACTCCTCAGAGGCCACATGCAGTCACATGGAAAAAGGTGTTCTGGTCAGATGAGGCTAAAATTTAATTATTTGGCCTCAACACCAAACAATATGTCTGGTGGAAATCCAATACAGCTCACTATCTAAATAACACCATTCTTACAGTAAAGCATGGAGGTGGTAATATCTTGTTATGGGGTTATTTCCCAGCAGCAGGGACTGGAGCACTTGTCAGGATAGAAGCAAAAATGGATGGGGGAAAAACGCCATCAAATTTTGTTAGAAAAATCTGCTGCTCTCTGCCAGAAAGTTGTCAATGGGAAGAAGGTATACCGTCCAAAATGACAATGAGCCAAAGCACACAGCAGATATAACCACACAATGGTTGAAGGGAAAAAAAGTGAATGTCCTTGCATGGCCTAGTCAGAGCCCAGACTTAAACCCCATTGAAAATCTGTGGAATGACTTGAAGACCGCATTCCACAAACGGTCACCATTAAATTTACCTGAATTTGAGCAGTTCTGCAAAGAGTGGGCCAATATTGCAAAGTCTAGATGTGCAAAGTTGGTAGAGACACATCCCAACAGACTAAAGGCTGTAATGAAAGCAAAAGTTGGTCCAATAAAATACTGACACAAGGGGGTGATCCTTTTTCTAACTCGGTGATTCGGTTTTTAAATTTTTTTTTTTTTTTCTGTCATGTTGGTGTTCTATCTTTTGCTTGAGTGTTATAAGTTGCACTTGAGTAAAGACAGCTGGATAAAACAAACGCTGTGTCTGTCTTCATTTCAGGCTGCAAAGCAATAGAATGCAATTATTTTAAAGGGGGTGATTCTTTTCTATACCCACTGTACAATATAAAACTCCATTTATATATAAATTACAAGCTAGCTATACAGTATATAGAAATGCGGTATTTGAAACAATAACATTCCTATATATGATGTACTCGCTGCTAATCATATTCATGTGCATATTTCTAGCACATCAGTAAGGCTGTATAGAGTTCATTTATTGCATATGTTTAATATTTAACATGATCTTTTTTTTTCTTCTTCTTCTTGTAGCCTGCTAATGCTGGGAAGACTGGGGCTTAAAATGTTGGAGAAACCTCATGATGCTTGATGGAAACAGCCTAAGCACTTAAATAAAAAAAAAAAAAATATATATATATATATATAAAACCATTCACTCTTCATGTTCTTGCTTTAATATGTCTAATTCTTAGTAAAACAATTGAGTTTTTACTTAAAAAAAAAAAAAGTGTTGTCATTTTTTAAAAACAATACAAATTATTTTAATGTAAGTATTAGGGAAGATGGAAAAGCTCCTGCAGGCAAACCTTTGATTCCTAAGACTAAGAAAAATTCCTTTAATTTACCTCAAGCCTCTGGGTCTACGTCTGGCTCGCATGGCTCGCATTTTTGCTGCAAGACCTAGACTTCCAAACCCACCAAATTCAGGAACAAGCCCTCCTCACAATGAGGGGGCACACCTACTTGTCAGCCTTCTTATTCTTTTGGGCACAGCACATTTCAGAAGTCTGGGTCCAGAACATTGTTTCAAGGGGCTACAAAACAGCTTAAGGCCTTGACTCACCCCTACTTAATACTGTCAAACTTGCTACTGGCTTTACAGAAATGGGCAGATCCATGTGCTGCTCTCAGCAGTTTCTCTTGCAGGGGGTCATTGCCTTGGTCCTAGAAAAGGGGAGGTTTTAGGAGTTCTGTTTACTATCCCCAGGGCAAACGTAGGCATTCACCTCTTTCTGGATCTGAAGATTCTCAACAGTTTCATTCAGAGAAAATATTCCACATAGAATCTGCCAAGTCAGGCATTGCTTTTCTTCAGCTGGTGGGCATTCTGGCCTCTGGATATCTAGGATGCCTACTTGCACATCTTCATCTTCCCACCGCACCAAAACTACCTTAATTTTACTGTGGGCATGCAACATGGCACCAGTTTGTTGACAGGAAGGACAACAGCAATTTTCACTAAGGTGTTAGGCTTCTGTTCTAGCTCTGCTACACTGAGTATCCCCATCATGGGATACCTGGGCAATTTCCTCCAGAAGGAACAGTCAGTCCAGGCCTTGTCAGCCAATGTTCATTAGACAGTGCAGACCCTACAGAAGTTTGGATGGATCCTAAAACTCAGAAGTCTTCTGCACATGGACAGGTGCAGGGTTTTTTCTTGCTCCGGACAAATTTCTGGCCCTCTGCACAAATGTTCGGACCCCAAGGTCCAGGAGATGCCCCACCATTCTCTTTTGCTGATGGTATCTGCCTAATAGGCAGTACTGTAGGTCCACTTTCCACACTCCAGGACAGCTTACAAGAGAGAAAATCTCTCCCACTTAGCACAGGAAACACAAGGTCCACATTAACCACTTGACCTCCGGAAGATTTACCCCCCCCCCCCTTCATGACCAGGCCATTTTTTTGCAATACGGTACTGCGTTATTTTACCAGATAATTGCATGGTCATACAACACTGTACCCGAATAAAATTTGTCAATTTTTTTTTTTTTCAGAAAAGTAGAGCTTTCTTTTGGTAGTATTTGATCACTGGTGCATTTTTAATGTTTTTTTTTCTATAAACAAAAAAGAGTTACAATTTTGAAAAAAACTAAATATTTTTTACATCTATAAAACCACCAATAAAAAAATCAAACTTCTTCATAAATTTAGGCCAATATGTATTCTGTCACATGCTTTTGGTAAAAAAAAAAAAAAAAAAATCAGTGCATATTGATTGGTTTACAGGAACGTTATAGCTTCTACAAACTATGGTATATATTTATGGATTTTTTAGTAATGGCAGTGATCAGCGACTGCGATATTGTGGGAACCAGTGACACTTATACAGTGCTAAAAATATGCAGTCACTATACGAAACATACTAAACATCTAGAGCAATCAATGGGTTAACTGTGTGCCTAGCCAGTGTTTTTTGTACTGTATGTTCTGATTTTACTAGATGTATTTTATTCCTTGCTTTGCAGGGATACAAAATCCATCCCTCCCTTCAGAACGAA
The DNA here is from genome assembly GCA_037952925.1 of Lithobates clamitans. Classification (NCBI taxonomy): domain Eukaryota; kingdom Metazoa; phylum Chordata; class Amphibia; order Anura; family Ranidae; genus Lithobates; species Lithobates clamitans. The sequence continues at coordinate 215,642 of JBBGZY010000135.1, read as the reverse complement.
GCTCTGCTTTGTTTACATTGGTAAATCTCCATTCTGTGTGTTTTACCGACAATCGGAGGGAGCCAGCAGTCATCCAGTGCCCAGCAAATGCAGATTGACTTATGTTGTGATTAATCACAGCAGAGGCTGCCCACCAGCAATGTACGCCCCCCCTAGGCGGAGGTGCAGAATTAAGTGTATATATGATATCCTGCACAAGAGGGCCACCCTGTAGGAGTAAATCTGCTATAGGGTGGTCCGGAAGTGGTTAAAGTGGATATAAATCCTCACATATACTCAGTGAAGTGAACAGACTCAGATGATACACAGAGATGAAACAAATCTCCCTACATAAGTTTTACATGTATATCTGCTGTCTTCATCTTTATATACTGTTTAGAAAGTGCATGTCCTGTTAGAATGTTCTCTTTTTAAATCCCCTGTAGGAGTGGATTATTACTAGACACTGTAAGACAGCTGATTGGAGAAAAGGCACACACCCCCTCCCCACACATGCTGTGTGCTAATCTATTTTAAGCAACTCCCCCGACACACACTTCAGGCTCTCTTCTCGGAAAGCTTGTCAAAAGTTATCAGGCTGATAACAGAACGGAGCAGGACAAAGCTATGTGACATAGTGCTTTGAAGACAGAGAGAAAAAAACACTGCAGATATATGTGCCCAGCTCAGATTTCATGAATCGGGTTTACATCCACTTTAATAGAAAAAAAGCCCCAGCCCTGGGTTCATCAGTATGTATGTGTGTGTGTTTCCTTCGGCCAGACAGGATTACTTCAAGCTTTTTTGTTTTTCTGTCAGGCCTGTGTGCAAGGTGGCAGGGGCCTCCCAGCCATATGACTCCTTTTAATTGGGGAAGTGTTTTTTGGCGGGGTTTGGGTTCTCCCAGGCATTGGAGCCTGGGAGGAATTGGGGGACCCCTCTCCTCAGATCTTTTAGTCCATAGAGGCATCAAGAGGTGGAGGAAGCCGCTTGCCTAGGGGGACATACCTGTGCTGGTTGGACTGTCTCCTTCTCTTCCCCAGGTGCATGACATCACTTCCGGTCTGAGTGCTGACATGTTTTTGGCAGAAGTGTCAGTAGCCATCTTTGTTTTGGGTGTCATGGAAGAGGGAGGTTTTACCTGGACATGGAATCAGTAGGCAGGCATGCATGCATGCAGATCTTCTCATGCCAGGCTGGGACTTGCAAGTCTGGACAGAGGAGATTGATGGGTGAGGCCAAGACTATTTAAGAGCATCTGTGCTGGCTCTGTAACCAGGTTCTGCATCGTGGAAGTGGCTGCAGCAGAGCAGACAGATCCAACCCCTAAGGTAGGAAGAACATGTTGTTTTTTTTATTTTGGTCCGTCTTTTATCCTTGTCTTCCGCTTGGTGGAGGGGGCACCGAGTGAGTTTTTATTGTGCGAAGGCAGGGGGTCAAGTACAGTGCACTGGGTGTCCTTCCTTCTGAGTCCCCTGTGTACTCGCTTGTGCCTTTCAGGCTTAAAGGGCGCAAAGAAAAAGATGGACAGAGTTTCGTCCCTCCAGGGAACAAAAAAGGAGAAAATCGGGAGCGAAAGAAGACTTGGCAACTTAGGCCCTTTCAGCTTAAAGAAAAAAGCCAATAACTCCCCATGCCAGGTAGGAGGAGTAAACCCCAGAACGATTCTTTGTAACCCCTCTACCAAAAAATGTAGACATGGTGGCGGCTAAGACAGATCTACTATAGGAAATGGTGGATCAGAACGTTTTGTCCATCCTCTCCCAAAGATAGTCACAACGATTTCTATTCCGACATTTTTCTGAGGAAGCCGTTGAGGAAATAGATTCTCAGCAGGTCAGTGAAGTACAAGAAATTCTAAATGGAAATGATCTACACAACAAGAGAATGCCTAACACAGGGAGCATATATGGCCACGATTGATTTGAAAGATGCATATCATCACATACCCATCAGGGAGTGCTCAAGGATGTTCCTCAGATTTGCAGTGAGGGGTCCAAACCAAGCGCTCTGCTTTCAGTTCAACGCCCTCCCATTTGGCTTGGCATCAGCACCAAGATTTTTCACCAAAGTCTTGGCGGAAGCCTTACAAATTTTGAGGATGGCAGGGATTCAAATAATCTACCTGAATGATTTACTCCTGTTTGTGGATTCAGTAATGGAGCTAGAGAAAAGTTTGGTGCTTACCTTACCTCCCCTTCAAAATTTGGGTTGGCTCATCAAAGGCAGAGAAGTCCAATCTGTGGCCTTCTCAGTCGGTCACCTTTTTGGGTTATATTTTGGATTCCTCAGAGGCAAAAATCTTTTTGCCAGAAGAAAAAAGTGATACTCTGGTGGAAGAATCATCCAAGATTCTCACAAACCCCACAGCATCAAAAAGATATAATGAGAATTCTAGGACTGACAGCGGCCATTCCAGCGGTCTTAGGAGAGCAATTTCACATGAGAATGCTCCTGTGTGGGATGGATGCCAGGACTCATTGGGAAATGCAATAAAAGTGCCGTGTCATTTGAAATCATTTTTAGTTTGGTGGCTGCAGGAAGAAAACTTGAAAAAATGGCACGCATGGATGCAGTCATACCCAGTAAGGATCACAACAGATGCAAGCTCGTGGGGTTGGGGAGCCCACATGGAACAGCATCTGGCCCAAGGAAGATTGGACCAATCCTGATCCCATCGGTTGTCCAATGCAAGGGATTTTTTTCTTTTTTTTTATAAATTCTTTATTTTATCATTCATGGTATACAAAAGAAGGATAACACCATAAGTAATAGGTACATTTCTTATTTAAGTGACATACAGCTCCCTTCCGTCATATCCCCCCCCCCCAAAAAAAAAAAAATCCCCTAACAAATACATAAGTAAATAAGTAAGTTATTCCCCCTCCTCCTCCTCCTCATCTCCACCCCCCCACCCCTCCATTATTCGCATGTACCTTTCTGAACTCTTTTATTCAATCCAATTTTGCCAGACCTTATGATAAATCCCCAATGTGTCTTCTGTCATGTGTATTAAATCCTCCACGGACCTCACCCATTCTACCCTTGCTACCCACCCCTTCACCTTCGGGATCTCCTGGGTTCTCCAAAGGCAGGCAATCAAACCTTTAGCTGCATTTAAGAGATATGGGGCAAGGGTATTCTTGTAATGGGGCACCGTATTCATAGTATCGTGAAACAAACATGCCCAGGGGTCTTTTTTGATTCGTTTGCCTGTTATGTAGAAGATTGCCTCTATAATTTCTTCCCAGTAAGTTTGTATTTTAATGCAATCCCACCAAAGATGCGCAGAGATCCCTGGATCGTCACAGCCCCTCCAACAGGTTGGGGGGCTCTCTCCCCCATATCTATGCACCCTTTGGGGGGGTCACATACCACCTTGCAAGCAGTTTGTAACACATTTCCATTGTTTCAGCATCTCTCGCAGAAAAACAGGCTACCCTTAATATCTTATTCCTGTGTTCCTCACAATGCAAGGGAGTTGAGAGTTCTCTAGGGAACCCTACACATGTTCAGGCCCTCTATAAGGGAGAGACACGTGCTAATATTCTTGGGCAATGTGACTTCTGTCGCTTATATAAATAAGCAAGAAGGAACATGGCTGCTTCACCTAATGGGGATATCAAATCTATTTTTCTGCTGGGCAGAGGAAAACATCCTGTCTTTGTCAGCAGTAAACCCCAAAGGAAAGCTGTATACGCTAGCAGATTTCCTGAGCACAGAAAGCCTCCCACACAGAATGGAGCCTAAACCAGGAGGTTTTTGTGAGGATTGCCTGGATGTGGGGTCTTCCAGAGATGAACCTCTTTGCCTTACCAAAGACCAAGAAAGTGGAACGGTCCTACACGATGCAGAGGGATTTCGATCGGTTTAGGACTGGATGTGTTTGTGCACCTCTGGGTGAGGATTCTTGGATGGGAAACCTCCACTCCAGACCATTGTAACTCAACATTCAGGCTGTGTGGGATAAGCAGACTCAATCTCTGGATTGTTCTATTTGCCTGGTTCACAAAACCAGACTTGCCCTACTATGGTGGATTTCCAGTTCAGCGCTGTAAGTGGCAAAGACCTTTCTCGCAATGTCTTGAAACGTGGTTAGAATGGAAACCAGTTTGTCAGGCTGGAGTAGAGTCCTGGATACTACCTTGGTACAGGGGATTTGGTTGTTGGCAGAAAAACGCAGCTCCCCATCAACATCCTAGAGTTTTCATCATCCACATCTGTCCCAGGGGCCGGTCCATCATCCTGTGTTCTGGTCACTGGCTTTAAAGGACTAGTACTTCTATGGATAACAGGAGTGCAGTTCGTTCTGAAGCCCGCTGTCGGCTGACGTCACAGAGCCGGTAGAGGTTGGGGAAAGATCGTGATCATATGGTTGGGATCCACCCAGATGCCTGGACCGTCACCGGGCTCAGCCTCTCAGTGAGCTGAGATTCTGGGCCAGCTGCTTCCGCCCCCTCCACAGCCCAGCGCTCCAGTGAGCGGGGGGGAGGGGGATGGGCAGAGCAGAGAGCCGGCGACTGACATACACCAACACTCAGCTCACGGAGCACTGAGAACCAAGCGATCAGCGGTCTTTAACCACTGTTACTAGGACACGGCTCGACCTCTGAAGAGCTGATGATGCGTCTCTTTAACCATGTGATCGGCTGTGTCCAATCACAGCCGGTCACATGTAAATGTGGGTAATCTACTCTCATCGCCTCACACTGACAGAGTGTGTGGCAAAGAGAGCCGATCAGCAGCATCTCCTGGCAGGGGACACCCGGACAGGATATTGATCAGTGCCCTGATTACAGTAAAGCCCCCCTCCCCCAGTGACACCAATCAGTGCCCATTGGTGATGCCAGTCAGTGCTGTCTTCAAGTGCTTGCCCATCAGTGCAGCCTTAGCGCACATCAGTGAAGGAGAAAAATGTACTTATTTACACAATTTACTGACAGAAACAAAGAAAACCTTTTTTTTTTTTCAAAATTTTGTCTTTTTTGTTTTTTTACTTAACCACTTCAATACAGGGCATTTATACACCTTCCTGCCCAGACCAATTTTCAGCTTTCAGCTCTGTCGCAGTTTGAATGATAATTGCGCGGTCATGCAACTCTGTACCCAAACTAAATTTTTATCATTTTGTTCCCACAAATAGAGCTTTCTTTTGGTGGTATTTGATCACCTCTGTGGTTTTTATTTTTTGCTAAACAAATAAAAAGAGACCGAAAATTTTGAAAAAAATAAAAGTTTTGCTTTTGTTTCTGTTAAAAACTTTTTGTAAATAAGTAAGTTTTCTCTTTCACTGATGGGCACTGATAAGGCGACACTGACAGGCAATGATAAGGCAGCACCGATGAGGTGGCACCAATGAGCGGGCACTGACGATGGGCACTGATATGCAGCACTGATGGGCACTGGTAGGCGGCACTGATGGGTGGCATTGATATGCAGCACTGATGGGCATTGATAGGCGGCACTGGTGGGCACTGATAGGCGACACTGGGCACTGAAAGGCTGCAAAGATGGGTTCTTATGGGTGGCACTGATGGGCACTGATAGGCGGCACTGCTGGGCACTGTTACGTGGCACTGATATGCGGCACTGATAGGCATCCCTGGTGGCACTGGCAGTGGTAGGCATTGTGAGTGGGTACTGATTGGCAGCTGCCTGGGCACAGATTAGTATTTCCCTGGGGCTCTAGGGGGCATACCTGATGGTCCAGTGTGGATGGCTTCCCTGGTGGTCCTGGGCGGCTTCCCTGGTGGTCCTGGGCGGCTTCCCTGGTGGTCCTGGGTGGGATCCGAGGGGGAACAGTGCTGATAAACAATCAGCACAGACCCCCCCCCTGTCAGGAGAGCAGCCAAACGGCTCTCCTCTACTCGCGTCTGTCAGATGCGAGTGAGGAAAAGCCGATCACCGGCTCTTCCTATTTACATCGTGATCAGCCGTGATTGGACTAGGCTGATCACGTGGTAAAGAGTCTCCATCAGAGACTCTTTACCTAAATCGGTGTTGCGATTGACTGACACCCCGCAACAATAATCGCCGCAATGCGCGCCCCAGGGAGTGCGCAGCGGCTCAATATCCTGCGGACGTCATATGAAGCCCAGTCAGGGTATTGAAACCACTTTGCCGCCGTCATTCTGCTATATGGCGGGTGGCAAGTCGTTAAATAACCTCCAAAAAAACAAAACAAAAACAGCAGTGATTAAATACCACCAAAATAATAATCTATTTTGTGTGAAGAACCTTAATAAAAATTCATTTGAATACAGTGTTTAAATGACAATTGCGCAGTCATGCAAAGTGCGACAGCGCTAAAAGCTGAAAAATGGCCTGGGCAGAAAGAGTGTGAAAGTGCCCTGTATTGAAGTTGTTAATCACTTGGTTCTCAGCCTTAGAGCTGGCGGGGGATAACCACCTAAGTATGATTTAAAAGAAAAACCCTCAACTTCTATTTTAATAGCGTAGTAATGGGGTATAAGGAGCAATAAGTGTTGTGCGTACATCAATATCTATGCAGAACAGCAAAATGTTCATAGATGCAGCACCCCCGAGGAGACTGTGGCAACTCACATGGTCACAGTTAAAATTTAGGCTCAACAAGGGCAATTTACTATGACCTTACTATTAATAACATGGCTGTTAGGCCCCTGTCCCTCAGGACCTGGGCTTTATCAGAGTCAGTGCTCCCTACACTCATAAAAACTAGAGAATAGACTTTTGTGTGCTGCAAGGCTTGAAAATTAAATCCCAGGAAACACGTGGGATGAATCTTCTCTCTCCTAAAATCTGGTCTGGATCAGCGTTTGGCCTTAAAGTGGTTGTAAAGGCACAAGGATTTTTTAGCTTCATGCATTCTATGCATGAAGCTAAAAAACCTGTGTCCAACAGCCCCCTAATACTTACCTGAGCCCCCTCTCGATCCAGCGAAGGTCACGAAAGCCTCGTCTCGCACTCCTGATTGCATTTTGGCAGCAGTGGGAGCCTATGGCTCCCGCTGCTGTCAATCACAGCCAGTGAGCCAATTAGGATATGGGGGTGGGGCCGAGTTGCGGCTTCGCGTGTAAATTATCACACAGAGCCACGGGTTGGGAGTGCTCCTACTTGGGTGCCCCTCACAACAAGCTGTTTGCTGTGGGGGCAGCCGTCAGGAGGCTGCTCTGTGCAAAAACACTGCATAGGGCAGGTAAGTATAACATGTTTGTTATTTTAAAGATAAAAAAAAAGACTTAATATCCCTTTAATTACCAACAAAGTTCAAATTTCTGTCTAAGCCATTATTTCTGATGTCGGTTTTGGGCTGAAGGTGCTTCAGGCTGAGCTATGAGTTTTCAAGCCCTGCTCATTGTTACATGGGCCTGTTGGCATTTGTTTGCTGTGTTGCCCAACGCTCAGTTGCATTGCTTATGGGCACCCCATGGTCTAAGGCTAAGAAATTGTGTCCTGTAATTACATTACAGGACACTGGTCCGCCACCCCTCCTGTTTCTTATGAGTCGCTCCTTATTGTTTGCTACTGAATTGGGGGTTGCTGGGAATGGCAGAGGTTGAGGTAGGGCTATTCTTACAGCTTTTTTTTTGCCCGGTGTCCAATCACCTTAAGATAGCTGCATAACCCATGATCTAAGTCCATGATCCTGTGTCCTGTAATGTACTCCAAAAAAAGGTTGTACAGGTAAGTCAAAAATCTTACTTTTAGGGGCTAAAGTCTGGAAATAAAAAAATAAACAGATGCATTCAGTGATCGGTATTAAGAAACTCTTTTATTAGTCTTCTGTGTACAATGCTGTTATGTACAAAATAAAATATACATTATGCGTTAAATAAACAATTTAAAGCCATCTGAATTCTGCTGGTAAGTACAATAAATACAGTTACATTTAAAAATATTCCTATGTTTATTTATTTTTACACTACCTTAAACACACTATTGCCTGTTAAAGTAGAACTAATTAGAATGTGGTCTTGAGGTGATATTTATTTACCCTTTCATCAAGCAGGTCTATTTATGTAGAGACAATGCTCTGCTGAAACTGGACACTGCAACATTATGACACTTCCAACATTTGTTTCTGCTTATGTCTAGTTGTGACACAATAGCATATGTTAGACCATTATTTTTAGATGATTACAGGCGGTTCCCTACTTACAAACAACTCCTACTTATTCCCTGTACACACGATCGGAAATGCCGCCAGCAAAGCGCCGATGAGAGCTTTTGGTTGGAAATTGCGATCGTGTGTACCGTCCATCGCACTATTGCTGGCGGAGTTCCCGCCAGCAAAAGATTGAGAGTAGGTTCTCTATTTTTCAGGTCGGAAAAAGTACCTATCCGAAAATGCGTTCGTCTGTATGCATTTCCGATGCGCAAAAAAACATGCATGCTCGGAAGCATTGAACTTTATTTTCTCGGCTCGTCGTAGTGTTGTACGTCACCGCGTTCTTGACGGTCAAAAGTTCATCGAACTCTTGTGTGATCGTGTGTATGCAAGCCAAGTTTGAGCAGAATTCCATCGGAAAAACTATCCAAGATTTTTCTGGCGGAAATTACGCTCGTGTGTACATGGTATTACAAACGGAGGGAGACAACAGGAAGTGAGAGGAAATCTACCCCTAGGAAGGGAAATTCTCTCCTGTAAGAGTTAATATGGGAAAAAGGTGTCTCCACTGATGCTTTATCACCAAGGCTTGTTTACACAAAAACCCAAAATTTTCAAAATCCAATTGTCATTGGGACAGAAAGTGAGGTGAAATCTTCTGAAGGGGTGCACGGACAGCAGAACAAATGTCACAGGGGTGATCACCCTTCCCTATGCTATCTAAAAAACTTAAAAATAGATTTTTTGGCTGGAGCTACACTTAAAAAATTTACCTGTTCCGACTTACAAACAAATTCAGCTTAAGAACAAACCTACATTCCCTATGTTGTTTGTAGCCCGGGGACAGCCTGTACATCAGTGTCCAGATGCTTAGTATGTCCTTTAGGTCTTTTTCTTGCTTTTAATACAAAAATACATGTGTCATAACCATTAAATAGCCTTTTATCCGTTATGATGAATTTATCTTATCACTATCGTTTCCCACTTGGAATTTCGTTGTCTTGAATGTGTTCTCTAGTAGCTGTCTCTTTGTACAGAACATTAAAGCTGCAGCAACATTGATAATTTTGGTATTTGCCTGTAGTTCTTCTTAGACCTATTCAAAGCTTTCAATTTACAAAATCTCCACTAGAGTGCAGTATTGTATAACAGTAAACCTCAGGCAGCTCTATATTTGTTACTTAAAAAAAAAAAAAAAAAGCTATGACCTTCACTGTCAAAAGAATATACATTCTCATGTTTGTATTATTGCGGCTGTAAGTATCTGCAAATTGTTGCTGAAGGTCTTCTATACTACAGATATATATATAAAAGTAAACAAAGAAATGGCAGGCTTTATTTTCACAGTATTTATATGTCTACATATAAATATATGATTAGTTATTGTCACACTAGTAACTTCCACCTGCTGGTACTCCTAAAAACATATATTTATATAGTGTGTTTGTCATGATGACCTATTAGGTAGAGCCAAGAATCCCATAGAATGCTTGATGTTGCCACTGACTATCAGTAGTGCTGGTTTTGGGGCATCACTGTGTGTAATGTTAGAGAGGTTTGCTCAGCCCCAGAACTAGCCCAGCCTCTGGGAAATAGTGGTAGCCATTATCACTAAAAGGAAGTCTCACTTGCACCAGGAAAGTGCCGAACTTAAGAATATAAAATATGACCCAAAAAGGAAAATGAATATGGATGCTAAATCTCAAAGCCTATTTACAGAATCCTGCAAGGACATGCTAAGAAAGATACACACAAAAAAGTACTATAACACTTGGGATGAGATGGCTTGGTTCAAAATCACGATTTACAGTTGTAGACTACAGCGTGTTAGAAAATTGCATGGATGGAAAATGAGCTAAACGGTATCTTTATAAAAGAAGTAAAATCAACCAGTAATCAATGTTCCACATCACCTATTAGTGCACTGTACGCTTGTTTGTTTCAAGTCAGTGACATGGAGATCACTGTTACCTTTGGATCAGTGCAATAACCAGGCAAAAGGATTTGAAGCAGTGGTGTGGCCTGTGCCCTACAGCTAAGCCTACATGAAAACGAGTATTTCTATGCAGGTAGGCTGTATTTCCTTGTATACATTTCATTTTCAATTAAGACTGGAATGTACCTTTTTCTATTTTTTAATTCTCTATCTCATTGATTGGATGTATTATCCAACATGTTATATAGAGGACAGTTAAATTCGAGTATAGGCTGGAGTGAGGAAGGGTTAGAACCACCTACTAATATCACGAGAGTATTAAAAATGACCAGTGATTTTAACCATACATATCTTCAAATCTAGAAAAAAACAGTGTGGAGTTTAAATGCTGTATCTGATGGTATAGTGCAGCTAAAGTGGAACTTTACCCTGAAAACTATAGCTAAAAACCTCAGCATGACTCAGTAACTTATGATATCTATATCACAGTGAGAACTTGAAAGTGCAATTAAAAAAAGTAGATATTAGGAGATGTTATCTCAAATGGCTTTTTGACATTGGAATGCACGATAAAGCACTGCTGTGTCATTCATTTTGAATGGCACACTAACACTCCTGCGTTGCAGCTTGTCGCAATGCACATTGATGCACTATTGTGCTTTCTCTTTCTAAAAAAGGGTCAGATGCAGTTTCCTGTGTGTGTGTTGGCAGTCTATTCAAAGTGAATAGGTCACCTTAACACAATGCACATTAGAACACCACATAGGCCCTACTGTTTGTAGGCTTTTTGGCTCCTCATCGCTAGCACAAAATCCAAGTAGCAGGCAGTAGAGAAGGGCTGCTGTGTATATGCAGCAGTGCCTCTGCCATAATCCAATACCCCCCCAACACTTTGCTTCCCACTGAGTCCACCACTCCAGTGCTTCAATCAGCAATCGATCACTGCATCTCTCCTTCGTACTGTAATGGTGACTCAGAGGGTGTGTTGGACCACTACAGAGAGATTGCTGCTTTCAGGCTCTTGAATTTAAGCTTTTTGTCTCTACTGACATTATTTTACCTTTTGATTGGGCTTTAAATATATTTCATTTGCTTCCTTTCAAATGCACAGACCACATTTCTGGCATCTATGTGATGCAAAAAAAGGGAACGTAAACTACCACAGTGATGTAAATAGCAACTTGATAACTGGATTTTAAAAGCATTTTGGAACAAAATAAAAGTTTTCAGGTGCTTTAAACCTACATTTGAGATCAGTTTTGAGATGCTGATCTGAGTAAGTGCATCTGACCTGAAGTTCACCACATAGTTTGTCTTAGGCTGATTTTGCTTTCCCATTGATTAGTATTGTAGGAAACACAGTTTTGAATCAGAAACAAGCACATGTACATGGGTTATAAAGCAGGGCATTTAGAGACAGCCAAGGCTGTTCAGCTTGGAAACTTGTGAAAAAGGAGATGATGGAATGGAAAGGCAAAAAGGCACTGGAGGAAGACTGAGCATAGCTACAAGTGATGTAGTAGGCCTCATGTACACTGCTGCTGGTAAACGGACGTTCAGAGGCAGTTGGATGCTTTTTTCAGCTGCCCTGTACTCATCCAATGTGATCCTATGTGTACATGTACACAGGTTCGTTTAATGTAGTTTTTAGGCAGTTGCCTTTAGAGGCTTTTCTTTGAAGGCAAAAAAATGAGTTTGGACGTCGAAGTTTCAGCCGCCAAACGCAGCTAAACGCAGTACCGGTGTTTAGCCACGTTTCCTTTATAGGCATTTTTCATTTTTGGCTATTTTGAAAAAAAAAAATTTAATATATTTTTTTCAAACGCTTCTAAAACGCAAACGCGCCAAAAGCTGCTAAACGCGGCAAAACAGACGGTTTAAACGTGGGTTTTTACCTGTCAAGTTAAATCGTTCAGGAGAAGTTGTAAAAAAGTCCCCGTGTACATTAAGCCTAAATGTACCTAGAAGATGCGGCGTCTGAACTCATTTTTTTGCTTTCCAAAAAAGGCCTCTAAACTCAACTCTAAACTGCCTAAAAACGACATTAAACGAACCTGTGTACATATACACATAAGATAACATTGGATGAGTACAGGGCAGCTGAAAAAAGCAGCCAACTGCCTCTGAACGTCCGTTTACCAGCAACAGTGTACATGAGGCCTAAGGATGACAAGAGCAGGACACTGAGAAAGTAGTAAAAATAACTGATGATAAGTAGGAGACAAAAGGTAGGGGTGCACTGTTGGGGTCTGAAAATATAAAGCAATCTACAAGACACCTTGAGTGGAGGACAGCGATGGCCCATGCAGCTATGACTGCTCTTATTGGGCCTTTTGTATAAAAGGTTTTCATTTTCATGGTAGTGAAGCAGCAGTATATGGTAACTTCATAGCTACCATGGCAGCCTTTAAATAACTGCATGGAAATAGTAGTATGTTTATACATGTAAGGAATCTGGCTTGTGCCATTTTTGAATGTCCAAACAGGAAAAGGCTACTGACCATAGATGGTACTGACATAAGCAGAGGGGGGAGTAAGGTTGGATAGCAGTTTAGAGAAAACAGAATACAAGTTAGACGTATACTGATTAATATTTACCAAATCCCTTCTTTTTTTTTTAAAGCATTTCTTTATGATATTTTTTTTTCAATTTGCTTCTCTCCAGCACTCTCCTACTGGCAGCCCTTTACTACCACAACCAAAATCCAGTCACAGCTTCTGTTTTTTGGTAATACTAAAGTAAGCTCATGTTGCTTATGCTTTGATAGTTTCAGTTATTAGTAAGTAATTAATAAGTGTTTATAGGTATACATATTGTATATTATAAATATTAGCCATGGTTCCTTACAAAATCAACAGCCTCAAACTGACAGTTGGTTGGTGTCAAACTCCACTGGAACATGGTATAACTGCACAAATTAAGCTGCTATCTTAAAAAGCCTATAGGTGACACATTTCTCTCTATATCGTTCAAATAAATGTTTTTTCAAATTTGGTTTTCTTAAAAAGCAAATTGGTCCAGCTTTGCAGGAGACTTGCAAAATATAGTGTGCAGACTAGCTTTGATGATACAATTTGGCAGATGATGTTTATGGAGAAAATCTTGAGCAACAACAGTTTAGCAGGGAATGTAAACGAAATAATCTTTGCGCACTTCAACGATGACCACCATACTTGGAAATCCAGTCCGTCCTTCCATGCACTGGCTGAAATTGTTGGGGTCGGTTAAGCACAGCAAGGTTTTTAGTTGCTGGCTTGAAGGGAGGGCCAGGTAGCTGAGGCCGCACAGCTTTTGTATTCCACAAGTCAAAATCTAAAACAGACAGGAGATATCAGTCATTAGACAGTAAGCTATGCATTGCACTTCTCAACTACAATGGCTTCTGCAATGAGGTAAGAAAGGATCGTAAGACATTGGAAAACAGGAATGCACAGTTCTGGTATTGAAGAGAAATTTCCTGAATATCTCTTGTCCTACACATTATTGATCAGTCTTTTCAGATACAGTGATATTATTGACATTAAAGAAGACTTCCACTAAGAATTGCTTACTTCTAAATGTATGCAACTTTACAAAAAAATAAAAAATAAAGCTTAAGTTCACTTTTTTTTCCTAAATTTCAGCTCCCCTTTGTACCAATATACCATTACTGTACCTCTGTTGCAGAAGAATAAAAGCTTTCTATGTTTTCTAGTACAAGACCTTACCTCAGCCCATGGTGGTTCCATGGAAAAGTTCATGACTTCCTGGTATGTAGATATAGGACATAAAAACCAGTAAGAAGCAGGAAGTAGTTTACCAGCTGACCTCATTAGCACACACCCTGCACCCATGAACTATGTTTGCACTTTGCACACCATTTCCGGCATCCCTCCAGGCATGCATTTGCCCGGCTTGTGAATGTAGGCTGCCGCGGCTGCTATGTTTGCACTACATACTAAGTGCCCAGCCCACATGCTGGACTCTCTAGGGCCGTGGATTGGACACCCCAGATGTAGTGCAAGGGCCTGCCTGATTGGATACAGAGTGAATGGATAGATAGGTTGATGGGTACAGGGTGTGTGTGTCAATGACCCCTTGCTGTGTGTGCTAACCCCTTGCTGTGTCTTACTGGTTTTTATGTCCTAAATCTACATACCAGGAAGACATGAACTTTTATATGGAACACACCAGGGGCTGAGGTAAGGCCTTGTACTAAAAAACAGAGAAAGCTTTTATTTTTCTGCAACAGAGGTATGTTAATGGTATATTGGTACATAGAGGAGCTGAAATATAGACCTTTAAGTCACAGAGCACTAAGAGGTGCCCTGGCTGCTGCGGCATTAGGCCCTCTTGTGGGAGCTCCCCTTCCCCCTCCTAGACCTGGCCAACCTTTTAGATGCCAGCCTGACACATTGTAGGGAATGCAATACCTCTTCCTACCAGGATGCTTTAATCTCATTTGATCCCATTTACTGGTGAAAAAACATTTGAGGGCTAGGGTCTCCAGACCTAGCTCACTGGTGGGACATTCGCGTTAGGCTGCCAAATTTTAGGACCCAATATGATTACTATGCCCCCCCTTGTGGGGACTCTTCCTGGCAACATTAGGCTTCCCACTGCTGAACCTTATATAGTTGGTTGCTTATACTGTAATTTATCTTGAGTAGTGTGTACACATGCTGGATTTCATTGTTAAAACAACTGCTTTTTGAATACATTTTGTATATGCTAAGCTTCAATAAAGCTTATAAAAAAATTAAATCCTGTAAAAAAGTGTTGCATATAACAACCAACTTCTCCCATTCATTTTATATTTCATTAGAACAATTAGATAAAGGATCTGCAAAGTTGGTCGGAACAATACAGACATGTCTCCTTCAGACAGATATATATATATATATATATATATATATATATATATATATGAGATTTAAAGCAATGAGGAGAAAGCAATGAGGGGAATCAACCACGGTATACCGTTTGAAAATGTCTAATTTGCTTTATTGATCTTTAAATAGTATGTTAAAAACCACTAATCACATGGATGGTATTTAAACTGAATATACCAGTATGCTAATAGCTAAATGTCCATTAGAGACTGATATTAGGACCAATGTCCATTGGTTGATGGAATTTCTGGGAAGTTAGTTAATTAAAGTATCATGGAGCAAAAATAGTTGCAAGCTGGTCTAGTATTATCATGCATAGATTAGCATCCCGGATATAAAACAAACCAATCAGAAAATGAAATAACAGGTCCTTTAAGCACAGTTATTCATGCAGTACTGCAAGTGTTGCTCAGGCACATTAACACAGCTGATAAATGCATGGTATACTTGAGTACATCTCAGTGTTCATTTCATATGTAAGGGGGAACAGGTATGAGAAAGGACGGCAAATACACAATACAGCCTCTCTGGTGGCTCTCACCACCACTCCATTGCAGTGTCTGAGGCCGTATTCATTCAGTCCGGTCCATGCTTCCCCAGAAATATCACTGAGATGAAAATGAATGCTATTGTATTAGTTTAGATTTGAAGGTTGTCCGTGCAAGGCAGCGCTGGCGTAGTCCGTTGTGTCCTGACTGTGCATAGGAGTTGACCGATCAGCTGCATGGGAGGTAAACTACGGTGGCTTGTGAGTCAATTAATAGCAAACTTGTCCCTAGAGAACAAGGGAAGATGACGGTACGGCAAAGCCACACAGATTTGCTGGGGCGTATGGCAGAGCATGAGGCTAGTCTGGCGCTACCTCCGTTGATGCATTTCGCACACACAACCGTGCGCTTTTTCAAGATGTATGACGTGAATTATCCCAGTCATTTTAAAGGAACCAATGTCCAATCAACCACTACCAAGTCGTAATACTATTTAGAGGCCATCTTGTGGTGACAAAACATATTGCATTAATAAAAAAGACAAAAGCAAGAAAAGGTAAATCAATATAAGGATTTTACATATTTGCATAGTTCTTCCACCTAGTACCTTTATCATGTAAAGACTGTGCGAGTAGATAATGCCAAATTCACAATTTTTCATCATCACCCATAACCTTAGATGAATGAACTTGGTTACAGTTAAATTTTGATTGTGAATTAGGCTGAGTGAGTGGGGTTTATAAGCCTCTAGATCAGGGGTCCCAACCTGTGGCCCTCCAGCTGTTGCTAAAACTACAAGTCCCATGAGGCATTGCAAGGCTGACAGTTACAAGCATGACTCTCACAGGCAGAGGCATGATGGGACTTGTAGTTTTGCAACAGCTGGAGGGCCGCCAGTTTGAGACCCCTGCTCTAGATTATCCCAGATTAATGGCTGTACTAAGGTTCAAGGAAAACCTTGAGACTTGGCTCATTATTTAAGCCATTAGGCTGTAATGTATTTAGCCTAAAAATCCAAGATTTCTCCTTTTTAAGTAGAACATTGTCATAGCCACCTCTACAAGCTGACAGATCTAGGGCAAAAAATCCCTTGAATCTCAAACCTGTGGATTTACCATCATGGAACAGTATTAAATGTTGTGCCACTGGTGTCTCCTCCTCCGTCGTATACTTTTTAGGTGTTCCTTGATTCTAATTCAAAGTTGACGTTTTGTCTTACCAACATATCATTTTTTGCACGGGGACTCAATAATATACAGTACCTGTGCAGTGGCACAGTTGATAAAGTGTTTGATTTCAAATTCATGTTTTCTTTCAGAATCAGTGAACACCGCTGAGCGTTCGACATGATGGCAGACTCCACAGTAACAACAGGGAAACATCCCATTGAGTCTGGGCATGTCGGTGAGCCAATTCATGTTAGGTATTTTTATAAATTCAGACTGGACCAGTGTATCATCTAGGTTCCTGGCACGTTTTGTTACCACATGTGGCCTAGATCCTACAATGTCCTCCATGCCGCTTAGATGGGTCAGAATGTGCCAGTGATTCCGAAGAATGGAGCCAATCTGGTTCCATTGGGCACCGTACTGTATGATTAGTCTGACCGGTCCCTCTTGTTCACTGGTAGCAGGATCACTGATCGATAAAAGATCCTTTCTTGTTTTAGATCCAGCAATTTTCTTTGCCCACTTCAGGGCACGATGAGAGTAACCCCTCTCCCTGAATTGCTGATATAGCATATCGGACTCACGGCGGTAGTCCTCCTCGGTGGAGCATTTCCTGCGAATTCTCAGGGCCTGGCCCCCTGGAATGCCCCTGATGAGGGGTCTAGGGTGGTGACTTTCCGCTGATAGTAGGGTGTTAGCAGCAGTCGCTTTCCTGTAGGTTTTAGTTAGCAATCTGCCATTCTCCAACCTAATGTAGAGATAAAGGAATGATATTTCTTGAGGGACCACCACAAAAGTAAGATGTATGTTCCGGGAGTTATGGCCTAGCTCATCCATAAATGCCGTCAATTCAGTAGTGGAGCCTTCCCATATCATCAAAATGTCGTTAATGTATCTTAGCCAGGTGCGAGCATGGCCAAGGTACATTGACGATCCATATACCACCTCCTCCTCCCACCACCCAAGGTGGAGGCAGGCATAGGCGTTTGGATTTTTAGGCTAAATACTTTACAGCCTAATGGCTTAAATAATGAGCTAAGTCTCAAGGTTTTCCTTGAACCTTAGTACAGCCATTAATCTGAGATAATCTAGAGGCTTATAAACCCCACTCACTCAGCCTAATTCACAATCAAAAATTAACTGTAACCAAGTTCATTCATGTAAGGTTATGGAAAATTATGTAAAATTGTGAATTTGGCATTATCTACTCGCACAGTCTTTACATGATAAAAGTACTAGGTGGAAGAACTATGCAAATATGTAAAATCCTTATACTGATTTACCTTTTTTGCTTTTGTATTTTTAATTAATGCAATATGTTTTGTCACCACAAGATAGCCTCTAAATAGTATTACGACATGGTAATGGTTAATTGACATTGGTTCCTTTAAAATGACTGGGATAATTCACGTCATATGTCTTGAAAAAGCGCACGGTTGCGTGTGCAAAATGCATCGACGGAGGTAGCGCCAAACTAGCCTCATGCCATACCCCCCAGCCAATTTGTGTGGCTTTGCCGCACCATCATCTTCCTTTGGTCTCTATGGACCAAAGTCTGCTGTCTATTGACTGACGAGCCACCATAGTTTACCTCCCGGTCAGCTGATTGGTCAACTCCTATGCACATTTAGGACACAACGGACTACGCCAGCATGGCCTTGCATGGATACCCTTCAAATATAAACTAATACAGTAGCATTCATTTTTATCTCAGTGATATTTGTGGGGAAGCATGGATCGGACTGAATGAAGACGGCGTCAGACACTGCAATAGAGTGGTGAGAGCCTCCGGGCTGTTTCGTGTGTTTCCTGTCCGTCCCCAGACATTTAGCTATTAGCATACTGGTATATCCAGTTTAAATACCATCCATGTGAGATATATATGAAATTCTTGGCTTTATATTAAAGCAGCATCATTGAGTACCACTGTGTACTGGGTGTGCATGTTTATGTGCGCATTGGGCTTTCAGTTCTGGCACCAAATTGTGACGACGTTGTCCAATTGTATGTGTGTGTTTCTTTTTATAGTTGGGTATATTGGAAAATTACTCCACATTAATGTCATTTGGGTCACTTTTAGTGGTTTTTGACATACTATTTAAAGATCAATAAAGCTAATTAGACATTTTCAAACGGTATACCGTGGTTGATTCTCCTAATTACTTTCCAGGGACGTCTCTTTATCCCAAACCCTTTTCCAATTTTTCCTGTGATATGAGCTGCTCTCTTACTGCTAAATACCAAGGTTACAGTATTACCTGGTTATGTTTAGTTCTTTCAACCAATCCTCATAATATACAATCCTTTCTTTCCACTAAACTGTATTTCTTTTAGGGAATGTTTTAGTGAAAGGAAGAAAAAACAGTTCCGTCTCTGAACAATTCTTTAAAATGATACCCGTTTTAGCTTTTGTTGACTTTTATCAAGTGACCCCAGTTGTGCCCTTGTGTGTACCTCTGTAGACAGGGTTTCCTTATTGAAATGAAGGCCTTTAAATGCCAACAAATCTATTCATGTTTGGATAACGTAGACATATACCTTTCCTCTCCCAGCTGCTCCTCCTTGCTGCCACCCAACTGTCAGCTGCTGGACATGAAACTGAGTCTTTCACACTAATGAACTCAATGCAGAAATAAAAGACCACTACACACCGATGGGGTCACTGGAGTTCATGTTTATTGTATGGAACAACCACAAGCATAGCAAGGGCAGTCCCTGACCTGGGACCACCCGTCCAACATGTTTTAAACCAATAGGGCTTACTCATAGAGATGCATCTCTTTGAATAAGCCCTATTGGGTGATACGTGTCAAAGGGGGTGGTCCCGGGGTGGGGACTGTCATTGCTATGCTTGTGGTTGTTCCATTACCACAATGGTGTGCAGCGGTCTTTTATTTCTCCAACAAATCGATTTTTTGATCAGGCATGCTTTCCAACAATGATTTTAATAATATATTAAAGTGGTTGTAAACCCTTACAGACCACTTTTACCTACAGGCAAGCCTAGATTAAGGCTTACCTGTAGGTGCAAGAAATATCTCTTAAACCTACACGGTTTAGGAGATATTTGCAAAAGATAGGCACCAATGTCTACGCATGCGCCGTAGACAATGGCGTGCAGGCGCACTAAGCGTGCCGTTTCTAACGGCGATCATGCCATTAGTGTCGGCTCCCGCGCGCATGTGCGGGAGTGACGTCATCGCGGCTCAGGCCAATCACAGCGCCGGAGCCGCGATACCCGCAAGGAAGATAGACGCTTCGTGGAAGAGGGGACAGCGGTGACATCGCAGGCTCCTGTGTCAGGTAAGTGACACATAATGGGCTACTATGCGATGCATAGTAGCCCATTATGCTTTACCTTTGCAGGGAAACAAAGTGGAAGTAAAACCCATCAGGGTTTACTTCCTCTTTAAGGAAATACAAAATCTGCTCTATTCTGTAACACTGTTACACTCAATTATACAATAGGAGAGCCTAATCCATGGCCAGAATAGCAGAAGGCTTATTCAATTCTTTAGATAGTTGTGGGCTTGTTTAGGTCCTTATAGGTTTCTCTGCCTAATTTCAGCAATGGTTTTATGAGAATGAAAACGCACTACATCTTAAATCAACCAGCAACAACGCCAATACAAAGAGAATTCTCTTTCCTGACTTTAAAATATTGGATGTGGCACACAAGTAAGTCACCGTGAGCCCATCACCAGGTAACATAAAATAAGTATATGATAGAAAAATGCATAGGAGCTGTTCAATTCAGTTACCTTTCAAAATAATAAGCAAGAACAGTTGATGTTACTTGCAAAACTCAACTTTTCCTTTAAAAAAAAGGAACTTGTCCCTGCCCCTCCTTATTCCTGATTAGTCCTGTGCTATTGGTGGACTCACTGTGCAAAAGGAAGCCCCTGCAGACAGGTGAGGGAAAATAGGATTTTTTACTTACCGTAAAATCCGCTTCTCTGAGTTCATTGACAGACACAGCTTTCTTTATTCAGAACGGTAGGGTTATATCATCTCCGCAAGAGTAGGACTAGGCAGAACAAAAAACAACCCCTGGCTACGCCCATGGGCTGTCCTTCGTCAGTATATAACCCCCTCCCTGCTCTAGGTATTCAGTTTAGTAGCAGGCAGTAATAGAAGTATCAAAAAACTCCATAGAGGGGTGGGTGCTGTGTCTGTCAATGAACTCAGAGAAACGGATTTTACGGTAAGTAAAAAATCCTATTTTCTCATTCGTTCATTGACAGACACAGCCTTCTTTATTCAGAACGGTAGGGACGTCCCAAAGCAGTGCTGAACATGAGGGGTGAGACAGAGAAAAATCCCAAGGCTAACACAAAAGCCAACCAGGTAACAGGAGCTTCTCACAGGACAAGCTGAAAAACAATTTGAACGCTACCCCTTCAAGAGGGATTAGACCCTCTTAACAGCAGTCTGCAAAAACCTTGCAGCCAAAAAAGTCACTCGCAGATGCCAACCTATTCACTTCATAGAACTTGTGAAAAATGCGCCACGAACGCCTGAAGACAGAAGGCCCAAGACGCACTAGGCGATCGAGAAGAATGCGCCGTAACAGGGAAAGCAGGAACCCGATTCCTGACAGAATAGCCCAGAGTCATCATCTGCCTGATCCATCCAGAAGAAGGTCGCAGAAGAAGCAGACAGCCCCTTTCTTGGCCTGTCCGTAAATACAGAGAGCCTGACCTCCAAAAGACTCAGTGGCTGGCAAATACAACCAAATCCCCCAAACCACATCCTGGGCAGATAAGGCAAATTCCTTGGGATGTGTTGCCAGGGACACAAGAAAGGAAACACAATGTCCTTGTTCAAATGGAAACCCAGGGACGGAACTATAGAAAAGGGCGAAGCAGCGCCTAAACCTGGGTAAGGTGAACAAGAGGATAACGCCACCCTTTTCGACACCCTGTGAGCAGAGGTGGAAGCCACCAAGAGGCCAACTTCCGAGACAAAGTAAGCAGTGGAATCTCCCGATATTTTGAGAGAGGTAGAGAGAACGGTTCCTGGAGAACCGAAAACACCAAGTTTAGATTCCACGGTGGTAGAAAAAAACGCACCGGTAGCAACAGACCTCTAACCCCTTGAATAAAGGTACGCACCAGAGAGCGCAAGACCAGGGGATGCTGAAGACGACCACCCAGGCTGACCACTGGCCCTCCATGGTACTCTAGGCACATTCCTGCTAAACCCCCCGTAAATAGGGGTCGGAATTGGAGCCACCTAGAAAGAACAAGAATGAATGCCCGGTGATTCACACCAGGATATATGCACTCTCCACACCCAGAGGTTAAAACCTCCTAAAAGATGGACTCCCTAGCCATCAACACTGTCGGAACTGCCGCACCTGGCTCAACACAGCCAGGCCGTTAAAACCAGTGACTCTATGGCAGGATGGAAGAATGGCCCTGGGACCATAGATCCTTCTTGAGAGGCAGTTGACAAAGAACGCCGGTGACCAGGCCCACCCGGTCGGCATACCTAGACTGACTGGACCCATCTGGGGATAATAGAATGACTGGAAACACCGCAGCCATGATCCCTAAAAGCCACAACAGAAGCTGGAGAGGAGGAAGGGCACCGGGAAACTTCACTGGCCCCATGGGCCACCAGAGCTGCCAGAGCAACCCGTGACCTTACCAGAAACCTTGGTACCCATCCAGTTGAACCAGGACACCAAGAGAACTACCTCATGAGTGTCCCAGCGGGAGCAAACATGAAGAAACACGACCCAGTGAAGGGCCCATCTGTGGTCCAACCCTCCCCAACCGAGGTATCCGCCTGTCAGCATTCCACTCCTGGAATGCATACACTGGAAAAGGGCCGGACGAAACGTTCTGCCCACCAGGGAATACTGGCAATAGCCAGGGCCGCCACAGCCTATTTGACCCGCCCTGGGGAAGGGCATAACCCACCGTCGTTGCCTTCTCTGACTAGAACCGTACCGGAAGCCCCCGAAGTTCCAGGATATTATCTGGTAGTCCGGATTTCACCAGCGTACAATGACCCTGAGCAGAGCTCAGTCCCAGGACTTCCTACCCGGACTGACTGGCATTGGTGGTCACCCTGTGACAAGGGGAGAAAGGATTTTTCCCGCTGAAGAACTGGAGAGGGGGACAAATCCTGGTTTCCTAACTCAGCCGAATCCGATTGTCCCGAGACCTCGGGCATTTGTCTCATGCCATGATCTCCCCGAAGGGAGCTTGTATGGAACTGCTCAAATGGAATAGTTTTAAAAAGGTAGAAACTCTCAGACCCAACATCCACACGCAGGTCCGCAGAGGGTCTACCTGCCGGACAGAAAAATAAAAAACGCGGCATGCAACTTCTGGAGTTTGTCCAAGAGAAGAAAACACGCTGGCCAGAGCTCGGGCTTAGATATTCCGATGTTCTGGAATGGCCCAAGCAGACCCCAGATAGTATAGATGCTTACTGAAATCAGTCAAGGTCTGTATAGAAACTACATTGCCCCTCGGGGTAGCCGAGGAAGGCCAGAGGAAGGTTTTACAGGTAGCCGGGACCGCAAACCCCCACAGATGCAACCACGCCCAATCCGGGGCCAACACCTCGCGAATACCCGAGGAGCGGTGGCCAGACTATGCGCTGATCATGCGCTGCACCCACAGCAAAACGGAGGAAGTGCTGGAGTCGGGCACATAACGGAATGCGTAAACAAGCATTCGTGATGTCGATAGAAACCAGAAGGTCACCATAATGAAGGGGTGCTACCGCCGTGCTAAAGGACTCCATCCTGACCTTCTGTACCCACACAAGGCAGGTCAGGGCCTTAAACTGTTCCCGACACGGGAACCGTGACAATCACACTCTGCAGCAACGGCGCTTACACACCCCCCGCAGAGAACAGCAAGCGGTCCGGCAGTAGAGGGCCATTGGAAGTATTGACATCCAGGGTAGCCCCCAAAATACCTGTCTAAGCACCACTGAGGAGACCTTGGAAGCTCAGCAACCAGGGGAACTACGGCCAGGAGGCGTAGCTCACATACTGCAGTGCCTAGACCATAGGTCCGTCAATGCAGCAAAGGCAGAGGAATTCCCAAATGGGTACCTCACAGCAAGCGTTTTTTTTTTTTTTTTTAGAAACACAAATGCACTCTAGACCCTCCCAGTCTTCAAGGACAATATTGTCAAGATAAGAGGGAAAAGGGAACGCTTTTGCCACGCTAGACGGCTTATGAGGTATCGGCTCTCCGCCGCAGCCGCCTCTGCATCCCCCATCTTGAAAGGTTCCTGCACAGATGTAATAAGTGCAATAACCAGCGCTTTTTCATGCCCTACTGCAGTCATCCTTACTCCCTGACAAGATAGGGAGCGTGGTCACCACCCCGCAAGGTGGGCCAAATCTTCAGAGCCAGATAGGAGACAGAGGGGGGAGGGCAGGGGTGCCATATACTAGGCCTAAGCGCTACCCCAAAAAACACAGGGGGGGGCCACCAACTGGAACCCCCCCGCCCGAAGTCCTAAAATGGGATGTCGACCGAGGCCCTTCACAGGGGGCACAGACCAAGGCCCCCTTTACAGGGGGCACAAAACAGAGTCCCTAACAGGGTACGCAGACCAGGGCCCCTCACAGGGGGTGCAGACTGGGGGCCCCTCACAGGGGGCAAATACCAGGGCCCCTCACAGGGGGCCCAGACCATGTCCCGAAGCCCCTAGGCTGGGAGCCTGGGCCACAACTGGGATAGGGGGGAGGAGGAAGGGGGGAAGGAAGGGGGGGTGGAGGAGAACCCTGGAGGGACCGACCACCCCAGGGAGTACCCGCGCCCCACACCACTCCGGGGAAAGAGAGGAGGGGACCACTTACCTCTCCAGCGAAAAGCACGGGTAAAGCTCCTAGACAGATCCTCCTCGCCACCGAAGTGGGGGGGCTGTCAGCCATGAGAAACGCTGCGACATAGGACGAGACTCGGTCGTATGCGACCTCGCGAGACGTTTAACTTGCAGGGCCAGCCCCTGTCCAGTGGGGCTATGTCGCTGAAAAAATCCAGGAAAAAGAGAAAATAACAAACAACAAAAAAATTCCCAGGACTAGAGATCCCAGCAGGGAACTAGGACCTTACTCCTGACTAGGCAGAAAAAAAACTGAATACCTAGAGCAGGTAGGGGGTTATATACTGACGGAGGACAGCCCATGGGCGTAGCCAGGGGTTGTTTTTTGTTCTGCCTAGTCCTACTCCTGCGGAGATGATACAACCCTACCGTTCTGAATAAAGAAGGCTGTGTCTGTCAATGAACGAATGAGAAAGACAAAGTTTGACTTTACAGGAAAAACTCAAGGTTTGGATACAAGTTTTGTCACCTATGGATAATTGGATCGGCTGATAATTTTTCCATGCTGTTTTCACTGAAGGTAACCTCTGCTTATATACTTTCACCTTCTTTTGAATTATCCAGGTTTGCAAAATTCTTACTCTAGCACTGACCTAAGCCAAATATTTCTATGTATGTATATTTATAATGTGACATTTCTGAAATCTCAGGATGATGATTTAAACTAAAAAAATAAATAAAAAAAGTATATTTGTATCAAATCTTTCTAAAAATACATAACGACAAGAACAAAACTAGGGAAAGAGGGAATTAAAATAGACAGAGTGCCGATTACCTGAGCTATTCTCAGTGACTACCTTTGGGCAGATGGGTTTAGGTTTAATAATTTTTGGTTTACCGTTAACAGCATCAATGGGTAAAGCTAAAGGAGGAATTAAAAAGGACATAAAAAAAACAAATAAAAGTTGAAGACAGAATGAATAGTAGAAGTAGAAGACAAAGAAAAGTGCTGTGCAGCAATTAGAACTATTTGAAAACATGTCTGAATATGATGTCACTCAACAGTTTTCATACATATAAAAACATAACTTAGAAATTGTAGTTGATATAAGTGTTTTCCTTAGCTATTCCCACCATTGGCTTTACCCACTTCAAAAGGTCCCCTACATACAGGCAACCAATGTACTTAAAATGCTGGGGGACACCACATCCTATATTGTAGCAAAGTACAATGTATTTGGTGTGAGCAGCCACCCTACAGCACATTGCCATAGGTTTTAAACTGTGCAAATATATGCAAGGAAGTGCAAGAAAATACAGTCTTGTAAATCCCAATAAAACATTGTAGTACATGTATACTTGGGCTGCTTACACTATTCAACAACTTTTCATGTGTGCTACACTCAGGACTCAGCAAGCGAAACTAGGAGATAGGGTTACTACAAGGGCCTCGGTTGATGGACTTTGGGCTGTGTCAATGATCTAGTTTTAGACAACAGTTCAAAGTGGAACTAAGCCCTCCTATCGTTTTCAGCCAAGTAAGCTGCCATTTTAGCCTCTGTTTGATCTTCAGTTGCTATGATGCTGCACATGTGATCAGTTATGATGCCAGCCATTTACTGATTTGACACCACGGTTTGGAATACAAGCACGTGTCACAGTTCCATTCCCAACACTATTAAATTGATGGGTTTAGTTCCACTTTAAGATCCTTCTGAGATCATTCAAAATTCATTGACAGGTGCATTCAACCTGATTTGACCTCATTTTGACCTGTTTCAAGCTGCTTTTGTATTCCCATAGACTTCTATGGGGAATAAAACATTTATGACCTGAACAAAGGTGACACAAGCCCTGAGGATTACTCTAGCCCTGACCCAGGGGGGCTAAGAAAATAGACCTTGTTCTAGAATCTTGTTTGGTATTTGACATGCTTCGAAAAAGGGTCATCATTAGTGGCAGCTTTGGATGTCACACTTTGCTCTTCCTCTACTGATTGTTGGGCCTAATTTGTGAAGTTACCAGTAGATATTACTAGACAGGCCACATGCAGAGGCTCTGACAAGCTGCCCTATTATGCTGGCCATCAAATGTAAATAAAATCAACCAATAAAGCCAATTATTTTAACCAATTTTAAAATATACCATTAGGCAAACTTTTTTTTCTCCATTTGGCTAGCATGGAGATGGGTAAGAATCTCTGTTGGGTTTTTATTTCTGTCTGTGTCCCCATTGAGAAGATTTACTCTCACCACTTGTAATGGAAACCACTGCTACTGGGAGACAAGGTAAGTGCAAATCCAAAATGTTACAGTCATCACCAGTACAGGAATAGAGGGGATATTTTCCATTGAAGACACTTGTTCCATTCACTAATGCCAAAGTTTGAATTTCCCCAAATATGAGGAAAAGTTGCACTTTCATGTTGTGTTTCTGTTAACAGTAAATCTTGGGAAATCTCCCTCATGGGGATACAAAGGGAGCAATAAAAATCTGACGGGTTTTATTTCTTCCCTACTCTATCCAAAGATAAAATTGCTGGGTGTCGTGATACATGCACCGCACAGTCCACTTGCAAGTTTTTAAGATTTGCCAACCGATCAAATCTCTTTCACATCATTTGATGATTGAAAACAATTGAATCAGTAGTGAAAGATGATCAAACCGATGTATTCGATCAGAGCATCAAAATGATTGTTTCATCAAACTTATCAGATTGAGAACTAGATAACCAGCATAAGATGAATAAGCAAGATTGAGATTTTCTGTTAGAAGTTTAAATGTTGATTAGTTTATGAAAATGTAACAATTTATGTATTATACTACGGCGACTATTTCTTTGCTGAATGTACAAGGACCCTGGATAAATTGATGCAACCTAAGGCCCATTTCACACTAATCAGCTTTTCCTCCATTTTTGCCTTACCAAAGCGGAAGAAAAATGCATGACCATTAAATCCTACAGGGCTCTTCACACCAGTCAGTTGTGTTTTTAAAAGTCCTGTTTGCTGCATTCTTGGTGCATGGCTGGTGCACTAAAAAAAATGCACCAAAAACACACCTCCCCACCGAAATGAATGCCAAACGCTTTAAAAATGCTGCAAAAACACGGTTGCTTTTTTGGTGTCCCATCACTTTTTTCACAGGTGCAAAATTCACCAGAAACGTGGCAAAAACGCATATGCAATTTTACTGTGTTTTTGCAATAGAGCAGTATGAAAGCAACCTAATGCACTTGTTTACTATCAGTAGGATTCCAGATAGCCCTCCTGCCCTGAACTGTATCTGAGTGTAGCAAGATTTTCAAGACAGCTGGATTGGCGCTATTATCTGGAACTCACATGTACTGACCCATACACCATACCACTCTGTCTATTGCCTTTATGGAAATATTTTTCACACACAAAATCTTACTTGTAGTTGGTGCAATCGCTGCAAGCTGTATCCTCTGCCCTGCTGATCCAACCTCCTTCTTGTAAAAAGAAGGAATGTATCCTCCTGTGGCGTTGTATGTAGGGCCAGCAAATCCCGCCAGTGTACCTGGAAAGAGGAATTAAACTATCACACAACAGTATCTTCTAAGATATTGATTTTTTAAGTTACCATTTAATGGATATGTATTTGTTATGTCTTTTCATTGGCTTATGTTGGTTATGAGACTCCCAGTGTATGCAAATCCCCAGATATGAACAGAAACTAATGAACAAAGTCAATTAAACAACAAAATTTAGGTAATGTCTGCTTTAACCACTTCAGCCCCGGAAGGTTTTACCCCCTTCCTGACCAGAGCACTTTTTACAATTCGGCACTGCGTCGCTTTAACTGCTAATTGCGCGGTCATGCAATGCTGTACCCAAACGAAATTTGCGTCCTTTTCTTCCCACAAATAGAGCTTTCTTTTGATGGTATTTGATCACCTCTGCCGTTTTTATTTTTTGCGCTATACGCGGAAAAAGACCGAAAATTTTGAAAAAAAATGATATTTTCTACTTTTTGTTCTAAAAAAAATCCAATAAACTCAATTTTAGTCATACATTTAGGCCAAAATGTATTCGGCCACATGTCTTTGGTAAAAAAAATGTCAATAAGTGTATATTTATTGGTTTGCGCAAAAGTTATAGCGTCTACAAACTAGGGTACATTTTCTGGAATTTACACAGCCTTTAATTTATGACTGCCTATGTCGTTTCTTGAGGTGCTAAAATGGCAGGGCAGTACAAAACCCCCACAAATGACCCCATTTTGGAAAGTAGACACCCCAAGGAATTTGCTGAGAGGCATGTTGAGCCCATTGAATATTCATTTTTTTTGTCCCAAGTGATTGAATAATGACAAAAAAAAAAAAAAAAAAAAAAAATTACAAAAAGTTGTCACTAAATGATATATTGCTCACACAGGCCATGGGCATATGTGGAATTGCACCCCAAAATACATTTAGCTGCTTCTCCTGAGTACGGGGATACCACATGTGTGGGACTTTTTGGGAGCCTAGCCGCGTACGGGGCCCCGAAAACCAAGCACCGCCTTCAGGATTTCTAAGGGCGTACATTTTTGATTTTATTCCTCACTACCTATCACAGTTTTGAAGGCCATAAAATGCCCAGATGACATAAACCCCCCCCAAATGACCCCATTTTGGAAAGTAGACACCCCAAGCTATTTGCTTTGAGGCATGTTGAGTCCATGGAATGTTTTATATTTTGACACAAGTTGCGGGAAAGTGACAAATTTTTTTTTTTTTTTTTTTTTTTTGCACAAAGTTGTCACTAAATGATATATTGCTCACACAGGCCATGGGCATATGTGGAATTGCACCCCAAAATACATTTAGCTGCTTCTCCTGAGTACGGGGATACCACATGTGTGGGACTTTTTAGGAGCCTAGCCGCGTACGGGACCCCGAAAACCAAGCACCGCCTTCAGGATTTCTAAGGGCGTACATTTTTGATTTTACTCCTCACTGCCTATCACAGTTTCGGAGGCCATGGAATGCCCAGGTGGCACAAACCCCCCCCAAATGACCCCATTTTGGAAAGTAGACACCCCAAGCTATTTGCTGAGAGGCATGGTGAGTATTTTGCAGCTCTCATTTGTTTTTGAAAATAAAGAAAGACGAGAAAAAAATTTTTTTTTTTTCTTTTTTCAATTTTCAAAACTTTGTGACAAAAAGTGAGGTCTGCAAAATACTCACTATACCTCTCATCAAAAAGCTTGGGGTGTCTACTTTCCAAAATGGGGTCATTTGGGGGGGTTTTGTGCCACCTGGGCATTCCATGGCCTCCGAAACTGTGATAGGCAGTGAAGAGTGAAATCAAAAATTTACGGCCTTAGAAAGCCTGAAGGCGGTGCTTGGTTTTCGGGGTCCCGTACGTGGCTAGGCTCCCAAAAAGTCCCACACATGTGGTATCCCCGTACTCAGGAGAAGCAACAGAATGTATTTTGGGGTGTAATTTCACATATTCCCATGGCATGTTTGAGCAATATATCATTTAGTGACAACTTTGCGCAAAAAAAAATAAAAAAAATAAAAAATTGTCTCTTTCCCGCAACTTGTGTCACAATATAAATTATTCCATGGACTCAACATGACTCTCAGCAAATAGCTTGGGGTGTCTACTTTCCAAAATGGGGTCATTTGGGGGGGGTTTGAACTGTCCTGGCATTTTATGCACAACATCTAGAAGCTTATGTCACACATCACCCACTCTTCTAACCACTTGAAGACAAAGCCCTTTCTGACACTTATTGTTTACATAAAAAAATAATTTTTTTTTGCAAGAAAATTACTTTGAACCCCCAAACATTATATATTTTTTTTAAAGCAAATGCCCTACAGATTAAAATGGTGGGTGTTTCATTTTTTTTTTTCACACAGTATTTGCGCAGCGATTTTTCAAACGCATTTTTTGGGGAAAAAACACACTTTTTTACATTTTAATGCACTAAAACACACTATATTGCCAAAATGTTTGATGAGATAAAAAAGATGATCTTAGGCCGAGTACATGGATACCAAACATGACATGCTTTAAAATTGCGCACAAACGTGCAGTGGCGACAAACTAAATACATTTTTAAAAGCCTTTAAAAGCCTTTACAGGTTACCACTTTAGATTTACAGAGGAGGTCTACTGCTAAACTTACTGCCCTCGATCTGACCTTCGCGGCGATACCTCACATGCATGGTGCAATTGCTGTTTACATTTGACGCCAGACCAACGCTTGCGTTCACCTTAGCGCGAGAGCAGGGGGGACAGGGGTGCTTTTTTTTTTTTTTTTTTTTTTTTCTTTATTATTATTATTTTTTTATCTTATTTTTAAACTGTTCCTTTCATTTTTTTTTTTTTAAATCATTTTTATTGTTATCTCAGGGAATATAAATATCCCCTATGATAGCAATAGGTAGTGACAGGTACTCTTTTTTGCAAAAATTGGGGTCTATTAGACCCTAGATTTCTCCTCTGCCCTCAAAGCATCTGATCACACCAAGATCGGTGTGATAAAATGCTTTCCCAATTTCCCAATGGCGCTGTTTACATCCGGCGAAATCTACGTCATAAAATGCTCGTAGCTTCCGGTTTCTTAGGTCATAGAGATGTTTGGAGCCACTCTGGTCTCTGATCAGCTCTATGGTCAGCTGGCTGAATCACCGGCTGCATTTTCAGGTTCCCTGTTGAGACAGGAGAGCCAGAGAAAAACACGGAAGATGTTGGGGGGGGGGGGGGCATTCCCTCCCACTGCTTGTAAAAACAGTCTAGAGGCTAATTAGCCACTAGGATTGCTTTTACATGAAAGCCGACCGCTGGCTGAAAAGAATGATACCAAGATGATACCTAAAGCTGCAGGCATCATTCTGGTATAACCACTCAAAGTCGTGAATGGCGTACCTGAAGACAAAAAAATGGTTAACAATGGTTAACAATAAAGCACAGTAAAGTGTAAATAATTACACACCTGAAAAACAAACATGATAAAACATAATAACAATAACAATAACAATCAATAACAATAACAATAACAATCAATAACAATAACAATAACAATAAAACATTGCAGAATAGAATACAGTAAAAAAGAGCAGAACAATAGAGAGAGAGAATAGAGAGAGAGAGAACAATAAAACAACAACTATTTTTTTTATTTCATATATTTTTTTTTTTTTTACACTTTTTTTGTAACTAACTTTTATAACGGTAACCGGTTCCAGGTTCGGGTCTCTCAAAATGCGATGGCATCTTGGGAGACCCTGTGAAAGTGCGCCTAGTCTGTGCAATGCTGTACCCTACGCTAATAGTCAACTAGTGCATGGTAGCGTTCAAAACATTCACCAATGCAAAGACCAGGATTGTCAGGACAGGAGGGACAATAATAGCGGGTGTCACGTCTATATCCGCGCTTGCTGCAGACACAACATCTTTTTTTGGGGGGTTCGCTGGGTAGGGGTACTCGGGAGGACATAAAAATGCCTCTCATGCAGCCGACTGCATTTGGTTGGGGATGTGAATGGGGGAAGTACGGGCGCTGCAGAAGCGGTGGGTTCCCAATTAGGATTGGCGAATGCAGCAGGAAGGGCACTATGGGCACGACGGGCCTGTGTTTGTCTTTTTGGTGGCAGCGGGACACTACTTGTGCTTGCCACCTCACCAGCTTGAACTGCACTTATGGGACTCGCCACGTCACCACGTGTTACTGCAGTGCTGGTTTGACTACGACCGGGGTGTACTAGGCCGCTGGCGCTTGCCAGTTCACCAAAACGCTACCAAAAAAACTGTTAGCGATCGCAGGGATCAGGCCTGACTCTGCGAACGCTGCAGTTATGCGTTTAGTATTTTGTAAGTGACAGTGATCGATCGATACTGCACTTGGGTGGGCTGGGCCGGGCTGGGCGGAGGGGCAAAACGCAGGTGCTAGCAGGTATCTGGGCTGATCCCGCTAACACTGCGTTTTTGGGAACCCTAAACTGCTGGGGACACTAGTATAGATCTAATCGGATCAGATATTGATCCGATCAGATACTATACCACTAAGGGTGGTGTACAGTGCGTGCGTGGGTGTTAGCGGTACTGGCGCTAATCTGACGCTGCCTGGGGCTGGTGCTTGCCAGTTCACCAAAACGCTACCAAAAAAACTGTTAGCGATCGCAGGGATCAGGCCTGACTCTGCGAACGCTGCAGTTATGCGTTTAGTGTTTTGTAAGTGACAGTGATCGATCGATACTGCACTTGGGTGGGCTGGGCTGGGCCGGGCGGAGGGGCAAAACGCAGGTGCTAGCAGGTATCTGGGCTGATCCCGCTAACACTGCGTTTTTGGGAACCCTAAACTGCTGGGGACGCTAGTATAGATTTGATCGGATCAGATATTGATCCGATCAGATACTATACCACTAAGGGAGGTATATGGTGCGTGCGTGGGTGTTAGCGGTACTGGCGCTAACCTGACGCTGCCTGGGGCTGGTGCTTGCCAGTTCACCAAAACGCTACCAAAAAAACTGTTAGCGATCGCAGGGATCAGGCCTGACTCTGCGAACGCTGCAGTTATGCGTTTAGTGTTTTGTAAGTGACAGTGATCGATCGATACTGCACTTGGGTGGGCTGGGCTGGGCGGAGGGGCAAAACGCAGGTGCTAGCGGGTATCTGGGCTGATCCTGCTAACACTGCGTTTTCGGGAACCCTAAACTGCTGGGGACGCTAGTATAGATTTGATCGGATCAGATATTGATCCGATCAGATACTATACCACTAAGGGAGGCATATGCTGCGTGCGTGGGTGTTCGCGGTACTGGCGCTAATTTGACGCTGCCTGGGGCGACGCATATCACCGCCGGGCGATCAGGGGGCTAAACCTTTATTCGGTAATAAACGGCGGGTGTCCTGACACTATAAAAAATAAACGAACTAACCAGCGTCAACCGTAACGGTTATACAGTGATCAGTGGTGAAAGGGTTAACTAGGGGGCAATCAAGGGGTTAAAACATTTATTAGGTAGTATAGGGGGGTCCCTGACGCTATAAAACACTGACGGCGAACCTAAATATTTACGTTCCTAACTACCGTCACCAGCGACACTAATACAGCGATCAGAAAAATGATCGCTTAGCGACACTGGTGACAGGGGGTCATCAAGGGGTTAAAACTTTATTAGGGGGGGTTAGGGGGGTATCCTAGACCTAAAGGGGGGTAATACTCACTGCCCTAACACTAACTGTCACAAACTGACACTATGCAGTAATCAGAAAAAAAAAAAAAAAAAAAATACTGCTAATGTCAGTTTGTGACAGGGGGGGGGGGTGATTGGGGGGGGATCGGGGGGCGATCGGGGGGGGATCGGGGGTGTAAAGTATGCCTGGCATGTTCTACTGTGTGTGTGTGTGTGTTGTGCACTCACTTGTCATCTCCCCTCGGCGCTGGAACGGAAACTGCCAGACCGAGGAGAGATGACATCACATCCTCTGCCTGTGTGAAACGACACACAGGCAGAGGAGCATTTCCATTGGCTGGGAGCGATCGCGAGGGGGGGGGCACGATCGGATGGTCTCCCCCTCGCCTCCCGACGCTCCCAGTCAGATGCCGACCGCCGATGGCACCGGGGGGGGGTCCGATCGGACCCCCCGCCCGCGGGAGGCAGATCACGTATGGGTACGTGATTTTGCCTGCCCGTGCCATTCTGCCGCAGTATATCTGCGTTAGGCGGTCGGCAAGTGGTTAAATGCCCATGTGATCTACAGTATATCTGGTGATATTCTCTTTTGTGAGTTCTAACATTTATATAATTTGTATAATTGTTCACAGCACCAGACTGATAAAATAATAGTTGTTTGCTCCTATCTATTAGTTCTGAATTAAGTCACTAAATATTTTGATAAATCTCGTAGCATGTTTGCAGAACAAAATCTCATAGTAAATTTTGAGAGCAAATCTGGGTAAATTAAATTAGTCTTAAACATTGTACACAAAATTGAGAGGTCATATAGTACAGACTCATCTACCTTACCAAATGCTCAGTGTCCATCACCTCTCTGCCAATCCCTCAACTGCTTTCTGCCCACCCAGTCTAAATACTAACAACATACAAGGCCATCCACAACTCTGCCCCGAGCTACATCAACAATCTCAACTCAAAATATCACAAAACTGTCCTCTTCACTCCTCCCAAGACCTCCTGCTCTCTTTTCCCCTCATCATCTCCTCCCATGCTCAGGTCCAGGACTTCTGCAGAGGCTCTCCCATTTTCTGGAACTCCCTACCACAAACTGTCTGGCTATACCCTACTCTGTCAGCCTTTAGGCGACCCTGAAAATTCATCACTTCAGGGAGGCCTATCCCGTCTCTACCTAACAAACTAAAAACGTACTTTCTTCATCAGTTCATTCCTCATAGTTATTTCTGTTTTGTATCACTTGACCGTCCCTTTTAGATTATAAGCTCCTATGAGCAGAGCCCCCTAACCCTCTTGTATTAAATTGTATCGTAACTGTACTGTCTCCCTTTATTTTGTAAGTGCAAACATTTGGCACTATATAAATAAACTATATAAATTCCTCATAATAATATAATAATAGTGTATAGATTATGTGCCTTATTTAATTGACAAGGTGTAAATGCATTGGCATTATACAAATATGGTATGCACATTCCTATTGTCGTTATTATAGTTTATGTAAAGCCTTACAATTAACTTCTTGCTCTCTTACTTGCTTGGTCAGTTAAAATACAGTTAAAAGTGTTTTATTATTGTAGCACCCTCATCCTAAAACAGGGCTACGGGTAAATTTAGCTGTGCTGGTTGGTAGCTAGCCTGGCTAATTTGTAGTCTTTAGAGATCAAATAATAGGATTTTTATAACAGCTTACATGTAAAATTCTTTTCTTTGAAGTACATCACAGGACACAGAGCCATAGCAGTTACTATGTGGGTTATAGCCCACCTTCAGGTGATGGACACTGGCACGCCCTAAATTAAAAAGTGCACTCCCTATATAACCCCTCCCATTGGTGGGAGTACCTCAGTTTTGTAGCAAAGCAATACACGTGTATACTAAGAAGGGAGGGACCTCTGTGTCCCATGATGTACTTCAAAGAAAAGGATTTTACAGGTAAGCTGTTATAAAAATCCTATTTTCTTATTGTACATCATGGGACACAGAGCCATAGTAGTTACTTTGTGGAATGTCCCATAGGAATGCCAACTGAAGGGAGGGAGACACAATAAAAGTAGGGCACCAAGAGACTAGAGGACTCATACTGCAGCTTGCAGTATACTGCGCCCAAAGGCGATATCCTCATGATCTTTTACATCTACTTGAGAGAATCTGGTAAATGTATGGACTGAAGACCAAGTTGCGGCCTTGCAGATCTGAGCCATGAAGGCTTGGTGATGCACTGCCCAAGAAGCACTAACAGCCCTGGAGAAGTGCACTTTAATATGAACAATCGCTTGACGAATCCATTTATAAATAGTAGATTTTGACGCTGCCTGTCCTCTTTTAGGACCGTTTGGCAACACAAACAAAACATCTGTTTTATGAATCTGAGTGGACACTTTTAATAGACTTTGACTGCTCTCACCACATCAAAAGAATGTAGTGATCTTTCTTCCACAGAACGAGGTTCTGGAAAAAATTAAGGCAGAACAACATCCTGGTTTAAATGAAAAACCGATACTACCTTTGGTAGAAATTCAGGACGAGGCCGCAATACAACCTCATCCTTATGGATAAACCAATATGGCTTTTTACAAGAAAGAGCAGGCAACTCTGATACTCTTCCTGCAGAAGTTATGGCAACCAAGAAAATTATTTTCTTAATCAAGAGGACCAAGGAAATATCTTGTATTGGCTCAAAAGGCTGCTTCTGTAAAGCCGACGGGACTAAATTTAAGTCCCAAGGGTATAGGGGTGACCTGACTGGAGAATTAATCCAAGTTACCCCCTGAATAAAGTTATGAACCAGAGAGTGTGAAGCAAGTGGTCGTTGAAAAAAATACCAATAAAGCCGACAGCTTCATTTCTAATCCTATCTGTAGGAATTCAAGGATCCTACCTATGACATTTTCCCTGGGGTGCCAACCCCTGGATTCACACCAGGAGACATATGCCTTGCAGATTCTATAGTATATGACTCTGGAGGCCGGCTTCCTAGTATTAACCAAGTAGAAACTACTGAAGCTAACAGCCCACGATCTTTTATAATGTGGCTCTCAATAGCCAAACCGCTAAATTTAGCGTTTGTAAGGTAGGATGGAATACCGGACCTTGCGAGAGAAGGTCTGGCCATAGCGGTAGGGTCCAAGAGTTCCCTACCGCCATTTTTATGAACTCGGCAAACCAAGATTTCCTGGGCCATGCTGAGGCCACAAGAATCACCTCTTTCCCCTCTTGCTTGATCCTGCGAGAAGGCGCGGAAGCAGTAGAACTGGACGGAACACATAGATCAGTGAAAAACTGATCCTACAGAAAAACCAAGGCATCTGTTCCTTATGCCATCGGATGCCTTATCCTTGACACAAAGTTGTCGATCTTGTTGTTGACCCTGGACGCAAATCAGATCCACGTCCGGAACTCCCCATTATTGGCACAATAACAGAAAGATGTCAAGGGGAAGGGACCATTCTCCCGGGAACAATTATTGGCGACTCGAGTAGTTGCCTGCCAATTCCCTGGAATGAAAATTGCTGATAGGAATGTTGTTTTCCCAAGATAGAATATGATTCACCTCTCTCTGGGCTGCACGACTTCTCATGCCCCCTTGGTGATTGATATAGGCCACAGCTGTGGCATTGTCAGATTGGATCCTGACAGGACAATTCTGTAGTCTGAGTGTCCAGGCCTCCAGGGCCTGGTGTCCTTCCCTAAACTCTAGAATATTGATGGGCAAGGTCATCTCTGATTTGGACCATTTCCCTTGGACAGACGCTTCTTCCAGAACTGCTCCCCAGCCCAGAAGGCTGGCATATGTTACTACCTTCCAGGTAACTAGTAGAAAGGATTTTCCTTTTTGAAGATTCTTGGATATCAACCACCAATTGAGGTTTTGACGCACTTTGGGGGATAAACGCATTGGGAAGTCCAGAGCTTGGACCTTTTTGTTCCAAGTTGACAGGATAATGTTTTGCAGCAGTCTTGAAGGAAACTGCGCATAAGAAACGGCCTAGAAAGAAGCCACCATCTTTCCCAACAATTTCATGCAAAGTCGAATAGAAGGATTCTTCTTTGTTTTGATCAACTGAATGAGTTCCCTTGTGGAACTGATCCTTTCATGGGGCAAAAACACCCTCTTCTGAGCTGTATCTATGATCAGCCCCAAGTACTGCAATCTCCTTGATGGTTTTAAAGGAGGATTTTTTCTAGGTTGAGAAGCCAACCTAGGTATTCCAGGTAGCTGACTGTGGTGACCAAACTTTGGTTTTAAGTGGGCTACCAATTGATCTATCAAGAGTAGATCGTCTAAGTAGGCTAGTATTGTTATACCTTGAGCCTAACCTGGTTAAAGGAGAAGCCAGGATCTTTGTAAACACTTGAGGTGCAGTAGCTAGACCGAAGGCAGAGCTACAAACTGGAAATGAAGATTTTCTACCTTGAAGCGTAGAAATTTTTGGTGAGTGGTGAAAATCGGCACATGGAGAAAAGCATCCTTGATGTCGATTGACGCCAGAAGTTCTCCTTCTTGTAGGATGGAGACTACTGATCGGATTGACTCCATGCGAAAAGAACGGTATTCAAAAACCGGTTTAGAACTTTGAGATCTAAAATGGGTCTGACATCCCCGTTAGGTTTTGGAATCGTGAAAAGGTTTGAATAAAACCCTAATCCTTGCTCTTCCAAGGGGACCACCGATATCACTCCTTGAGACAATGGATGATCCAAAGCTAAAAAAGAGAGACTTCTTTTTCACTGGATCTCTGGGAACGTTTGAGAAAACGAGGAGACGGGAACCCTCGGAACTCTAGTTTGTAACCTAGAGAAATTGAGGAAGCCACCCATCTGTCTTGACATTGTTCCTGCCAGACCCTTGAAAATTGTAGAAGCCTTCCCCCCCACTTGAGCGAGCGGGGGGTGCCCCTTTATAAAGAGGATTTAGTATTTTGTTTTGTGGGTTTCCTCCCCCAGGTCCTCTTTTGGTCCTGGGACTAACCCTGAGGTTTACCTCTTGAACCTGACGATGGAGGCCGTCATGACTGCCTGGAGGCTGATGCCCTTGGCACCGCAGAAGAAGCAAGTTTTAAAAGAAAAAATGCTTAAACTTCTTTTTAACAGGTAAAAGGGAACTTTTCCCATTAGAAATTCTTTGGATATACCTATCCAGATTGTCTCTAAATAACCGTTCACCATGAAATGGGAAACTAGCCAAGAGCTTTTGCATGGTGCTTTGGCTGACCAATTTTTCAACCATAGGATTCTATGCACATGTACCAGGCCTAGCATGAGCCGTGAGGCCTGGAGAATAGAATCTTTCATAGCGCCTACTGTAAAACACAACACAGCTTTTAAAAAGGAATTCCAACTTCTTATCTGTTGGATCCTTTAGCATATGAGCATTGTCTACTGGACAAGTCAGGTACAGAGGATATAGCAGCGTCAACTGCTGGAAATGCCCATTTCTTATAGAACTTTTCCTCCATAGGATAAAGTATTGAAAAACTTTTTTGGAGGAAGAAACTGTTTATCTGGGTGCTCCCACTCAGAATACATAAGCTTTTTTTAACCATGAACGGATAGGAAAAGCATGAACAGATTGAGGAGGCTTTGATGAAGCCAAATTAGAAGTGGGCTCATCGATTGTCTGCGCTTATTGGCAGTAAAAAAGTGGAGTGGACCAATACAGTCAGAGACTGTACCAACCAATTTCATCCTTTCGTATTAGGTTCTTCGGACATCAGCCCTTTCCTGGTCCCTTGAGAGAAATTTGTCATCTCTCGCCCCGTCTTCCTCACCATGAGGGTCCTGAGCAAATGGACGGGGATCTGTTATGCTTAGTCCCACTCTGGGATGCGATTAAGCATCAATTTTTTGCTCCAAAGTTATAATGGTTGGAGAAAAAAACCTCCTTAGTCATATATATAGGGGCTGTAATGCTAAAAGCAGCTGTAACCCTTGCCCCCCCTGATGGCCCACTCTGACCAGCCATATTACTCTCAGGGGAGGATGCCCTCTTTTTTGAGATGGGTCTAGGCTCCCTAGTGACTATAGTCTTTCTAGAGCTCTTTTTTGAGGTGATTTTAACCTCCCTTTCGACCATAGCCCGATGCACAAAGCAAAGGTACTACCAGAAGGAATGCATGCATTGCTTGAGCAATAGTCCAGCTCTGCTGCTGCTATTAATGCTCAGCCTGATGCAGTAGTAAATGTGTCAAAGGAATGCCTGTGTCACCAAACCTCATATATACCTTCGCTCTGGGATCAACAGAGAGAAATGGCGGAGGGGGCCTGGAAGCCGCCGAGCAGCGTGCTGTTCGTGCTTCTTTTTTTTTTTTTTTTTTGAGTGTTCTTTCACTGGAGGAAAAACAGCACAGGGGGGCGTCTGGTGGGGAGGCAAACCCCCCCCCCAGACTTACCAGAGGTCTGCTGCCGGCCGGAGGAAGAGAAAACTGCTTTTTCCTGGACACATCGTGGGCTCTCTGAAAAGCATGAGACATAAGTGCTCTATACAGCCCCCAGTGGTGACACAGGCATGACAACATTTACTAATTAAAGGAGACATTCATAAGAAAATTTTGAAAATTTCCTAGAAAAACTTCACTTACCTTTCCCGCCGCAGGGTTTTCTGTGGTAAACCAACAGACCCAATCTTCACCCTTCACGGTGCGTTCCGTTAAACCTTCAGGAGCTGGGGATCCTTGAGGAAACCCACAATCCTGGAACTGTAATAGCACCTCTGCCAGTAAAACTTTATGGCCTTAATACCAAAAAGTACTGGATCCTGGGGTCCAGCTCTCTAAAAAAGAGAAGCGTTACAGGCAAGACCTCGTTCCTTCAGATACGAGGCCCGGGTACCATTCAATTCAGCCAAAAAGACACTTTGAATGGATCCGGCTGCATGGCTAGTCCCAGCAAGGATTGCTCCAGTGGAGCTCAGCACAGCACATCTTTACTCGTGACCAACACCTTAGAGACTGGCGAAAAAACTGAGGTACTCCCACCAGTGGGAGGGGTTATATAGGGAGTGCACTTTTTAATTTAGGGTGTGCCAGTGTCCACCACCTGAAGGTGGCCTATAACACACATAGTAACTACTATGGCTCTGTGTCCCGTGGTGTACGATAAGAAAAGTTTCCTCCTAAGCCTGTTTCAGTTGTGGTTTGTTGCCTTTGGCATTAGTATGATGAGCTACAGTGAATTCAGGTTAGGAATAAACATACCTTTCTCAGCCAATCAGTACTGGCCGCTATAAATACTGGAAGAAGGTATTTATTTGGAGAAAGTCAGGTGATCTGGGTCTTCTCCGCATAGACTGCGTTCTGGGTGGGTGTGTGAGGAACAGCTCCAGCTGGGTAGGCCTGATGCCTGACCATGTGCTCAAGGTTCTGCAAGGGAGAGCCTGCTCATTACCTGGAGGCAATGCTGAGAGTAATGGAGTTCTAAGGAAGCACCAGAGGTGACTCTTCATGAGCCGGGGACTATGAAGTGGCTGGGAGGACTTCAATACAGAACTTATCCAAAAGAAACTGCGTATGGTGCAGTGAGTTAAGTTCAGTTGCTATAGGAGACCGCTTATGCTACAAAGTACAGATTGCTGGTTCCAGCTTAAATGCCCTTCTCCTGTACTGCTATCTACCTTTTCTACATATTTTTGTCTAAGGAGTCTGCTGGTTTGCTAGTTACTGCTGTTTTTGACCAAGGGTGTCCTGTGCACTACCCCTTTCTCCCACATTTTTCCTGTTTGTGAGAAATAAACTTCTCTCTGTTTAAGCATAAAAGTGACTGGCGCCCATCTTTCTACCTTGTACACCACCCACCACGCCTAGTAACCTGCACCCTGAGGAGGAATGTTGGCCCTCCCTGTCTCTGGGGGTCAACACCAGGCCCCCTGAAATTGGGGGAGGCGCTACATTATCTTTGTTCCATAAATGTAAAAAATACCTGTTGATCCCGACAGTGAGCTGACACCATAGTGCCTCTGCTGCACTGAAATCCCAAACAAAGTTGTCAGTTCTACATTTCTGTGTGGACCAGAGAACACTTCCCCATAAAGTTATGGCGAGGGGTAGGTCTTCATTAGTCCTGCCCTTGGGTGATAATGTCGTTTCTCTTTTGTATACAGTACAGTGTTGTCACCCTAGGACATGAAGTGTGTTACTGACAGGATTGCCAGGTGAAAAAAAGAATACAAGAAACTAAAGCAGCCACCACATCTATAGACTAGGAAACTCCAATATAATAATATATTGTGCTCTTGGGTTTATATAAGCTTTAAGCATAATTATTACCTGCATTGTTTCTGTTTAACGTCACTCCGCCATTAATAGGAGCAAGAGGTTTAGTGGACAGAGAACTGCCCCAAGTAGAATGGTTAGCTTCTTTACTAGTAGATATCAGCGTCACATTTTTGGGATTCATACCTAAATAAAAAAAATATATAAAAAGTATTTTATTTCCAAGCTGCTTTATTACAAATGTGCAAATGACCCCTACACACATAGCAGAAGAGGGACACACAGTTCAATTGCATAAGAGCCACAAAGAGGCCCAGATTATATAGTTATACAGGATTTATATAGCATCAGCAGTTTGCTCAGTGCTGTACAATATAGGGAGCAATACAATTACAATTCAAATCAAATCAAAAGGCTTGGGAGGGCCCTGTTTATGAGAGCTTACAACCTAAAGGAGAGGATCAAATGATACAAAACCTAAAGAGTTTCTAAAAGCTATTTTATTTTTAGGTTAAATAATAAACATGGTATACTTACCTGCTCTTATGGGGCCCCACTGCTCCTCCTCTTCTGTGTGTGCCCCCACAGCAATGCAGGTGTGCTCCCGAGCCGGGCTGTGTGCACCTATAGACACACACATCACACCTTGGGCCCGGCCCCACGCTCCCTTCTCACGGGATTTGGCTGACAGTAGCAGGAGCCAATGGCTCCTGCTGCTTTCAGTGAAGCCTGTAAATGCAGGAAGAGGGGAGGGAAGAGATGCAGCCAGGAACAGCGCTAGATCAATGTAGGACTGTAGGTTAGTGTTTAGGGAAAGTGGGGGAACACAGCAAGTGATAAAACATTTTTTTTTTACCTTAATGCAAGGAATGGAATATTTGTAAAAAAATGTTTTAGCTTTAGAACCACTTTACTAGGTGTATGGGAATTAAATGATGGAGAAGGTTAAAGTTCAGTTGTTAGAGAGAGGCAGGTTAGGCTTCCCTGAAGAGATGAGTTTTCAGGTTTTGTCTAGAGGCGGACAAAGTAGGAGATAGCCAAACAGATTGAGGTAGAGAGTTCCAGAGGATAGGGCAGTCTCTATGAGAAGTCCTGAAAGCGAGCATGGAAAGAGGTGACGAGGGGGATAGAGGGAAGGAGGTCTTGGGAGGAATGAAGATATACAGTATAAAGATAAAAGCCTTTACTATCTAGAGATGTGCACCAATGAGTTAAATGGAAAGTGTACCTACTCAGCTCTCTTTATTTCTAGTACCTTTTAGAGCTCCCTAGGAACCCCCGAAGCAAGGGTGGTCCTATATGCAAAGACCAAGTTCTACAAGGAAGTTGACACTTGGGCTTGGCCTCACCCTACCCTGACCTGCAAGAATGAGTGATGCCACCTAATACACATGGTAGCTTGGGAGGAGTGAAGGGGTAGGGTGATGACTCCTACTGTGATAGTCTTCAGCACCAGACAATGTTTCTGGGATATGACTAGTTCCTTCAAGTAATACCACACACAGAAACTTTCCATACATTTGTGAAAAGAAAATTTTAAAAACAACAGTTTTGCTTGCACATGATTGGATGATGGAAGTCAGCAGAGCTTCTGCTCATTTACTAAGCTCTGGAGCAACTGCACTTTGGAAAGTGCACAGTCTATTTTCCTTTAGTAAATCAACCCCTATGCATCTATGTGAATTGGCTTTGGGCTTGTGTTGATGGCCTCAGTTTTACATCATTTTATGACGCTTTGGAGTTCATTCAGATATCATTGACAGGTGCATTTAGCCCGGGGCTGATCTACTGCAAGCTTCAAAAAGGATATTAAAAGTGGATGTAAAGCTGAGGCAGAAGAGTTAATAAATAGTAGACATGTGCAATTCGTTTAGTTCCGAATACGTTTTTTAACAAATTATGACAAATTCGTTAATTCCGAAATTTCCGAATTTTCAAATTTCCTAATTTTCTAAAAATTTAAGTTTCGGAAAATCGAAATTTCAGAAAATCGGAAATTCAAAATTTCGGAAATTCGAAAATTTGTAATTTCAGAAATTAGAAATTTCCGAAATTTAGAATTTTCAAATTTTCGAAATAGACATTTATGCACCTTATAACACTGTAGAACAGAAAAAGAAACCTGGTGAAAAGGTGATATTTTCCAAATCGTGTTGCGAGATGTGAACACCATTTATTTAAAACGGGGGTGTCCAACCTTTTGACCTTCCTGGGCCACATTGGAAGAGGAATCATCTTGGGCCACACATAAAATACACTAACAATAGGTATAGCTAATGACCACCCCCATCAAATCATTCTTTGCAGCTATTACCTTCTGTACCACCACCCCCTCCCTTTAGAATGTAAGCTCTACGAGCAGGGCCTTCCTGTACCTTTTGTATTGAACTGTACTGTAATTGTGTTGTCCCCCTTATACATTGTAAAGCGCTGAGTAAACTGTTGGCGCTATATAAATCTCGTATAATAATAATAATAATAATAATAATAATGACCAAAAAAAAAATCACAAGTTTTTGATCACCGATATAAATAATGTACCTATCTGAGTAATAAAACTTCATTTTTTTGTAATATTTCCTATTATAAAGGAGAAAAACAACATAAAACTATTTGACACTGTTTTTGATAACCTAACACACCCACATCCAGTTTGATGGCTGTAATAGCAATCCTCAATGAATTCTCAAGGTGCTCATCAGATCTTTTCGGTCTAATTTTGCCCTTCGTGGGCTTTATCCTTGAAAATATTTGCTCCCTAATATACAGTAGGTGTTGCCGAAAACTGATGACATGACGAAAATCAACATATTTAAGTAAGTTTAAGCTTTTGTGTTGGGCCGCACGATTTATGACATTAGGACTATGCATACATGCACTGCAGTACACCACACAAGTACAGTGTCAATGGGTCCCAACAATGATGCACAGCCGGAGTGCAATGGCCGAGCCTCGCCCTGGGAGAACCACCTTCGTGATCATGGTGTTCCCCCTGCCAGGTAAGTATTGATGCATTATTTCTACTGTTCATATGGCAGTTTGGCACAACAGTCTATTGCATACAACTAATTTTATGACTACCAAGGTGCAGATACATGCACACTGGCTTACGTAAATCAGCCAATAATGGCAATATGGTAAATAATGATTACCTGGTAGGTATCTTGCCTGTCTGAGGTAATGCTGTTTGGCAGACAATGCCTTGCCAGAGTCTGT
This sequence comes from Lithobates clamitans, assembly GCA_037952925.1. Lineage (NCBI taxonomy): Eukaryota > Metazoa > Chordata > Amphibia > Anura > Ranidae > Lithobates > Lithobates clamitans. Next base: position 170,726 of record JBBGZY010000135.1, on the reverse strand, counting down.
TCTTGCTGTAACCATATTTACACTTTTGTTTAAATCAGTAGAATCTGTGAAGCTAAAAATTAACCAGAATTTAGTGTACAATGCATTTGACTATTCACATTAAAGCTGAACTCCACAAACACAGCTAAATACGCAACTTCTATACATACAGTATATGAGAGCCAATTTACCTGCCAAAGAATGTATTTAGTTGTCCAGATTATCATGAGATTTACAAATCCCTGCTACAAAGCCAAGTTGGTGACCCGACTTTTCTCTGCCCAACTTAAAGCGTTTGTTAACCCAAAAAAAAAAAAAAAAAAAAAGAAGAAGGATTTCCTGGTCCCTTAAAGCAGATTACACAGCACAGTGCTTGTGCTGTGTAATCTGCCCCCCTCTAAACTGTAAAAAAAACCCTGAACCTGCCACTTTCCATATGCCCTCTCTGTATAGACCAGGGGTCTCAAACTGGTGGCCCTCCAGCTGTTGCGGAACTACAAATCCCATAATGCCTCTGCCTGAGGGAGTCATGCTTGTACCTGTCAGCCTTGCAATGCCTCATGGGACTTGTAGTTTTGCAACAGCTGGAGGGCCGCCAGTTTGAGACCCCTGGTATAGACCATGAAAATCAGGGCCGCTCCACCCTGATCACCGTGGTCTGATTGCGTCCCTTCATCATACGCTGCTGTCCCCTCTGCTCTCCTCTCCCCCCCTCCCTCCTCCCATTCAGCTAGTGTCTATGTCTCCGTCTCTGCCCCCCACCCCCTGCCGCTATTAGCAAAATAACTAATGTTAAATTCTCACTGCCAGCCCCTCTATTATATCTTGTCATAGCACACTGTACCTGTCTTGTAGAAAAACAAGTGTTGTAAATACTGATTTAGCGCTGTTTTAAGGCCGGTCACTAGGGATGAGCTTCGAGTTCGAGTCAAACTCATGTTCGACTCGACCATCGGCTGTTCGCCAGTCAAATTCGAAAGCCGCAGAACACCCTTTAAAAGTCTATGGGAGAAATCAAAAGTGCTAATTTTAAAGGCTTATATGCATGGTATTGTCATAAAAAGTGTTTGGGGACCTGGGTCCAGCCCCAGGGGACAAGGATCAATGCAAAAAAGTTTTTTCGGGAGCAGTGATTTTAATAATGCTTAAAGTCAAACAATAAAAGTGTAATATTCCTTTAAATTTCGTACCTGGGGGGTATCTATAGTATGCCTGTAAAGGGGCGCATGTTTCCCGTTTAGAACAATCTGACAGCAAAAAGACTTTTCAAAGGAAAAAAAGTCGCGGCTATTAATGAATTGCCGGTCCGACAATACACATAAAAGTTCATTGATAAAAACGGCATGGGAATTCCCATGCCATGGGGGTATGACGTGGGGGGTCCCCCTAAATTCCATACCAGGCCCTTCAGGTCTGGTATGGATATTAAGGGGAACCCCGGCCAAAATTTTTTAAAAAAAATGGCGTGGGGTCCCCCTCAAAATCTATACCAGACCCTTCAGGTCCACCCGGTGACCCCGCCCCCCTCTGACGTCACGGGGAATGCCACAGGGAAGTCCCCATCAAGTCCCAGTGCGTCAGGGGGGCGGGGTCACTGGGTGGCCCCTGCCCTCTGTTATTTAAGAACCGTCAGAAGAGGAGAAGCGTCAAACAGCGGGAGCCTCCCTCCATGCCATCATGGATGCGGAGCGGCCCGGAGAGGAAGATGAAGAGAAGAAGACGCGGCGGAGGAGATGCCGGACGAGAACACCGGAGGAAGAACCAGAAGAACCAGAGGAAGAAGAAGATGGAGGAAGAAACCGAAGGAAGATAGAAGAAAGAAGATAGAAGAAAGAAGAAGCATTTAAATAAAGGAACTGTCAAAAACTGTCTCTTGTCATTGTTAACATTTTTGACAGTTTTTTTGTGAAATGGTAGGGGTACTTCTGTACCCCCTTACCATTTCACACAGGGGGGAGGGCCGGGATCTGGGCGTCCCCTTGTTAAAGGGGGCTTCCAGATTTCGATAAGCCCCCTGCCCGCAGACCCCCACAACCACCTGGCAAGGGTTGTGGGGATGAGGCTCTTTTCCCCATCCACACGGGGACAAGGTGTTTTTGGGGGCTACCCCAAAGCACCCTCCCAATGTTGAGGGCATGTGGCCTGGTACGGTTCAGGGGGGGGGGGGGGCGCTCTCTCATCCCCCCTTTTTTCCTGCGGCCTGCCAGGTTGCGTGCTCGGATAAGGGTCTGGTATGGATTTTTGGGGGGACCCCACGCCAATTTTTTTTTAAATTTTGGTTCGGGGTTCCCCTGTGGGGAATTCCCATGCCGTTTTTATCAATTAACTTTTATATGTATTGTCGGATCGGCAATTCATTAATAGCCGCGAGTAGTTTTAAATGACTTTTTTTCCTTTGAAATGTCATTTTGCTATCAGACTGTTCTAAACGCAGGAAACATGCGCCCCTTTACAGGCATACTATAAACACCCCCCCCAGGTACGAAATTTAAATGAATATTAGACTTTTATTGTTTCACTTTAAGCATTATTAAAATCACTGCTCCCGAAAAAACAGCCGTTTTAAAAACTTTTTTTTGCATTGATTCATGTCCCCTAGGGCAGGACCCAGGTCCCCAAACACTTTTTATGACAATAACTTGCATATAAGCCTTTAAAATGAGCACTTTTGATTATTCATGTTCGTGTCCCATAGACTTTAACGGTGTTCGCGTGTTCGAACAAATTTTTTGCCTGTTCGCAAGTTTTGGTGCAAACCGAACAGGGGGGTGTTCGGCTCATCCCTACCGGTCACATGATTCTCGGCTGGTTTCCAGGACTACTACAGGAGAGGCTGAGCGGCCATGTGATCCCCCCGGCTGACTTCATAGGGAGATTGCAGCCCCTCCTGCCTTATCCATCCATCGGAGCTGTACAGCGGCCGCGAGTCATGTGACCGGCCTGAAAACAGCTCTAAATCAGTATTTACAATGTTTGTTTTTCTACAAGACAGGTATAGTGTGCTATGCCAGGTTATAATTGAGGGTCTGGCATTCTTTGTGTTATATGGGTTAACAAACCCTTTAACCAATATAGCTAGGTCATCTCTCTGCCTTCGACCTAAAACTAGACAGGGAAGGAGCAGCAGCAGATGGATGAGGTCATCCCTCTCCTTCCATCTGCATATTTATGTACTGATCCTCCCTCTCCATTTTAGAGTGCAGCTGTATAGGAGGATTGCAGAAAGCTGATATTAAGACAAATTCATGTACAGTACTTATTTTAGCTATTTTTTTTTATTATTATTATTTGTTTGTAATGACTACATAAACACAATAAATTGTGTTTTTTTTAAATATTTGCATGGAGTCCACCTTTACAGTATGTGAAAATACAAAAAAAAGGCAAGTACTATGTTATTTCCTACATTGAAAAACTTCTGTGCAGTGCTACTGACAAAACATAAAGAGAACCTGTTACCACTTTTCACGTTTTTGTCTGATAACTGCTGTCATAAAGGTGAGCATCATAATATTGCCCCCCCGTGGTGGTAAGAACTATACTGTTTTGGCAGAGGTACAAGCACTGATAGACTCCTACTAATCCAACACTTCTGTATGTATCAGATCCCCACTTGCTCTCTGTTACTTCCCTCCTTGGCCAATAGTCACTAGACGTTTTCTGCAGCTCTTGCACATACGCTCTGTGCTGTCAATGGACATTGTGCAAGGCTGTACTGGTGAGCTGAACAGTCACTTTAGTGACAAAGTATCCGAGGAAGGGGGTGGACAGTCACAGGGATATGACCAACCAGTAGTGTCAAATTAGGATGATTGTAGAGGTAGACAACCCTTGAATTTGCAGCTTTACAGTGTCAATCATTGAATGAAGCTCTGTAATCTCTCCATACCATGTGTCAGGCTTTTAGGATAGAAAACCCTTAACACCCAGAACTGGAGAGTGCATAACCTGGTGCAGCTCTGCATAGAAACCAATCAGCTTCCAGGTTTTATTGTCAAAGCTTTATTGAACAAGCTGAAGTTAGAAGCTGATTGGTTACTATACACAGCTGCACCAGATTCTGAGTGCTTCATTTTTAGTAAATCTCCCCCTTTGGGTTCAAAACTTCTTTACTTATCAGAAATTACGGTGACTTGTCACAAACACAATTAGACATGAGACTTACTCCAAATCATCATTTTTGTTCTCTTTAACCATTGTCATGCTAGGCTTCTTTGAAAAAGAAATACCAAAGTCTGTGTCAAACTCATCCCAGCTGTCCTTCAGAACCGACTGTCCCCAGCGCCGCCTTCCATGCTTTACGTTAACAGCACTGTTCTGTGGTCCACCGACCGTTGGTTTCTGCTGTGATGGGGAAAAATGTGAGATTTATTACGTTTTCTTTTTCCAAGTTCTGAAGCCAAAAAACAAAAAAACAAAATACAACCCTGTATTTTTTTTATAGCAACAACCTATTTTGCCAGTGTTCAACCTGTCCAAAGTTATCACTGGTGCACTACACCTCTCAAAAGAAGCAGCCACCTGTGTCAGATCTTTATGGGATTCTATGGCAAACTGGCTCACAGAGAATAATAACTACTTTGTTACCACATAAAAGCAATAACCAGTTTTTAAACTAACTAGTCTATCACAATTATCCTTAAAGTGACACTAAACCAACATCATAAAAAACTGTCAATGAATGCAGTCTTACATGCTGTTCCATGCTGTTCATACTCACTCACCAAGATTTGTTTTCTGTATTCTGCAAAAAACCTGGTTGATTCTGCTGTTCTCTGCCTCCCCCCTTTGATCATGTTCCCAATGCATTTGGAGATTTTGTAGAGCAGTGTTGGCAGCTTCTACACATGCTCAGTGAGTTTCTATGCTGAGCATTTCCTCCCTATCACATCTGAGCAGACCATGTGACTATAGAGACACACATGTAGGCAAATACACAGTGGTAAATGAAAGCCCACTCCCTCCCTCCTCCATGCCCACTAACAAGCTAAACACAATGGTGGTTGGATATTTCATGTAGATTGATGGAGGCTTCACCTCCTTGTTGTTCTAAGACATAGGCTGGAGGGGTGTAACACAGCATGTGACTGGCGGAAATCTGCCCACACCATGTTATTATTAAAAAATAATAAAGATTTGATTTCAAATATATATTTCTATGATGATTTAAAAAGTTTATTGATAATATTTTTTTCTTACTCTGTATCACAAAGGCTGTTTTATTTTTCGAACATGTGACCAGAGGACTAGAAGCACCTCCTGCTTGTTTCCCTGCAGACAGGCTGGGAAAGAGATGGGTCATGTGACAGTAGTATATCGATTAGAAAAAAGGTACTTCTTTTTTTATTAAAATAATTACAGTGCCATCATCCATATACAGAATGAGAAGAGATAATGTAAATTAAACAGTGTCTGTTTAGTATCACTTTAAAGTCAGGGAAAAAAAAAAAAAAGCATGCAGCACATCTCTTCATTGACTTGCCAGCTGAAACAAAAAATAAGGGGCTCACTGGATTTGTGGCAGATCAACGTGTATCTTTCTGTACTTGCAGCGATTTTACAGGTGCAAAACATTGAGAAATAATATAGTATAGTATGCATTACAGAAATGTACACTTTAAGATAGTATGCATATGGTAATTGTAAAATATATTCATAGTAAAAATGACACGCATGCAATCATTTTTTGTAAAACGTATACAAAGTATACAACATTACGTTACTAGGTACTTACTGGTGATATGACTTTCCTGATGTTGGGAAGAGTCACCTGAGGATGCTTGGATGGCAGCTGGTTGTCAGCTATGCTTTGTGGCAGCTGTATTTGCTGGAGGGGCCTGCTTGGAGCAGGTGAGTCATTTGATGTTTTCTCTGGTGCATTAGGAGGAGAGGAGGATTGCTTTTTTATCTCAAAGAGCGCCTGAGGCTCAATGGATTGTGCTGGCTTATTTACAGCCTTTTTCTGTTCCACAACTTGTGTTGGAGGGCCCAGTGCATGTCCAACTTGAAAATACGGGTACCTTAAAGCCTTAATACAGTAAAAAGAAAAAAAAAAAAAAAGAATCACTTTCTTCAATTTTTCATTGTTCCAAAGTCATCCAAAAATCAATATGTGCATGTTCAGTGACATTTCAGGAAATAGATACTATTATAAATTTAGTGCTACCAAGAGTGAGTTTGATAAAAGTACCCCGATGCTACTAAAAAGGGTTAACCAGAGTTAATGCATTCTTGCTGAACGGACTAAAAAAAACATTTATTGAGTGTTATGAAACCACAATGTCATTTGGTATCATGTCCATACACATGTATACAGTTAAAGATGTAAAACATGGGGGGATTGCATGCACATTAACCACCTGCCCTCTGTAAGATTTTACCCTCTTCATAACCAGGCCATTTTTTTGCTATTCAGCACTGTAATACTTTAAGTGACAAGTGCCCAGTCATGCAACACTACGCAAATTAAATTTATTACATTTTTTTCACACAAGTAGAACTTTCTTTTGGTGGTATTTGATCACCACTGGGTTTTTCATTTCTTTACTATGGATAACTATTGGTGGAGCTGCTGGTTTAAGCGGGCTTGTTACCTTCACCCTCGATACCTCTGTTTCATCGGCACCGGGTCTAGACCGGGTCCGTTGAGTTTACCTCTGGACGATATAAGCACCAAAACTTGAGTACGTTTTCAATGCTTTATTGAACCAAGTAACGAAGGAAGTAGCAGGAAAGAGTCAGGAGGGAAACTGCAGGGAAGCTCAAATACCTTTCTTTAGGATTCTTTAGAACGTCCTTTAAAGTTGAATACTGTAATTGAATGCGATCCCCTTGTGGGACACGATCTTTGCTCGCCTGGATAGGCTCCTCTTACTAGCCTAGCAGCCAGTACTTAGCACGAACAAAAGTCTCTGCCACAGACTTGCTTGGAAGAAACCCGTACGATCCTCTGCCACAGGATGTATTGGTTAGCGGTGAATGTCAGACACAGTACTTGGACCTCTAAGCCAACCCGGCAGTACTATGTAATAAGACTACTTCAGGATACGTCCTCCAACTGAGTCACCAGGCCCCTCTCCAGACCAGCACTCTGCGTGATCCTTCCATGACGGGTCCTCCCCTGGGATCTCCTCGGTTGTCCAGCTTCTTCACTCTGGATAGACAGCTCAGGACCATTCCTTGGCTGCTGTGGTAGGCCCCAGACAGACCTCTGGGCCCACCCACATGCCGCAGCGATGCGGGCCTCCGGAATGGAGGACCACGAGGTGGTATTCTAACGCATACCTGTCGGCCAGGAGGGCCAGCGGGTGGCTGTAAAACGAACCCCTAAACATGGCTTCTGTCCCATAAATACCCTCTCCCAGAATGCAACTCGGAGGACCACCTCCACCGAGTTGTCTCCAGGACAGAGGAGCACCCATACGCTTCGACACGTTGCCTTTCCAACACCAGCTAAGGGTAACAACCACACCCGCCGGCTCAGGGTGGAATCACACGCAACATCAGCCAAGCTGGAACAGAGGCAAATCTAACTTCCTCTATTGAGCAATTCACTAAATTTACCTATCAGATGGTAGATCATGAATCTACCAAAGCTACAATTATATAAACCAAACAAGACTGAAAATTTTAAAAATAAAAATAATATTTTTTACATTCTGCTATAAAACATATCCAATAAAAAATGTAAAAAATCAAATTTCTTCGTGAACTTAGGCCACAATGTATTCTGCTACATGTCTATGGTTAAAAAAAAAATCCCAGTAAGTGTATATTATTTGGTTTGCAGGAAAGTTATAGCGTCTGCAAACTATGGGATATTTACTTGATTTTTTTTTTAAGCTAGTAATGGCGGTGATCAATGACATAGTGTGACTGTGATAGTGTGGCAGACAATCTGACACTGGCTGGGGGGTACACTAACTGACACTGACATCAATAGTAACACTAATACAGTGGTCAGTGCTAATACTATACATTGTCACTGTACTAATTGCACTGGCTGGGAAGGGGTTAACATTTAGAGGTGATTAAGGGGTTAACTGTGTGTCCAACAATGTGTGTAATATGTGCTGCTTTTACTAAGCAAACTTGTTGTTTTTTATCCCTGCTTTGCAGGAGAAAAAAACAGCAAGATTGCCTTTCAGTGTACAGAGTTCTGTGTGGTTTACAACACAGAGCTCTTACATGAATAATGGAGCCGATCAGCAGATTAATCATTGGCCAGGACTCAATGATCGGCTTGTGCTGTAGCAAATCACAGCACAGCTGGGGTGGCACGCGCGCGCACACGCCTTACCTGGAAGGGCTGATCACGTACCAGATAAGTGATCCAGCACACAGCGGCAGCCCTGCCGCAGTAGATGTATGTGGGCCAGTCCACAAGTGGTTAAAATAGGATTTTTGTACTCACAGTAAAATCGTTTTTTTAGAGTTCATTGAGGGACACGGGGAGTCTTTCACCTTCAGGCAATCCAAAAGCAGTTCTACTGAGGCATGGGCAACACAGCAAACCAAGCAAACCAATGCTAACAGGTCCCAAGAAAACTAGGGACTGCCTGCAGCTCCAAAAGCCACCTGAAGGACCCTACACCCCAAAGCTAGCATCAGATGAGGACTCAACATCCATGATCCACCTGGCAGAACCCAGATGGCAGCCTTGAAAATATGGAAAACCTTGTGCTTGAGGCCAAAAAGCCCAAAAAGCACTCACAGATCTAGTAGAATGCACCTTGGTACTAAAATACGTTCTTTCTCTAATGGCGCCACTAGTCATAATGTTACAGTGTCTTGAAAAAGTATTCATTTTATTTACAAATAAATATCTGAAAAGTGTGGCGTGCATTTGTATTCAGCCCCCTTTACCTAAAAGTCAAGTAATTTGTAAATAGAGTCCACCTGTGTGTAATTTAATCTCAGTATAAATACAGCTGTTATGTGAAGCCCTCAGGGGTTTGTTAGAGAACCTTAGTGAACAAACAGCATCATGAAGGCCAAGGAACACACCAGACAGGTCAGGGATAAAGTTGTGGAGAAGTTTAAAGCAGGGTTAGGTTATAAAAAAAAAAATATCCCAAGCTTTGAACATTTTACAGAGCACTGTTCAATCCATCATCCGAAAATGGAAAGAGTATGGCACAACTGCAAACCTACCAAGACATTGCTGTCCCCCTAAACTGACAGGCCGGACAAGAAGAGCTCGGGTGGGAGAATCTGTCCACAGGACAACTATTGCTAGTGGGTAGCACTCTCGCCTAGCAGTAAAAAGGGTTGCTGGTTTGAATCCCAACCATGACACTACCTGCCTGGAGTTTTCATGTTCTCCCTGGGCCTGCGTGGGTTTCCTCCGGGTACTCCGGTTTCCTCCCACACTCCAAAGACATGCTGGTAGGTTAATTGGCTTCTGTCTAAAATTGGCCCTAGTATATGAATGTGAGTTGGGGACCCTGGATTGTGGGTAGGGTACCGATGTGGGTGTGCGATGTATGTGTGGAGCGCTGAGTAAATTGACGGCGCTATATGGGTACCTCAAATAAATAATATATAATAGAGGAGTATCTTAATGAGACACAATGGATAGAGACAATTGTGGACACTCACTCAGGTTGAACTGGATGGACTGGTGTCTTTATTCAACCTTACTAACTACGTAACTATGTATTAGTCGTGCACTCCACGAATCTGACCTTTATGGTAGAGTGGCAAGAAGAAAGCCAGTGTTGAAAGAAAGCCATAAGAAGTCCCGTTTGCAGTTTGTGAGGACGAAGTAAACATGTAGAAGTAGGTTTTTTGGCCTAAAAGCAAAACGCTGTGTGTGGTGGAAATTTAACACTGCACATCACCCTGAACACACCATACCAACTGTGAAACATGGTGGCGGCAGCATCATGTCTGCAAAAGACTTGGGCGGAGGCTCACCTTTCAGCAGGACAACAACCCTAAACATACCCTAAACATACAGTCAGAGCTACAATGGAATAATTTAGATCAAAGCATATTCAGGTGTTAGAATGGCCAAGCCAAAGTCCACACCTAAATTCAAATGAGAATCTGTGGCAACATTTTTTAAATTGATGTTCACAGGCGCTCTCCATTCAATCTGACAGAGCTTGAGCTATTTTGCAAAGAAGAATGGGCAAAAATTTCACTCTCTAATTGTGAAAAGCTGGTAGAGACATACCCCAAAAAACTTACAGCTGTAATTACACCGAAAGATGGTTCAACAAAGTATTGACTCAGGGGGGCTGAATACAAACGCATGCCACGCTTTTCAGATATTTTAAAAATTTTGAAAACCATTTATCATTTTCCTTCCACTTCACAATTATGTGCCACTATGTGTTGGTCTATCACATAAAATCCCAATAAAATACATTTACGTTTTTGGTTGTAACATGACAAAATGTTGAAAATTTGAAGGATTTGAGTATTTTTTCAAGGCACTGTAAATGTATAACTTAATACAATAAAACACACATTTATTGGCATGGTATTTTGTCTGCAGAAAGGATTCAGAGTTTTTTAGTTCACTAGGGAATTTCAAAACGTCAAATCCCTTGCATTTCCTATCTCTCAAAGCAGCTTCTCCCTCCCACTAAGTCAGCTTACTCTCCAATGGTTCTCTCCCTGCCTTGTTTACTATATGACAGGTTCACTTCAAAATTATTTTATGGCAAATTCCTGATTCTTTATAAAATGAAGGGTGAACATATCAAATACCTGACTGGCTGTGGGGCGCTTTTTGGGATCCCAGTGCAGCATGTCTCTCATTAGTGTTAATGCCTCTTCACTGGCATTGGGTATCAGAGTTTTCAGGTTTATAGGGACACACTGTGGAAAGCGGAAATTCATAGCTGATGCAAGCTGATATCCTTCAGACCAGTCACTCTGCAAAGTAAATGTAATGGTTGTGTTTGCTTAAAATAGGAGATACTCACATGAAATTCTTGACATTTTGACAGCTAATCATCACACTCATCATTTGACTGATTTATCAAGTGGGGGAAACACAACTTACTTTTTTTGGTGTACCCAGAACCTGGCAGATTTTAAAGATCTCGTCAACCTCGCTTGTTCCAGGGAAGAGGGGTCTGAGGGTATACAATTCAGCCATAATGCTCCCAACTGCCCATATGTCTATGGGAGAGCTATAAGTTAAAGATCTCAGCAACACTTCGGGAGCTCTGTACCTGCATAGGAACAACATATCTATAGTTGGACAATTGTCTATATACTTGACATATTCCTGTATAGAAATCCACAGCTAATACTGCACATTGGCAGGTACATTTTTTTAGACATGGAAGATAAAAAGGTTAAAGTCCACCCAAAATGGATTACTCAGGTTCCCAAATCAAAGGGTATTGTGAGAGAGATTATCACATGAGATCCTGAAGCACTGGCACACTTGTGTGTCAGTGGTATTACTCTGCTTTATGTTAGATTTTCCATAGCAGTGGTCTCGGAACGGCAGCCCTTTGCCTGTCTATATCTAGCCCTTGGGGCTTTACTCCCAGTGACACCAAGAAGGGGGCACAATTCCTTCCATTGACACCAATTATGGGACACTGTTCCTCTCACTGATACCAACAATGGGGCACTATTCCTTCCACCAACACCAATGATGGGGCATCATTCCTCCCACTGAAATCAATGATGAGGCACCATTCCTCTCACTGACACCAATGATGGGGCATTATTACTCCCACTGACACCAATGATGAGGCACCATTCCTCCCACTGACACCAATGATGAGGCACCATTCCTCTCACTGACACCAATGATGGGGCACTATTACTCCCACTGACATCAATGATGAGGCACCATTCCTCCCACTGACACCAATGATGGGGCACTATTACTCTCACTGACACCAATGATGAGGCACCATTCCTCCAACTAACACCAATGATGAGGCACCATTCCTCCAACTGACATCAATGATGAGGCACTATTCTTTCCCCTGATACCAATGGTGGGGCACTATTCCTCACACTAATACTAACGATGAGGCACTATTCCTCACACTAATACTATTGATGGGGCATGGTTTACTTCCACTGATGCTAGGGCATTTTCCACTCACACAGACAGACCAGCCCCCCTAAATGTCTGATAACTGTAAACTGGCCCTTTGTTAAGAAAGTTTGGAGACCCCTGCTCTAAAGGAATATATGGAGTAAGAGCAAAAAGTGATGGTACTGACATCCTAATACAGCAGATGATGGATAGCTTGGGGCAGGGATTTCCTCAAACGTATCACCAAGGTGATTCCAGGTAACAGGTGACTGAACCTGTTCTTGTAAAAATGAGTATCCAGTTTTGGGAATGCATAACATTTAAGTTAGCTTGTACTTTGCTTATTCTAGGCAAAGTTATAGGTTCACTTTAGGACCGAAACAACTAATCAATTAATCGACAATGAAATTAATCCATTACTATTTTCATAATCGCTTAATCGGCCGGCCGATTAGTTGGCCAGCATACTGAATGCATTATTTGTTACATATCAGGTATTACAGTGCAGCACATATACAGCTCAGTACACCATCCATACATGTCAGTAAGTGACTGAGAACTTGTGAATGTGACTGTGTGAGGAGCAATGTCTCATGAGACATGTAGTCCTGGGCAGGAACTGAGTTGTCCTAAAGGTAGAAGTTTTCTTTTCCTTGCTATAGGGGCGTTCTATACTATACTTTGCAGCTTGCTATTGGGGCACTCTGAAGGCAGGAGGAGCCAGAAGCAGCGGTCAGGGACCCTAGAAGAGGAGAATCAGGACTACTCTGTGCAAAACCATTACACAAAGCAGGTAAGTATAACAGGTTTGTTGTCTTTAACTAAAAAAACAAACAAAAAAAAAAAGCACAAAAACTGGCAGTAAAACAATTAAACCATTAAACAATTACCCATTAAAAGTGTGTCCTTTTAATGGGTAATTGTTTAATGGTTTAATTGTTTTACTGCCAGTTTTTGATTGGCAGTTTTTTACTCTGTTTTTCTACTTATTTGCACTTGTATTCATGTACACTTTAGCTATGAGTAAGCATCTTTATGTGTAAAACGCGTTAGCCATTGCTATTCTCTGTTCCGATGAAATGGCTACTGTTGGATTTAAATTCATGAAATAAAGATGTCCGTCTTCGGAGTGCAGCAGTCCAGGATTTTCTTGCTTCCAGTTCATTTAACATGGCTTCCTATGGGGCAAGTTCACATCTATGTTTTTTCAGTTGAAAGGGTCAAGGACTTTTTTTCAACGCAAAACGATGCTTTTTTTTGGTTCAATATACTTCAATGGAGAAGTTGCAGAAAAGTATGTAGTGCATTTTTGCATCAATTTTCAGACGAGAATATTCATACAAAAAATCTTTGTACATAAGCTGAATGAAAGAATGTTGTTTGAAATTTTCACTTGCTTTTAACATTCTGTTTCAACATGAATTTAATTTCTGAATAACCATATACACTGTCTGAAAATTCCTTTGACCAAGAAGTTTTCTATTACTTCAAAATTTTCCCATCACTGTGGTTGAAAACAAACGTCGATTTGACCCCACTAACGATTACAAAATCGAACGAACGTTCTTAAAATGACATTTTTTTGGAAGGAAGATATTGTTTTTGTATGGCCAGCATATAATATATTACAGTTCTGTTTGAAATTTTGCAAAACTGTCTTTAACTTTTTTTTTTCCTTTGTCTGATGATATTTACCAGATTCAACCTCTAATAGTATATACAGTATATATCTTCTGTTTGTTATTCTCAGTGTGGATTAGATATTTTGCTTCCTAACCATATACCGTATATACTCGAGTATAAGTCGAGATTTTCAGCCTTTTTTTTAAGGCTGAAAGTGCCCCCTCAACTTATACTCGAGTCACCGCCGTCTGCCTACATGATCAGCGTGTCATGCAGGCAGACAGTGGCCAGCGTGTGATAATACAGTTCAGAGGCTATTCCAGCTTTCAAAAGCCACGCCTCCTCCTCGTCTGTGATAGGCTGAACACTCCATTTCCCATCAGTCAGTGTACAGCCTATCACGGACATTCTCTCATCCTCGTCCGTGGTATGAGAATGAGAGAATGTCCGTGATATCCTGACCGCTGAGTGTTCTGCCTATCACAGACGAGGAGGAGGCGCGGCTTTTGAACAGTGGAATGGCCGCCGAAGTGTATTATCACACGCTGATCGGAGGATGGAGATCTCCACAGGGAGGATGGGGATCACCACACGGAGGTTACACAGGACACAGGTAGGCTACACAGGGACACAGGACACATGCACAGGACACAGGGACACAGGACACATGCACATGTACAGGACACAGGACACATGCATATGTACAGGACACAGGACACATGCACAGGACACAGGGACACAGGACACATGCACATGTACAGGACACAGGGACACAGGACACATGCATATGTACAGGACACAGGGACACAGGACACATGCACATGTACAGGGCACATGTACAGGACACATGCGCATGTACAGGACACAGGGACACAGGACACATGCGCATGTACAGGACACATGTACAGGACACAGGACACATGCACATGTACAGGACACATGCACATGTACAGGACACAGGGACACATGTAGGCTGCACAGGACACATGCACAGGACACAGGGAGGCATGCAGCTGTAGATGGGTATTGTTGATCCTCTTTTTCCACTTACAGTAGCTGCTGCATTTCTCACCCTCGTCTTATACTCGGATCAATAAGTTTTTCCCAGTTTTTTGTGGTAAATTAGGGGCCTCGACTTATACTTGGATCGACTTATACTCGAGTATATACAGTATTAGGTTATTTATATTTACCACTGCATATAGATATTTAAGAATAAATTGCCTTTTTTTTAAAACTTTACACATTAACTAAATTATACACCACACTTTTTTAAAGGTTAACGGATTAAACAAAACAATAAATCGGCCAACTAATCGATTATGAAAATAATCGTTAGTTGCAGCCCTAGTTCACTTTACTGGAAGGACTGCAAGCATGCTGTACTTAAATGCCCTATATTCCACCACCAGACTGCCAAGATTCCTGTTCATACTTTAACCTTATAAGCAAGTTGAAACTTACACAAAGCTATGTTCAGCACCCGGCGATGCACAGTGAGGAAGCAAGGGGAATGTGTCATGTTTCTCCATACTCAAAAATATTTCTCAGATTGTGTGATGTTGGAGAAAAATGGGGAAGGTAATGTACAGCATGCTTATGCTAAGTACAAGTTCACATGAATCAGCTCAAGATTACCCAAGTCCTAAGAAGCAGATAGGCAAACAGACCTAGACATAGAGTGAAAATGACTACCTGTAATGCTTTGTACGAAATATGCCTTATTCCATTTTTAATATATATGTTTATTAGGAACCCATTAAATACACCTGTGTTATCAAGCTGACATTCCATATTAAACGGTATACACAATTTTAAGTACTATAGGTAACTTACCATCGGGTGGACACATAATCTGTATAGGGCGGCTGAGATCGCAGTTCTCGTACTAACCCAAAATCAGCTATTTTCACAAGCTCTGGACCCATACATAAAAGATTTTCAGGTTTCATATCCCGATGAAAAAACCCTGACCCAGCAAAAGGAAAAAGGGAGTGAGAACAGAACATGCACAGATTTTAAAAATTAACAGAAAAAATGAGATGAAAGAATAACAGTATAAAGATTTTATGCTTGACACCCATGAATACCTATAATGCCCCCCAAAAAGTCAGGACAGTATCTTAAGACAAAAACTTGAAATGATAACTTAAAGCAATATTAAACCCAAAAACAAACATTTATTAT
Organism: Lithobates clamitans; assembly: GCA_037952925.1. Classification (NCBI taxonomy): domain Eukaryota; kingdom Metazoa; phylum Chordata; class Amphibia; order Anura; family Ranidae; genus Lithobates; species Lithobates clamitans. The sequence continues at coordinate 154,918 of JBBGZY010000135.1, read as the reverse complement.
ATTGCAGCTTACCAATTCTTACATGTGGTGGCTACAATAGTTTTCTTTTTTAGGCTTTCTTTCCCTTTTTTTCACCAAGTGACCCTGCAAGTAAATCTGTTTTTCAACAGAACAAGCTGCCCTGCAGATTTAGCAATTAGAGGGTTAGCACAAACCATTTACCACTGAAATTGGTGCTTACAATGATCAGCTTTTATTTATTTATGCAAAACCTTTATCCCAAAAGGAAAAGAAAACAGTTTGCTGTAACTTCTTATATAGTGTTAGGCTCCATTCACACTTGTACAACGCCAAAGTTGCACCAACTTTGGATGAGTGCAACTTGAATACGACTTTGGTTTGACCATTGATAAGGGACAATTGTTGCACAACTGTTGCACTGTATAAAATTCAGGTACAACTTTCATGCAACGTTTGAGGGTTAACATTGAAGTCTATGGCCCTCAAGTCGCATGAAAGTTGGACCAAAGTAGTGCATGAACTACTTTGAAGCTGCTGCAACTTTAAGTTGCACTTATATGAATGGTTATCAGAAAACATGAGGAAGGCCTTCTCATGCAACTTTGATGTCCAAAGCTGCATGGCAAGTTGCACAAGTATGAATAGAGCCTTAGCTGGAGCTCAGCTTCTTTTTTTTTTTAATGCAATTCTTTTTTGAGGCTGGGTTCACATTAGAACATGCAGTGGCCCACAGCAGGAGTCCGGTGCATCTCCATTCACCATTTTAGGTCCGATTTCAGCCCGAATTTTGGGCTGAATTCGGACCTGGAACGAACCAAAGGACGCACAGGACTCCTGTGCAATTTGCATCTCAGCAGCTGCGCAGAGAGCTGGTCATAATCTCCTGCTATGTGAATTGGATGCCGGGAAATCCACATCGAATTCGCATAAGTGTGAACAAAGCCTTAGACATTGTGCATTTACAAAAGATTGTGGCAGTACTACGATAAACAATAAATGTGAGCAGGAGCTCCACAAAGAACCAGCAAAAGCTCATAAGAGCACAGTGATTTTCCAGTAACAGCGAACTCTAGACAAAGAATATAATGTATATGTAAAAGACTGATAAGGTACCAAACAAGTAAGCTGGAAATAGGGGGGTAATAGTCACAAAATGCATGAGTTTTCATGTTTTAGCTGGAGCTCAGCTTCAATTTGTTACTGTATCTAAATCTGCTAGTGCATCAATCACCCCCCCCCCCCCCCCCAGATTACCAGTGCTGCTGTGCAAAGGTGCCCCTGTGCGCTTTCATTCAGAGTGAGGGCACTAAAATATTGGAGGTGTGTTAGTGGGCAGATCACCAGGTGAAAACAGTGGGAAAAGCCTAAAAAAAAACTAATGCAGCCACCACGTCTAATAATTGGTAAGTTGCAATATATTGCATTTTTGGTTTTAGGTTTCATTCCACTTTAGGCTTAGGAAAGAATAAATCCCCTATTTACAGCTACTGATAGGGTGCTTTTCTACATTTATTTTATTACTTTATTTATTACAGTTACTTATATAGCACTGTCAATTTACAGATACTGTATATTACATAAATCTACTTCATATAAAATGACTAATGCATGTATATTTTTCCAAACAATATACTATACAAATATAATACAACAATAATAAATAGGGCCTATAAGGAAACTTCAGTAACTAACACTTAGCAGGATGCAAATGAAAAATGGCATTCTAAATGCTTACCATGCTTGTGTATAAAGGCTAAGCCAGAAAGCACCTGAAACATAATGTTCCTTATTTCACTCTCAGTGAACATCTTATTCTCTCTGCCAAGACGGTGATGTAGGAAAGCAGTAGCAGAAAAGAAAAGAATAAATAGTAATGAAAGGAAATGAAAATCACAAGGCCTCTTGATACCATTTAGAAGTCTCATCAAAAGACATAAAACAGTCTCCGGTATATTTGTGTATCTTGTTTCAATGCCAATTGTATTCTCTGCCAAGGAAAGTGTATTCATACATTGTAAAATGAACCTATACAGCAATCTGATGTGACCAATTTGCTGAATGCACATTATCATCTACCCTCTATTCATCCAAATGGTATCAGTGGTCCTCTCTCAAAGCTGAAGCAAGAAAAAGAACAGTGTAGGTAAAGAATGCATATTTCAAGATCATGGGCTTCTGTTGTTAAAAGAGAAATATATATCTGTAGATTGAGGCCTCCTTCATATGGCCGTTTTGCTGCATCCACCAGATTCCAGCAGAAAGAATCAGCTGAATCTTGTGGTTGGAATCACAAGTGCAAGCGAATAGCTATATAAACCAATAACAGGCTGACAGCGGCCACCACTATAAACATGTAGCTGCACATCATGGGGTTACAGTGAGGGGAAAAAGTATTTGACCCCCTGCTGATTTTGTACGTTTGCCTACTGACAAAGAAATGATCAGTCTATCATTTCAATAGTAGTTTCATTTTAACAGTGAGAGACAGAATAACAACAAAAATATCCAGAAAAATGCATTTCAAAAAAGTTATAAATTGATTTGGATTTTAATGAGTGAAATAAGTATTTGATCCCCTATCAATCAGCAAGATTTCTGGTACCCAGGTGTGTTCTATATAGGTAACGAGCTGAGATTAGGAGCACTCTCTTAAAGGGAGTACTCTTAATCTCAGCTTGTTACCTGTATGAAAAACCCCTGTCCACAGAAGCAATCAGATTCCAATCTCTCTACCATGGCCAAGACCAAAGAGCTGTCCAAGGATGTCGGGGACAAGATTGTAGACCTACACAAGGCTGGACTGAGCTATAATACCATCGCCAAGCAGCTTGGTGAGAGGGTGACAACAATTGGTGCGATTATTTGCAAATTTAGGAAACACAAAATAACGATCAATCTCCCTCGGTCTGGGGCTCCATGCAAGATCGCACTTTGTGGAGTTTCAATGATCATGAGAACAGTGAGGAATCAGCCCAGAGAATCTTGTCAATTAACTCAGGGCAGCTGGGACCATAGTCCCCAGAAACAACAATTGGTAACACACTACGCCGTGAAGGACTGAAATCCTGCAGTGCCCGCAGGGTCCCCCTGCTCAAGAAAGCACATGTACAGGCCCGTCTGAAGTTTGCTAATGAACATCTGAATGATTCAGAGGAGAACTGGGTGAAAGTGTTGCGGTCAGATGAGACCAAAATCAAGCTCTTTGGCATCAACTCAACCCGCTGTGTTTTGGGGGAGTTGGAATGCTGCCTATGACCCCAAAAACACCGCCCCCACCGTCAAGCATGGAGGTGGAAACATTATGCTTTGGGGGTGTTTTTCTGCTAAGGGAACAGGACAACTTCACTGCATCAAAGGGACAATGGACGGGGCCATGTACTGTCAAATCTTGGGTGAGAACCTCCTTCCCTCAGCCAGAGCATTGAAAATGTGGCGTGGATGGGTATTCCAGCAAGACAATGACCCAAAACGCACGGCCAAGGCAACTAAGGAGTGGCTCAAGAAAAAGCACATTAAAGTCCTGGAGTGGCCTAGCCAGTCTCCAGACCTTAATCCCATAGAAAATATGTGGAGGGAGCTGAAGGTTTGAGTTACCAAACGTCAGCCTCGAAACCTTAATGACTTCAAGAGGATCTGCAAAGAGGAGAAGGACAAAATTCCTACTGAGATGTGTGCACACCTGGTGGCCAACTACAAGAACATTCTGACCTCTGTGATTGCCCACAAAGGTTTTGCCACCAAGTACTAAGTCATGTTTTGCGAAGGGGTCAAACACTTATTTCACTCATTGAAATGCAAATCAATTTATAACTTTTTTGAAATGCGATTTTCTGGATTTTTTTGTTATTATTCTCTCACTGTTAAAATAATCCTACCATTAACCACTTGCTGATCAGCCGCTATCAATTATACTGTGGCAGGGTGGCTCTATTGTGCGAATCACCGTACCGGTACAGCACTCTGTGTAATAGATACAGTGGGCATGCGCATGGCACCGGAGCTGATGTGTGTAGGCAGCGTCTGCAATGTACGCCGGCCACCCACGATCGCTCCACAGAGAGGCAGAATGGGGATCTGCCAGTGTAAACAAAGCAGATCCCCGTTCTGTCAGGGGAGTACAGTGTGATTGTCTGTTCCTAGTGATTAGGAACAGCGATCTCTCTGTACTTCCAGTCAGTCCTCTTCCCCCACAATTATAAACACCTCCCTAGGACACACATAACCCTTTAATCGTCCCCTAGTGTTAACCCCTTCCCTGCCAGTGTCATTTATACAGTACTAAGTGCATTTTTATAGCACTGATTGCTGTATAAATGTCACTGGTCCCAAAAAAGTGTCAAAAGTGTTCGATCTGTTTGCCGCAATGTTGCAGTTCCGACAAAAAAAAAAAATCACTGATCACCGCAATTACTAGTAAAAAAAAAAAAAAATTAAAAAAAAAAGTAAAATAAATATGCCATAAATCTATCCCTCTTTTTGTAGACGCTATAACTTTTGCACAAACCAATCAGAATACGCTTATTGCAATTTTTTTTACCAAAAATATGTAGAAGTTTATATTGGCCTAAACTGATGAAGAAATTAGTTTTTTTTACATTTTTTTGGATATATATTATAGCAAAAAGTAAAAAATATTGTTTTTTCTTTTCAAAATTGTCGGTCTTTTTTTGTTTATAGCGCAAAAAATAAAAAACGCAGAGGTGATCAAATACCACCAAAAGAAAGCTCTATTTGTGGGGAAAAAAAGGACATCAATTTTGTTTGGGTACAGCGTCGCACGACCTCGCAACTGTCAGTTAACGCGACGCAGTGCCGTATCGCAAAAAATGGCCTGGTCATTAAGGGGGTAAATCCTTCTGGGGCTGAAGTGGTTAAAATTATAGGCTGATCATTTTTTTGTCAGTGGGCAAACATACAAAATCAGCAGGGGATCAAAAACTTTTTTCTCTCACTATACCTGTGGTCAGGTTACTTTGTGTGCGGCTACATACGAACAGTCAGGTTTATGCAGGGCTGAGCAGCTGCCGCTATTCACTTGTACCTGCGATTCCAGCCGCAAGAATCCGCTGATTCTTTCTGCTGGAATCTGGGGGATGCAGCTAAATAGCCATATGAAGGAGGCCCAAAACTGACTCTAATACCAGAGCTTTACAATTTAAACTGATAACCAGCAATGGTTGGAAGAATTCCACCTAATTATATACATGTATCTGCCATTTACACAGTAGGGTTGATTTACTAAAGCACTGAGACTTTCAAAGTGAATACCTTTTATCTTTTTAGCATATCAACCCCACCCTTTTAGTAATGATATGGTAGCAGTCCATCCCTGTTTAAATAAGATATCACATCAAATGATGAATATACATTACCAGGAAAAAGCACTGCAAAGGTTACACACGGTTCTCACTTTGTAAACCTACCGTGCTTATGGATAAAGGCTAGGCCTTGTAAAATCTGATACATTATGTTTCTGATGACTGACTCAGGAAACAATTTATTTCTGTGAAGAGACAAATTAAACACTTCAAGTAATGATACAAGGGAGCTTGTGTAAAGTCTCAGGGTATATAATTTTTACATGGCTGCATTTGTCATTGGTGGCTGCACTGAGAACCACATCTGCTAAGTCTGTGGCTACATGCTTTACAACCATCCAAAGCACCAACATTGTTTGCTAAATGATTTTGAAAAATTTTGCCTAAGCGATCTGACACCATACACATTTATTAGATGTATTTCATGTAATACTGTGCATTGGTTACAATTGCCACGTGGCAACCAAAATTTGGCATACATGTGCATACACCCTTAAAGCCTAAGTCTTTTTTTTTTTTTTCAAATCAACACAACGGACAATACTTACTGTACATTGAATGAGAAGTATTTCTTGTGGGTGGTGGTTTTCTCACTAATTTAAATCTTCAGTCCTCAGTCGCTCCCCCACACCACAGTGGTAAACTTCCGCTGCTGGGGTTAATATGAACCACAGGATCTGTCATAGGCACTCAATAAGAGTGTGGACTGGACTATGACCCCCCCCCCCCCACACACACACACACACACACACACCTCCTCCATTCATAAAGGCTGTACTATAGCTTCCAGCAACAAAAAGTGCTTAATGAATCGAAAACAAGCTGATGAGTTTTAGGTCCCCCTCCTACATTCATAGTGCCTTTTCACTGTGGGAAGTTATAGTACAGCTTTAAAGAATGGAGGAGGGGGCAGAAAGAGTGGAGACAGTTGGCACTCTTTACAAGTGGCTTATAATAACCCCTGCAATATTAGAAGATTACCACTGCGGCAGTATGTTGGAGGGCAGAGGGCTGAAGATTTAAATGTCAAGAGCAGCCATCTTTATTGAAAAAAGCTTATTGAAAAGCTCTGAAAGTCCCTGCCTATCTGGAGAGGGGTGTGTGCCTTTCCTCCAATCAGCTCTCTCCCAATGTAATCCAACACTACACTGCTGACTGCTACTGCCGAATGAGGAACTAAAAATTCAGGACCTGCACTTTCTAAACAGTATATAAAGCTGAAGACAGCAGATATACATGTAAAACTTATGTAGGGAGATTTGTTTCATCTCTGTGTATCTTCTGAGGCTGTTCACTTCACTGGGTATAGGAGAGGGTTTACATCCACTTTAATACTGCCAGTGGAGCCTAATGACTTATTATACAGACCAAAGACTTCAAATAAAGAAATAACTGAAATAGATCAACTTCTTTTTCTCTCTGCAGCGATTACCCAACATCATACCAAGCATATTATGTCACCTTCTGGCAAATTATGTTAGACAAAAAAAAAAAAAAGATATGGCTTGCCCTTATGAAGAGAGGACATGTTTCAAATTTTCTATACAGAGTGCAGCACTGGGTCCCTACCTGTTATGCTAATGGGGTTCACTCATGATCACAGTATGAATTAAATTATTTTTCTTAGGTTTAAGACCAGTAAATATACTTGGGATAAAGCCACCAGATTATGCAGGCAGAATTGACACATTTAGTGCAGGTGATAAATATTGGGGCATTTTCAAACTGTCCTGCTGAGGTTTGGCCGCAGTGTGGGTGCAACATAGTGTTTTGGTGTGGGGTTATCCACACTTTCCCATAGACTTCCATTACGTCCTGCATTTTTTGGGCATTTTCTGAAAGCACACCAAAGATATATGTCAGTATACATCACATTTGGTGCACTTTCAGAAAATGCACCAAAAGCACGGGACACAATAGAAGTACCGTATATGAGAAACCACAGGTAACCCGTACAAAAACTGTGGTTACATTGTGCTACACCCACGCTGTAGCCAAATCGCAACGGGGCAGTGTAAAAGCGCCATAAAGCTGACTATAGATGGTGCAATTTTCTTTCCTGTAACCAGTGGTTGCTCACACAATTCCACTAACATTCAGTGTTGATGGGGAATCCCTTCCGTAGAGCTACTCTGTTCTCCCGGTGAGCGGGTGTGAGGAGCAATCCTGCCGGTAGTACACAGTAATTATTGCTAGCGGCTATAGACGCTGTCAATAATCGCATCCTAAAACTCAGACATGCTGGTTGTTCCCAAGTCAATCGATGGACGGACTTGGGTACAATCAGTCTGCCCTTATGTGGTTCGAATCTCAGTCGGTCCCTGCTGAACCATCTGAGATTCAAACATTCTATGGGCGGCTTTAGATTAGTGTACTTGCAACACTTGATGGCTCTAGACATGGCTAATGCCTTATGGGTGGGACTCCTTTTCAACAGAAAGTAATAGAGCCCCATACAGCCAAATAAAGTACTACAGTTCCTAGTATACTTTGTTGTCCTGTGAATGGGGAACTTCTGTGGGGCTGTGTGAATAAGAATTTGTTCTACTGTCTACCACTAATGAAGAAATCCCCTTGGGCTACTTGTCTTTTCATAATTTGCCTATCTAGAGGAGAGTATTGTCTTTAAAGGGACTAGATAATAAGAAGACAGAAATTAGGCCTGGAATATGTTTTTTAAAGCTTAAGTTTGGTGATGTTTCTTTAAAATAAGAATCAGGGATGGTAGTTACACTAAAAAAAGTGCCCCTTTGGGCTGGTGGCTGCTATTTTGCTTAAAATCTTCAGTCCTCTGTCACCCGGATACCCAAAGTAGCTGTTAACTTCCAATGCTGCAGGAATATTGTGAGTATCTGCAGCTGTGACAGGCACTCATTGTAGGTGCTGACTATACCCATGCTTTCTGCCCCCCCCCCCGCTCAAGTCATAGAAGCTGTACAATTGGCTCCCACAATGAATGCAATGTATGAATGGAGGAGGTGGACCTTTCATTCATCTGCCTGTCCTTCATTCATAAATCACTTTTCATCATGGTAACCAATAGTACAGTTTTATGAATGAAAAGGGCGGTGGAAAGGGCAGGCATAGTCGTCAGTTTTGACAAGTGTCTATCTCAGTTGCAGCCAATAGTTTTAATCCCTGAAGCACAGGAAGATCACAGCTGAAGGGGTATCTGGAGGGGGGAAGAAGACTGAAGATTTCAATCAACACAGCAGACACCTGCACACAGGGCAATTTTCATTCATTGGACCATCCCTGATGATTTAAAATAAAAATCACTAAACTTAAACTTTAACATTGCATTTGTTGTTATCAGGTAGAGAACATTGAATTTTTTTATTCTAACACAAGCATGTTTGCTGACTGAAAGCAACAAAAAAATCTATTTTTTTTTCTTACAGGGTTATTCACCCAAAAGTGATATTCCAACTTCTTAACCACCTACCAGCTTTTTATTCCCCTCTAAATGTTTAAGTCTATCCACTTTCGATAATCAAAATGAAAAAGCCGTAATCTCACCGTTTGATTTTGTATTAACTTTATAGTACGAAGAATGCAACAGGGGTATGGGAAGAAGGACCAGAGTTAGGAATTTGGGCAGCACAAAACTGCCACTGCCACTGTCCCAGCCGGATAGAAGTTGGAGGGTGAAGCAACTCAGACTAAAGTTAGGCCATACATTGTTAGTTTCTTTGGTTCAGCCAAAAGGCTAAACAAAAAAAACAAAAAAAAAAAAAACACAAAAACTACCAGATTCCTTCATCCACACAAATAGTGGATGGAGGACTCCTCTCCCCACTAGGAGATTGTATGATGGCAGTGGGGCACTTACAGCTGTTAGAATATACTGATCAGCATCTGCAGCCACTGATCGAGAAATGTTTTCCAGCTTGTCCCTTTTGACACTGCGGAGCAGGAATGGCCACACACTGATCGAAATTCAGCCGGTCTTTGCGAAACCGCCCAATTTTCGACTAGTGTATGGCAAGCTTAAATCATCAAGTGTAAATGCCAGGGCCGTGCATGTAGACCTATGAATATAAAGAAAATTATGCTGTGTAAAAATGATATATTGCTTTTTTTTAAACATTTAATAATAAATAGTGACCCAAATCATGTAGTGATTAATGAGCAAAGAAAGAAAGGAACTACTAAAGCAATCTATTCAAAAGGTAAAATGGCTGGTCTGCTATCAGTTATTGCAAGCTTTAATTCATAGGCCCATTTTTAATTCAGGGCAAATTATCATCTTTTTTTATTAGCAGGCCCATCACTACTGGTTTTACACTTCACTAGTATCCCTGCTTACCCGTTCACCCACTGGAGCCCCCTCTGAAATTTCTGTACAGGCACGCACGTGGTAGGTTGAGGCTTATATAGGACTAAGCATCTCCTCTCTGCCTCCATATCACATAGCTCAGGTCTGACAATAGGCCACTTGGGCACTGAAGGCTGCACAGTAGGTGGAACGGAAGAGAGTCACAAGTTCTTCCATAATCAGGAGTATCAAAGTTGTGTAAACTGGGTGGCAGGAGTAGTAGGAGAAAGGTAAGTGTCAACAGTGTAGGGAGCATGCTTTACCACGAACCAGTTCCAAATGATTTAGGTAAAAGTGAACCTTGATACCAATATCTTGTTTGAATAGTACAGTGATAAAAGGATCATACCTGTCTTTCATCAGCTGATAAAGATTTTCCTTCATATATTCAAATACGAAATAGAGTTGGTCATTCTCTCTGATTACCTCCTTTAACTTGACCACGTTGACATGATTAAGTTTTTTTAAGGACTGTAAAAAAAAAAAAAAAAGTATTGATTAATCTCTCTATATAATACTGAAATCTGCAATAACAGAGTACACAATAATTGATGGATTTCTGTTTTTCTTGTTGATGTAGCGAAAAGGAATCTAGAAAGCGAGTGTTATTGCAGCTCACTTGACAAACTATGATTATATCACCTAACCAGTGCATATTTCTCATATCTAATTTTAACACTCAACACTCTAGGTTTCCATAAAAGGTGTGCTTTGCGTTTCCACGTGTACATGGAAATATATAAACTCTATAAATACATTTAAATCCACGGGGTCACTGTCAATTCAGCTATTCAGCATGTAAGAGTGCTTTTTTCTTTGTCACCTTACCAATAATGGATGCTCCAAAGATCTTTTCAGGAAACACTCAAGACTGGTGACGCTATTGCCTGGTACAGCTTGGATTGAGGGTGTCTGGGGATGTTTTAAAAAGCTGAGAGGTGCATCCAACTAAATGTGATTTTTAGGCAAATCTATCCTTAAAAAGGAGACTACCATAAAAACTGCAAGTCACATATTTGTTTTGGACCACTCCATGTAGCTACAAAGATTATTTCCCAACTCACAGCTCCTGAATTGTTTCATATCTTAGATGTATTATTTGTCAGTTGTTCCTGGAGTGTCACCTGCTGGTGAAATTTGGTAGTGTTATCCAAAACATCAAATTTCATGGAAATAAATAGACCAACCATAGCATGATATGAAACATGTAAAAAGTCTGAGAGGCTGCACACCCCAAATGACAAAATATTGTAAAAAAGGAAAATTTCCCCGTGGGATTTTTTAGCAGCAATTATGAGTCAGCAAAATTGTAAAAAATATATAAATAATTTTATTATCAAAAAAAGGGCAAATAGACAATGTGGACAAAAAAGGGCAAATAGACAATGTGGACACAAAGTTAAAACATGAGCTCTGGGTATGTACAATGCGAGACTATTACATTAGAAGCGGGGAAAACACAATGTTAGACAATACCATGAGGGTTAGAAAATGGATGAGATTATCAAATTTTGCAACCTACAATAATAATTTGTGGTTGTACTGTCCGATGTTCAGAACAGTTCGGGTTTTGTTCCGAACATCGGACAGTACAGAACAGGACAGTACAACCACAAATCATTGTGGTTGTGCTGTCCTGTACTGGCTGATGTGTTTGTGTTTTCCCCGCTTCTAATATATTAGTCTCGCATTGTACATACCCAGAGCTCATGTTTTAACTTTGTGTCCACATTGTCCATTTGCCATTTTTTGTCCACATTGTCTATTTGCCCTTTTTGATAATAAAATTATTTATATATTTTTTACAATTTTGCTGACTCATAATTGCTGCTAAAAAACCCCACTGGGAAATTTTCCTTTTTTTATAAATGGACCACCAACCAGGCCATGGTCTAATGACAAGTCAAAGCCTTACTCCTGCTGTGCCCTGGTTCCCTATCTGCTCTGACAGGTAGACTTTAGCTTTTGAAACATATGAGGGCCAAGACTCAGAAAAAGTGCACTGTTCTGCATTCCTGACAGCTCCTCGAGAGAGGGTGAAGATGCAGGGGGCCTTCTGGCCAGCTCTGGATATCTGGTTTCCAGTAAAGTGATACACACCAGGTTCCAGCTTCCAAACTAGTACAGAGAAGCAGCCAAAACTGGTTGGAGGGCAGTGCAGCTCTGCCCTCATTCAGGGGGAAAGCGGGAGTGCAGGAGAGTGTGGATCTCAGTGTCATATCATCTCAGCATATATGCTGCTGATACCTGCCTGTGCAAGCCTGCGGCACTGCAGTGGACCCCATTTGCAGGCAGGACACAGCCAGTCTCCAGAGATATTTTGACAGGGAAGAATGCAATCTATTTCAGGGATGTTGTGTGGCTCTGGAGGTTGGCCAGCTTGGGGTATGCACTCACATTCACATTGTCCTTTTGGGCTCTTTATTGCTGGGGCTGCCCACTGCCCTCCTCCTGAAAACATTTCTCTGCTGTCAGCCGGGCTCGGGGCTGCCCCAACGATTGCTCTCTAATATAAATAAACAGTTTGAAATAGCTTGTTGCAAGTTTGTATTCATTCTGATTGGTGTGTGCATTTATGTGACAAGTCATTAGGCAAAAATGTCTGCTCCAGGGACCTAACATTACATTAAAAATGAATGCTATAAATAAAGATACGGGACCTCTGTGCTACAATAAATCTGAAATGAATACAACATAAAAAAATATATACAAAGAACGTGGAGATGCTGCAAAATCAGTATAGTGATCACTAGTCACCTAAATACAGTAGAAAGTATATAATTAAATTATATGTGATCTTGCGCATAAATCTCAGTTAGCAGTGAATGGTTGAGAAAGGTGCTAAAAATAATCGTGTGTGCGGCACAGTCACCAACCAATAAAAAAACGTTCCACCAATAAACTCATATACAAAAAATGTGCTCACATGTGTAACAGAATAAGAATGATCAATACATAACACAATACATGTGCAAGCTATAAAAATCAAGAAAGGGGTGTATATAATGAATGTTCATAAAAAAGTGTTCAAAAATGATGTGCAAAACCCCCAATGTATCCAGTGAAAATACTAAATACAGTTCCAATAAAAAATTCAAATAAAAAATTCCAATGTGTAAAACTTTAAAGAGTCTTCACCAGCAGATGGAAATTAAATAATGTGTTGACCGTGGTTAAAATGATATCCCTTCATTGTGCTCCCATTGCTCTTACCTTGAGGGCATGTATCAAATGCCTTGAACCATTCCTAGGACAATCACCTCAGTGTTGGAGCCCACACTCAATCTGGATAGGGGGTGGATTCTTGATGCAATAGGTGAATATCTCCTCCAGCCCGGTATCTGGATCTACATGTAAAGGAATAGCCTCCAATAGTCAAATCTTTGTTTGGCTTTTCCTTCATTTGTTTAATGTAAGCATAATTTTATCTTTATTAAATAGGTCTTTTGTGGTAATACACTATTGGAGGCTATTCCTTTACATGTGGATCCGGATACCGGGCTGGAGGAGATATTCACCTATTGCATCAAGAATCCACCCCCTATCCAGATTGAGTGTGGGCTCCAACACCGAGGTGATTGTCCTAGGAATGGTTCAAGGCATTTGATCCATGCCCTCAAGGTAAGAGCAATGGGAGCACAATGAAGGGATATCATTTGAACCACGGTCAACACATTATTTAATTTCCATCTGCTGGTGAAGACTCTTGAAAGTTTTACACATTGGAATTTTTTATTTGAATTTTTAATTGGAACTGTATTTAGTATTTTCACTGGATACATTGGGGGTTTTGCACATCGTTTTTGAACACTTTTTTTATGAACATTCATTATATACACCCCTTTCTTGATGTTTATAGCTTGCACATGTATTGTGTTATGTATTGATCATTCTTATTCTGTTACACACATGAGCACATTTTTGTATATGAGTTTATTGGTGGAAAGTTTTATTATTGGTTGATTAAAAATGAGACTTGAAAATAAGCAAAGAACTGACGTTGCACCTAATGCAAGTAAACCAGATTTTACGGATTTCACCACTTGACTTCCAGAAGGTTTTACCCCGTTCATAACCAGGGCATTTTTTGCTATTCAGCATTATGCTAATTTAACTGGCAATTGCTCAGTCATGCAACACTGTACACAAATGAATATAGCATTTCTTTTCACACAATTTTTACCTACAGGTAAGCCTATAATAAGGCTTACCTGTAGGTAAATTTAGTATCTCCTAAACCTTACAGGTTTAGGAGATATTAATTTTACCTACAGGTAAGCCTTATTACCCTGTTTCCCCGAAAATAAGACCTAGCGTGATTGTCGGTGTTGGCTGCAATATAAGCCCTACCCCCCAAATAAACCCTACCCTCTTTCCCCGAAAATAAGCCCTACCCTGAAAACAAGACCTACAAGGACTTTAACTAGGGCTTATTTGGGGGGTAGGGCTTATATTGCAGCCATCACCGACAATCACGCTAGGTCTTATTTTCGGGGAAACAGGGTATAGGCTAACCTGTAGGTAAAAATTACAAATTAGGGTATACAACCACTTTAAATTAAACATGATAGGATCCACTTAATTTATCTGTTCCAGTCAATTTGTGCTGTTGTTCACATGGTGGTGGTTGGAGGAGAGGAACTCTCTATACTTTATTGTGGACACTACTTGAATATAAACGTCATGCTCACAATATATTAGATCCTCACAGACAGGCATAGTTTCCCAACATAGCCCTACATCTATGTTTGAGGAAATAAACAAAGAAATGCAGTAAAACACATTGCTTCACCATGCCGCATATCACTATGTAATCAATACTAGATGTACTAGTTGAACACAAACTAGAAGTATCCCCAACTAAAATACAGTTCCTTATAAAATATTACCTTCACTTCTTTTAAATTCATACATTCGTCCCAAGAATAGAACTTCCTTTTCATCCTGTAGAAAAAAAAAATCGGTTTAATAATTTTTTTTTTAAACAGAAGTGCATTTCTGAAAGTAGAACTATATTTAAAACGTTTTTTTCCCATTTTGGATAGAGTAAGGGAGGGTTATAACCCCTGTCAGATTTTTTTTAGCCATCTCTGCCTCATTGCGGAGATTTCCCTTCACTCCCTGTCCCATAGCCAAACAGGAAGCGAGAGAAAATCCCTGCAAATTAAGGGAATCCCTTGGGGGCCTCCAGATCACCAGAATTAGTGTCCCCATTGAAAGATTTCCTCTCTATTACGTTTCTGGGGACAACCCAAAATTTGGGATTTTCTCTTACTTTCAATGATAATAGTAAACAGGACAAATAGAGAGGGTGGGGGCACAGACAGCAATGAAAACTGACAGGGGTTCTAATCAATCCCCACTCTGATTCTGATAAGCCCCCTGTCCACAGACCCCCACAACCACCGAGCCAGAGGTGTGGGGGAAGATGCCCTTGTCCCCATCAACATAGGAACAAGGTGCTTTGGGGGTGGGGGAGTGCAGAGGCCCCCCTGCCGCAAGCACCCCCCCACCCCCCGGTTAAGGGCATGTGGCTTGGTATGGTTTAGGAGGGGCGCTTGCTTGTCCCCCCCCCCCCCTCCTTCTTCCTGGTCTGACAGGCTGCATGCTTGAATAAGAGTTTGGTATAGATTCTGCAGGGGAACCCCACACCGTTTTTATTTTTTATTTTTTATTTTTTTAGCATGGGGTTCCCCTTAAAATCCATACCAGACCCAAAGGGCCTGGTATGCATTGGGGGGACCCCACACCGTTTTTTTTTCATTTATTTTTCAATTCTTTTTTATACATTCAGCTGTCAGTGGGGAAACTTGCTGACAGCTCATGAGTCATCGGTTGTTTAGGACGCCGCGGCCGGCTTCCCGGCCCGCTCCTCAACAACCAGCTATACTTCACATAGAATTTGAATCGATAATTTCTCGACTAATCCGAATTCGTTCCTAAAATTAGGAGATGGTTAGAAAACTAACATATGAAACAAAATGAAATGAATTAAACAAAATTTTACCACTTCATTCGGAGATTTGGATACACCCGAATCTCTGAATAACCAAAAATATGTTTATTTATATTTGGACCAAAATGAATCGCACATGTCTACCTCTGTTTTTTTTGTTCAGGCTGCTGGGTGAACGAATAAAAACTATCTGTGTGTACTATTCTGTCTGTTTATCCGTGATTCTGTCCGCTGTGCAGGCTGAGAAGTAACTTCTCAGCCTGCACAGCGGGCAGAATCACGCCATGTAGCCCTTTTTGTTCTCCTCTCTTCGATTATACATCTGAACATATGGGAGAATCTATCCATTTGCCTGTATGAAAATACCTTCCATGGAGACCACTACCCTAATGACCGCTTGAGGATTTGGCTTACTTGTCAAAGGTCTCCAGATCTGATGTATCCAACTTTGGCGCTCGCCAATACAAGCTTGTTTGACTCATAGGACGTACATCCTTTTGAGTTCAAACTATTTGGTAAGCCTTCATCCTATCGGTGGCAGATTACTCACCTTCACATATTGTCTCATCATCTATTCACCATTTTGATGTCTTATTGATGTTATGAACACTTGGCGGATGTCCCCATAAGGGCCATTTGGTTTCACCACGTTTTAATTTCACTTATGGACTTTATGTTTATTTAATGTTTAATTTTCCTTTTGATTTTTTTCACACAAAATCACTGTGAATTTATTCAATCAATCAGAGTTCCACATTGTGAGACCCATCCAATGATCTTTGTTCACTTGAAGTTTTAGCGCTGCACTTTTACCTCTAGTACCATTATTGCAATTGTCTGTTTGCTGTGTTAGCTGCTTTATTTTAGGGCGTAGCGCGGTATTATATTTGCACTTTTTCACATGGATCAGAACGTCCCCTTAGCTGCCCACAAGGTAGACGGGCCTTCCACTGTGATTACCTTTTTAGGTATCACCTTAGACACAGACCGCATGTTTGACAGTTTGCCTCAGGAAAAGCTGGATAGGATTCGAGGAATCATACACAATCTGGTCAGGTCCCGGGTATGCTCTAAGAAGGATTTGCAGTCACTGTTAGGCATGCTGAATTTTGCCATGAGTATTATTCCTCAGGGCAGGTCATTTGTTTCCAGGCTTTTGACTCTTCTTCCTCTCTACCAGAACATGGCGATTCGGCAGTGAAATTACAGGCCGATGCTCGGGCGGATCTGCTCATGTGGGATCAGTTCTTATGTAATTGGAACAGGATCTCCATGTTTATCCATCTGCCTTCAACCATGTCTCCCAGAATTTTTTCGGACGCCGCCGCCTCAGTGGGTTTTTCAGCTATTTTTGGGTGTCAGTGGTTGGCCGCCCATGGCCCCCCAAGGTTTCTGACATTTACAGGTTTGCTCAGACTGCCGCATTATTTGAAATCTATCCAATAGTAGCTGCTGCTGTCACTTGGGGACCCTCTTGGTCTGGGCACACAGTGGTTTTCTTTACTTGGCCACTGCTGAGATTATCAATAAAGGTAGATCTGGGTCTCTCCAGATAATGTCCTTCATGCGCAGGTTGACGTGGTTGGGCCTCATGTGCAATTTTCATTTCTAGGGTGAGTTCATAAGTGGGGTCAATATCATGGCTGCTAATGCCTTATCTCTTTTTGATTTCGGGCGTTTCTTCCAACAGCATCCAGAAGCAGATCTGGTGGGCAAGGCGGTTCTACCTTTTCTCCCTCCTGACGTTGGATTACAACCAGGTGAATGTGTCACTGTCAAGGAACACCCTCAGGGCATACAAGACAGCGTGGAGGTGTTTCTGTAGCTTCACGTCCCTCTATCCCTGAACTGGGTGGGGGATGTCAAGTACATGATGGCTTTCGTGGCCTATTGTCATGGCAAGTTGTCACTTTTATTCAACACCATCAAGCTATACCTTTGAGGTATTCAGCACTTCTTCTCACTTCATAATCCTGACAGACTGTCCATTTTTGCATGCCTATCTCCGGTCAGATGTTCCGTGGACTAGCAGATTTGTTGTCCCTTTCACCCTGTGGGTTGGGTCCCAGCTTGGTCCTCAAGGCGGCTGTTTTCCTAAGTTACTCAGACCTGGGGAGGTGTCCCAAGCTGGTCTTAACGCACCTGTACTTCTCAAAGGTAGTCTTACCAGGTTACCTGAACATTTTTCACTTTAACTCCCCAATAACAATAACCGGCAGATAGGTCAGGGTTTCGTGATCAATTATTACAAAACCAGCGCTTTCTGGTGTCCAGTTGAGGTCTTGGATCAGCTCTCCTCCATGTTCGCAGCAGCCCCTCTCGATAGCCCATTATATCCCTTCCCCACGCAGCCTCTTGCTTCCAGACAGTCCATCTCACATGTCAGAATTCTGATTGCAAACTTGGGGTTGAACCCAAAACAATTTTCGGGTCATTCCTTTAGGACTGGGGTGGCGTCCACAGCATCCAAGCAGGAGGTCCCATCCCATGTCATCAAATACATGGGACGCTGGCAATCATCCTGTTGCAGTCGGTACATTACTGATCCTCATGGGGAAGTCAAACAAGCTTTTGCAATTTTGCTGGATTAGTTGTTTGTTATGTTTTCCATTAAACGTCACATTACTGTACCTAGTTTGTGTCTCTTTTGCCCTCTTTTAAGCATACTCTCACATGCAACCATGGCAAACCTCAGGTCGCCATAGTTGGGGTATATGTCTACTCCAATATGACAAGTTAGGAGGCTGGCCATTGGCTAGACTGTATTTGTAGGAGTCTGGGGCTTATAATCCCCCCTTCTTGCCTACACACTCGTCGGCAAGCGTTTCCGGGTTCCCTCCCACCCATACCCACTTTTTTCTTCATATTTCATACTAAGGGTATGCCCTCTTTTAAGCATACTCTCACATGCGACCATGGCACACCTCAGGTCGCCATAGATGGGGTATAGATCTCCTCCAGTATCCAGACTCTGACTACAAATAAAGGCTAGCATTGCTCATGCATAATGAAAACCAACAACCAACACAATACTGACAACATCACTGTTCCTTCTCCAAAGTCTACTTACTTTTTGATAGCTACTAGTTCTCCAGACTCATTGCTTTTCCCCATCAGCACATTTCCATACGTGCCATCTCCGAGCTGTTTCATTGTTGTGTATCGATTCATTTTGAATCTATTTTAAATTCTTGGATGCTAAAGATTTGTGGTTGTAAAAGAGCCACTAATAACAGTCTGATTTTTTCGGAGTCTGTTCATAAGAGCATTTTGTGTCACTGTTACCAGTGAAGAGTTAAAATGACAAGATGAAGATAGAAAAAGGGTAAAGGTCGAGTGATTCTGCCATTCCAAATGATATCTGAAAAAAGAAAAAAAAAAAGTCAGCATGTATCCTTTTTGTTTGGTTTCCTACAAATATCAAAGAATTTTCAACTAATTTGGCCATTTTTATTTGTATATCTGTAGGCCTTCTTGGCCATGGTGGAAATCCTCTACTACATAGAAGAATAGATGGCTGGTTTGGATATGTCCTAGACCAGTGGTTCTCAACCACTCTAGGGGCCGTGACCCCTTGATAAAATTTCCCAAGTTGTGGGGACCCCTAACAGTAAAATTTTCATAGCATGGGTTGTCAGCACCAAGGCAAGACAAGTAATTTGCACCTCTAACCCACAGACATTTAGCGCTCCCTTCCACTCATACAGTAATTCATACTCATACTCAACTTGTCCAAAACCGAGCTTATAATATTTCCTCCCTCACGTGCCTCTTCCCCTGACTTGTCTGTCAAGAGCAATGGCACAACCCTCCACCTGTCCCCACATGTCAGGGTGCTAGGTGTTATCCTGGATTCTGAACTCTCCTTTCGGCCCCACATCCAATCACTTTCCAAAGCTTGCTGCCTCAACCTCCGCAACATCTCTAAACTACGCCCCTTTCTAACCAACGAAACCACAAAGCTCCTGATTCACTCCCTGGTTATCTCTGGCCTCGACTACTGCAACTCCATCCTCATTGGCTTACCTTTAAATAGACTATCCCCCCTTCAGTCCATCATGAATGCTGCTGCCAGACTCATCCACCTTACAAACCGCTCAGTGTCTGCTACCCCCCTCTGCCAATCCCTCCATTGGCTGCCACTTGCCCAACAAATTAAATTCAAAATACTAACAATAAGTTACAAAGCCATCCACAACTCTGCCCCCAGCTACATCACTAGCCTAGTCTCAAAATACCAACCTAATCGCCCTCTCCGTTCCTCCCAGGACCTCCTGCTCTCTAGCTCCCTCATCACCTCCTCCCATATCCGCCTCCAGGACTTCTCCTGAGCCTCGCCCATCCTCTGGAATTCCCTACCCCAATCTGTCAGACTGTCTCCAAATTTATCCACATTTAGGCAATCCCTGAAAACTTTCCTCTTCAGAGAAGCCTATCCTGCCTCCATCTAACAACTGCAATATTTTCTCCATTAGCTCATCCCCCACAGCCATTACCCTTTTGTATAACTTGACCCTCCCTCCTAGATTGTAAGCTCTAACGAGCAGGGCCCTCTGATTCCACCTGTATTGAATTGTATTGTACTTGTACTGTCCTTCCTAATGTTGTAAAGCGCTGCGTAAACTGTTGGCGCTATATAAATCCTGTATAATAATAATAATAAAACCCCTTTTGGTACATTTCAGGATGTACCACTCTCTCTTTGTTCTCCTTTCTTTCCCTTTTATTTCTCTCTAGCCTAATTTCTTGTTTTTTTCCCCCCCATCCCTCTCTCCAGCCGTCTTTCTTGTTCTCTCTTTTTCTTTCTCTCCCTTTTTCTTTGTTCCTCCCAATCTCCTCCTCTCCCTTCCATGTATTCTCTATTTTTATTCCTTCTCTTACTCCTTGATGGGGGGTGGGGGAATGGGATGAGTGGCGGGGAGTTGGGATGAGTGGCAGTGCTGGTGGGAGGTGGGATTAGTGGCAGCGCTGGGGGGAGTTCTGATCAGCCAACATAGGTGCTCTTGATCAAGGTCATCTGCTGATCTGAGAACTGTAGTGGGGACTTTTAATGGCAACTCTAATCACAGGTAGTGTTACTCACTGTGACTCCAGCTTCACTGTGTCTCCAGCTCTGTGGTGTCTCGCAGCAGTGACACCTATGCTTAAATCAGGCAATAGGGTCTCCTCCAGCCCCTCCTACTTCACATTCCTTACCAGTCAGCTGACCTCTAGTCTCTGCCCCCCAGGAATGCCATGAACTGAATGGGAAATTGCGAAGAGGCTGAGTGGGTGGCTGCGGGCTCCAGGAACAGCCCAGCTGGGTGGCCACAGGCTCCAGGGACAGCCCAGCTGGGCAGCTGCGAAAAGGCTGGGAGAGCAGTGCGGGCTTCAGGAGCAGCCCAGGATTCGATGACCCCTGGCAAATCGTCATTCGACCCCCCGAGGGGGTCCCGACCCCAGGTTGAGAACCACTGTCCTAGATCATTGGTCTCCAAACTGTGGCCCGGGGGCTGGATGTGGTCCTTTGCTTGCATTTATCTAGCCCTTGGGGTACCAATTCATCCACTGACACCAACAATGGGGCACAGTGCCTCCCAATGACACCAACAAAGGGGCACAATTTCTCCCAATGACACGGCGATGGGGCACGGTTCCTCTACCTGACACCAAAGATAGGTCATTGTTTATTCTCACTGATAACGGGACATTTTCTACTCACGATGGCCACAGTCCGGCCCCACTATGGTCTAAAGAAGAGTAAACTGGCCCTTTGTTTAGGAAGTTTGAAGGCCCCTGTCCTAGACATTTCATTTTGTCCCAAGAGAGACTGGAGGCACAGGAGTCTTTAGTCCATATGTACAATGTAAACATGTCTGTTTGTACAGCAATCTTTGGATGACTGAGGAAATGCTTCCTTCTGCCTGTAGTAGACTGATGACCTCATTCTCCCAGATTGCACCTCACACATAACTCCAAACTTTCTGAGACAAAAAAAAAGGACACCTTTATAGTATAACTTAAGCAACACTTTTGTTTTAGTTTTGGATAGAGTGGAGAGAAATTAAACACCTGTCAATTTTTTATTGCTGGAAGTAAACAAATACTCTTGCGCACAAGTGTGTTGATCAGGTGATCTAAAGTTCAGGGTGGATAATGTCTCAGGCCTTGCTGCCCTCCAGGATAGGGGATCCAAAAGAGAATAGAAAAAAAGAGGGCGCACCAGCCTTGTGCTTTATCCTTTGACATGTTTATTAACCACTTGACAACCGCCGCACGACGATATACGTCCACAGAGCGGCACGGGCAGGCAAAAGGATATACATATACGTCCTTGCCTTCCCGCGGGTGGGGGGTCCGATCGGACCCCCCCCCCGGTGCCAGTGGCGGTCGCCTTTGGTCTGGCAGCGATCAGAGATGAGGGGGAGGCCATCCGATCGTGGCCCCCCTCGCGATCGCTCCCAGCCAATGAGAATCTTCCCCTGCCTCTGTGTAGTACACAGAGGCAGGGGATGTGATGTCATCTCTCCTCGACTCGGCAGTGCACCAAACACACACAGTAGAACATGCCAGGTACACATTACAACCCCCAATCCCCCCCCCAATCACCCCCCCCCCCGTCACACTGACACCAAGCAGTTTTTTTTTTATTATTGCATGGTGTCAGTTTGTGACAGTTAGTGTGTTAGGGCAGTGAGTGTTAGCCCCCTTTAGGTCTAGGGTACCCCCCTAACCCCCCCTAATAAAGTTTTAACCCCTTGATCACCCCCTGTCGCCAGTGTCACTAAGCGATCATTTTTCTGATCGCTGTATTAGTGTCACTGGTGACGCTAGTTAGGGACGTAAATATTTAGGTTCGCCGTCAGCGTTTTATAGCGACAGGGACCCCCATATACTATCTAATAAATGTTTTAACCCCTTGATTGCCCCCTAGTTAACCCTTTCACCACTGATCACCGTATAACCGTTACGGGTGACGCTGGTTAGTTTGTTTATTTTTTATAGTGTCAGGGCACCCGCCGTTTATTACCGAATAAAGGTTTAGCCCCCTGATCGCCCGGCGGTGATATGCGTTGCCCCAGGCAGCATCAGATTAGCGCCAGTACCGCTAACACACACGCACACAGCATACGCCTCCCTTAGTGGTATAGTATCTGAACGGATCAATATCTGATCCGATCAGATCTATACTAGCGTCCCCAGTAGTTTAGGGTTCCCAAAAACGCAGCGTTAGCGGGATAAGCCCAGATACCTGCTAGCACCTGC
Organism: Lithobates clamitans; assembly: GCA_037952925.1. Classification (NCBI taxonomy): domain Eukaryota; kingdom Metazoa; phylum Chordata; class Amphibia; order Anura; family Ranidae; genus Lithobates; species Lithobates clamitans. The sequence continues at coordinate 132,120 of JBBGZY010000135.1, read as the reverse complement.
GTTTTGCCCCTCCGCCCGGCCCGGCCCAGCCCACCCAAGTGCAGTATTGATCGATCACTGTCACTTACAAAACACTAAACGCATAACTGCATCGTTCGCAGAGTCAGGCCTGATCCCTGCGATTGCTAACAGTTTTTTTGGTAGCATTTTGATGAACTGGCAAGCACCAGCCCCAGGCAGCGTCAGGTTAGCACCAGTACCGCTAACACCCACGCACGCACCGTACACCTCCCTTAGTGGTATAGTATCTGATCGGATCAATATCTGATCCGATCAGATCTATACTAGTGCCCCCAGCAGTTTAGGGTTCCCAAAAATGCAGTGTTAGTGGGATCAGCCCAGATACCTGCTAGCACCTGCGTTTTGCCCCTCCGCCCGGCCCAGCCCAGCCCACCCAAGTGCAGTATCGATCGATCACTGTCACTTACAAAACACTAAACACATAACTGCAGCGTTCGCAGAGTCAGGCCTGATCCCTGCGATCGCTAACAGTTTTTTTGGTAGCGTTTTGGTGAACTGGCAAGCACCAGTGGCCTAGTACACGCCGGTCATTGTCAAACCAGCACTGCAGTAACACTTGGTGATGTGGCGAGTCCCATAAGTGCAGTTCAAGCTGGTGAGGTGGCAAGCACAAGTAGTGTCCCGCTGCCACCAAGAAGAAGACAAACAGGCCCATCGTGCCCATCATGCCCTTCCTGTTGCATTCGCCAATCCTAATTGGGAACCCACCACTTCTGCAGCACCCGTAATTCCCCCATTCACATCCCCAACCAAATGCAGTCGGTTGCATGAGAGGCATTTTCTTTATGTCCTCCCAAGTACCCCTACCCAATGAACCCCCCCAAAAAGATGTTGTGTCTGCAGCAAGCGCGGATATAGGCCTGACACGCGCTATTATTGTCCCTCCTGTCCTGACAATCCTGGTCTTTGCATTGGTGAATGTTTTGAACGCTACCATACACTAGTTGAGTATTAGCGTAGGGTACAGCATTGCACAGACTAGGCACACTTTCACAGGGTCTCCCAAGATGCCATCGCATTTTGAGAGACCCGAACCTGGAACCGGTTACAGTTATAAAAGTTAGTTACAAAAAAAAGTGTAAAAAAAAATATATATATATAAAATTAAAAAAAACAGTTGTCGTTTTATTGTTCTCTCTCTCTCTTTTCTCTCTCTATTGTTCTGCTCTTTTTTACTATATTCTATTCTGCAATGTTTTATTGTTATTATGTTTTATCATGTTTGCTTTTCAGGTATGCAATTTTTTATACTTTACCGTTTACTGTGTTTTATTGCTAACCATTTTTTTGCCTTCAGGTACGCCATTCACGACTTTGAGTGGTTATACCAGAATGATGCCTGCAGGTTTAGGTATCATCTTGGTATCATTCTTTTCAGACAGCGGTCAGCTTTCATGTAAAAGCAATCCTAGCGGCTAATTAGCCTCTAGACTGCTTTTACAAGCAGTGGGAGGGAATGCCCCCCCCCCACCGTCTTCCGTGTTTTTCTCTGGCTCTCCTGTCTCAACAGGGAACCTGAGAATGCAGCCGGTGATTCAGCCAGCTGACCATAAAGCTGATCAGAGACCAGAGTGGCTCCAAACATCTATATGGCCTAAGAAACCGGAAGCTACGAGCATTTCATGACTTAGATTTCGCCGGATGTAAACAGCGCCATTGGGAAATTGGGAAAGCATTTTATCACACCGATCTTGGTGTGGTCAGATGCTTTGAGGGCAGAGGAGAGATCTAGGGTCTAATAGACCCCAATTTTTTCAAAAAAAGAGTATTGCTATCATAGGGGATATTTACATTCCCTGAGATAACAATAAAAATGATAAAAAAAAAAATGAAAGGAACAGTTTAAAAATAAGAGAAAAAAGCAAAAAAATAATAAAGAGAAAAAAGAAAAAAAAGCACCCCTGCCCCCCCCTGCTCTCGCACAAAGGCGAACGCAAGCGTCGGTCTGGCGTCAAATGTAAACAGCAATTGCACCATGCATGTGAGGTGTCACCGCGAATGTCAGATCGAGGGCAGTAATTTTAGCAGTGAACTAGGGCTGCAACTAACGATTATTTTCATAATCGATTAGTTGGTCGATTATTGTTTCGATTAATCGGTTAATAACCTTAAAAAAAAAAAAGTGTGGTGTATAATTTAGTTAATATGTAAAGTTTAAAAAAAAAACCAATTTATTCCTAAATATCTCTATGCAGTTGTAAATATAAATAACCAACTATATGGTTAGGGAGCAAAATATTAAATCCACTCTGAGAATAACAGACAGAGGAGATATACTGTATACACTATTAGAAGAGAAATACAGTTTTTTGCCCAATTTGTTGCTGGGCAGATTAAAAAATACAAATTGCTGCAAAAACGCATTACATGCTTTTCTGCAGCTTCTCCATTGAAGTATATTGAACCAAAAAAGCACCGTTTTGCATTAAGAAAAAAAAGTCCCTGACCCTTTCCAAATACGCAGCGGCTGAAAAAAAGCACAGATGTGAACGTGTCCCATAGGAAACCATGTTAAATGAACTGTAGTGCGTTTCTGCAAAAAGCACCAAAAAACACATAGATGTGAACCAGGCCTAAGACGTTTATTAAAATAATGGGGTTAAAAAAAACTAAAATTAGCCCTTTATAGTACAAAAAAAGCAAATAATCACTACTGTAAGGGGTTAATTTTTTTACTGTAGAACTGTGAAAGTAATATTTACAGTAGCGATTACTTGCTCTTTTTGTACTATAAAGGGCTAATTTTATTCTTTTTAACCCCATTATATTACTGGCCGATTAATCGATTATGAAAATAGTAATCGATTAATTTCATAATCGATTAGTTGTCGATTAATCGATTAGTTGTTTCAGCCCTACAGTGAACCTCCTCTGTAAATATAAAGTGGTAACCTGTAAAGGCTTTTAAAGGCTTTTAAAATGTATTTAGTTTGTCGCCACTGCACGTTTGTGCGCAATTTTAAAGCATGTCATGTTTGGTATCCATGTACTCGGCCTAAGATCATCTTTTTTATTTCATCAAACATTTGGGCAATATAGTGTGTTTTAGTGCATTAAAATTTAAAAGTGTGTTTTTTCCCCAAAAAATGCGTTTGAAAAATCGCTTCGCAAATACTGTGTGGAAAAAAAAATGAAACACCCACCATTTTAATCTGTAGGACATTTGCTTTAAAAAAATATATAATGTTTGGGGGTTCAAAGTAATTTTCTTGCAAAAAAAAATAATTTTTTCATGTAAACAAAAAGTATCAGAAAGGGCTTTGTCTTCAAGTGGTTAGAAGAGTGGGTGATGTGTGACATACGCTTCTAAATGTTGTGCATAAAATGCCAGGACAGTTCAAAACCCCCCCAAATGACCCCATTTTGGAAAGTAGACACCCCAAGCTATTTCCTGAGAGTCATGTCGAGTCCATGGAATATTTTATATTGTGACACAAGTTGCGGGTAAGAGACAAATTTTTTTTTTTTTTTTTTGCACAAATTTGTCACTAAATTATATATTGCTCAAACATGCCATGGGAATATGTGAAATTACACCCCAAAATACATTCTGTTGCTTCTCCTGAGTACGGGGATACCACATGTGTGAGACTTTTTGGGAGCCTAGCCGCATATGGGACCCCGAAAACCAAGCACCGCCTTCAGGCTTTCTAAGGGCGTAAATTTTTGATTTCACTCTTCACTGCCTATCACAGTTTCGGAGGCCATGGAATGCCCAGGTGGCACAAAACCCCCCCAAATGACCCCATTTTGGAAAGTAGACACCCCAAACTATTTGCTGAGAGGTATAGTGAGTATTTTGCAGACCTCACTTTTTGTCACAAAGTTTTAAAAATTGATAAAAGAATAAAAAAAATGTTTTTTCTTGCCTTTCTTCATTTTCAAAAACAAATGAGAGCTGCAAAATACTCACCATGCCTCTCAGCAAATAGCTTGGGGTGTCTACTTTCCAAAATGGGGTCATTTGGGGGGGGGGGGGGTTGTGCCACCTGGGCATTCCATGGCCTCCGAAACTGTGATAGGCAGTGAAGAGCGAAATCAAAAATTTACACCCTTAGAAATCCTGAAGGCGGTGATTGGTTTTCGGGGCCCCGTACGCAGCTAGGCTCCCAAAAAGTCCCACACATGTGGTATCCCCATACTCAGGAGAAGCAGCTAAATGTATTTTGGGGTGTTATTCCACATATGCCCATGGCCTGTGTGAGCAATATATCATTTAGTGACAACTTTGTGCAAAAAAAAAAAATTAATTGTCACTTTCCCGCAACTTGTGTCAAAATATAAAATATTCCATGGACTCAACATGCCTCTCAGCAAATAGCTTGGGGTGTCCACTTTCCAAAATGCGGTCATTTGGGGGGGTTTTGTGCCATCTGGGCATTTTATGGCCTTCAAAACTGTGATAGGTAGTGAGGAGTGAAATCAAAAATTTACGCCCTTAGAAATCCTGAAGGCGGTGATTGGTTTTCGGGGCCAAGTACGCGGCTAGGCTCCCAAAAAGTCCCACACATGTGGTATCCCCGTACTCAGGAGAAGCAGCTGAATGTATTTTGGGGTGCAATTCCACATAGGCCCATGGCCTGTGTGAGCAATATATCATTTAGTGACAAATTTTTGTAAATATATATATATTTTTTTGTCATTATTCAATCACTTGGGACAAAAAAAATAAATATTCAATGGGTTCAACATGCCTCTCAGCAATTTCCTTGGGGTGTCTACTTTCCAAAATGGGGTCATTTGGGGGTTTTGTACTGCCCTGCCATTTTAGCACCTCAAGAAATGACATAGGCAGTCATAAACTAAAAGCTGTGTAAATTCCAGAAAATGTACCCTAGTTTGTAGACGCTATAACTTTTGCGCAAACCAATAAATATACGCTTATTGACATTTTTTTTACCAAAGACATGTGGCCGAATACATTTTGGCCTAAATGTATGACTAAAATTGAGTTTATTGGATTTTTTTTATAACAAACAGTAGAAAATATCATTTTTTTTCAAAATTTTCGGTCTTTTTCCGTTTATAGCGCAAAAAATAAAAACGGCAGAGGTGATCAAATACCATCAAAAGAAAGCTCTATTTGTGGGAAGAAAAGGACGCAAACTTCGTTTGGGTACACCATTGCATAACCGCGCAATTAGCAGTTAAAGCGACGCAGTGCCAAATTGGAAAAAGTCCTCTGGTCTTTAGGCAGCATAATGGTCTCGGGCTGAAGTGGTTAAAGGCAGGAATAAAAAACTACTAACAAGCATATGAAAGGAACCGCAATATAAAAGCATTTAATTTGTGGCAATTCGTCTAATAATAGCAGTCTCTAGATGACAAGAGGGAGGACATATGAACCACTGCTGGCTGATGCGTTTCGAAGGGATACCTTCTTCCTCAGAGCCTCAGAGGTTTTTATTGCTGTCTGTGACCTCGTTAGGAATATTCACGCTTTCTATTTGTCCTGTTTAGCATTTTTACTGAGAGTGAAAGAAAATCCCAAATGCCAAAAACAGGAATTGAGGGTAAATCTTCCAATGGTCTGGTGGCATCAGGAGATTCCCTCATTTTGCAAGAATTACCTCTCACTTCTGTTTTGGCTATAGGACAGGAAATATAGGGGAATCTCCTCAATGGGTACAAAGATGGTAAAACTGACAATGAATATAACCCTCCCTTACTCTATTCAAGATAAAAAAAATAAAAAAAAGTTTTGACTTCAGTTTTACTTTAACCACTTGCCAACCGCTGCACGCCGATATACGTTGGCACAATGGCAGCAGTGGGCAAATGGGCGTACCTGTACGTCCCCTTTCAGAGGCGGGGATAGCAGGCGTGCGTGTGCCACCGGAGGTGCACGCCCACCGCGTACAGTGTGACCGTGCCAGCGGGACTGGCGGACTCGATGTCCGCCGGTCTCACGGGGATCGTGTCACGGAGCCGCAGAACGGGGAAGTACCTATGTAAACAAGGCATTTCCCCATTCTGCCTTGTGTCATGACAGAGATCACTGCTCCCTGTCATCAGGAGCAGTGATCGCCGTCATGTGACTGGAAGCCCACCCCCCCAGTTAGAATCACTCCCTAGGACACGCTTAACCCCTTCATCGCCCCCTAGTGGTTAACCCCTTCACTGCCAGTGTCATTTAAACAGTAATCAGTGCATTTTTATAGCACTGATCGCTGTATAAATGACAATGGTCCCAAAAAAGTGTCAAAAGTGTACGATGTGTCTGCCATAATAATGATGTCGCAATCCTGCCATAAAACTATCCCCTACTTTGTAGACGCTATAACTTTTGCGCAAACCAATCAATATAATCTTATTGCGATTTTTTTACCAAAAATATGTAGAAGAATACATATCAGCCTGAACTGAGGAAAAAGATTGTTTTTTTTATATATTTTTGGGGGATATTTATTATACAAAAAGTAAAAAAACATTGCGTTTTTTTCAAAATTGTCCCTCTTTTTTTGTTTATAGCGCAAAAAAAACCCACAGAGGTGATCAAATACCACCAAAAGAAAGCTCTATTCGTGTGAAAAAAAGGAAGTCAATTTTGTTTGTATGTAACATCGCACGACCGCGCAATTGTCAGTTAAAGCGACGCAGTGCCGAATCGCAAAAAGTGCTCTGGTCAGGAAGGGGGTAAAATCTTCCGGGGCTGAAACAGTTAAAGAGGTTGTAGACCCTTACATATACCCAGTAAAAGGGACTATCATCAGGTGATACACAGAGATCAAACAAATCCTCCTACATATGGTATATCTGTCTATCTGCAGTCTTTTCTTCTCTACATCTATTCAAAGTGCTGAATTTATAAGCTTGTCTGAGAGTTTGGAAATAAAGGAGCAGAGAGCTAAAGGTACACTCCGCAGAGCTCAGTGAGGAGAGGTCTGAGGGCTGATTGGAGGGAAGAGACACACCCCTTTCCACACAGCTCATTGGTACAGAGCTCAGGATGTCGATTAGCTGGAGGTCCCTCCCTTGTTATTATTTTTCTGTTGGTGTCAGGAAAACATGTCAGAAGTGATTTATGCTTAGAGCAGAGGAACCAAGCAGCAGACAGAAATTACACTTAGTGCTCTTAACCACTTGCTATCTGCCCCATAGCAGTTGCACTGCTATAGGGCGGCAGTTGTGCACAGGATCACATATATATATGTGATCCGGCTTTTCCAGATAGCGGGTGTAAATGCATGCAGCTGGCAGCTCATTCTCGTTGTAATTTTACACAGTGGGACCTGATCAGCGGGTACCGTGAACTCAATGTCCGCCAGCACCTGCGAATCATTTAGTACAGAGGCAGAATGGAGTCTGCCTATGTAAACAAGGCAGATTGCTGTTCTGTCAGTAGAGAAGGCATGGATCCTGTGTTCTTGCAAAGCAGGGACATGGATTCATGTCTTCTCTTAGTAAAAGCACCTCCCACACTGTACAAAAACACATGCTAGGCACACAGTTAATCCTTTGATCGCCCCTGATGTTCAAACGCTTTCCAGCCAGTGTCATTATTACAGTGACAGTGCATATTTTTAGCACTGATCACTGTATTAGTGTCACTTGTTCCCAAAAAGTGTCAAATTGTCAGTTAATGTCAGATTTGTCCACTGCAATATTGCAGTCCTGCTATAAGTCGCTGATCGCCGCCATTACTAGTAAAAATAAATAAATAAAAATTCCATAAATATATCCCATAGTTTGTAGACGCTATAACTTTTGCGCAAACCAATCAACATACGCTTATTGGGATTTTTTTTTACCAAAAACATGTAGCAGAATATATATTGGCCTAAATTGATTAAGAAATTAGATTTTTTTACATTTATTTATTGGATATGTTTTATAGCAGAAAGTAAAAAATGTTTTGTTTTTTTTTTTCTTCAAAATTGTCAGCCTTTTTTCGTTTATAGCTCAAAAAATAAAAAACGCAGAGGTGATCAAATGCCATCAAAAGAAAGCTCTATTTGTGGGGAAAAAAGGACATCAATTTTATTTGGGTACAACATTGCACGACCGCGCAATTGTCAGTTAAACTAATGAGGTGCTGTACAGCAAAAAATGGCCTGTTCATGAAGGGGAGTAAATTTTCCAGAGATCAAGTGGTTAATTAAAACAAGTACACACTATAGAGCAGTTATTCTCAACCTTTCTAGTGCCGTGACCCCTTAACCTCCCTGGCGGTATGATTATTTCTGATTTTAGGTGCTGAAAGCGGTACAATTATTTTGCACAGAAATTTGGCGTTTTATATTGTAGGCCTGTAATTCTTAGGAATAGTTCACTTAAATCTGTCCAAACAAGAGTCTAGTAGACATCCCGGGTATGATAAAGTTTGAAAAACTAAATAAAAAATTATAATATAATAAATAACTATAAATAATTATAACAAATAATAATATAATAATAATAAAAATTATATAATAATGTAATCAAATCAAAAACACTGAAATTTGCTCAGTTGCAGAATTTTAGCTTTTGTTACTTTTAGTGTTTGATGACGGATCTCCCCACAAATCACTATCGCTCAATTCTGCGAGTGATTCTAATTTATTATTGCTTTTTTCTAGCTGGTCTAAAACCACTTTTGATGTAAAGAGACAGTTTTGGTTGCTATGGGCAATCTCCAGTTTCCTGGCAGAAAGAACAGTTTTATATATATAAAACTGCATGCAGGACACTGGGCAAACCACTAGGGACAAAGGGGATGTGTCATTATTTGATACAGTACTGTAATCTGTAAGATTACTGTATGCTGTATCTATACTGTGTGTTTTACTTTTGAATTTACCGCCGAACTCCGTCCCCGTGCGTCGCACCGCTCGCAGGGAACGGAGCTCGGCACTGTGAATCGAGCGAGACACGGCGGCTCGCCGATCACAGCGGGGAGACATCGCAGGATCCAGGGGACAAGGTAAGTATACTCTTCCTGGATCCTGCGATGCAAGCCCGAGTCTGGCTCGGGGATACCGCTTTTGGTATAAAAAATCCAACCCGAGCCAGACTCGGGAATACCGCCAGGGTGGTTAATAAAATTTCCCAAGTTGTGGGGACCCCTAACAGTAAAATTATTTTCGGAGCGTGGGTTGTCAGTACCCAAGTCTAGACAAGTAATTTGCGCCCCTAACCCACGGACATTTAGTGCTCCCTGAGTCCCTTCCACTCGTACAGTATTAAAACCCCTTATGGTACATTTTAGGATGTACCACTCTTTCTCTTTTTTCTCCTTTCTTTCCCTTTTATCCCTCTCTATCCTCATTTCTTGTTTTTTTCTCCCATCCCTCTCTCTAGCCTGTGTTTCTTCTTCTTTCTCATTCTTTCTCTCCCTTTTTCTTTGTTCCTTCCCCTCTTTTCCTCTCCCTTCCATGTATACTCTGTTTTTATTTCTTCTCTTACTCCTTGGTGGGGGGTGGAGGAATGAGATGAGTGGCAGCGCTGGCGGGGAGTTGGGATAAGTGGCAGTGCTGGGAGGAGTTCTGATCAACCAACATAGGTGCTCTTGATCAAGGTGATCTGCTGATCTGAAAACTGTAGTGGGGACTTTTAATGGCAACTCATCACAGGCAGTGTTACTCACTGTGTCTCCGGCTTCACTGTGTCTCCGGCTCTGTGGTGTCTCGCAGCAGTGATGCCTATGCCGAAATCAGGAGATAGGGTCTCCTCCAGCCTCTCCCACTTCACATTCCTCACCAGTCAGCTGACCTCTAGTCTCTGCCCCCCAGCCATGCGGTGAACTGAATGGGCGGCTGCGAAGAGGCTGAGTGGGCGGTCACGGGCTCCAGGAACAGCCCAGCTGGGCGGCCGCAGACTCCAGGAACAGCCCAGCTGGGCGGTCACAAAAAGGTTGGGAGAGCGGTGCGGGCTTGAGGAACAGCCCATGATTCGGTGACCCCTAGCAAATCGTCATTTGACCCCTGAGGGGGTCTCGACCCCAGGTTAAGAACCACTGATATAGAGGGATATGCTTGTTCATATTTCATGTCTTGTGTGGTGCAGGGAGTTACGTCATCATTCTCCTGCAAGATTTTGTGTAATGTTAAGTTCTCCAAATCTTGCAAGAAGCCACTGAAGCTCAGTACTGCCAGGAGGGTTTTTTTTTTTTATCCTTTTTTTATCCTTTTTCCAGCCGTGGGGGCGGGCAAACGTAAACAGCACACCTTTTTTTTTTTTAGGGGCAAGTATTGTTTTAAACCCATAAGTGCTTTTTTTCAGTGCTACAGGTACAAAGGCCCGTACAAGAGTCATTAGCTTTATGTTTCCCAAGCAGGGTGGTGCTGTGTGCAGGCATTCTGTGCTAATCAGAGACACATCGGCTGTATGGATTCACCTGCACATCCAAGTTTGACAAATTTAAAAATACAGTTGGCTGAAAGATTTTATTCCCTTGCTCCCCTGGTGGACTACGCTCTCCTCTTCCCTCCCATGATGTCAGAGCTGCAACTGCTTGCCAGAGTGCAGAAGAGAACAGGCTTCAAGGAGGGGGGGGGTGGCGGGATGACAGGAGGAGACTGTGAGAGCAAGGTATAAGGTAAATGGAAGTGCTTTTTACAGGTACCCTAAGCATAAACAAGCATTTAAAGTGTAAGTTCACCCTAACACTAAAATCCCTGCATCTACAGACATCTACAATATAACACTAACCTGTCTAGCGTGAAATGAATGGGTAGTGACGTCACCCACAAACTTACGGCTTCCGTTGTCGGCTGTGTCCTCTGCACCTGTCTCCACAGCGAAGCTGCAACTGACAGCTCAGCATGGGATTGAGTCGGATCAGCTTCAAAAAAGGTATGTACAGTGGAACCTTGGATTATGAGCATAATTTGTTCCGAAAAAATGCTTGTAATCCAAAGCACTCATATATCAAAGCAAATTTCCCCATAGAAGTCAATGCAAACTCAGATAATTTGTTCCGCAGTCACTTCTATGGTATGCAGTACCGCATGTGGCCAGAGGTGGGGGTGCCGGAGACACTCGGAAACCGCTCTCAGAAACCCGTCAGATGCACTCGGGAACCAAGTGTTTCCGAGTGCATCTGAGCGGCTCTGAATGACATTGTCGCCCCTGCACCGATGGCTAAATGCGGTACTGCACACCGCAGAGGCTTAAACCCTGCTTGTTTTGCGAGACAACACTCGCAAACTGAGTCAGGATTAAAAAAATAATAATAGCTCATATTGCGAAAAGCTCGTTAACCGTGTTACTGGCAATCCAAGGTATTACTGTATACTGATTTCTTCATTACAGGGTTAGATAGGGTAACGTTAGATCGTGGATATCTGTACATGCAGGGATTTTAGTGTTAGGTTGGACTTCTACTTTAACCCTTGCAGTATGTGAAAGGGGGAGCTCCAATGCAAGGATATCATTTCTGTGGAGTTCCACTTTGACTTTAAAATCAGGACTTCTGCATTGGCAGATAAGGTTGTGCTGTGTGACAGAGCTGTGTAAATCTCAGAAATGGAAGGGAAAGAAATACAGGCAGGTAATGCAGCTCCCTTATAATTATTTGATCTGTGTATTCGGAGAGCTACAGACCACTTTTAGGAACCACTGGTTCAAATAGCTCTGCCATTAGCAAGTACAGTTTAGCAATACAAATAAACAACACAGGCGCTCAGATGACAATTGCCAAGCTACCCTGAAAAACAAATCACACCAAACCAAAAACACATTCCAGCCATTGTTTAAAAAGAAGTCTGTCACCAACGGAGTGATGAAGTGTTTATGTTTATTTACACAACCAATGGAAGAGATTTATCAACCAAGGTACAGAGAGAGCCACAATGGAATAGAAGCTGTATTTAATATTTGGTTTACTAGAGCTGGACACACACTAATCACATTTTCCTAAAGATGGCCATACATGGATTGAAATTCGGCAAGTACAACAGGCACCGGCTGAATTTTCGATCCATGTATGGGCACTGTGGTTGAACAGAAGTCAATCTACCAATCATTTTCTCTTCAACCAGCCTGTTGGAAAAGATCTGCTCAATCAGCATTGCAGGCTATAGCCAGCAGCACTGATCAGTGTATTCTGAAGGTGGGGAACACTCCCCACTGTCAGAGTACAAAGACACAGAGGGGAGGATTCCCCAATGCACTTTGACCCTTGGTTCACAACTATGTGTTTTTTAGTGCTTTTTGCAGAAACACACTACAGTCCATTTAACATGGTTTCCTTTGGGATACATTCACATCTATGCATTTCAGCTGCTACATTTTTTGAAAAAAAGAGTCAGGGACTTTTTTTCCACAGATTGCATTTTTGGTGCAATAGCATCTTAAGCTGTCCATAGATGGGAGATGAAGATTCTAAGAAAGTTCATTTGCTTTTCGACTGCAGTGACAAAAAGATTTTTTCTCGAATGAACAAATTTCTAACAGTGAATGTGAGTTTTAAATTTCAAAATCAAATGATAAAAGCAAACAACATTTTTCAAATGACAAACAAATGTCCTGAGAACATTCTGAGAAATTTTCATACAAATTTCCCTAAGATTTTCTTAAGAACTTTCATTTGAAATTCTGTCCATCTATGGCCAGCTGTAGGGATTTTCATGACTACAAGGACAACATAGTCTATAAATAGGGATGCTGGGGGTTGCAACATCACAAGTCCCCAAACCCGATTCTAAAGAAGGGGAAAAAAAATGTGTCAGTTTTGGCTCTCATGCTACTTACTACACCTCAGTCAGATATCTCAGATTCATCTGAACCTGTAAGTTCTGTAAGGAGCTTGGCTAATTCGGTTCTTTCAAAAGAACCGATTTTTCAAGATTCTGCTCCAAAAAACACGAACAGATCCTCAAACTACAAATTTTCGAAGACGAAGGGAAAAACAAGTGTAAACTGAAAAAGGGCGTAGATGGAGAGCGGGCTAAAAACACAGAAAAAAGCCAACGTTATCCACAGAGCAGACTGTTATAAATATATTTCTTACATAGATTTAAATGATAGTTATAATGATAGCTGTTCTCTCTAAAAGGTATGTCTCCCCAATGTGCAATTTGAATGTTTTTGATGCAGTTCGGGATGTAAATAGATTTAATAAAAATATACAGAGGCAGCATTCCTTTCAGGATGAACACTAGATATTGATTTCTCTCTGCAATGTGATGATGGTCTATAGCAGTGGTCTTTAAACTGTGGCCCGGGTGCTGAGTGAGGCCCTTTACTTGCCGTTATCCGGCCCTTGGGGCATTTTTCCTTCCACTGATATAAGACACTATTCCTCCCACTGACACCAACAATGGGGCACTATTCCTCCCAATGATGGAGCACTATTCTTCTCAATGATACCAATGATGGGGCACTATTCCTCCCTCTTATACCAAATATGGTGAAGTTTACCCTGACCTATGCTAGGAACATTTTCACTCCTGCTGGACACAGTCCGGCCCCCCTAAAGTCTGATAAGTCAATAAACTGGCCCTTTGCCTAGAGAGTTTGGAGACCCCTGGTCTATGGCATGTGGTAATATTTACAGTTTTAGGGAACTCTTCTGCAGACTCTAGTTCACCATCTATACATATTTCCAATAGAAGAGACAAATATTTCTATCTTCTCCAGTCACAGAGCGAAGCTGTTGATTGTTTTCACGAGACCGTAGAACAGGAATTTCTACAATTGAAAAATAACCCCACACCAGGGAGCCATAATTTGATTTATTAGCCATTACCTCTTTGAAGAATAAAAGTGGAATTACAATAAGGAGTGCTGATAAAGTGCTGATAAGAGATGGTGAGTCGCAGTAATAAATACTTTTACAAAGCAGAAGCTAGTGACACTTAAGTAATCACAACAACACAGTTGTTGCCGTAATCACACAATTAAGTCTATTCCTATGGATGAATATGTTAGGGTCCCTCAAAATTACACCCCTGTTGAAGCATTTGAAAAAGAAGTTGATGTGAATTCATGCCAGAGGATACCCTAAAGGCCTTATTGAACAAGGTAAAAAACGGGCACTTCTAAGATCAAGAGCAGCACTTATCAAAAACATTGGAGCCTTTAACCACTTGCCGACCGCCGCACGCCGATGTACGTCCAAAGTTTGGCGGCGGATATCATTGTTATGGCAGCAGCTGGCTGCCATAACCCCGGTATCCCCGTTTTCGTGCGGCGGTCGGCTTTCAGATAAAAGTGGTCTCTGCGGCGCATTCGCCGGGAGATCACTTTTATCGGTGGCGGGAGAGGGACCCCCCCACCCGCCGCGATCCGGTGGCCTCGGCCGCTTACCAGAGCCGTCGGTAGCGGCGGAGAAGATCGCGTCTGTCTCCTTGCTGTGCCTAGAGACAAGTGAGGCTAAGATGGCGCCCACTCGTCTCCATGACACTGCAGGGCGGAAGCGACGTCAAAACGTCACTTCCGCCTATACGTCTTAAAAGCACATTTTTTTCAATGTCATTTTTTTAAATGACTTTTTTTTTTAATTGCATTTTAGTGTAAATATGAGATCTGAGGTCTTTTTGACCCCAGATCTCATATTTAAGAGGACCTGTCATGCTTTTTTCTATTACAAGGGATGTTTACATTCCTTGTAATAGGAATAAAAGCGACACATTTTTTTTTTTAAACAGTGTAAAAATAAACAAAATCATGTAAAATAAATAATAAAAAAAAAAATTTTTTTTAAAACCCCCTGTCCCGACGAGCTTGCGCGCAGAAGCGAACGCATACGTGAGTAGCGCCCGCATATGAAAACGGTGGTCAAACCACACATGTGAGGTATCGCCGCAATCTTTAGAGCGAGAGCAATAATTCTAGCCCTAGACCTCCTCTGTAACGCAAAATATGCAACCTGTAGAATTTTTTAAACGTTGCCTATGGAGATTTTTGAGGGTAAAAGTTTGACGCCATTCCACGAGCGGGCGCAATTTTGAAGCGCGACATGTTAGGTATCAATTTACTCGGCGTAACATTATCTTTCACAATATAAAAAAAAAATTGGGCTAACTTTACTATTGTCTTATTTTTTTATTCAAAAAAGTGATTTTTTTTTTTCAAAAAAAGCCCGCTTGTAAGACCGCTGCGCAAATACGGTGTGAAAAAAAAGTATTGCAATGACCGCCATTTTATTCTCTAGGGTGTTAGAAAAAAAAACAATATATAATGTTTGGGGGTTCTAAGTAATTTTCCAGCAAAAAAACCTGTTTTAAACATGTTAACACCTAAATTCCAAAACGAGGCTGGTCCTTAAGTGGGTAAAAAGGTATACCAACTTTTGTTACTACATACTAAAAATAATACTTCAGCATAATTAACATTATCCAGAATAACCTTCCAATTCTATATACAGATTCAGTGCTTAGGTGCTTAGATTTGTTAGACAGACAGCTTTGACTATGGGTTCTGTTTTACCCCCACCCTATTTGTGGACCCTTACGTCAAAAAATATAAGAAAACTTAGTTATCATCAGGGGGCTATTATAGATGTGAAATTGCTACATGCAAGTATTGCATTTAACACCAAAAAACTAAAGAGGGGAAATCTTGTGTCTCAGGAGGGACGTTACCTACCAATCAATTCATCAACCGTGGAACCAAAAATGTAGCACAGTAGTGTAGTGAATGGCACTCTCGCCTAGCAGTAAGAAGGGTCGCTGGTTCAAATCCCAACCACGACACAACCTGCCTGGAGTTTGCATGTTCTCCCTGTGTCTGCGTGGGTTTTCTCCGGGTACTCCGGTTTCCTCCCACACTCCAAAGACATGCTGGTAGGTTAATTGGCTTCTGTCCAAAATTGGCCCTAGTATATGAATGTTAGGGACCTTGGATTGTGGGCTCCTTGAGGGTAGGGACCGATGTGAGTGTGCGATATATGTGTGGAGCGCTGCGTAAAAAAAAAATTGACACAGCACTATATGGGTACCTTAAATAAAAAAAATAGGGATAATTGTAGACATGCACCCACACTTGCTCAGGTTGAACTCGATGGACTGGTGTCTTTATTCAACCTTACTAACTATGTAACTATGTAACTAACTATGTAACTATGTAATCTATTTTATAGCTTGTTCTCAATGTAATGCACAGTATATTCGATGTACTATGAGATACCTCCGCACTAGAACTTCCACACTACTGTGGAAGTCAAGCCACATCTTCCCTTAGAATTTCAATAGCATCTCACCATTTTAAGATGTACATGGAGGAGGCTTGACTTTTTTCTTTTCAAGTCGTAGAAAGTGTGCTACCTAGTCCTAAAAGACGGAATCTCTGTAGAAAATGACTACAGGGAGAAGCCCAGTGGAATTTTATACTACAAACCAGATCTTCACTAGGTTCAAACTTCAGGTAGCAAATAAATCTATTCTTAAAGTGAGAAATATATTTTTCATCTTGTACCTACTGATGTTTATCTCTCGTGTTTTACTGTTATATATGAGCTTGGGTATCCATTTAGGGTTTTTTTTGCACTTTTTCTTTTGGGATGGTGGTTTCAGCGGATACCTGTTATGCCCCGTACACACGGTCGGACTTTGTTCGGACATTCCGACAACAAAATCCTAGGATTTTTTCCGACGGATGTTGGCTCAAACTTGTCTTGCATACACATGGTCACACAAAGTTGTCAGAAAATCCGATCGTTCTAAACGCGGTGACGTAAAACACGTACGTCGGGACTATAAACGGGGCAGTGGCCAATAGCTTTCATCCCTTATTCTGAGCATGAGTGGCACTTTGTCCGTCGGATTTGTGTACACACGATCAGAATTTTCCAAACGGATTTTGTTGTCGGAAAATTTTATAGCCTGCTCTCAAACTTTGTGGGTCGGAAAATCCGATGGAAAATGTGTGATGGAGCCTACACACGGTCGGAATTTCCGACAACAAGGTCCTATCACACATTTTCCGTCGGAAAATCCGACCGTGTGTAGGGGGCATTAGTATTGTCTGTTTTATGACTGAATTAGCTTGGATGTATCTCAAATCAGAATTAGTAGACACTTTTTAACCCTTTCACTGCCAGCTCTGTACATAGGGGTTTCACACACAATCCGGTGGCTGCAGCGACCGGGATTATGTGTAAAACTGACAGGCAAACTCCTGCCTGTCAAGTGAAAGCATGTGGGCCTGGGACTGACATGGCAGGTGCCGGCCGGTGGAGGGGAAGGAGAAGAGTGGACACACGTTTGCTCTCCTCCCCTTCTTGCTGTGACCTGGAAAGCGATGTCTACGATGTCACTTCCAGGCCAGCCTCTCAGTGTCCCCAGCTAGCATAGCCAGGAAGCAATATTTTGCAGTGCGATATGCATTGCAAATCATGCAGTGGAGCCCAGAGGAGACATGCAGGGTGTTTTGGACTCTGCATGTCTCATTAAAGAGAACCCCTCACCTAAAAATCATCACATAGGGGACAAAAAGTCCCCTATGTAATGAAAAAGAAAATGGAAGTAAAAAATTTTTTTTTTTGCAAAAATTACACCCAAGCACATAAAATTTACCCCCAAAAATTTTTGTTGAAACTCCCCACCTACATATATACACACGTTCAAACTTAAAAGCATGCGTCGGGGGTGCCTACGCATGGAAACGTCAATTGCGATACACGTTACATATTGCCGTGCACGCCAGAGTGAGAGCAGTAATTCTAGCACCAGACCTCCTCTGTAACACTAAACACATATAGAATATATATATTAAGGTTTGACATGTTTACCCAGAAATGTGGGTAGTTTATTGCGTTTATTTGCCCTAAAATTCAATTTTGCGTTTCCTAGACCATTGTGGTATTATTGTGTGACAACTACCACTATTTCATTGTCTAGAGTGTCTGCTTTCAGAAAATATATAATGTTTGGGGGTTTTGTGTAATCTTCAGGGCTAAAGTGATTTTTTAGACATGTGTGGAAAAAACGCAAAATGTCTGTATACCTCCCAATCTAAATAAAAGAAGATTCTGAAAGAGCTAATACGTGCTGGATGCTATATTGCACTTATGGAAGGAGACTGATGTTTTCCAGGCACTAGGAGAGGAAGCATAAGAAAGGGTGAGCTGTATATTTCTTTTTGTCTATGCCCTCTTGTCTCCATGTGGATCCAGAAAATTCAGCAACTAAGCTTTCTACATTTAAAGTGGTTGTAAACTTCAGGCATGAAATATGAACAAAGCATATCCCTGGGCTATAGTGTGTACTTGTCTCAATTAAGGGCAATAAAGAGTTGATTTACTAAAACTGGAGAGTGCAAAATCTGGGGCAGCTCTACATATAAACCAGCTTCCAGTTTTTTTTTGTCAAAGCTTAAATACACAAACTGAAGTTAGAATCTGATTGGCTACCATGCACAGCTGCACCAGATTTTGCACTCTTCTGTTTTAGTAAATCAATCCCTAAGTTTAATTTCTGTCTGCAGCTTTGTTCCTCTACTATCAGCACAAATCGCTTCTGACAAATTTTCCTGACACCAAGAGAAAAATGGTGACAGGGGAGGGAGCTCCAGCAGATTGACAGCCCCCAGCTCTGTTTTTTGTGAGCTGTGAGAAGGGGGGGGGGGTGTCTCTTCCCTCCAATCAGCTCTCAGAGATCTCCTGGCTGATCTCTGCAGAGTGTAATTTTAGCTCTACGCCCCCCCCCCCTTTTTTTTTTTCTAACTCAGAGACAAGTTTATAAATTCAGCACTTTGAATGGATGTAGAGAAGAGAAAACGGCAGATAGACAGGTACAACTTATATAAGAGGATTTGTTTCATCTCCGTGTATCACCTAAGGCCAGTCACTTCACTGGGTATATGTAAGGGTTTACAATCACTTGAATATAAAAATAAATAGTTTATACAGAAAAATCATTTCACCAAAATTACAGAATATACCTGGAGTAAGCATCATTGAAATATTCTATTGACATATTATTACGTTTCTGCTACCCTTCTCCCAATAACCTGCTTTCTGCATTTCAAAATGTGAACCATACTAGGGTTTTGAACTGAAGTACTGGCTGTGACCTAGTTGTGCTCACTCGTGTGCCAGCTAATACACTTACACCAGATGGACAGTTACATTATATGATGATATCTTTTCATTGCCGATATCCTAAGTAACTTGGCATCCACCTAATCTTTAATTATCCCTATCATTATACGTTACACTTGGTTCCTGCAGCTGAACAATCCAAGTAGCACACATTGTTCTTTGGCCTCTGACTTACTGGTTCTCATGATAAACATATGAGCAAATTCTGTAATTACAGAAAAAAAAAAGAAGCAAGAATACTGTGATACTAGAGGACTCAAATTAAATACAGATTCTGACTACCGATCCGTTTCAATAGGTCTAGCAATAATTAAACCCCAACCCTGGGAAAGCTAAACGTTTTCCCCGTAAGTAGACTGCGCCCACACTGCAGGGGACAGGAAAAGCACTTTTCTTATCTGATCCTTTCCATGTTTATGGTGGCACTTTCCTACGCTCTGGCAGTGGACTGCCACTTTAGCAGGAATGAAGGGCATACGTTTGGATGTCTACACAGGAGAGGTTTTACAGGGAAAAAAAAATATATAAAAAGCACATACAGTTGTGTGAAAAACTATTTGCCCCTTTCTGATTTATCTTTTTTTTTTTTTTGCATATTTGTCACACTTAATTGACAAATTTTATCATTACACAAAGATAACCCGAGCAAATACAAAATGCAGTTTTTAAATGATAGTTTAATTTATTAAGGAAAAAGCTATCCAAACCTGCCTGGCTTTATGTAAAAAAGTAATTGCCCCCTAAAACTAATAACTGGTTGTGCCACCCTTGGCGGCAACAACTGCAATCAAGCGTTTGTGAAAGTGCAATCGCTGTAGATCTGAGGGGAACCTCTGAAATGTGGGGAAGCTCTGCAGATTTTATCATCTAATCATGTGCAAGCAAAAATGCTGTTTTTTATTTTCCTTGCATGTCCCCCTCAGATCTACAGCAACTGCACTTCCAAAGTGGAGTTGCCTTTAGTAAATAACCCCCAATGAGTCTTTCACATTGCTGTGGAGCAATTTTGGCCCACTCTTCTTTGCAGAGTTGTTTTAACTCAGCCACATTGGAGGGTTTTCCAGCATGAACGGCCTGTGTAAGGTCATGATACAGCATCTTGATTGGATTTAAGTCCGGGGTTTGACTAGGCCACTCCAAAACCTAAATTTTGATTTGTTTTAACCATTTGGAGGTGGACTTGCTGTTGTGTTTCGGAACATTGTCCTGCTGCATAACCCAAGAGCACTTGAGCTTGAGGTCACAAACTGATAGCCAGACATTCTCCTTTAGTATTTTCTGGTAGAGCTCAGACTTAATGGTTTCATCAATTATGGTAAGTCGTCCAGGTCCTGAAGCTGCAAAGCAGCCCCAGACCATCACGCTACCACCACCATGTCTGACTGTTGGTATGATGTTCTTGTTATGAAATGCTGTATTAGTTTTATGCCAGATGTAACGGGATGCACACCTTCCAAAAAGATTATTTTTTGTCTCATCAGTCCACAGAGTATTTGCCTAAAAGTTTTGGGGATAATCAAGATGTTTTTTGGTAAATGTAAATGTGAGCCTTTGTGTTCTTTTTGGTCAGCAGTGGCTTTGGCTTTGGAACTCTCCCATAGATGCCATTTTTGCAGAGTCTCTTTCTTATTGTTGAATCATGAACACTGATCTTACCTGAGGCAAGTGAGGCCTGCAGTTCTTTAGATGTTGTTCTGGGTTCTTTTATGACCTCCTATATGAGTCTTCGTCATGGTCTAATGCCCCGTACACACGGTCGGATTTTCCGACAGAAAATGTGTGATAGGACCTTGTTGTCGGAAATTCCGACCATGTGTGGGCTCCATCACACATTTTCCATCGGATTTTCCGACACACAAAGTTTGAGAGCAGGCTATAAAATTTTCCGACAACAAAATCCGTTGTCGGAAATTCCGATCGTGTGTACACAAATCCGACGGACAAAGTGCCACGCATGCTCAGAATAAATAAAGAGATGAAAGCTATTGGCTAATGCCCCGTTTATAGTCCCGACGTATGTGTTTTACATCAACGCGTTCGGAATGATCTGATTTTCCGACAACTTTGTGTGACCGTGTGTATGCAAGACAAGTTTGAGCCAACATCCGTCGGAAAAAATCCTAGGATTTTGTTGTCGGAATGTCGGATCAATGTCCGACTGTGTGTACGGGGCATTCGAGTAATTTTTGTAGCCTGGCCACTCCTGGGAAGGTTAACCACTGTTCCAAGTTATTTCCTTTTGTGGATAATGGCTCTCCCCGTGGTTCACTGGAGATCCAAAGCCTTAGAAATGGCTTTGAAACCCTTTCTAGACCGATACATGTACATTACTTTGTTTCTAATCTGTTTTTGAATTTTTTTAGATTGTGGCATGATCTGTGGCTTTTTGTGATCTGTTAGCATGCTTCACTTTGTCAGACAGCTTCTATTTATGTGATTTCTTGATTCAACAGATCTGGCAGTAATCAGGCCTGGGTGTGGCAAGTGAAATTTAACTCAGCTTTCCAAAAAATTGTGGTTTATCACAGTTCATTCATGATTCAGCATGGGAGGGGGCAATTACTTTTTCACATTGGGCCAGGTAGGTTTGAGCAGCTTTTTTCCCTTAATAAATGAAAAAATAATTTCAAAACTGCATCTTGGATTTACTCAGGTTATCTTTGTGTAATATTAAAATTTGTTTGATGATCTGAATCATTTAAAAGTGTGAGAAATATGCAAAAAAAAAAAAAAAAAATCAGGAAGGGGGCAAATACTTTTTCACACAACTGTATATTCCTATGGGAAGATTTATGTTGAAACAAATGGTGTGGGAACAGGGTTTAAAGAGGAACTGCAATCTGCTCACATAATTTGTAATAAAAACATCTTTGCCATTCTGAAGCTTCCCTCCAACCACTTTGCATATTATTTTATACATACTGTGATTCTGTATGTGCCAAATATGCCGCAGAAATCTCCCTCCACTGAGTCTGGCTGCATCCATTTTAACTGGGGGCAGCTGAAGCTGCTGCCTGTTCACTTCCTGGATTTACACAGACACACAGAGGCACGCCTCCAGCTCTGCAGCTCTCATTGGCCCTCTTATGACTTATCCCCCCTCCCTTCCTGGCAAACACTCACAGGAGTGAAAGTTGAGGATGATGTCATGAGCCTAGGCTTTTTACCAGACAAGAAACAGGAAGTGGGCTGTATAAGGTATTTACTGGCAGAAAAAAAAGTTTTACTATCCAAAGTTAAAACAACAAGGGCGGGGGCGTGGCTTGGAGCACGGCTGAGATGGCAGCATACTAGAGAAGCTCTGGAGGAATCGCAGCCTCTAGCCTGTCTTTCTGCACATTCTACACCTGATAATGAGCAGGCAGAACTACCGAACACCCCACACCTGAACCCGCCGTTCGGGGCGGCTTACAAAGGTAGGAACATCCTCTTCACTCTTCAGACCTCTTCAAAAGCCAGTCTTCATCCCGGAGCAGCATGGCTGGAGTCAAGATGGCACTGACCCGCACAGAGGAGGATTTCAGCGAGGACTCCCAATTGGCTACAGAGGACAACAGTAGGGGGCTTTCACACTCCAGTCACCCCCTTACTTATGCTGATATGTCCATCTTTGCTGCAGACATCAAGTCCACATTCTCAGCAGCGATAACAGATCTCAAAACCAATCTGTTAGTGCTTACTGAAAAGATGGCCTCTGCTGAGGCGGCTGGGAAGCACAGGGAGAAAGCGATTAGCAGACTTGAAAGAGTGACAACATCACACTACCCATTTCATAGAAATGAACAGACACTTAGAGTTCCTTGACAATAGAGGGAGATGGAACAATATTAGGGTCAGGGGGATCCCTGAATCAGTGGACAGTGAACAAATCATTCAGGCCTTACAAAGGGTATTCAATAGTCTGCTGGATAAGCCTGAAGACACCGAGATTGGGTTTGTAAGAGCCCACAGAGCCCTGAGAGCTTGTGGCCCAGATACCATGCCCCCATGTGAAATCTGCTGCCTGCAGAGCCATGTGTGGAAGGAAGATATCATGCAGAATGGGGAAATCATCATGCTCTTCCATGGCTTATCTCTGATAACCCTGAAAAATCGTAGAGCTCTGCTCCCCCTCTTGGACAAACTCCGTGAGAAAGACCTACGTTACACTGGGCGCTTTCCATTTACACTACTTTTGACCCACAATGGCCGTCAACACTCCTTACGCTCGCCTGATGATCTACCAGAGTTCTGCAACTCCCTCCAACTGGGCCAGGTTGATCTCCCCGATTGCTACCAAGAATTTCTCCTTCCCCCCTGTAAAGAAGCCCCCCTCTTTTCGCCCTTCATGTCTCCTGAGAAACAGAAGGCAAAGAAGATGAAGCAAAGCAGTCAGGGAGGCTCGACAGCCGGCACTCCAAACAGGGCCCACTCCTCCAAGGCTCCGAAAGAAACTTAATGGCTGGTTTGTAGTTTTCAGTCATAAGTGCTGGTCCTTGTGTTTTGTTTTTTTTTGTTTTTTGACCCTGAGCCACTCTCTCTCCAGTTGGACAGAAGTGCAATCTATTTTGTTTGTTTTAGTTAACTGTTGGTTAGAAAGTCTGACATTATCCCTATGTTTGAGCACCCGGATCTCTCATTTGACATTACATGTACTAGCTCAGCATAGCTGTGTGTGAACCACGCAGCCCTTGTATGACCTCTACACGACATGGTCTTCCTTACACCTAAGGTCTCCTAGCCCTTCACACTACCTAAGGCTATGTTCAGACACCTGTTTGTTTCCAGGACATTCACAAACTTCTACAATCCATGTTACAGTAACTGAGCTGACTAACAGGTGCCACGGGCATCTCCAAACTCCGAACACAACTGCAGAAGACTTCCATTTCTGTATACCTAGGAGCTTTCTCCTGCCTTCCGTTTGTCCGTTTCTGACAAAGTTTTATTTTTAAAGTATGCATCTGTTGTGATATGTTTAAGTATAACCTGTGACCACACTAGAGGGGTAAGGATGGGATTGACTATTCGCCCTCCTACTTCTCGTTAACTATTTACAGTAGTTCTTATATCATATCTTGTGCACCGCCGAAATAGAGCCGGATCTCCTGTGTACAGTTCCACCCCTTGGCCTGGATCCTATGATGGACATAACACTGGTCCAATGCCGGGACGTCAATGCTAGGAGATGTCCAGGGGGCGGGACTGAGCGTGACTGCGAGCCGAGCCGAGTACACAGGAGATCCGGCTCTATTTCGGCAGCGCTCGTCCCCTCCTTCCCCTCGGTAGCAGTTTATATCGGCGTATAACACGATTTTCCCCCTAATTTAAAGGGGGAAAAAAGTGCATGTTATACGCCGATAAATACGGTACTTATTCATATCCTGCAGAGACCTGCATGTAGTCTCTGAAGCAAATATAGGAATCCAAGCCATATCTGATGCCCCTAACTCTCTATCATTGAACCTTGCAGTTCCCACCCCTAAATCTCCCACTTGGCGATTGAAATCCTCATTATTAACTGACCCTGTGATGCTTCCAAAAGTTACGTCGCTCTTAAACGAGTTTTTTGAGCACTATGTGTCCCCTAAAATTGACCCTTTGATAGTCTGGGAGGCCCATAAGTGCTCCATTTGAGGGGAGTTGATTAAGATGGGAGCTCAACGTAAGAGAAAGAGTGAAAAAGAAATCAATAAATTGACTGACAAAATCCTGAAGCTAGAAGCCCATCACAAACAATCTTTGACAACACAAACTGCAACTGATTTGCTGGAGACTAAGAAAACACTACAGCAGACACTAGATGCCACCACTAAACGCTTCCTATTCTTTAGCAGGAAAATTTACTATGAATATGGAGACAAGACAGGCAAATTTCTGGCTAGGGCCCTGAAAGGTTCTCAGAATAAGAACAACATTCTAAGTATAAAGATGGGACATTAGACATCACTGATTAATTAATTGCTCACCACTTTCATGACTATTATACCAACCTCTACAACCTCCCGAGACAACACAAACCAGCTGACATGCAGAGCAATATAACACAAATACAAGAATACTTGAACTCCTCTAAACTTTCTAAATTAACAAACACAGGTATTTAACTCCTAGAACAACCTATTGAAATTTCGGAAATCCGACTAGCAATCAAAGATCTAAAGACAGGGAAAAGCCCCGGCCCAGATGGATTTTCATCCATCAACTATAAAACATTCATAGACACTCTAACAAATCCCCTCACAGAAGCACTAAATTCCTTCTCAACACCCAGGGAAGTCCCTTTGACCTTTTTGTCGGCACACATAACGGTCATCCCCATGACACCCGAAAAATTTCTCCTGGTTTGGTAGAGCGGCCATTTGTAAAATGTCCATTCTACCCAGAATCCTTTATTTATTCATAACCCTGCCCATAAAAGTACCTCAAAGCTTTTTTAAAGGCCTTACAATCGATCCAGCTTAATTGTATTTAGGCACACAAACGATCACCAATCAAATTTAGCCTTCTGACCAGACCTAAAGAGAAGGGGGGAATGGGGTTACCAGATTTCAGAAATTATTATTATTTTGCTTAACACGTCACAAGAATTATCGACTGGCACTGTCACCGTGACCTTAAGGATTGGGTACCTTTAGGAAATGAAATTCTCTCCCTGGATCCCTTGGACAAGTGTCCTTAAAACAACACCCTCTGATAAGTACCACCCTATCAATATTTCATTTATTGACTAAACAATATGAGCTTTCCACACCACTGAGTCTATTTACCCTGTTAAAGAACAACCCTGACTTTCCACCGGGGGGTGGGGGATCATTTACTACAAACCTCAGACCCAGACATCCCTCTCCTAACAAAACACTGCTTTCAGAACACACTGATTAAGGATTTCCACGTGCTCAAATCAGACAGACAACCGTATCCCGCACCTACCCTTTGGACATCTTCCAGATTCGTAGCTATGTTAACAATATGCGCCGCAAGGGTCATTTCAGTAGACCATTAACTGAGCTGGAGTCAGTGTGCTTGGAGGGCGACCAAATTCAAAAAACCACCTCGATATTGTACGCCTGGCTACAGAATTCAATTCAACCACCCATGGACAGATTCAGAGAGAGCTGGTTGGAAGACCTTAATATGGTACTAACAGACAGTCAATGGCAGAGGGCTTGCATATTCGTGCACAAATGTTCTCTTAGCACCAGAATGCATGAAACAGCATTCAAAATACTTACACAGCCAAGCTGCATAAATGGTATCCTCAAACTTCGGATCTTTGTTTGCACTGCCAGAAAGACAAAGGTACTCTCTTCCACATTTGCTGGCAATGCCCCTTGATATCTCCGTATTGGACGGAACTAAAGAGAATCATTCGCCCTATTACAGAAACCAAATTGAAGCTTGATGCAGCATGCTGTCTGCTCCATGTCACTAACTTCTTATTCCAAAAGTACAAAAACACTTTGTCCAAACATCTACTGAATGTGTCTAAATCTCTTATACTGCTGTTCTGGAAATCTACTAGCACCCCATCCATCAGGGATTGGCTGCACAGAATCACAGACATCTGTGACATGGAGGAAACTATTGCACAGTCAACTGACACAATTGAACGATACCAAAAGGCATGGTCCCCTTGGTTCCCTTTTAAGTACTCACAGGAGTTTGAGAGGTTAAAATCAGACCAGTCGGATTAAATATTTGCCTCACCTCCCTGGGGGCCTCGACCTGTGCCTGTACCTTGATCTGAGTCTTGGCCAATGATCAGTCGAGACCACAGTAATATCCCAGAAGTATTACAGTTTTACACCATTTATCGGTTTCACAAACAAAGATAATGAAATAAAAGATCTTATCATATGTTCTGTGTGATTTGCTGAATGCATTCTAGCGTAAAAAGAACCCTTTAAATCAAATTTCAAACTATGCATTATATCAAACCTGTCATAATCTGTTTCCACATGCCTGGTGAAAATTTTTAATTTACTTGAAGTGGAAGTGCCAGATCTGTTGATTACCAGGAAAGAATATCCCTTTCCCATACCACTACCGGTGTGAATGGGCCCTTACTAACAAGGTTAAGGCCCCTTTCACACTGACAGACCTATCAGGTCTGTCTGTCAGTTTTTCAGGCGGACCTGATCGGATCATCCATTGCTCTCTATGGAGCACCGGATGTAAGCAGACATGTGTTCGATCTCACCCGCCGACATCCAATTCGATCCTGTCTACTAAAAACAGATCGTCAGTTGCCCCCCAGAAATTAAAATCAGCAGCTACAAATACTGTAGCTGTTGACTTTTAAACAAAGAACACTTACTTGTCCATGGATCCAACGCTAACCTCACCCGAACTGGTTATTCCCTGGTGTTCAGATCCCCCGGCGCCGACATCTTTACTATGCCCTACTTTACTCTCCCTACTACGCATGCACGAGCTGCACTGCGCTTTGTGGGTGGAGACGGAAAAGTGTTCACATTTGGGCATTTTGGGATTGCGGCGAGATCCCTTCAGTTTTGCCCATGATCTCAAAACACACTAAAATTGCAAAACACAGGTTCAGGTGCCATTATTGTTAATGGCATTTAAAACGCGGGGGCGGTTTTGCCTTGATTAACGGGTGGCAAATCGCAAAACACGTGAAGCTTACCACCCAAAAGAAGCTCCTGCTCCTTTTTGGGCGACAAGCTTCACACAATGCAATTGAGTGACATTTGCGGAAAAACCGCAGAGCGCTTTAGTTGCCATTGAAAATAATGGCACCTGAACCTGCATTTTGCGATTGTACAGCGCTTTGAGATTGCGGGCAGAATCGCAGGTGTGAACAGGGCCTCAAAGAGAAATACTTTTGAAATTTCACAACTACTAATTCAAACTTTGATAAATGTGTTTAACCTTCTTATCATTGACAACATTCTGGCAGACGACAGCAGATTTTCCTCAAGAATTTTACCGTATTTTGCCCCATCCATTTTTCCTTCTATCCTGTCCCTGCTGCAGAGAAACACCCCTAAAACAGAATATTACCACTTCCATGCTGTAGGAAAGGTGGTATTTGGATAGTGAGCTGTATTGGATTTCCACCAGACATATTGTTTGGTGTTGAGGCCAAATAATTAAATTTTAGTCTAATTTGACCATAACAGCTTTTCCTATGTGGCCTCAGAATCTTCAAGGTGCATTTTGGCAAAGCTCAGTCGTCACTGAGAAGTGGCTTTTTTCTAGCAACCCTCCCATAAGAGCCACATTTGTGGAGAATTTGTAATATGGTTGTCACATGCACACAATGACCACTCTTTGTCATAAATTCCTGCAGCTGCTGAGTTGCTGTAGGCCTCTATGTAGCCTCTCTGACCAGTTTCCTCCTGGCTCTTTCATCCAGTTTGGAGTGACGTCCTGACCAGGGAAGGTCTGTGTTGTACCAAATACTAAGGCCCCTTTCACATGTGCAGATCCGTATTCAGCCATCCGCTTGCTCAGCAGGGATCGTTCCGTTGATCCCCGCTGAGCCGGTGGATGACAAGTCCGTCTCTGCACACCGTGCAGGGACGGACCTGTCAGATCTCCGTTCTCCTATATTGGGGGATCGGATGATTACTGCCTGTCTGTTTTCATCCGATCCGCCAGACGGATGGAAAATAGGGTTTCCATCCATCTGGATTTTGCGGAGTGGATCGGGGCAGATCGGATGTCAGTGGACATGTCACCACTGACATTCGTCACTCCATAGAGATGTATGGAGCGACCGTTCAGGACAGGCGGATCTGAACGGTCCACACGTGTGAAAGGGCCCTAATGATAGACTTCACTGTGCTTCTAGGCATTGATAAAGCCTTTGAATTATTTTGTATCTATCTCCTGACTTGTGCCTGTCCACAACTTTATCCCAGAGATCTTTTGACAGTGCCTTGCCACCCATAGTTGATTGTTTGCTTCAGTTGCACTATTAGGGACTGAAATGCTCCAGGAAAGCTCTTTTCATGCTGGACTAATCAAAATGACCACACCTGATCACAGTTGAAAGTCAAATGGCTTTGTGTGACACTGAGAATGTGATTAGCTACAACTGAGTCATTTTTTTAGGAGGGGGTGATCCTTTTTTTAACTCAGTGATTCTGTTTTTTAATTTCAATTTTTTTTTCTGACATGCTGGGGTTATATCTTTCACTTGGATGTTATAAGTTGCACTGGGTAATTAAGGCTGGATAAAAACAAAAGCTGTGTCTGTCTTCCTTTCAGGCTACAAAGCAACAAAATGTGATTATTTGAAAGGGGGGGGGGGGTGTGAATCTTTCCTTTACCCACTGTATTTCTGCTAAATAAATACTATACTAAATATACAATACTATCACTTATATCAGCTCTTTAAAAAAATTACCAGTCAGCAAGATCAAAGGAATAAAACCTTATACCTGTGTAAATGTATGTTATTTTATTATCGATTAATTATATAACATACCCCCTGTCATTGACTTGTGGGAGGGGTATTGACACAAGTTAAGCCGCCCATACAGGGATCAAAATTCGGCCAGTTCAGGGGCTGCCAGCAGTGATCATTGTATTTTGCTGGTGGGGAATGCTCCCTGCGCTGTGGAAGGGAATTCCCCCATCAACACTGACTAGAGCTGCATGATTAATTGTTAAAAAATTGCTATCTCGACTCAACCCCCCTCACGATCTTATTCCAGCATTTCCAAGTTTCATTCAGAGTGCAGAGCCGTTCTCTGCTCGCCGACAAATGTTTTATTAACAGCGCTGGGAGATAACTATAAACAAAGTATCTTTTGGTTCTTTTAGATCAATGGAATGAACTTCATTCTGTAAATGAGGACAGTTCTCCACTTAAAAGGAGAAGTCCAGCCTGAGCTTGTTTGGCTGGGCTTCTCCTATGGGTCACAGGAGTGCAATTCGCTTTGCACTCCTGTGACCCGTTTTCAGAAGAGTGGTCTGAAGTCCGCTCTCTGCTGATGTCACAGGAATCAGTTAGGGCACCGCGTCATCACGACAATGAAGTCTGCATCTGCCAGGTGCCTAGACTGATGCCTGTCTCAGCCCCTCAGCGAGCCGCTGAGAGACTGAGACAGCGCTCCCTGCCCCTCCACAGCTCAGCGCTCCAGTGAGCATGGAGGAGCAGAGAGGAGAGCTGCTAAATGACAGTCAGCAGCTCTCCGCTCGGGGATCTGTGAGAACCAAGTCATTGGGGGTGTTCTCAGTGTAGAGACGCCGGGGGACAGATGCAGCATCGGTCCCATGCTGCATCCACCTAGGTAAGTATAAAAGGGGGGAAAAAAGCAAAACATACTTCTCTTTGAAAGACTAAACCTTTTTCTGACACTTGTTGCTTACAAGTTAAAATCAGTATTTTTGCTAGAAAATTACTTAGAACCCTCAAACATTATATATATATATATATATATATATATATATATATATATATATATATATATATATATATATATATATATATATATATATATATATATATATATATATATATATATATATATATATATATATATATATATATATATATATATATATATATTAGCGGAGACCCTAGAGAGTAACATTTTTTTGGGGAAAAAACACACTTCAATGAATTCAAAAAATAAACAGTAAAGATAGCCCAATTTTTTTGTATAATGCGAAAGATGATGTTATGCCACGAGAATCGTGATATTTAGTCTAAGCAAAAAAATCTTTATTTTAATTTTAGCTAGAATTGTGCAGCTCTAGCACTGACTGTGTTAATGGGAGGATCAAGCAATTTTCTTTCCTTCATCATGTGGTTGAATGTAAGAAAATTGCAAATATGTAGCCTGTGGGGAGCAGGTAAATCTCATCTGTGAGGGATATAAGAAACTAGCAGATTATTCAAGCCACTGGTGTTAACCAAAACTAAGACCAGGTTTGGGAACAGTTGGTATATAATACTCTGTATATTGAATGTTTGATATACAGTATGTACATGAGGATGACTGTCACAGTGTACTAATACACAGCTTTCTGCAGCTGTATGATCTATCACCCTATTTTATATATCAAGTAATAATCATTAAATCTCAGAATATACCATGAATATAATTTGCCTGACACATTTCTAAAATCTCAGAGTACCAACTGTAGAGCAATTTTTATTCACTTTGTGCTACTCTAAGGAGCTGTGATGAGACGAAAATCCAATAGAGATTAGTCTGTCGCCAGACTTGGTGACACACTAAACACTAATCGCTTTACATAAGATTAGAGAAGAATTACCTAAAGGACAAATAGAGGGCAACTTACTGCATGTTTATATATATATAGGTTATAGAAAAAATACATGCATGGTCAGATAGATGAAGAAGCAGGGGGTCTGTAATACACAATTATAACTTTCAAAGTCAGATAAATTATTGTATCCTTATGTGTCCACAGCTTCAATAGGTCATTTCTAGATACACTATTTCTTATTTTTTCTTTCTTATTAAATTTGTTTCTAATAAGAAAGTTGAGCATCTTCTTTTTATTGTCTGGAAAATAATGTTTATTCACAAATTAGGAGCAGAGGTGCACCGAACGCAAATTTTGGTACCGAAATCGAAACCAGAAATTCAGGATGCACTTGGCCGAAAAAGAAAATTTAGTTTTTTAAAAATATATTTTTTATATACAATTGTAGTTTATTCAACTTTTCAATTAACATCATGAATTTAAATAAATATGAATATGTCAGCCATCATTGGCACCTTTATTGCAAGTAAAGCTCAAAAAAATGACCTTTATTGCACGATTTGCACTCATCACTAAGAATTTGTTACCAATGGACGCAGGAAATAACGGTTTCCATTTATGATAACATTTTGATTGCACAACCTCCACTACCATCACTATTTGTTACTAGTGGCTACAAGAATATAATTTAAAACAGAGACAATAGTTCCTGGTAATGTAGGCTACTTATGCCATTTACATTATTATAAGTTTACCAGTCAACTTTAGATTTATAACACATTCACCTGAATGCACTTTATTTTATTATATCATACATCTCTACCATTAGGAGATAGTGGCCATAGCAATTAACTGCAACATAGAGACAATTGATCCTTGCAGTAATAGCTATACCCACCACCATCACAATTGTCACTAATATATTTGTTTTTTCACTCCTCTTATCACTTGGATTTTTAATATTGCGCGAAATACATTACAATATCCACTTTAAGGGAGCGATAATAAAGTACTTTTTATGGAAATTTAAAAAAAAATATTATTGAAAAAAAAAAAAAGGAAAAAAAACAAAGAGTGTCAACCTGTTTGGGCATTTTCTTTTATCCCTTGAGAACAGTGATCAGAGATAGTACCTAGCTCTGTTCCCACAGGCCTTGCCATCTTACTTCTCCTGTTGCAAAATGGAAAGTGTTCTCTGTAGAATTTTTTTACAGCCATTATACCATGAAACCAAAAGTGGCCTAGATTACACTACAATGATGGACAAAATGCATGCTAATATGATATCATCAAGCATCAGCTTTCCAGACTTTTAGTGTGTTGTCCCCTTCAAGGGGCTTGTCTGGATAAACTCCGCTCTGCTGGGTTACTCAAACATATGAAAGGAATAGGCTCATAGTGTATTATGTAATCTATAGGTGTCTTTAACCACTTCAATACCGGGCACTTTGCCCCCCTTTCTGCCCAGGGCAATTTTCAGCTTTCAGCGCTGTAACATTATAACACTGTACCCAAAATGAAATTTTTATCATTTTTTTCCACACAAATAGAGCTTTCTTTTGGTGGTATTTGATCACCTCTGCGGTTTTTATTTTTTGCGCTATAAACAAAAAAAAGCAACAGTTTTGAAAAAAAAAAAAAAAAAACACACAACATTTTTTAATTTTTGCTATAATAAATATCCCAAATTTTTTTTTTTTTTTAAATACACATTTTTTCCTCAGTTTAGGCGGATATATTCTTCTACATATTTTTGGTAAAAAAAAAAAAAATCGCAATAAGCGTATATTGATTGGTTTGCGCAAAAGTTATAGTGTCTACAAAATAGGTTAATAATTTATGGCATTTTTATTATTATTTTTTTTTTTTTACTAGTAATGGCAGTGATCTGTGATTTTTATCATGACTGCGAAATTGCGGCGGACAGATTGGACAATTCTGACACTTTTTTGAAACCGTTGACATTTATACAGAAATCAGTGCTATAAATAGCCATTGATTACTGTGTAAATGTCACTGGCAGGGAAGGGGTTAACACTAGGGGGCGATCAAGGGGTTAAATGTGTTCCCTGACTGTGTGTTCTAACTGTGGAGGGATGGGACTGACTAGGGGAGGAGACCGATCAGTGTTCCTATATAGTAGAAACGCACGATCTGTCTCCTCTCCCCTGACAGGACATGGATCTGTGTGTTTACACACATAGATTCACGTTCCTGCTCTGTCACGAGCAATCACGTGTGCACGGTGGACATCATGGCCGCTGGGCATGCGCATAGGCTCCTTGGTGATGCAGTGGGCGTGCGCACCCCCTATGCTGACGGGAACCAAAGGACGTCATATGACGCCCTCCCGGGATGAGAGAGCCACCTTGCGGACGTCATATAACAATACGCAGGGAAGTGGTTAATAAAGATTCACTAAACCACTCACATTAAAATAACTTGTACATGCCATAAAACTTAACATTGGCAAATCACCTCCTCACCATTTTCCGGGTAACGGAGATACCAGAAGTGACGTCACAGACCCTGCCCAACGCATTGCGTCACTTGTGCTGTGACTTCCTCAGATTTGCTCCAAGGCCAATTTGTGAATGTTCACTGCAGCACTATTTACATATGATTTAAATGTGGACTTCTATACATATTGGACTTTCACTGTCCACAATTATATGTGGTTTCAGCACAGTTTGATTATACTAAAGAGGGATAAATGTGTATTTTCTGTGCACCTTTCTACTAGTTGAATTTGTTGTTAATTTATTTTACATGAATTTGTTTTTAACCTCTTAGCGCCGATGCCTCCTGGCCCTGTAAGCCTTATGCCGAGGCGGGGCGCAGCTTAAAGTAATTAAAAATTAAAAGTCAGCAGCTACACATACAGTAGCTGCTGACTTTTAACATTAGGACACTTACCTGTCCCGGAGTCCAGCGATGTTAACACCGCAGCTTTTGTTTATATTGGCTGGTCGGGTGCTGTTGCCGCCATTGCGGGTAAGGGAACTCGTCAGTGTAGCCTTTCGGCTTCACGGCCGGGTCCCTACTGCGCATGCGCGAAGCTCGCTGCGCTCTCTCACTGGCCTGGCAGAAGGGGAGGGAGGAGGGGGGCCAAAATGCTGACGTAATTTGCCACGGCCCGGTCTCCCGGAAGTGGGGACAGGGTACCTGCAAAAAACAGGAATCAGATAAGCGGAAGTTCCACTTTTGGGTGGAACTCCGCTTTAAGATCACGTGACCACCATAATTGGCTGTCACATGGTCCAAAAACTCCAGATTGTTTGGTTAGGTGATTGTAACTGTGCTGGGAGCACGCAGCGCCCCTTGGCACTAAGGACCAGGCGCAGAGAGGCGGCATATTTGCGTACAGCTGGCACCAAGGGGTTAAGCAGTGTATTTTTCAACATTTATTTTAGAACAGTGCACCATTTATGTTGAATTACACACACAAAATACACTAACAATAAGGATAGCTGATGACCAGAAAAAGTTGAGCAGATGACAAGTTAAAGATCGCTGATACAGATACAGTATGTACCTATCTGAGTAATAAAACTTAATTTTTTTGCAACATTTTTTATTGTAAAAGAGGGCAATATAAAGCTAGCGCGATATTTAACACTGTTTTTGATAAATTAACACATTAATATCTATATTGATGGATGTAGTAGCAATTCTTAATGAATTCTCAAGGTGCTCATCAGATCTTTTGGTTCTAATTTTGCCCTTCGTGCACGTCTTCTGTGAAGATAATTGCTCACATATATCGGTGCTGCCGAAAACTGATGACATGAATAAGGGGTGATTGTGAGGAGTGGGAGATTTTTCTTTAAGAAGATAAAACTCAAAGTTCAGAAAAGAGACTGTCAAATTTTTCTTTGGCCATATGTGTTCACTAAGTGTAAATTAATTTTAAAAAAAAAAACACGTATATATACGTTGCGGGTTTGAAGTGCTTTACTGGGGGTTATGGCTGAAGCGATCAACCATAACCCCGTATTTTTTTCTTCAGCCAGCAGCTGGCTTTCTCATGAAAGTGTTTTGAGCGGCTCATGAGCTGCTGGAATGCTTTCAAAAGCCAGAGAAATGATCCAATGGTGCGGCGGGCTAGTCCCAGAGACGATCAAAGAATAGGTCCTCCTTCATCGCCTGGGAGGACCGAAGCGACGCAGATCAAAAAGAAATTCATAAAGCGGGTGTTTACATTCCTGGTTATAAAAGTGATTTTTTTTTTAAGGGACATTGTAAAAATAAAAAGTAAAATAAATAAGAAAAATCGCTGCAAAAATTGCAACAATCTCCATTTTATTCCCTAGGGTCTCTGGCAAAAAATATATATATATGTTTGGGGGTTCTAAGTAATTTTCTAGCAAAAAAATACTAATTTAAACTTGTAAACAAAAAGTGCCAGAAAAAGCCTGGGTGGTAAGTGATTAAAGCGGAATTACACTTAAAAGTGGCACTTCCGCTTATCCGTCTCCTCCCCCCCCTCCGGTTCCACATTTGGCACCTTTCGGGGGGAGAGGAGGAGGGAACTGGTAACTGTTTTTGACAGGTACCTGTCCCCAGTTACGGGAGACGGGACTGTGGCCTGTCCCTCGAAAGTTCAGCCCCCTCCTCCACCGTCAGACCAATTAGAAAGCGCAGCGTGCATCGGGCATGCACAGTAGGGACCAGGCTGTGAAGCTGAAAGGCTTTACTACTGGGTTTCCTTACCAGCAATGACAACGACAGCCGATTTGTGTTACTCTTTAAGTAAGTTTACGATTTTGTGTTGGGCTGCATCCATAGCCATCTTGGGCTGCAGACACCCCTGGGTTAATGTTTATTGAACTATTGTGAGTCTTGTGGCTCTTGTGATGCTAAAGCTAAAAGGAAAAATGAAGATACTACACAACAAAACAAACAGTCAACATGAGAGGGAGATCTATAAGGAAAATATGGAACCTGAGCTGCAAAACCAACATCCTGCAATATGGGGATCTCCATGCTGCTAGTGAAGAGCTTTAGTAACCCTAATGAACACTTGATGGGGAATTCTAATGCATTAACGGTACTTCACCACGGATGTACGATGACCTCATCATATTACATCCTGATGTCACAGTTACAGCAGGAAGGACACCCGGATTAGGTAAAGGGGTGCTCACCCTACAACACCCTCCATGTGCATCTGGGACCATAAAAAAGGGTTTTGATCGCGACTTCAAGAAGTGATGGAAACACGAGCCTTTATATATATATATATATATATATACACACACACACACACACACACACAGTATCCCACAAAAGTGAGTACACCCCTCACATTTTTGTAAATATTTTATTCTAATTCTTTAATCTTTTCATGTGACAACACTGAAGAAATAACACTTTGCTACAATGTAAAGTAGTGACTGTACAGCTTGTATAACAGTGTAAATTTTCTGTCCTCTCAAAATAACTCAACACACAGCCATTAATGTCTAAACCGCTGGCAACAAAAGTGAGTACACCCCTAAGTGAAAATGTCCAAAATGGGCCCAAAGTGTCATTATTTTGTGTGGCCACCATTTTCCAGCACTGCCTTAACCCTCTTGGGCATGGAGTTCACCAGAGCTTCACAGGTTGCCTCCATGACGACATTACGGAGCTGGTGAATGTTAGAGACCTTGCGCTCCTCCACCTTCCGTTTGAGGATGCCCCACAGATGCTCAATAGGGTTTAGGTCTGGAGACATGCTTGGCCAGTCCATCACCTTTACCCTCAGCTTCTTTAGCAAGGCAGTGGTCTTCTTGGAGGTGTGTTTGGGGTTGTTATCATGTTGGAATCATAGGTGTGCGCAGCCTATTGCATTAGGGTGTGCACCCCAAAGTTCAAACACACATGAACGCCACCTGCTGTCACAGGAGTGGGGCTCTGAGGTTGGGAGACAGTTGATTGAGAGCATATTACGGTACACCCTAAATAGGAGTGTAACATGTTCCTAAAGTTGAACCTAGACTTTAATATAATGGGGCATTTACACTGGCCACTGGCACCTCCAACCACCCACCTGGTGCTGCTCCTGGATAATGCTAATGCACATAAGGTGATTAGGGTGTGCCCAGGCACACCCGGCACACCCGGCACACCCTGTGCGCACGCCTGTGGTTGCAATACTGCCTTCGGCCCAGTCTCCGAAGGGAGGGGATCATGCTCTGCTTCAGTATGTCACAGTACATGTTGGCATTCATGGTTCCCTCAATGAACTGTAACTCCCCAGTGCCAGCACCACTCATGCAGCCCCAGACCATGACACTCCCACCACCATGCTTGACTGTAGCCAAGACACACTTGTCTTTGTACTCCTCATCTGATTGCCGTCACACACGCTTGACACCATCTGAACCAAATAAGTTTATCTTAGTCTCATCAGACCACAGGACTTGGTTCCAGTAATCCATGTCCTTAGTCTGCTTGTCGTCTTCAGCAAACTGTTTGTGGGCTTTCTTGTGCATCATCTTTAGAAGAGGCTTTCTTCTGGGATGACAGCCATGCAGACCAATTTGATGCAGTGTGAAGCGTATGGTCTGAGCACTGACAGGCTGACCCCCCACCCCTTCAACCTCTGCAGCAATGTTGGCAGCACTCATACGTCTATTTCCCAAAGACAACCTCTGGATATGACGCTGAGCACGTGCACTCGACTTCTTTGGTCGACAATGGCGAGGCCTGTTCTGAGTGGAACCTGTCCTGTTAAACCGCTGTATGGTCTTGGCCACCGTGCTGTAGCTCAGTTTCAGGGTTTTGGCAATCTTCTTATAGCCTAGGCCATCTTTATGTAGAGCAACAATTCTTTTTTTTTCAGATCCTCAGAGAGTTCTTTGCCATGAGGTGCCATGTTGAACTTCCAGTTACCAGTATGAGAGAGTGAGAGCGATAACACCAAATTTAACACACCTGCTCCCCATTCACATCTGAGACCTTGTAACACTAACAAGTCACATGACACCGGGGAGGGAAAATGGCTAATTGGGCCCAATTTGGACATTTTCACTTAGGGGTGTACTCACTTTTGTTGCCAGTGGTTTAGACATTAATGGCTGTGTTGAGTTATTTTGAGGGGACAGCAAATTTACACTGTTATACAAGCTGTACACTCACTACTTTACATTGTAGCAAAGTGTCATTTCTTCAGTGTTGTCACATGAAAAGATAGAATAAAATATTTACAAAAACGTGAGGGGTGTACTCACTTTTGTGAGATACTATATATATATATATATATATATATATATATATATATACACACATACACACACACACACAATATTATATACATACAAATACATACATACACACGGCATATATTATGTTTTTATTTTATTTTTTAAAATAATATTATGTTTAAAAAAAATAATAACAGTCGAACCTAAACACAAAAAATTAAAAAGTAAACCTAGGAGCCAGTGAGCAGAGCTCAGTCTACACCTTGCTATGTAAACATGTATGTGTTGTAAATGAATGTACAGGGAAGTCAGTGGAGGATTTGGTTATCACTCAGACAGGTGTATGAGGATTCCAGCTTAGAGAGGTATCCGTGCCCCATACAAGCACACACACACACACCCGCTTCCATCTAGAACATTCCCTAGAAATGATACAAGACCACGACCCCCCTCACCTCCTCTCACCTGTTGCTCCTGGCCTTGATGAGGTGCTCCCCAGTCACATGATTCCCTCCTCGGCTCCCCAGCGCCTGTCAATGTGTGACTCGTCTCCCTGGTAACATCACACAGTGCACGTGGGAGGAGCCGAGCCTGTAAGGCTCTTGGTGATGCCATTGGATTAAAAGAGAAAAGGGGCGGAGTGAGGCGCCGGGGACTTGTGTTGGCACTGGCCGGTGAGGTCATTGCGGGCTCAAGCAGTGACCATGGCGACGAGCGGCCTGGACCTTTATGATTGGGGGGATGTAAAACTGAAATGGAACGTTTTGGTAACCCCGTGGTAATGCAGTGTTAGTCTGATCTTCAGGCGTGGGGGGAGAGAAATAAAGTAATCCTGGAATGAAGTGCTGCTCCAGCATCAGCCAGTGTATGGAAATAATAGCAGTGTATATGTCGCCACCTAGTGTTGGATTAATGTATAGCATAGCAGGCAGTACACTATAGGGGAACAGAGTGTAATCTGGAGAGTGTTGGTGCACCTAGAGAGAATTATAGGATGGTAATGTATACCTAAATACAAGGCTTGTGTTTGTTTTGGTTTTTGATAGAGAGTTGTGTAGGTAAAGTCACTGTGATTTTTTTTTTTTTGTTCTCTGTGTCCCATTAAGGCCCCTTTCACACTTGTGCGACTTGGGATTGCAGAGTCGCATGACAAGTCATACCCCATGATTTCCAATGAGTACAGTTCATATAGTCCCTGCACTACTTTGGCCCGACTTTGATGCCACTTGAGGTCCACAGACCTCAAGATTACAGAGACATTGCTTCAAGTCGTGTGACTTTCAGGTCATACAA
The DNA here is from genome assembly GCA_037952925.1 of Lithobates clamitans. Taxonomy (NCBI): domain Eukaryota; kingdom Metazoa; phylum Chordata; class Amphibia; order Anura; family Ranidae; genus Lithobates; species Lithobates clamitans. The sequence continues at coordinate 92,460 of JBBGZY010000135.1, read as the reverse complement.
GTGTGAAATGGGCCTAAATCAGACCTTGCAGTAAAATACAAAGCCCACGTATTAGAAAAAAAATGCTGCATATGGGGAGAAGAAAAATGTACCTGTAAGAAAAAAAAAAGAATATATACATACCTGAGCTTTGTCTTCTGCATTACAGGGTGTGAGATCACTAGTAGGGATGACCCAAGGCATATTTGTATTCTATTCTGATCCCACCAGCCAATCCCATCAGGAAGTTGTCACTGTACTGGAAAAATCATAAGCAGCCAAGGCCATGGCCGCCTTGCAGCTGCACATACAATAGGCGTAGAAAAAAAAAATCACCCCCTTTTAAAATAATTACATTTTGTTGCTTTACAGCCTAAAATGAAGACAGATACAGTTTTTGGTTTATCCAGCTGTATTTACTCACTGCAACTTATAGCATCCAAGTGAAAGATATAACACAAACATGTCAGGAAAAAAATAAATAAAATACAGATTCACTCCACTAGTTGCAACTAGGGACAGATTAATACAATTCAAAATCCTGCACAGAATATACTATATGCCCCAACACCTCCATCGCATATACCCAACCTTGTCGGCTGCTTGCTGGAGATGCTCTAGCATCCCTGTTGGCTTCCTACATATATTCTGGGATTGCCCACAGGTTCAGGAATATTGGAGGGAGGTAACTCAATGTATTAATGGATTGATTACTATACCTATTCCTCTGACAATTAGTGTCTGTCTCCTCGGGCTTGTGGAACAGTTGGCGTTAGCTAAAGCGTTCCGCATCCTAATGCCACATACACACGATCGGATTTGCCGACAACAAAATCCATGTTTTTTTTCCGACGGATGTTGGCTCACACTTGTCTTGCATACACACGGTCACACAAATCTTCTCGGAAATTCCGAACGTCAAGAAGGTGGTGAAGTACAACACGTACGACGAGCCAAGAAAAATGAAGTTCAATAGCCAGTGTGGCTCTTCTGCTTGATTCCGAGCATGCGTGGAACTTTGTGCGTTGGAATTGTGTACACACGATCGGAATTTCCGAGAACGGATTTTGTTGTCGGAAAATTTTAGATCCAGATCTCAAATTTTGTATGTCGGAAATTACGATGGAAAATGTCCAATGGAGCCTACACACGGTCGGAATTTCCGACAACAAGCTCCCATCAAACATTTGTTTTGGAAAATCCGATCGCGTGTACACGGCATTAGAGGTATCCTATTATTCTATGCAAGGAAAGCCATAGTATTAAAAATGGAAGTCAGACAACCCCCCTACCAAAATGATAGCCCTATACAAAGCCACATATCTATCCCGAGGATGCCCCAAAAAATACAAAAAAGTCTGGCACTTGTGGACAGACTCAGAGTCCACGACAGATGATCAGCCTGTTGGGGGCTGCCCTGGTTAGATACCCGGAATATTTCCCTGGCCCTGTTGAGTGTTGGGGTCCAGGCACCAGGCGGGTGGGTGGTGGTGTTAGTCCAGAGGTCGAGTGTTTTCACTCGACCCTAGCTGTCCTTGCAATGTCCGGCTCTGACATATAAGAGGGATGAAAGGTCATACAAGAATAGATATATCCTGTCAATATCCTATTATGTTGAAACTGGGTACTAGTTATGTTGTTAGTTTTAATTATAGTTAGATACATTTAGTTTTGAGATACACAGTGAGTTGTATGCTGTTATGCACATGGCTATGTGCACCAGTTTGCCGGGGTATGCCCCAATGGCCCTGTTTTGTACCTCCACAGTGACATTTTTCAATAAAAGAATTTTCAATCAAAAATACAGATTTACTGAGTTGGAAAAAGGATCCCCACCTTATGTCAGTATTCAGTATTTTGCTGAACCACCTTTTGGTTTAATTACAGCCTTTAGTCTGTTAGGATATGTTTCTACTAACTTTGCACATCTAGACTTTGCAATATTTGCCACCTCTTCTTTGCTGAACTGCTTAAGTTCAGTTAAATTTGACGGTGACTGTTTGTGGACTGCAGTCTTCAAGTCATTCCACAGATTTTCAATGGGGTTTAACTCTGGACTCTGACAGGCTATGCAAGAACATTTGTATATATGAAGGACAGTGCTCGCAAAAAAAATGTTTAAATCAATGAAAACACCATAAATTGCGTTGCAGCTGCTGGATACAAGTACTGTGACTTTAAATAGATAAACAAACAAAACCTGCGCTGGTAACTTATACAGCAAAGAAAGTAAAAATATATATATGTATAATTGATAGTGAAGTCGCTAGTAGAATGCGACTATAAATAAAGTAGATTGTGATGTCGCTAGTAAGATGCGACTATACAAATAATATTAAATGAAAATCGTGATAAATTATTTGGTGTTTGCTATTTGCGACCATTATTTAGTGTTGCTACCTATAAACATAAATCCTCTAAAGATATATATGATATATGTAGCCATAGACTAACCAAGAAAAAGTTCAAAGATGGATATAAATATTCCTTTAACAAAAACAGCAGACTGCCATCTTCTAATCCAGAAGGTTAATGACAGTCACCCAGAATGCTGTGTTGGATATAGTGAGATGAAATAAGGCTTAGACTGCTGACACTATAATAAGACCTTGGGAGCCGCGGACCTCATGTTCCACCCAAAAAATAAAAATAAATATATATAGTGTAATCACGGAGTGGACATGCAGAGCAGGCATTCAGAGTTCGTCAGTGATCACCGCTGAACCGCGTGCGCTCCACTGACTACAGGAAATGGTGTCATTGGTTTTCAGATGTAAGCCGGATGTTGCGTCGACGCGTTTCGCCCCTCCTCCAGGACGTCATCAAAGACATTCTTTCTTAGTTAGTCTACGGCTACATATATCATATATATCTTTAGAGGATTTATGTTTATAGGTAGCAACACTAAATAATGGTCGCAAATAGCAAACACCAAATAATTTATCACGATTTTCATTTAATATTATTTGTATAGTCACATCTTACTAGCGACATCACGATCTACTTTATTTATAGTCGCATTCTACTAGCGACTTCTCTATCAATTATACATATATATATTTTTACTTTCTTTGCTGTATAAGTTGCCAGCGCAGGTTTTGTTTGTTTATCTATGCAAGAACATTCACCTTTTTCTCCTTCAACCACCCTGTGGTCATTTTTGCTATGTGCTTTGGGTCATTGTCATGTTGGTAGGTAAACCTTCTTCCCATTGACAACTTTCTGGCAGAGGGCAGCAGATTTTCCTCAAGAATTTGATGGTATTTTGCCCCATCCATTTTTCTTCTATCCCGACAAATGCTCATGTCCCTGCTGCAGAGAAACACTCCCATAACAGGATATTACCACCTCCATGCTTTACTGTAAGAATGGTGTTATTTGGATGGTGAGCTGTATTGGATTTCCACCAGACATATTGTTTTGGAACTACATTTCCCATCATGCTCATGCACTCTGCAGTGTAGTTGAGCATCATGGGAAATGTAGTTCCAAAACATCTGGGGTGCCAAGGTTCGCCATCACTGGTATAGGACATGCACAACAGTGACAGTGGGGCCGTGAGCATGCTCTGCTTCTGCCCGAAACGCGCTCTGCTTCTGCTGTGCATGCACTTTTCACTCTCCAGGCGCAAGGTTCGTCCTTGCGACGCTGCCTGGCCAAGGGGAGTGTAGAGGTGGGCGGGGAGTCTTGTGACATCAGGGCTCCACCCACCAAGCACCAGCAAATTGACCCGCCCACCGATTTCAGAGTTTTGTAGGGCTCCTACTGCAAAAGGGGGTGACATTTGCAAGGTAGGGACACATGCAGGAGAATTGCATATATGTATACATTGATACTGTGCCATTAGTTGATACATGGTGAGCGGTGGACTTGCATCAACTTTAAGTTTCCCTTTACTTCTTGCCTTTAGTTCTACTTAAATTTAGAACTAAAGGCAAAACTTTGTTTTAAGAGTGGAGAGTAGGGATGAGCCGAACACCCCCCTGTTCGGTTCGCACCAGAACATGCGAACAGGAAAAAAATTTGTTCGAACACGCGAACGCCGTTAAAGTCTATGGGACACGAACATGAATAATCAAAAGTGCTAATTTTAAAGGCTAATATGCAAGTTATTGTCAATAAAAGTGTTTGGGGACCCGGGTCCTCCCCCAGGGTACATGAATCAATGCAAAAAAAAGTTTTAAAAACGGCCGTTTTTTCAGGAGCAGTGATTTTAATAATGCTTAAAGTCAAACAATAAAAGTGTAATATCCCTTTAAATTTCATGCCTGGGGGGTGTCTATAGTATGCCTGTAAAGGGGCGCATGTTTCCCGTGTTTAGAACAGTCTGACAGCAAAGTGACATTTTGAAGGAAAAAACACATTTAAAACTACCACGGCTATTGCATTGCCGACAATACACATAGAAGTTCATTGATAAAAACGGCATGGGAATTCCCCACAGGGCAACCCCGAACCAAAATTAAAAAAAAAAAATGATGTGGGAGTCCCCCTAAATTCCATACAAGGCCCTTCAGGTCTGGTATGGATATTAAGGGGAACCCCAGCCAAAATTTAAAAAAAAAATTGACGTGGGGTTCCCCCTAAATTCCATACCAGACCCTTCAGGTCTGGTATGGATTTTAAGGGGAACCCCGCGCCAAAAAAAAAAAAAAAAACGGCATGGGGTCCCCCTAAAAATCCATACCAGACCCTTATCCGAGCACGCAACCTGGCAGGCCGCAGGAAAAGAGGGGGGGACGAGAGTGCGGCCCCCCCCCTCCTGAACCGTACCAGGCCACATGCCCTCAACATTGGGAGGGTGCTTTGGGGTAGCCCCCCAAAACACCTTGTCCCCATGTTGATGAAGACAAGGGCCTCATCCCCACAACCCTGGCCGGTGGTTGTGGGGGTCTGCGGGCGGGGGGCTTATCGGAATCTGGAAGCCCCCTTTAACAAGGGGACCCCCAGATCCCGGCCCCCCCCTGTGTGAAATGGTAAGGGGGTACTTACCCCTACCATTTCACTAAAAAACTGTCAAAAATGTTAAAAATGACAAGAGACAGTTTTTGACAATTCCTTTATTTAAATGCTTCTTCTTTCTTCCTTCATCTTCTTCTTCTTCTGGCTCTTCTGGTTCTTCCTCCGGCGTTCTCGTCCAGCATCTTCTCCGCGGCGTCTTCTATCTTCTTCTCCTCGGGCCGCTCCGCACCCATGGCATGGGGGGGAGGCTCCCGCTCTTCTCTTCATCTTCTTCTCTTCTTCATCTTCTTCTTCATCTTCTTCTTCTTCTCTTCTTCCTTCTTCTCTTCTTCATGTCTTCTCTTCTTCATGTCTTCTCCGGGCCGCTCCGCAGCCATGCTGTGGCATGGAGGGAGGCTCCCGCTGTGTGACGGCGTCTCTTCGTCTGACGGTTCTTAAATAACGGGCGGCGGGGCCACCCGGTGACCCCGCCCCCCTCTGACGCACGGTGACATGACGGGACTTCCCTGTGGCATTCCCCGTGACGTCACAGGGAAGTCCCTCAAGTCACCGTGCGTCAGAGGGGGGCGGGGTCACCGGATGGCCCCGCCCCCCGTTATTTAAGAACCGTCAGACGAAGAGACGCCGTCACACAGCGGGAGCCTCCCTCCATGCCACAGCATGGCTGCGGAGCGGCCCGGAGAAGACATGAAGAAGAGAAGACATGAAGAAGAGAAGAAGGAAGAAGAGAAGAAGAAGAAGAAGATGAAGAAGAAGATGAAGAAGAGAAGAAGATGAAGAGAAGAGCGGGAGCCTCCCCCCCATGCCATGGGTGCGGAGCGGCCCGAGGAGAAGAAGATAGAAGACGCCGCGGAGAAGATGCTGGACGAGAACCCTGGAGGAAGAACCAGAAGAGCCAGAAGAACCAGAAGAAGAAGAAGATGAAGGAAGAAAGAAGAAGCATTTAAATAAAGGAATTGTCAAAAACTGTCTCTTGTCATTTTTAACATTTTTGACAGTTTTTTAGTGAAATGGTAGGGGTAAGTACCCCCTTACCATTTCACACAGGGGGGGGGCCGGGATCTGGGGGTCCCCTTGTTAAAGGGGGCTTCCAGATTCCGATAAGCCCCCCGCCCGCAGACCCCCACAACCACCGGCCAGGGTTGTGGGGATGAGGCCCTTGTCTTCATCAACATGGGGACAAGGTGTTTTGGGGGGCTACCCCAAAGCACCCTCCCAATGTTGAGGGCATGTGGCCTGGTACGGTTCAGGAGGGGGGGGGGGCCGCACTCTCGTCCCCCCCTCTTTTCCTGCGGCCTGCCAGGTTGCGTGCTCGGATAAGGGTCTGGTATGGATTTTTAGGGGGACCCCACGCCGTTTTTTTTTTTTTTTTTTGGCGCGGGGTTCCCCTTAAAATCCATACCAGACCTGAAGGGTCTGGTATGGAATTTAGGGGGAACCCCACAACAATTTTTTTTTAAAATTTTGGCTGGGGTTCCCCTTAATATCCATACCAGACCTGAAGGGCCTTGTATGGAATTTAGGGGGACTCCCACATCATTTTTTTTTTTGGTTCGGGGTTGCCCTGTGGGGAATTCCCATGCCGTTTTTATCAATGAACTTCTATGTGTATTGTCGGCAATGCAATAGCCGCGGGTAGTTTTAAATGAGTTTTTTCCTTCCAAATGTCATTTTGCTGTCAGACTGTTCTAAACACAGGAAACATGCGCCCCTTTACAGGCATACTATAGACACCCCCCAGGTACGAAATTTAAAGGGATATTACACTTTTATTGTTTGACTTTAAGCATTAATAAAATCACTGTTCCTGAAAAAACGTCCGTTTTTAAAACTTTTTTTTGCATTGATCCATGTCCCCTGGGGCAGGACCCGGGTCCCCAAACACTTTTTATGACAATAACTTGCATATAAGCCTTTAAAATTAGCACTTTTGATTTCTCCCATAGACTTTTAAAGGGTGTTCCGCGGCATTCGAATTTGCCGCGAACACCCCAAATTGTTCGCTGTTCGGCGAACTTGCGAACAGCCAATGTTCGAGTAGAACATGAGTTCGACTCGAACTTGAAGCTCATCCCTAGTGGAGAGGGATTAGAAGATCTGTCAGTCCTTTATTGCTGTCTGTGCTCCCGTTAGAAGGATTCACCCGGGGCGTGGTTTAGGTATGCAGCGGTGAAGACGTGTCTCCCTTGAGCTCCGGTGACGGCATCGCATATAATTGCTCTAACCCAAGATTTCACCCTGCATCAACCCAACATACTATGGGGAAAAGGACAGGCAAATCTCTGCCTCAAAAAGGTGCAGGCATCAGAAAAGAGTAGATGGGTGATAGTCAGGAAGGATAGAGGGGGAAGTGCCAGGGAGGCCTATCCACGGCTGGAGCATCCCAATAAGTACGCTCCATTGAGTGACATTGGTGAAACCAGTCAGGTACCAGCACTGTTGGAGCTGAGTGACTCTCCTAGCTGCCAGGGGAAGAACTCCTCCAGTAAGAGTGGGTGGAAAGCGAAGGGAAAGGATAGACAGATTCTGGTGGTAGGGGACTCAATTCTTAGAAGGACAGAGAGGGCAATCTGTGACAAAGACGTGAAGGGCCGAACTGTATGCTGTCTACCGGGCACTCGGGTTCGGCACATCACAGATCTGGTGAACAGATTACTGGGAGTGGCTGGGGAAGACTCAGCCGTCATGGTGCATGTTGGCACCAATGACAAAGTCAGAGGCAGATGGAGTGTCCTAAAGACCGATTTTTGAGACTAAGGAGCAGTGGCGGCTGGTGCTCAAAATTTTTGGGGGGGCGCAAGCAAACTGAAAAATTCTGAAAAAAAAACATCAATTGCAGCCTCACTGTGCCCATCATATGCAGTCACTGTGCCCCATAAAATGCAGCCACTGTGCCATCATTTGCAGCCTATGTGTCCATCATATGCAGCCTGTGCCCATCATACAGCCTCTGTGCCCATCATATGCAGCCTGTGCCCGTCATATGCAGCTTCTGTGCCCGTCATATGCAGCATGTGCCCATCATATGCAGCATGTGCCTGTCATATGCAGCCTGTGCCCATCATATACAGCCTTTTTGCCCATCATATGCAGCCTGTGCCCATCATATGCAGCTTCTGTGCCCATCATATGCAGCATGTGCCCGTCATATGCAGCATGTGCCCATCATATGCAGCCTGTGCCCATCATATACAGCCTCCGTGCCCATCATATACAGCCTGTGCCCATCATACAGCCTCTGTGTCCATAATATGCAGCCTGTGCCCATCATATGCAGCTTCTGTGCCCATCATATGTAGCCTGTGCCCATCATATGCAGCCTGTGCCCATCCTATGCAGCTTCTGTGTTCATATTATACAGCCTGTGCCCATCATATGCAGCTTCTGTGCCCATCATATGCAGCCTGTGCCCATATACAGCCTCTGTGCCCATCATATGCAGCCTGTGCCTGTCATATGCAACTTCTGTGCCCATCATATGCAGCCTGTGCCCATCATATGCAGCCTGTGCCCATCATATACAGCCTCTGTGCCCATCATAAGCAGCCTGTGCCCATCATATACAGCCTCTGTGCCCATCATATGCAGCCTGTGCCCATCATTTGCAGCCTGTGCCCATCATATACAGCCTCTGTGCCCATCATATGCAGCCTGTGCCCATCATATGCACCCTGTGCCCAGCATATTGCCTCTGTGCCCATAATATGCAGCCTGTGCCCATCATATGCTGATTCAGTGCCCATCATATGCAGCCTGTGCCCATCATATGCAGCCTATGCCCATCTTATGCAGCTTCTGTGCCCATATTATGCAGCCTGTGCCCGTCATATGCAGCCTGTGCCCATATTATGCAGCATGTGTTTATCATATGCAGCTTCTGCCCAACATATGCAGCCACTGTGACAAGCTCCCCCCACTCGCCCGCCATCAGGCCGCATTAACCCCATCCAGGTGACGGCAGTGAGCTGGGGGATGGGCAGGGGACGGCTCCTGCATCCTGTGTGTCTCCTCCTTCATTCCGGCCCCGCGCTGTGTTCTTGACTCCTCGAAAACGGTATCATTAGCAGTAATCAGCATGGATTCATGAAGAATTGTTCTTGTCAAACCAATCTATTAACCTTCTATGAGGAAGGGATTTTCCATCTAGATAAAGGAAGGCCCATAGATGTGGTGTATCTGGATTTTGCAAAAGCATTTGACACAGTTCCCCATAAACGTTTACTGTACAAAATAAGGTCCATTGGCATGGACCATAGGGTGAGTACATGGATTGAAAATTGGCTACAAGGGCAAGTTCAGAGGGTGGTGATAAATGGGGAATACTCGGAATGGTCAGGGGTGGGTAGTGGGGTCCCACAGGGTTCTGTGCTGGGACCAATCCTGTTTAATTTGTTCATAAACTACCTGGAGAAAGGGGTAAACAGTTCAATCTCTGTATTTGTGGATGATACTAAGCTAAGCAGGGCAATAACTTCTCCGCAGGATGTGGAAACCTTGCAAGAAGATCTAAACAAATTAATGGGTTGGGAAACTACATGGCAAATGAGGTTAAAAATATAGAAAAATCAAAAATAATGGATTTGGGTGCCAAAAATATGAATGCAATCTATACACTAGGGGAGAACCTCTGGGGGAATCTAGGATGGAGAAGAACCTGGGGGTCTTAGTAGATGATAAGCTCAGGTGTGGCATGCAATGCCAAGCTGCTGCTAACAAAGCAAACATAATATTGGCGTGCATTAAAAAAGGGATTAACTCCAGGGATAAAGCGATAATTCTCCCAATCTACAAGACTCTGGTCCAGCCGCATCTGGAGTATGCTGTCCAGTTCTGGGCACCAGTCCTCAGGAAGGATGTACTGGAAATGGAGCGAGTACAAAGAAGGGCAACAAAGCTAATAAAGGGCCTGGAGGATATTCGTTATGAAGAAAGGTTGCGAGCACTGAACTTATTCCCTCTGGAGAAGAGACGCTTGAGAGGGGATATGATTTTAATTTACAGATACCATACTGGTGACCCCCACAATAGGAATAAAACTTTTTCGTGGAAGGGAGTTTAACAAGACACGTGGCCACTCATTAAAATTAGAAGAAAAGAGGTTTAACCTTAAACTAGAGGGTTCTTCTTTACTGTAAGAGCGGCAAGGATGTGGAATTCCCTTCCACAGGCGGTGGTCTCAGTGGGGGGCATTGATTGTTTCAAAAAACTATTAGATAAGAACCTAAACTACCAAAACATACAGGAATATACAAGGTAATACTGATATATAATCACACACATAGGTTGGACTTGATGGACTTGTGTCTTTTTCCAACCTCACCTACTATGTAACTATGTAACTTCCGGTTTCATTAAATGGCATGAAATGGTTTCCTAGGCAGTTTCTAGGCTTTTCAGGGTTGCAATCCAGTCATTTTTCATCCCTCGGGTCATTTCTTGGTGTTTAGGGGTCACTTCCAGTTTTGAGGAGGTCACTTCCGGTTTCATGGAATGGCAGTTTCCTAGGCAGTTTTTTGGCTTTTTAGGGTTGAAATCCAGGCATTTTTCATCCCTCTGGTCATTTATTGGTAAAAGGAAGCCAAAATAGTTAAAATGGCTGAAAAAAACTATTGGTCCATTTTGCGGCCATGCACCTGAAATTTTTACAACTTTGGCCAATGGCTCAGTTAGGCAAGAAATGTGTCAAAACGGGATAAAAAGTCCCTAAAAGTAATGCAAAAAGGTTTTAAAGGCCAAAATGTCAAGGAGAAAGGTGTTTAAGGGCCACTTCCGGTTTTCAGGAGGTCACTTCCAGTTTTATGAAATGGCAGTTTCCTAGGCAGTTTCTTGGCTTTTAAGGTTGAAATCCGGTCATTTTCATCTCTCCAGCCACTTCATGGTAAAAGGAAAGCAAAACAGGTAAAGTGGCTGAAAAAAAAATGTGGCCAATTTTGCGGGATTGGCCCCCGAAATTTTCACACCTTTGGCCAGTTAGGCAGGAAATGTGTCAAAACGGGTTTAAAAGTCCCTAAAACGGATGCAAAAAGGTTTTGAATGCCAAAATGTCAAGGAGAAATGTGTTTAAGGGCCACTTTCGGTTTTGAGGAGGTCACTTCCGGTTTCGTGAAATTGTAGTTTCCTAGGCATTTTCTTGGCTTCTTAAGGTTATTTTTCATCCCTCTGGTCATTTCTTGTTAAAAGCAAGCCAAAACAGGTGAAATAGCTGCATTTGGCTAATTTTTTTCACACCTTTTGGACAATTGCTCAGTTAGGCAGAAAATTTGTCAAAATGGCATAAAAACTCCCTAAGAGGGATGCAAAAAGGTTTTAAAGGCCAAAATGTCAAAGAGAAAGGTGTTTAAGGGCCATTTCTGGTTTTGAGGAGGTCACTTCCGGTTTCAGGAAACTACAGTTTCCTAAGCATTTTCTTGGCTTTTTAGGTTGAAATTCAGTAATTTTTCATCCCTCTGGTCATTTCTTGGTAAAAGGAAGCCAAAATAGGTAAAAAATGTTGGTCCTTTTTGCGGGTGTGGCACTTTAAATTTTCACACCTTTGGCCAATGGCTCAGTTAGGCAGAAAATGTGTCAAAACAGGACACAGCCGATCCCTAATCAGGGTAAAGAGCAATGAAATTGTCTCTTTACCACGTGACCAGCTGTGTCCAATCACAGCCGGTCACATGTATTCTGCTCATGATCTCTGCTCGTGCGTGCCCCCGGGGTTGTGCAGTGCGGCGATCAGGGATGAGCTGTGTCCCTTGGACACAGCCCATCCCTGATCAGGGTAAAGATGCAGTGAAATCGGCTCTTTACTGTGTGACCGGCTGTGTCCAATCACAGCCGGCCACAATTGTCAACAAACAGCTGTAGTGCTGTTTCCGGGTTCTCCTCAGTGTGCGAGGAAGAGATCTGGAAGGAAAATGTACAGTACAGTGCCCGATCTCCCTCCAAATAAAGAGGACTTGTCACCAGCCCCAGAGTAACTGTCACAGCCCATCAGATGACATGTCACCAGCCCATCAGATTACCTGTCACCAGTGCATCAGAGTACCTATCACCAGCCCCAGAGTACCTGTCACCAGCCCCAGAGTACCTGTCACCAGTGCATCAGAGTACCTATCACCAGCCCATCAAAGTACCCGAGCAGCTGTCACCGGCCCATCAGAGTACCTGAGTAGCTGTCACCAGCTCATCTGAGTACCCGAGTACTTGTTACCAGACCATCAGAGTACCCGAGTACCTGTCACCTCCTCATCAGAGTACCCGACTACCTGTCACCAGCCCATCAGAGTAACCGAGTACCTGTCACCATCAGAGTACCCGAGTACCTGTCACCAGCCCATCAGAGTACCTGAGTACCTGTCGCCAGCCCATCAGAGTACCTGAGTACCTTTCTATAGCTCATCAGAGTACCCGAGTACCTGTCACCAGCCCATCAGAGTACCCGAGTACCTGTCACCATCCCCATCATTGTACCCTGAGTACCTATCTCCTGCTCATCAGAGTACCCAAGTACCTGTCACCAGCCCATCAGAGTACCCAAGTACCTGTCACCAGCTCATCAGAGTAACTAAGTACCTATCCCCAGCCCATCAGAGTACCCAAGTACCTGTCACAAGCACATCAGAGTACCCAAGTACCTTTCTCCAGCTTATCAATGTACCTGAGTACCTGTCACCAGACCATCAGAGTACCCGGTTACCTATCACCAGCTCATCAGAGTACCCTGAGTACCTGTCACCATCTCATCAGAGTACCTGTCACCAGCCCATCAGAGTACCCAAGTACCTGTCACCAGCCTATCAGAGTACCGAGTATCTGTCACCAGCACATCAGAGTACCTGAGTGCCTGTCACCAGCCTATCATAGTACCTGAGTACCTATCACCAGCACATCAGAGTACCCGAGTACCTGTCACCAGCCCATGCCTCATAGAATATACGTTGGGGTGTTTGCTTTTCAAAATGGAGTCATTTTGTGGGTAATTTCACTGTGCTGGTGCTCCAGGACCTCCAAAGGTGCGTTAGGTCATCAGGAAAATATATGTGTAAACTTATGCTCCTAGAACGCCTGATGGTGCCCCCTGAATGTTTGGCCTCTTTATGTGGCCTGGCTGTGTAAAAGTCTCACACATGTGGTATTGCTCAGGACGAGTAGCAGAATGTATTTTTGCTATGGGGGTAATTTTCGCTATGTACATGCTATGTGTTAGAAAAATCTTATAAATTGACAACTTTGTGTAAGAAAAAATAGGTTTTCATTTTCTTTCAACATTTTCCAAAAATTTCTGTAAAAAATGACATGTTCAAAAGACTCATAATGCCCTTATAGATTATACGTTGGAGGTAATACCATTGTCCTAAAGCTCCAGGACCTTCAAAAGTGTGATAGGTAGGAATGAAATGAGATGTGTAATTTATGCTCCTAGAACACCTGATGGTGCTCCCTGCATATTGGGTCTCTGTATGTGGCCAGGCTGTGAAAAAGTCTCACACATGTGGTATTGCCATACTCAGGAGTGTCAGAAGGTTTTTTTGGGGTGTAATTGCAAGTATGCTTATGGTGCGTGCGAGAAATTACTTGTTATGACAATTTTGTGTAAAAATAAAATAATTAATTTCTTCATTTTCCCAAGAATTGTGGTTAAAAAATTACAACTTAAAAAAACTCACCATGCCTCTTATTAAATACCTTGGACTGTCTACTTTCCAAAAATGGGTCATTTGGGGGGTATTTGTACTGTCCTGGCATTTCAGGGACTCAAGAAATTAGATAAGCCTTCAGTACATGAGGTGTGATCAATTTTTAATGATCTGTGCCATAGCTTGTAGACTCTATAACTTTCACACAGACCAAATAATTTACACTATTTGGGGTCATTTTTTACCAAAGACATGTAGCAGTATAAATTTTGGCCCAAATTTATGAACAAAAATGACATTTCTGCTTTTTTTTATTTATATTGCAAAAAATAAAAAACCCAGTGGTATTTAAATACCACCATAATAAAGCTCTATTTGTGTGAAAAAAATTATAAAAATTTTGTTTGGGTACAGTGTTGCATGACTGAGTAATTGTCATTCAAAGTGTAAGAGCGCTGAAAGCTGAAAATTGGTCTGAGCAGAAAGGGTGTATAACTGCCCTGTATTGAAGTGGTTAACCACTTGCCGACTAGCTGCTGTCATTATACTGCAGCAAGTGGGCACGATCCCCCGAACCGTCGTAGCTGCACATCCGCTCCTTTAAGCGGGATAGCAGGCGCCCGCTGCATTGGTGTGCCGATGCTCATGGTCGGCGTCGATTATGTAGAAGAATACATATCGGCCTAAGCTGAGGAAACAATTTAGGCCGATATGAGGGTACTAGACATGTGCGATTCGTTTCATACGAATCGAAAATTTGCACGAATTTCCAAAATTCTTACATTCGGAAGCATCCGAAATACGAATAGCCCTGCTTCCGAATTTTTTACGAAATTTCGTTGACGAATTTTGGATCCAAATTCCGTTACAATGGAAACGTGACTGGTGTTTTGTTGACCAATCAGAAGTTTTCGTCTGCTGTTGAGTGAGGGTTGGGAAAATGACCTTTTTTAATATGGGAGTGGGAGACTGATACTGGTACTCGATGGGAGATTCAGAATCGGACAAAATAAGAATGTTCTTTATTATCGTTTTATTATTGTCATAATAATTACGATTATTATGGTGGCACAGGGATGGTGGCAGCCCCTCATAATGAGCACGGCAGGGAGTCCCAGGAGGAAGTCAGCACAGCACAGGGATGGTGGGAGCCACTCCTAATGAGCACAGCACAGGGATGGTGGGAGCCCCTCATAATGAGCAAAGCAGGGGTACAGCCCCAGGAGGAAGTCAGCACAGCACAGGGATGGTGGGAGCCCCTCATAATGAGCACAGCAGGGGTACAGCCCCAGGAAGAACTTCCTCCTGGGGCTGTACCCCTGCTGTGTTCATTATGAGGGGCTCCCACCATCCCTGTGCTTTGCTGACTTCCTGGGTTTGTACCCCTGCTGTGCTGATTATGAGAGGCTCCCACCATCCCTGTGCTGTCTTCCTGGGGCTGTACCCCTGCTGTGCTTGTTATGAGGGGCTCCCACCATCCCTGTGCTCATTATGAGGGGCTCCCACCATCCCTGTGCTGTGCTGACTTCCTCCTGGGGTTGTACCCCTACTATGCTCATTATGAGGGGCTCCCACCATCCCTGTGCTGTGCTAACTTCCTCCTGGGGCTGTACCCCTGCTGTGCTCATTATGAGGGGCTCCCACCATCCCTGTGCTGTGCTGCCTTCCTTTAGCCCTGAAGTGGTTAAGGCAGTTCTGACGCATTCTTCAGGCTACAGTGTTACTGACGCACTCTTCAGGCTACAGTGTTAGCGTTTGCCTTATGGAAGAGGATTTTCTCTACCTTAGACTGGATTTCCGGTGCTCCTCTCATGCATATTCCTGTCAGTGGGACAGGCTGGGCTCCTTAGCCAAGAGAGAGGTCAGTTAACACCTGAATGCACTCTTTTAGACATGAGTGAGAACATATCTATTTACTAGGCAGCAGGAAATCTTGATGCAGATTTTGCAGCTATGGGCGTGTTGGCATGCAGTCCTATTATGTGAACGCCTTATCTGTAAGCCACTGGGTCTTTAAACCCCATATTTCTCAACTCTTCTGCCTGCCTGCCTCCCACTCCTGGAAAACTTCTCACCTTGCCCACTTCCAAGATGGCTCCCAGGTAGTCCTGCCCAACTCCAAGATGGCCACTGGGGCAGTACTTGTCCAAATCAAAGATGGCCCCCATGTGAGCTCTATCCACTTCACCTGTTCAGCATAATGCATCATTCCCTTGAATGTAGACACTTAGCTTTATCTTCCACAATTTTTACTATGCATACTGGAACATGGTGCAGCTGAAGCCCATCCGAGAGGAGATGTAACACACTACTTATGCCATTCACAAATACATTTACAAAAAATGAGAAAACATACTTTTCTGTCTCGTACATCACGGGACACAGAGTCTCAGTAATTACTGATGGGTTATATAGGGTATCACTAGGTGGAATTTCAAACCCTATATAACCCCTCCACTTACTGGGAGTACCTCAGTTTTTTCACCAGTTTTTTCACCAGTGTCTTAGGTGTTGGTCACGAGTAAAGATGTGCTGTGCTGAGCTCCGCTGGAATTTCCTTACTGGGGCAAGCCATGCAACCGGATCCATTCAAGGTGTCTTTTCCAGGCCAAATTGGATGGTACCCGGGCCTCGTGTCCGAAGAAACGAGGTTTTACCTGTAACCCTTGTCTTTTTAGAGAGCTGGACCCCGGGATCCAGTATTTGTTTTTTTTTAGCCATATTCCTGGGGGGGTGCTTTACAGGCCCAGAGCTGCAGATCCCCCTATACAAAGGGGGACCCAGTCTCTGAAGGTTTTTTCTAAACGGAGCCCACCGTGAGAGGTAAAGATTGGGTCTGTTACACAGAACCCTGCAGCTGGATAAGGTAAGGGAGAATCCTTAAGAATTTTTCTAATTCTAGTAGGTTTCTCCTTTAAGTAAATGTATGCTATGCCTAAAGTCGCCACCGGGGGCTGTCTAGAGCACATACCTCTTCATGCCTGTTCTGTCTTGTCTTGGTGTCCATGCTGTATGCTCCTCCAAGCCATGTTGCAGGTAGGATGTGGGAAGGGGTTTCTTTTCTCCCAGGGATTCTCCTCCCATGGCTTAGGTTAAGGCACAAGGAAGTGGTAGTGTACCGCACCGCCACCGCCGCCATTACGGCAGCTTCCCATCCACCGACCCTCCTGTCTCCTCCACCCAGTCTCCCCCCAATGCTTGTTCCGAAGGAACGGAGCCCTTGGCTCGAGCAGGAAAGCAGTCTTTTTTGAAAAAGACGAGGGGGCGCAAGGGGTGGGTGGAGGAGGGGGGGCGGAGTGTTAGCGTGACGTTGGCGTGGTTAGACGCCCACGTCGCTGGCTACACAAGCTATAGAGTGCACTCTTTTTCAGGTGCACACGGCCTATGGAGAGATACAGAGCAGACGGGCGCATGTGAGTGTGGGGGACACAGGTATTCCCAGGCAACATTTACTTAGGCACCAGGCTGAGCCTTGGTAGCAGCGGCAGTTGCTGAACTACATTGCTCAGCAGTCAGTGCATTCTGGTAGTACCTCTGCCTTTGTTGCTTGGCACTATGGGCAGAAGAGGTACAAAACCCTGAAAAATAGGGGCTCTAAGGGATCTCCCTCAGGCTCTGAGGACCCCCCCATCCTTCCCCCCCTGAAGGACCTGGGGAGGCTGGCCAGGGTGAGTCGTCGGGGTCAGGGGCTGCAACTGCTTCTGGCATTCCAGCCCCTGTATACATTACTCAGCAGGTTTTTTCCTCAACCTTAAATGGATTAGAGGAAAGACTAGTGGCCTTAATTGCATCTTCACTCAGTGGAAGAAAACGCACTAGGTCCCCGTCTACCACCCAGGATCCTCAAACAGAGGAACTCTGGGAAAAAGGAGAGGAACCCCCCTCAGGGGATTGGGATGAGACTGATGACTCCTCTTCTGAGGAATCAAGTGGAGAAGGACCCTCTTCAACTTCTCAGGATGAGAAGTTGCTGTTGCAAATTCTTGCTGGATTGGTCCGCTCCACATATTAGTTACCCGTAACTGAGTCAGTTGAAGAACCCTCATCTTGTTTGGGTTCACTGAAGCCTCCTCAAACTGCACATGCCTTTCCTGTTCATGGTTTACTGGAAAAGCTTATTTATTCTGAGTGGGATCACCCAGATAAACATTTTTTCCCTCCAATAAAGTTTTCAACACTTTATCCTATGGAGGAAAAATTTACAAAGATGTGGGGTATACCGGCAAATGACACCACCATATCCTCCACGAATAAAAATCTGACTTGTCCTGTTGACAACGCTCAGATGCTTAGGGATCCAAATGATAAGAAATTGGAATTCCTGTTAAAAAACGTTTTCTCTTTGGCAGGTTCAGTAGCTCAACCTGCAGTGGCAGCAATCAAAGTTTGTCAATACTTGAGAGACCATGTTAAACAGGTACTCAAAGTTTTACCTGAACAACATGCCCCGGGGTTGGCCAACCTACCAGCGGCTTTGTGTTTTGCAGTTGACGCAATCAGAGACTCTATCCTCCAGACCTCTCGCCTTACGCTTGGGTTGGTGCATATGCGTAGAATCAAGAATTAAATCTCAGAGTCAACCCCAGGGACAAAACAAGTTCTAGGGGAGGAAGTCTACAAGACAGAACGCTAAAGCCTCTTTAAGGCTCATTCGAGTGGGGGGAAGACTGCTACAGTTCTCAAGGGTCTGGCAGGAGGATATTAAGGACAGATGGGTGGTCTCCACAATAACTCTAGGTTACAAACTAGAGTTCCAAGAATTTCCCTCTCCTCGTTTCCTCAGATCAAATGTTCCCAAAGACCCAGAGAAAAAGAAGTCTCTCTTTTTAGCATTGGAGCGACTTTTGTCGCAAAAAGTTATCGTAGTAGTTCCTACGCAATAGCAGGGATTGGGGTTTTATTCAAACCTTTTCACGGTACCAAAACCAAATAGAGATGTCAGACCCATTCTATATCTCAAAGATCTAAACCGGTTCCTAAAAGTACGGTCTTTTCACATGGAATCAATCCGATTGGTAGTCTCCATCCTACAAGGAGGAGAACTTCTGGCGTCGATAGACATCAAGGATGCGTATCTGCATGTACCCATTTTCACTGCTCAAAAAAATATCTGCGTTTCGAAGTAGAAAAACGCCACTTTCAGTTTGTAGCTCTGCCTTTCGGGCTAGCTACTGCACCTCAGGTGTTTACAAAGATCTTGGCTCTTCCTCTGGCCAGATTAAGATCCCAGGGTATAACGCTTATAGTGTACCTAGACGACCTGCTCTTGATAGACCAGTCGGTAGCCCGCTTGGACCAACTTGGTCACCACAGTCAACTACCTGGAATACCTAGGTTGGGTCATCAACTTAGAGAAGTCTTCTTTAAAACCAGTAAGAAGACTAGAGTATATGGGTCTGGTCATAGATACAGCCCAGAAAAGAGTATTTCTAACCCAGGCAAAAATCAGTGCCATAAAATAACTGATTCAGGTAGTCAGGGCAAAGAAGGGTGCGCCTATTCGCCTTTGTATGAGGCTGCTGGGGAAGATGGTGGCTTCATTCGAAGCAGTTCCCTATGCTCAGTTTCATTTGAGACTGCTGCAAAACAGTATCCTGTCTGCCTGGAACAAAAAGGTCCAGGCGTTAGATCTTCCGATGCGTCTGTCTCCTACAGTGCATCAGAGCCTCAGTTGGAGGTTGATACCCGAGAATCTGCGAAAAGGGAAATCCTTTTTACCTGTTACCTGGAGAGTGGTAACAATGGATGCCAGTCTTTCGGGTTGGGGAGCAGTTCTGGAACAGTCGACTGTCCAAGGGAGATGGTCCAGGACCGAGAGGACCTTACCCATCAACATTCTGGAGATCCATGCGGCGTATCTAGCCCTAAAGGCCTGGACGCTCAGGTAACAGGGTTGCCCTGTCAGGATCCAGTCAGGGAGGGGTTATATAGGGGGTTGAACTTCCTGTCTAGGGTGTGCCAGTGTCCAATCACCTAGTGATACCCTATATAACCCATCAGTAATTACTGAGACCCTGTGTCCCGTGATGTACCTCAAAAGAAAAGGATTGTACAGGTAAGCTATTATAAAAATCCTATTATCTTGGAAATGCGGTGTCACAGTTCAATGGATCCACCCACTTCTGGGAGGCAGGCTCCAGACAGCTCCTCTGAGGAACAAAGCCCTGGCTTCACTGCTGTATGTGATCTTTACCCCAAAAGATCCACAGAAGGGGCTCCCTGCCTTACCAGAGCATTTAGCGCCCCAAGGTCAGGGACAGCGCTATAGAAGAGGCTTAACCAGTGTGGAAAACCACCAAAGGTGGCAGGTAAGGGTTTCTTCTCTTCACACTGGCTGTCAGTTCCATGAGGACAAAAAAGGGAATGGGCTGTTGTGTGGGTGTTAACTTTTTATAGCTATGCATTAGTCCTGTTGGCAGAAGTAGGCAGGGCTACTATCCTACGTATGCTGCCATGGAAGCACCAGGAAAAAGTTTTGCCTTTACTTCTATTTGAAAGCAGTTTTAAAGGCAAATTTATCTTTTTCTATTAAAATATTAAATATGTTATACTCACCTGCTCTGTGTAATGGTATTGCACAGAGCGGTCCCAAACCTCCTCTTTTGGAGTCCCCCGCCAGAGATCATGGCTCCTCCTTTTCTGTGCCTGCCCCCATAGCAAGTGCTTGCTTTGGGGGCAGATGTGCAGGCTCAGTCCTGAGCCAGGCTGTATGCATCCACAGACACACACACATCCCGGCTCAGCCCCACCCCCCCATGCCAATGGCTCCAGCTGCTATCAGCCAAGCCTATGAGAGCGGGGAGACAGGAGAGAAGACTGGCAAACTGGCACAGCGTTTGATGACTCAAGTAGTCAAGTAAGTATTTAGGGGGAGAAGGGCATAGCAAGTGGCAAGACGTTTTCAGCTTCAATGCAGAGAATGCGTTACAGTAAAAATGTTTTACCTTTAGTGCAGGTTCACACAAGCGCGGCATCAAAGTCACGCAACTTTGAAGCCAACATCCATGCGCAACTTCATTGGGGCTTGAAAACGACTTCTTTAACAGAAGTCAATGAAATTTGTCATGATGAAGACGGCAAAAAGTAGGGTAGGAACCTTTTTGTTGGAGTGACCTACTTGAATGTTCCATTGCCGTTAATGGGGCGCGACTTGTCATACAACATTGTCGCATGACAAGTTGCCGCAGTGTGAACGAGGGCTTAGAATCACTTTAATGTTTGCTTATTTAAATATGTTTAAAGAGTCAGACAAATATGTTTAAAGAGTCAGGCAGCAGTTGTCTGTAACTGTCACCCACTGTATTAGTGACTGATGGTTTTACCTTTTTAGGTATGATAGGTGCTCTTTAAGATAAAGCTTGTGTCCTACAAGTAGACCTATAAACTTTTCTTGCTATTTCAGGTAATGGGGGCTTTTTAAAAGCACAAATGCGTTTTTGTGACTCTTTGTCCTTTGTAAGCAAATTCTTAGATTCAACTTATATACTGAAAGCCTTTTAAATTGAAAGTCCTTTCCTCCCTTTGTTGTTGAAGAGGATGTTTTTTATTCACATGCTTGAAACATGTTCTTTAGAAATTGCTGGCAAGATAGCTTTCCATTGTTATTCTTTTTTTTTCTTTTTTTTCTTTTTTTTTTTATTCATCTGAATTGACCAGGACTTGTACAACAGCCACTGTATAGCCTACCAAAGTCTGCATTCAATTAAGTAATGTCATCTTTGCTTTAAAAGTGAAGGGACATTGAAAGTAGCATTAAAACACTATTTACTTATTGGTTTCATATTGTTATTTTGTTGGTTCTCCCTTCTCAGCTATTTTGTAATTGTGTTATACTTTAACACAATGTGATGGTATGTTGGTTGCCCTCAAAGTTTACATTTGTATATATACCAGTGTTGTCTTAAAATGAATTATTGCTTTGAACATATTTACTCATATTTACTCATGAGTTCCTTGCAGTGTCTGCCTGTCTATAGCCAACTCTAACGATATAATTAAATCAATCGATATTTAAATCTGAACTCTAGGTGGATATAAATTACACAAATTAATGAGTATCTGTAATCAGTACTGTGTCTTGGCCTAGGCTGACAAGGCCCAGGCCTAGGGCGGCACTTTGCGGGAGCGGCAAAAAAGCCGCCCCCAGCATGACAAAAAGCCCCCTGACCTGTCCTCAAAATTTTCGGCTCCTGTGGCCGTCTTCTGCACTAATATTGTCCCTGATGGCCAACACTTTTTGGTACCCCATAATGCGTTCGGTGACTGGCTACACGTAATTCCACTGGCAGAGGCTACGTCTACCCTTCTACATGCGGCCATTGCATCTTTTCCCTGGCCCGGGCGGGGACTGTTAGTGAGGATAGTGGAGAGAGAGAGAGAGAGAGAGAGAGAGGACAAGGGGAACCCCCAGGTGGCAACCAGGACAGCAAGTACAATTAATATTTATGTCATGTCAGTGTGTTAAATTTGCAGCACGGATCACTGTATTGCAATATCATCTGTCATTGACAGATGATATTGCAATACAGTGATCCATGCTACAAACTCATTAAACAGTCCACATTTAGTGAAAGTTCATGTATTGCAGTTTTCCATGCTGAAATCAATGCAAACTTTGCAGTACATGAATTTTTACTGAATGTGGACTGTTTAACCACTTGCCGACTGCCTCACGCCGATATACGTCGGCAGAATAGCACGGGCAGGCAGAATCACGTACCCGTACGTGATCTGCCTCCCGCGGGCGGGGGGTCCGTTCGGACCCCCCCCCCCGGTGCCCGAGGCGGTCGGCTTGTGACTGGGAGCGATGAGAGGTGAGGGGGAGACCATCCGTTCGTGGCTCCCCCTCGCGATCGCTCCCAGCCAATGAGAATCTTCCTTTGCTGCTGTATGCTAAACAGCAGCAAAGGAAATGATGTCATCTCTCCTCGGCTCGGCATTTCCGTTCGGGCGCCGAGGAGAGAAGACATCACTGTGAGTAAAACACAAACACACTCAGTAGAACATGCCAGGCACACATTACACCCCCGATCCCCCCCGATCACCCCCCAATCACCCCCCCCCCCCCCATCACACTGACACCAAGCAGTTTTTTTTTCTGATTACTGCATGGTGTCAGTTTGTGACAGTTACTGTGTTAGGGCAGTTAGTATTAGCCCCCTTTAGGTCTAGGATACCCCCCAACCCCCCCTAATAAAGTTTTAACCCCTTGATCACCCCCGTCGCCAGTGTCGCTAAGCGATCATTTTTCTGATCGCTGTATTAGTGTCCCTGGTGACGCTAGTTAGGGAGCTAAATATTTAGGTTCGCCGTCAGCGTTTTATAGCGACAGGGACCCCCATATATTATCTAATAAATGTTTTAACCCCTTGATTGCCCCCTAGTTAACCCTTTCACCACTGATCACCGTATAACTGTTACGGGTGACGCTGGTTAGTTTGTTTATTTTTTATAGTGTCAGGGCACCCGCCGTTTATTACCGAATAAAGGTTTAGCCCCCTAATCGCCCGGCGGTGATATGCGTCGCCCCAGGCAGCGTCAGATTAGCGCCAGTACCGCTAACACCCACGCACGCAGCATACGCCTCCCTTAGTGGTATAGTTTCTGAACGGATCAATATCTGATCCGATCAGATCTATACTAGCGTCCCCAGCAGTTTAGGGATCCCAAAAACGCAGTGTTAGCGGGATCAGCCCAGATACCTGCTAGCACCTGCGTTTTGCCCCTCCGCCCAGCCCAGCCCAGCCTACCCAAGTGCAGTATCGATCGATCACTGTCACTTACAAAACACTAAACGCATAACTGCAGCGTTCGCAGAGTCAGGCCTGATCCCTGCGATCGCTAACAGTTTTTTTGGTAGCGTTTTGGTGAACTGGCAAACACTAGCCCCAAGCAGCGTCAGGTTAGCGCCAGTACCGCTAACACCCACGCACGCAGCATATGCCTCCCTTAGTGGTATAGTATCTGAACGGATCAATATTTGATCCGATCAGATCTATACTAGCGTCCCCAGCAGTTTAGGGTTCCCAAATATGCAGTGTTAGCAGGATCAGCCCAGATACCTGCTAGCACCTGCGTTTTGCCCCTCCGCCCGGCCCAGCCCAGCCCACCCAAGTGCAGTATCGATCGATCACTGTCACTTACAAAACACTAAACGCATAACTGCAGCGTTCGCAGAGTCAGGCCTGATCCCTGCGATCGCTAACAGGTTTTTTTTGGTAGCGTTTTGGTGAACTGGCAAGCGCCAGCGGCCTAGTACACCCCGTTCGTAGTCAAACCAGCACTGCAGTAACACTTGGTGACGTGGCGAGTCCCATAAGTGCAGTTCAAGCTAGTGAGGTGGCAAGCACAAGTAGTGTCCCGCTGCCACCAAGAAGAAGACAAACAGGCCCGTCGTGCCCATAATGCCCTTCCTGCTGCATTCGCCAATCCTAATTGGGAACCCACCGCTTTTGCAGCGCCCGTACTTCCCCCATTCACATCCCCAACCAAATGCAGTTGGCTGCATGAGAGGCATTTTTATGTCCTCCCGAGTACCCCTACCCAACGAACCCCCCCCAAAAAAGATGTCGTCTCTGCAGCAAGCGCGGATATAGGCATGACACCCGCTATTATTGTCCCTCCTGTCCTGACAATCCTGGTCTTTGCATTGGTGAATGTTTTGAACGCTACCATTCACTAGTTGAGTATTAGCGTAGGGTACAGCATTGCACAGACTAGGCACACTTTCACAGGGTCTCCCAAGATGCCATCGCATTTTGAGAGACATGAACCTGGAACCGGTTACAGTTATAAAAGTTAGTTACAAAAAAAAGTGTAAAAAAAAAAAACACAAACAAAAATATAAAATAAAAAAAAATAGTTGTCGTTTTATTGTTCTCTCTCTCTCTATTCTCTCTCTATTGTGCTGCTCTTTTTTACTGTATTCTATTCTGCAATGTTTTATTGTTATTACGTTTTATCATGTATGCTTTTCAGGTATGCAATTTTTTTATACTTTACCGTTTACTGTGCTTTATTGTTAACCATTTTTTTGTCTTCAGGTACGCCATTCACGACTTTGAGTGGTTATACCAGAATGATGCCTGTAGGTTTAGGTATAATCTTGGTATCATTCTTTTCAGCCAGCGGTCGGCTTTCATGTAAAAGCAATCCTAGTGGCTAATTAGCCTCTAGACTGCTTTTAGAAACAGTGGGAGGGAATGCCCCCCCTCCCCTACCGTCTTCCGTGTTTTTCTCTGGCTCTCCTGTCTCAACAGGGAACCTGAGAATGCAGCCAGTGATTCAGCCAGCTGACCATAGAGCTGATCAGAGACCAGAGTGGCTCCAAACATCTCTATGGCCTAAGAAACCGGAAGCTATGAGCATTTTATGACCTAGATTTCGCCGGATGTAAACAGCGCCATTGGGAAATTGGGGAAGCATTTTATCACACCGATCTTGGTGTGGTCAGATGCTTTGAGGGCAGAGGAGAAATCTAGGGTCTAATAGACCCCAATTTTTTCAAAAACAGAGTACCTGTCATTACCTATTGCTATCATAGGGGATATTTACATTCCCTGAGATAACAATAAAAATGATTTAAAAAAAAAATGAAATGAACAGTTTAAAAATAAGATAAAAAAGCAAAAAAATAATAAAGGAAAAAAAAAAGCACCCCGTCCCCCCCCCTGTTCTCGCGCTAAGGCGAACGCAAGCGTCGGTCTGGCGTCAAATGTAAACAGCAATTGCACCATGCATGTGAGGTATCACCACAAAGGTCAGATCGAGGGCAGTAATTTTAGCAGTAGACCTCCTCTGTAAATCTAAAGTGGTAACCTGTAAAGGCTTTTAAAGGCTTTTAAAAATGTATTTATCTTGTTGCCACTGCACGTTTGTGCGCAATTTTAAAGCATGTCATGTTTGATATCCATGTACTCGGCCTAAGATCATCTTTTTTATTCCATCAAACATTTGGGCAATATAGTGTGTTTTAGTGCATTAAAATTTTAAAAAGTGTGTTTTTTCCCCAAAAAATGCGTTTGAAAAATCGCTGCGAAATACTGTGTGAAAAAAAAAATGAAACAGCCACCATTTTATTCTGTAGGGCATTTGCTTTAAAAAAATATATAATGTTTGGGGGTTCAAAGTAATTTTCTTGCAAAAAAAAATAATTTTTTCATGTAAACAAAAAGTGTCAGAAAGGGCTTTGTCTTCAAGTGGTTAGAAGAGTGGGTGATGTGTGACATAAGCTTCTAAATGTTGTGCATAAAATGCCAGGACAGTTCAAAACCCTCCCAAATGACCCCATTTTGGAAAGTAGACACCCCAAGCTATTTGCTGAGAGGCATGTCGAGTTCATGGAATATTTTATATTTTGACACAAGTTGCGGGAAAGAGACAAATTTGTTTTTGTTTTTTTGCACAAAGTTGTCACTAAATGATATATTGCTCAAACATGCCATGGGAATATGTGAAATTACACCCCAAAATACATTTTGTTGCTTCTCCTGAGTATGGGGATACCACATGTGTGAGACTATTTTGGATGTATTTTGGGGTGCAATTCCACATATGCCCATGGCCTGTGTGAGCAATATATCATTTAGTGACAACTTTGTGCAAAAAAAAAAAAAAAAAATTGTCACTTTCCCGCATTTTGTGTCAAAATATAAAATATTCCATGGACTCAACATGCCTCAAAGCAAATAGCTTGGGGTGTCTACTTTCCAAAATGGGGTCATTTGGGGGGGGGGGGGGGTTTATGCCATCTGGGCATTTTAAGGCCTTCAAAACTGTGATAGGTAGTGAGGAGTAAAATCAAAAATTTACGCCCTTAGAAATCCTAAAGGCAGTGATTGGTTTTCGGGGCCCCGTAGGCGGCTAGGCTCCTAAAAAGTCCCACACATGTGGTATTCCCATACTCAGGAGAAGCAGCTGAATATATTTTGGGGTGCAATTCCACATATGCCCATGACCTGTGTGAGCAATATATCATTTAGTGACAACTTTTTGTAATTTATTTATTTTTTGTCATTATTCAATCACTTGGGACAAAAAAAAATAATATTCAATGGGCTCAACATGCCTCTCAGCAATTTCCCTTGGGTGTCTACTTTCCAAAATGGGGTCATTTGGTGGGGTTTTGTACTGCCCTGCCATTTTAGCACCTCAAGAAATGACATAGGCAGTCATAAATTAAAGGCTGTGTAAATTCCAGAAAATGTACCCTAGTTTGTAGGCGCTATAACTTTTGCGCAAACCAATAAATATACACTTATTGACATTTTTTTACCAAAGACATGTGGCCGAATACATTTTGGCCTAAATGTATGACTAAAATTGAGTTTATTGGATTTTTTTTAAAACAAAAAGTAGAAAATATCATTTTTTTTCAAAATTTTCGGTCTTTTTCCATTTTCCTTTTTCCATTTATAGCGCAAAAAATAAAAATGGCAGAGATGATCAAATACCATCAAAAGAAAGCTCTGTTTGTGGGAAGAAAAGGAGGCAAATTTAGTTTGGGTACAGCATTGCATGACCGCGCAATTAGCAGTTAAAGCGACGCAGTGCCAAATTGTAAAAAGTGCTCTGGTCAGGAAGGGGGTAAATCCTTCCGGGGCTGAAGTGGTTAATAAGTTTGTGTTGATTTCTGCATGTGCAAAATGCTTCATGGTGAAAGCAATGCAAACTCATTAAACAGTACACAGTAAGCCTGGGTTCACACTGATGCGATGCGAGAACCAGCAAGATTACAGTGCCAAATCGCATCTCTCCCACAGGCAGTTCACGCTGCCTTCTGCGAACCGCTGCGGGTGTCATTACAATGTTAATGACACTCCCAGATCAGTTCCCAGATCCCTGCATTTTTTCCTGCAAATTTAAAGCGAGTTTAGCCATACAAAAAAGAGGGGGGAAATATGGGACTTTATATGAGACCAGGGCATACACCATAGAATGCCTCCATCCCTATTGGATTGATACACAAAAGGAGTTTGGGACTTTATATGAAGCATGCGGCCGAATTGAACAGCATGAACAGAGAATAGCTGGTGGGTATACAAAGATAAATGACCCTATCACATAGTGTTATGACATGTACAAAGTAACATAACATGAACCAGTATCATGATTATAAGGTTTATTAGACATAACAATCATATAGTAATAAAAGTTGCGTAGGTAACATGAATGGTACATGACATTAACAACATGATGCCAGGAGAGAGGGGGACCACCAGATATCAAATTCTATGTTCACATATTGTAGTAAGTTCATAAAATAACTTGGTAGAGGCCAGTAAAAAAACAACAGAATAATAAACATGTTGTGGAATATCACTTTTGGATAAAATTGGCAATCTAGGCATCTCTATAGCTCGACGCGTTTCATGAATACCTCCAATCTTCAGGAGCAGATGCAATAATCTATAAACATAACATAAGATAAATTGATGGAACTGGCCAATTAACAAGAGGGGAATTGGAACATAGAGGGGCTAGAGGGGCAGAAAGAGCAGGAGTTAATATAAGTAACAACATTGCTATGGATATATAGCCCATAGACAACTTACAATTGAGCTGTTATTGTATGTGGCAGCACAATAGGCCAGGAACCGCTGGGGAACCAGTCATCCTCCTGGGAGCTGAGGCGGTATAACTCATGGACAAGGGTGAAAAAACCAGTGTGGAAGAGAGATAGCTGAGGAGTGGCAACCCAAATGCCTAAAGTGTGAAGAATATGAAAAATAAACATAAAATAAAAATATTGGAAAAAGAAATATGAATAAAAAAGGGTAGTGCTGATGTATGTTGAAAAATAAGTGATAGGAAAAGGGAAGATCACATCGTAATCCATGATAGTGTACCAATGACAACTATGGTATAAGTATTGTAAAAAAAGGGGGGTGATCTCCTAATGGACATAAAAGGTAAAATGTGATGGTGCAGCATATTAATGCAATAATAGTGAGGAATGCACTAGCAACCTACCCATATAGCTAGAAATATAAAAAAACAAACTAAATAAATTGTATCAATGAGTGATTACCTTGGTATAGCAAGTATTCCTGTGTAACCTGACTGGTGCTTTGTGACCGTGAACACCGCTCAGCAGGAACCCAACTAATCCACATGGGGGGAGTATATATAGAGTATATATATATACTCCCATGTATCCAATGGGTATCCGCCAACGTCACGCGGACGGCTAATTAGGGGGAGGAGGCACCCGCACCTGAGCAAAAGGGAGCCGCTTGGCATAAGGCGCCAAATTTGCCCCATCAAAGACCGCCTAGATGGAAAAAACAGCGTACATCGTCATGACGGAAAAACCGACGTCATACACGGGACGCTGAATGCATGGCGTTGATGCGCAGTAAGCACGTTCACCCTATGGCCCGCATCAACCAGGGCGTGGGGGAAGGGGAGGGCCCCAAGTGTGCATCGCAGCTCCTGGGAAAGAGACCCCCAAAGTAGTGCCCATCAGCCCAGTCCACCATAACAACACAACCACAGACATCAAGAAGGAGTGTAACTATCTGGGAAACATAGCAGAGTAAATTTGGTCACTCTCGTAGCCCCTCTATGGTAAAAACTAATGGGCCAGAAATCACAAGAGGGATATATAGTATTGATTATAATAAATAGGCTATTGATGGACAATACCAAGAATTAGAAATATATAGGGTAGTCGGGAACGCAGACTTCCATCCCTGATATGTATATAAAAAAGAGGGGGGAAATGTGGGACTTTATATGAGGCCAGGGCATACGCTGTAGAATGTCTCCATCCCTATTGGATTGATACAGAAAAGGAGTTTGGGACTTTATATGAAGCATGCTGCCAAATTGAAAAGCATGAACAGAGAATGGCTCGTGGGTATACAAAGATAAATGACCCAATCACATAGTATTATGGCATGTACAAAGTAACATAACATGAACTAGTATCATGATTATAAGGTTTATTAGACATAACAATCATATAGTAATAAAAGTAGCGTAGGTAACATAAATGGTACATGACATTAACAACATGATGTCAGAAGAGAGGGGGACCACCAGATATCAAATTCTATGTTCACATATTGTAGTAAGTTCATAAAGTAACTTGGTAGAGGCCAGTAAAAAAACAACAGAATAATAAACATGTTGTGGAATATCACTCTTGGATAAAATTGGTAATCTAGGCATCTCTATAGCTCGACGCGTTTCATGGATTTACCAGCAATTAACAATATCCCACCGTCATAGTGTTTACCTGTTTAGACGGCATGGAGGAGGAGGGAGTGGGCTGTCATTTAACACTGTGTATACGTCCAGATGTGTAACTCTATAGACACATGGGCTGCACAGATAAGGAAAAGGAGGAAATTAACTGCTTGGAAGGGAACTGAAACTGGAGCATCCTCAGTAGATGTGGTATATCTAATTCAAGTATACATGTTTAGAATTAAATCTTAGTTATATCTCCTTATAGGCACTAATTAATGCTGTTGCTTGATGTCCAGGTTGCAGGTGCTGCTGGCCCCCACGCCCCTTGCCAACTGGGGCATTTTCCACAATTGTAATCCATCGAAAGTTTGCGCAGCTGTGCTCGGCCTTTTTTCCCCCCTTGGGGTGTCGGCGGGCCGGGGGTGATTCGGGCTGGGCCGGATGGTGGGGGTCTTTTGAAACTTCAGATTCAGGAGAAATGGCTATACACATGTGATTGGTAACTATGCTTTAAATTGTTTTGCATTTTTATATCTATTATACATAATTTTGTATATTTGCATTGATATAATTTTCATGCATACAATTCTTTTTAAATTGATTGTCACCCATATATATTGCCTGCTGCCTAGAAAACCCCTTTTCCTTGGGGGACAATTCCCTTTTCCAGGGTGTGGTTTACAGATGACAGAGCGGGTCTTAAACAGGAAGGGGTGTATAATTGACAGGAAGGGGTGGGTCATATTTAATAAGGAGTACATGAGTTTAGCCAGGCCTAGGGCAGCACAAAACCTAAACACACTTCTGTCTGTAATCATTATTAAATCATTACACCAACATCATTAAAAATGGTCAGTACATTCTGAATTACATGCTGTTCACAATTACTCAGTAACTAAGGGATTAATTTTCTGTATTCTGCAAACAACCTGGTTGATTATGTTGTTCACTGCCCTCTCTCCTTGTCTGTGTCTCCATTTGCAGCCTGAGACTGTGTAAAACAGCTCTTGCCACATCTACTGAGCATGTTCCAGTTTCAGTTCCCTCCCAAGCAGTTCATTTCCTCCTTTTCCTTATCTGTGCAGCCCATGTGTCTATACAGTTACACATCTGGACATATACACAGTGATAAATGACAGCCCACTCCCTCCCTCCTCCTCCATGCCATCTAAACAGGTAAACACTATGACGGTGGGATATTGTTAATTGCTGGAGCTATCACCTTCCTGTAATTCTAAGCACATACAAACGATAGACACAGGCTGAATGGGCTTGAAACAGGCTGTGATTGGAATAGACTCCCATACATATTTAAATACATATTTCTATGAGTGTTCTGTCTGTAGAACAGAGAGCTAAACCTTCACGCTCCATAAACTTTAGATACCATATTTATTTCATCTTAAATATATTAGAACGAGCCAGGTGAAACTACAAATTGATAAAATAAACATCAATCAGTACAATATTGCATATAATAAAGAAACAATGCTCTATAACACTGAATGGGATAACAAAAACTCACTTTTTAAGCTCGCTGAAGGGTGATGGTGAGAGATTGAAGAAACAGCCTTACGGTCTTGTTGAATATTCTTAAATATGGTGGCTGACTCACTTCCTCTAGATAATCTCCCAGAATACACTGGTTCCTAACAACTTTATTAACACATTCTAAGAAATTACAATAAGTACCTAATACAAACAGCTAAAGCTATCCCAGAAAGGGAACAGTAGTGGTGCCTGCGCTCTGCATAACTAGCTTGTTATACATCAAGAAAACCAATATGTTATTTCAAGCACATAAACACAGTTAAATTGAAGAAAGGCCCGGTGGGTAGAACACTCCCCATCTGACATCATGTGACATCACTAAAAGAGTCTTCTGCAGAAAGCAACAGAACAAGTTTGGTCACTGGTCTTCGGAATAATATGGCCTCATTCTGCTGGAAGAACTTGACTTCAACTTTACGGACATGCTTGTTCTCACTTGGCAGTACTCGGGTGACCAGACCCAAAGGACACTCATCTCTTTGTGTCTGGCAATTTCTCATGAGCACAACATCATCAGGTTTTTCAATCTGCCACTTTTTCCTTGCTTGAAGAGTAGAGATATATTGTTTCCTTCATTGACTCCAGAAGGTATAGGCAAGGGTTTGTACTTGTCTCCAATGACGTTTGTAAAGGTTCTTTTCACAAAACTCTCCAGCTGGAGCACCAACAAGGCCAGTCTTTTGAGTGAGTAACATAGCAGGTATGAGAATCACTGGATCCTCAGAGTCACTTGAAATTGATGTCAAAGGTCTGGCATTAATGATGACTGTAACCTCTGCCATAAAGGTCATTAGGCATTCATGGGTAAGCTTTGCAGTTCCCACTTGCAAGAAGATGGAGCCCAGAATTCTGCGGGCTATGCCTATCATACTTTCCCAAACACCTCCCATGTGAGAAGAGTGAGGTGAGTTGAAAGTCCATGTGCAGCCTTGCTTACTCAAGTATATTTCTACACTAAGAGTGTCCAAGTTGGAAGGAATTTGCAGTTCCTTTGCTGCTCCTACAAAGGTAGAACCTCTGTCAGAGCGAATGTGTTTCACTGGGCCTCTGATTGCAATGAAGCGTCTAATAGGGCGTACACACGGTCGGACTTTGTTCGGACATTCCGACAACAAAATCCTAGGATTTTTTCAGACGGATGTTGGCTCAAACTTGTTTTGTCTACACACGGTCGCACAAAGTTGTCGGAAAATCCGATCGTTCTAAACGCGGTGACGTAAAACATGTACGTCGGGACTATAAACGGGGCAGTGGCCAATAGCTTTCATCTCTTTATTTATTCTGAGCATGCGTGGCACTTTGTCCGTCGGATTTGTGTACACACGATCGGAATTTCCGACAACGGATTTTGTTGTCGGAAAATTTTATCTCCTGCTCTCCAACTATGTGTGTCGGAAAATCCGATGGAAAATGTCCGATGGAGCCCACACACGGTCGGAATTTCCGACAACACGCTCCGATCGGACATTTTCCATCGGAAAATCCGACCGTGTGTACGGGGCATAAGAGTATTAATGAAACTTGAAGTGTCCATTGATTCAATCACTTCAATATACAGCTTGGATAGACATGCCAGTGAATATGACTGCCCAGAATTTACTGTTTGAATGTCCCCCTTTGGTGTACCGGGTGGTGACAGACCAGGGACTAAAAACATCAAGTCCAACATTGGTGAAAGGTGGATCCAAACGAAGTCTGTCAGATGGTAAATTGGCCATCTTTTGTGTCTGTAACATTCCACTAAGTTTACGGCAGATAACACTTGAAAAGGAACCTGCTCATACATCTCTTAGTTCCAACTATCCACAGTCCAGCAACTCATAAAACTCCTTAAGTAAGCAGTCAGCCCTGGTGTTTTGTTTGGTCATGTAGTGTTGAATGAGTAAGTAGGCAATATGATTGTGAACTGAAATCACTAAAGGATGTTTCTCTGAAAACTCTAACTTGCCTTCTTTTAAATGGCCTCCTACTCTTAACAGGCCATTTACATCAAGGATTGGATCAAGCTTCCTTAAAACACTGTCTTTAGGAACAGGTTTCTGGTTGGCAATGCAGTTAATTTCTTTGGCAATGACTTCTCTCTGTACAGCAGAGATTATCCTGTTTTTGGATTGTTCTAGGTCAGCCACTGTGTATACCTTATTACAGTGGTGCCAACCTCTGCAGTTGTCATGAGTTAGTGGATCACTTTTGTAGGACTGAGATATGTTTATTAGGCAAGTGATTTCCAGGTGGAGAACCTGCTAAAATGGTGGGTTTTAAACTGGTTGAGAAAAGTTGTTGTAACTGAGGTAGAAGGATTTCCTGATCCTTGTCTACATCTATTAAATCAAATGTGGCAAAGTCAATAGTGTTACAGTCTGGACTGTGCAGAAAGGTGGGACCTGTGAACCATGAAGTACTTTCAAGGAGGCTGCAACAGGACTGGTTGCTAGGTCTATAGGATTGCAGTCTGTAGGCACAAAATGCCATTGTTCTGGGTGGGTGGACCTCCTTATCCTCAACACTCTGTTATTGACATAGACTTAGAAACGTCTAGTTTCATTGTAGATATAACCTAGAACTACTTTACTGTCTGTGTAGAACATAGCTTCTCAAATCTGTATGTTTGTCTCTGATGCAATTAGCTCAGCTAGCTCTAAAGCCAATACTGCAGCACAAAGTTCCAATCTAGGTATGGTGTGTTCAGGGAGTGGTGCAAGTTTTGCTTTACCCATTACAAACCCCACATGGCATTGCTCTTTAGTGTCTATGGTTTTGAGGTAACAAAAAACAGGAAATCATCCCGGGACTTTAAATGAGGTGAATGCGGTTAGCCAACAATTGACAGAGTACATGCAGTCTCAAAATTTATTAAAATTGTCATGCAAACATAAACAACATGAATCATATCCGAGCCACTGAAATGATACATACAGTAAAAAATATCATTACACGCATCATGGTATAAAATGTAAATTGCAAAGTACACAGGCATAAAAAGTATCCCAACGCGTTTTGCAAGACCATGCTCACTTCATCAGGGGTAGATGCATGTGTAGTACATCTGTAGGGGGTATAATAAACCAAATAAGTATCAACACAGAGATGGTATCATGACAATTAGTCAAGAGGGTCCAAAACGCATTACTGCCGCCCCTGGGTATACAGCATTTGGTAATCTGATCCAGACTTTGGTGAGTATAGGGCCATGTGTTGTGGACCCTCTTGACTAATTGTCATGATACCATCTCTGTGTTGATATTTGGTTTATTATACCCCCTACAGATGTACTACACACACATCTACCCCTGATGAAGTGAGCGAAACGCGTTGGGATACTTTTTATGCCTGTGTACTTTGCAATTTACATTTTATACCATGATATGTGTAATGACATTTTTTACTGTATCATTTCAGTGGCTTGACTATGATTCATGTTGTTTATGTTTGCATGACAATTTTAATAAATTTGGAGACTGCATTTACTAAAATTTATTTTGTTTTTTGTTGCATATATTGGGATGGAGGTAGTTTGCGGGTGACACCAGACCTTTGCCTTTTTGTCTATGGTTTTGAGGTAGGCTACAGCAGCAATTACTTTAACAGAAGCATCAGAAAACACACAAAGTCTTTGCATCTGAACTTCTGTAGATGGCACGGGGACATACGGGCTTGGAACTTTGAGGTTTGGGGCTATCTCTGCATGACCATTCTTGAATATTTTTTCAATGAAGGAAAAGAAGTGTTCTCTCATCTCTGGTTTTCTTTGAAGATTGTGTCTTAGGGAAGTGAAGCTTTTATATACTTGCTCCCTTTTTGTTAGGCAAACATCGTCTTTGTGGCCTGAAGGGAAGAGGTGCATCTCAGCTATTAAACTCATCATTCTCTATACTCTTTTCCATAACTTCCAGGAAGAGCCTATCCTGAATGGACATTGCTACCTGATTGTCCTTCTTTGTTCTCCTGAACACTGTGCATCCTTAGTCGTCTTGGTCAGTTTCATAGGTATTGCTGTCACAGAGGGAATTTGTGAAAGGATGAGGTACAGGGTTGCTGTGTGGTAGCTCCTTTATGAGAATGTGATTTTGACAGGGCTGGAAAAGAGAAGGATGACATTCTCTAGTGTACTAGTGAGCAAGATATTAACAGATGTCGGTTTGTGCGCGCTCCCCGGCAAACATCACCTATAATGGCCCACCCAAAATCCAGTTTTTGGGCATATGGGGTGTTGCGAGGGACATTGATCTGCTTTCTC
Source organism: Lithobates clamitans (assembly GCA_037952925.1). Classification (NCBI taxonomy): domain Eukaryota; kingdom Metazoa; phylum Chordata; class Amphibia; order Anura; family Ranidae; genus Lithobates; species Lithobates clamitans. Next base: position 56,916 of record JBBGZY010000135.1, on the reverse strand, counting down.
GCTTTGTGGGCTTGCAAGATATCTCTCGTTAGGAGCAAGATTATCTGAGCCTGATTATATAGTTCTGATATGAGATGTGCTATGTGGCTCAGGTGAGTCTGGCAAACTGCTGCATCTTGTGTGGGGATCTCAGATCTGTTGTCTGGGATCTGATTGCACTCTATTATGGTTGGTAAGGGTAGACATGTCTTGCTATCCATAGATTCTATTTGTAGGCCGTCAGCTCTTCTCCCGCTGTCTCCACAGTACCTGCACAAGTCCTAAGGGAGTAAAGACTGCTGGGGCCCTTAATGTTTAGAATGTCAAAAAACACAGATCTAGCTAGTGACTTATTACTCTGATTATCCAAGATGGCATAGAGCTGGACTGTTTTGTCTCTGCGTCCCTTTGGGTAAACTCTTACTAGACAGATTTTGGAACAGGATCTGTCACCTGCAATTGCTTTGCAGACTTCAGTACACTGTGAAGTGAATGCTATTGTGTCTGTACTAGAGTCCTTGGTCTCCCCGCCATGCTCATTGTCACTATGGGCAGGTGGGGAGGTTCTTGGAGCTGACCCTGGGTGCAGAGCTGTGTTGCGATCTGTGCTGTCACACTCTGTACACTTAATACTGACCACCTTACAGTCCTTGTATTTATGAGGAGCAGCACTTGTAACAGATGTTGTTCTCTTTGAGAAAGGCCTTGCGATCCTGCATGGTCTTTGCTCTGAAGGTCCTACATTTCAGAAGAGGATGTGGCATCTTATGTAGAGGGCAGAACTTAATAGGGTCACTGTATTGATCCTCTGGCTGAGACTCTGCAGATCTGTGGGAAGAGATGTTAGTTTGTACACTGCTACTAGAGCCTTGTGTTGCTTAGGGCCAGAAGAAGTGACATAAGACACTGGAAAATTGAAGCTGGGATCATCTTTCATTCCTGCTTGTATGTCTACAAAGTCCAGAAACTCTCTAAAGGGTGGAAAAGGCAGATTGTGTTTTCATTTGTAGTTACAGCCATGAGGGATTCATCTTTGGTGCAACTTATAAGGAAGTGTTTGTGCTAAGGAGTTAATACCTCAAGCTGAGTCAAGAAGAGAAAGGCCAGGTAAGTCCCCTTCTGCTTTAGCAACTTGTAACTCCACACACAGGTCACTGAATTCTCTGAGTCTATGGTAACTCCTGCTAGGTATTTTTGGGAAGTCCTCTATCCTTTTAAATAGTGTACTCTCTATAGCCTCTGGTGAGCCATAACATCTATCCTTTCTGTTCCAGATGTTTGTAAGGTCTATTTCAGGGTGGTTTATATTAATGTCTCTGATTCTCTTGGCATGCTCAGTAGAATCGTTGCCAAGCCACTTTAAAAGGAGATCTATCTGTTCCCCGCAGTATAGATCTAGACCTTTGATGGTACTCTGGAAGGAAGATCGCCATGCTCTATAATTCTGGGGGCGATCACTGAATTCGACAAGTCCTTTCATAACTACAGTCGTATGCAAAAGTTTAGGAACCCCTGACAATTTCCATGATTGTCATTTATAAATATTTGGGTGTTTGGATCAGCAATTTAATTTTGGTCTATCAAATAACTGAAGGGCACAGTAATATTTCAGTAGTGAAATGAGGTTTATTGGATTAACAGAAAATGCGCAATATGCATCAAAACACAATTAGACAGGTGCATAAATTTGGGCACCCTTGTCATTTAGTTGATTTGAATACCTATAACTACTTAGCACTGATTAATTGGAACACACAATTGGTTTGGTGAGCTCATTAAGCCTTGAACTTCATAGACAGGTGCTTCCAATCATGAGAAAAGGTATTTAAGGTGGCCAATTGCAAGTTGTTGATCTCTTTGACTCTCCTCTGAAGAGTGGCAACATGGGGGAATCAAAACAACTCTCAAATGACCTGAAAACAAAGATTGTCCTACATTATGGTTTAGGGGAAGGCTACAAAAAGTTATCGCAGAGATATAAGCTGTCAGTGTCCACTGTGAGAAACATAGTGAGGAAATGGAAGACCACAGGCACAGTTCTTGTTAAGACCAGAAGTGGCAGGCCACATAAAATATTAGAGAGGCAAAGGCAAAGGATGGTGAGAACGGTCAAAAACAGCCCACAGACCACCTCCAAAGACCTACAACATTAACTTGCTGCAGATGGCGTCACTGTGCATCCTTTAACAATTCAGCGCACTTTGTACAGGGAGAAGCTGTATGGGAGAGTGATGCAAAAGAAGCCTTTTCTGCAAATGCGCCACAAACGGAGGTATGCAAACGCACATTTGGACAAGCCAGCTTCATTTTGCAATAAGGTGCTGTGGACTGATGAAACAAAGATTGAGTTATTTGGTCATAACAAGGGGTGTTATGCATGGCGGCAAAAGAACACAGCATTCCAAGAAAAACACTTGCTGCCCACAGTAAAATTTGGTAGAGGTTCCATCATGCTGTGGGGCTGTGTGGCCAGGGCCGGTACTGGGAATCTGGTTAAAGTTGAGGGTCGCATGAATTCCACTTAATATCAGCAGATTCTTGAGAATAATGTTGAGGAATCAGTCACAAAGTTGAAGTTACGCTGGGGCTGAATATTTCAACAAGACAATGACCCAAAACACTGCTCAAAATCTACTCGGGCATTTATGCAGAGGAACAAGTACAATGTTCTGGAATGGCCATCCCAGTCCCCAGACCTGAATATCATTGAACATCTGTGGGGTGATTTGAAGCGGGCTGTCCATGCTCAGGAACCATCAAACCTAACTGAACTGGAGATGTGTTGTAAGGAGGAATGGTCCAAAATACATTCATCCAGAATCCAGACACTCATTACAGGCTATAGGAAGCGTCTAGAGGCTGTTATTTCTGCTAAAGGAGGCTCTACTAAATATTGATGTGATTTTTCTGTTGGGGTGCCCAAATGTATGCACCTGTCTAATTTTGTTTTGATGCATATTGCACATTTTCTGTTAATCCAATAAACCTAATTTCATTACTGAAATATTACTGTGTCCTTCAGTTATTTGATAGATCAAAGTGAAAATGCTGATCCAAACACCCAAATATTTATAAATGACAATCATGGAAATTGTCAGGGGTTCCTAAACTTTTGCATACGACTGTAACTTACATTTTCAAGGAACTTGGCAAGGTCTACAGTAGCCTGATTAGCATTGGGGTAGGCTGCTAGTGTATCGTGGTGTCGTGTATAGGCATACCTGATAGATAGTCTAATATATATACATATATAGATATATATATATATATATATATATATATATATATATATATATATATATATATATATATATTGCATTCAGTGCACACTGCATACAGTGCATTCGGTGGTGTACAGTATATAATACTATATAATATAATTCATGCGGTCCCCCCCAAAATCCATACCAGACCCTTACAGCGATCAATGCTATAAAATTGCATTGATTACTGTGTAAATGTGACAGGCAGTGAAGGGGTTAACCACTAGGGGGCAGAGAGGGGTTAAATGTGTTTCCTAGGGAATGCTTCTAACTGTAGGGGGAGGGGAAGCTCAAGGGGAGGAGACCAATCAGTGTTCCTCCGTTCTGGGAACACAGATCGCTTTCCTCTGAGCTGACAGGACGTGGATCTCTGTGTTTACACACAGAGATCCACGGTCCGGCCCGGTTAACGGGCAATCGCGGGTGCCCAGTGGACATCGCCCCCTAGGCGGCCGGGAATCCCAGGACGTCATATGACATCCACGCAGGATGGGAGATCCCATCCCAGGACGTCATATGTACATCCTCGGGTAGGGAAGTGGTTAAGAAAAAAACAGCATGGGTTTCCCCCAGTCCATATCAGGCCCTTTATGTCTGATATAGGTTTTAAGGGGAACTCCACGCCAAAATAAAAAAAACAGCATGGGGTACCCCCAAAAATCCATACCAGGCCCTTTTGGTCTGGGGCCTCATCCCCACAACCCTGGCCCGGTGGTTGTGGGGGTCTGTGGGTGGGGGGGCTTATCAGAATCTGGAAGCCCCCTTTAACAAGGGGGCCTGCAGATCCCACACTCCATGTGTCATTTTTTTGTCACTTTTATTGGTGAATGGGTAGGGATACAATAAACCCCTACCCATTCACCAATAAAAGTGACAAAAAAGTAAAAACTGCAAAAGGCAGTTTTTGAAAATTCCTTTATTAAAAAAGAAAAAAAAAGTCCATCCATCTTCAATCAAGCTGCCCGACGGACCCAAAAAATTGAAAAAAATAAATATAGGCAAGGGCGGGGCCACCCGTTGAGGTAACCAGAGTGACCCCGCCCTTCTGACATCATGTGTCATCCGAGGGGGCGGGGTCATCCAGTTACGTAAGTGGGTGGCCCCGACCCTTGCCTATATCACAGCGAAAAGACAGCAGATGGCAGGAGCCCTCCCATGGAGGCGGAGGATTTTTGTTTTAATTTTTATATTCTTCTGGTCTTTCGGCCAGCATGATTGACGATGGATGTACATTTCGGGACACTTTTTTTTTCTTTTTTTAATAAAGGAATTGTCAAAAACTGTCTTTTGTGGTTTTTACTTTTTGACACTTTTTTTGGTGAATGGATAGGGGTACAATGTACCCAATACCCATTCACATAGGGGGGGTCGGGATCTGGGGGCACCCCTTGTTAAAGGGGGCTTCCAGATTCCGATAACTCCCCCGTCCGCAGACCCCCACAGCCACCGGGCCAGGGTTGTGGGGACAAGGCCCTTGTTCCCATCAACATGGGACAAGGTTCTTTGGGGGGGATCCACTGGTTCAGGAGGGGGGCGCTCACTGGCCCCCCTATCCTGTCCTCCAGGCTGCATGCTTGGATAAGGGTCTGGTATGGATTTTGGGGGAGACCCCACGCAGTTTTTTTTTTAAATTTTCGTGTGGAGTTCCCCTTAAAATCCATATTGTATGGACTGGGGGGGACCCACGCTGATTTTTTTCCTTGATTTTTATCTATATTGCCGGGAACCGGCAATACACTACCGCCACGAGCAAGTTTAAGCCCAGGTTCAGGTTAAGCCCAGGTTTCTGCACAGATGTAAATTGCAGCCCTAAATCGCAAAAAGTAGTACAGAAACTACTTTTTGAAATCGATGCAGCGCCGCAGATGCGGCGTTGCACCAATTTGGACGATGCCATTGACGGCAACTGCCGCTGATTTGACATGCAATTTGATATGTCAAAATGCTCCAGTATGAACCAGGGCTAAATTACATTTTTTCCTTTAGGAATGTCATTTTGCCGCTGCACTTTAAAACACATCACACAGATGCGTCAATTTACAGGCAGACTTAGGGGACACCCAGGCACGATACTTAACCAGTTGCCGACCGCCGCACGACAATGTACGTCGACAGAGCGGCACGGGCAGGCAAAAGGGCTTACCTGTACGTCCTTGCCTGCCCGCGGGTGGGGGGTCCGATCGGACCCCCCCCCGGTGCCTGCGGCGGTCGGCAAATGTCCCCCGGCGATCGGTGGTGAGGGGGAGGCCATCCATTCGTGGCCCCCCCCTCGCGATCGCTCCCAGCCAATGGGATCATTTCCCTGCCTCTGTATTGTACACAGAGGCAGAGGAAATTATGTCATCTCTCCTCGGCTCGGTATTTTCCGTTCCGGGCCGAGGAGAGAAGACTGTACTGTGAGTTACACAAACACACACACACAGTAGAACATGCCAGGCACACATTACACCCCGACTCCCCCCCGACCCCCCCCCCGATCATCCCCCCCTGTCACAAACTGACACCAAGCAGGTTTGTTTTTTTTTTTTTTTTTTTTTTTTTCTGATTACTGTATTGGTGTCAGTTTGTGACAGTTACAGTGTTAGGGCAGTGAGTGTTAGGCCCCCTTTAGGTCTAGGGTACCCCCCTAACCCCCCCTAATAAAGTTTTAACCCCTTGATCACCCCCCGTCACCAGTGTTGCTAAGCGATCATTTTTCTGATCGCTGTATTAGTGTCGCTGGTGACGCTAGTTAGGGACGTAAATATTTAGGTTCGCCGTCAGCGTTTTATAGCGACAGGGACCCCCATATACTACCTAATAAATGCTTTAACCCCTTGATTGCCCCCTAGTTAACCCTTTCACCACTGATCACCGTATAACCGCTACGGGTGACGCTGGTTAGTTCGTTTATTTTTTATAGTGTCAGGGCACCCGCCGTTTATTACCGAATAAAGGTTTAGCCCTCCGATCGCCCGGCGGTGATATGCGTCGCCCCAGGCAGCGTCAGATTAGCGCCAGTACCGCTAACACCCACGCACGCAGCATACGCCTCCCTTAGTGGTATAGTATCTGTACGGATTAATATCTGATCCGATCAGATCTATACTAGCGTCCCCAGCAGTTTAGGGTTCCCAAAAACGCAGTGTTAGCGGGATCAGCCCAGATACCCGCTAGCACCTGCATTTTGCCCCTCCGCCCGGCCCGGCCCAGCCCACCCAAGTGCAGTATCGATCGATCACTGTCACTTACAAAACACTAAACGCATAACTGCAGCGTTCGCAGAGTCAGGCCTGATCCCTGCGATCGCTAACAGTTTTCTTGGTAGCGTTTTGGTGAACTGGCAAGCACCAGCCCCAGGCAGCGTCAGGTTAGCGCCAGTACCGCTAACACCCACGCACGCACCGTACACCTCCCTTAGTGGTATAGTATCTGAACGCATCAATATCTGATCCGATCAGATCTATACTAGCGTCCCCAGCAGTTTAGGGTTCCCAAACAAGCAGTGTTAGCGGGATCAGCCCAGATACCTGTTAGCACCTGCGTTTTGCCCCTCCGCCCGGCCCAGCCCACCCAAGTGCAGTATCAATCGATCACTGACACTTACAAAACACTAAACGCATAACTGCAGCGTTCGCAGAGTCAGGCCTGATCCCTGCGATCGCTAACAGTTTTCTTGGTAGCGTTTTGGTGAACTGGCAAGCACCAGCCCCAGGCAGCGTCAGGTTAGCGCCAGTACCGCTAACACCCACGCACCCACCGTACACCTCCCTTAGTGGTATAGTATCTGAACGCATCAATATCTGATCCGATCAGATCTATACTAGCGTCCCCAGCAGTTTAGGGTTCCCAAACACGCAGTGTTAGCGGGATCAGCCCAGATACCTGTTAGCACCTGCGTTTTGCCCCTCCGCCCGGCCCAGCCCACCCAAGTGCAGTATCAATCGATCACTGACACTTACAAAACACTAAATGCATAACTGCAGCGTTCGCAGAGTCAGGCCTGATCCCTGCGATCGCTAACAGTTTTTTTTGTAGCGTTTTGGTAAACTGGCAAGCACCAGCCCCAGGCAGCGTCAGGTTAGCGCCAGTACCGCTAACACCCACGCACGCAGCATACACCTCCCTTAGTGGTATAGTATCTGATCGGATCAATATCTGATATGATCAGATCTATACTAGTGTCCCCAGCAGTTTAGGGTTCCCACAAACGCAGTGTTAGCGGGATCAGCCCAGATACCTGCTAGCACCTGCGTTTTGTCCCTCCACCCGGCCCAGCCCAGCCCAGCCCACCCAAGTGCAGTATCGATCGATCACTGTCACTTACAAAACACTAAACGCATAACTGCAGCGTTCGCAGAGTCAGGCCTGATCCCTGCGATCGCTAACAGTTTTTTTTGTAGCGTTTTGGTGAACTGGTAAGCACCAGCGGCCTAGTACACCCCGGTCGTAGTCAAACCAGCACTGCAGTAACACTTGGTGACCTGGCGAGTCCCATAAGTGCAGTTCAAGCTGGTGAGGTGGCAAGCACAAGTAATGTCCCGCTGCCACCAAAAAGACAAACACAGGCCCGTCGTGCCCATAGTGCCCTTCCTGCTGCATTCGCCAATCCTAATTGGGAACCCACCGCTTCTGCAGCGCCCGTACTTACCCCCCATTCACATCCCCAACCAAATGCAGTCGGCTGCATGAGAGGCATTTTCTTTATGTCCTCCCGAGTACCCCTACCCAGCGAACCCCCCCAAAAAAGATGTCGTGTCTGCAGCAAGCGCGGATATAGGCGTGACACCCGCTATTATTGTCCCTCCTGTCCTGACAATCCTGGTCTTTGCATTGGTGAATGTTTTGAACGCTACCATTCACTAGTTGAGTATTAGCGTAGGGTACAGCATTCCACAGACTAGTCACACTTTCACAGGGTCTCCCAAGATGCCATCGCATTTTGAGAGACCCGAACCTGGAACCGGTTACAGTTATAAAAGTTAGTTACAAAAAAAAGTGTAAAAAAAAAAAAACACAAACAAAAATATAAAATAAAAAAAAAAAAGTTGGCGTTTTATTGTTCTCTCTCTCTCTATTCTCTCTATTGTTCTGCTCTTTTTTACTGTATTCTATTCTGCAATGTTTTATTGTTGTTATGTTTTATCATGTTTGCTTTTCAGGTATGCAATTTTTTATACCTTACCGTTTACTGTGCTTTATTGTTAACCATTTTTTTGTCTTCAGGTACGCCATTCACGACTTTGAGTGGTTATACCAGAATGATGCCTGCAGGTTTAGGTATCATCTTGGTATCATTCTTTTCAGCCAGCGGTCGGCTTTCATGTAAAAGCAATCCTAGCGGCTAATTAGCCTCTAGACTGCTTTTACAAGCAGTGGGAGGGAATGCCCCCCCCCCCCAACGTCTTCCGTGTTTTTTTCTGGCTCTCCTGTCTCAACAGGGAACCTGAAAATGCAGCCGGTGATTCAGCCAGCTGACCATAGAGCTGATCAGAGACCAGAGTGGCTCCAAACATCTCTATGGCCTAAGAAACCGGAAGCTACGAGCATTTTATGACTTAGATTTCGCCGGATGTAAACAGCGCCATTGGGAAATTGGGAAAGCATTTTATCACACCGATCTTGGTGTGGTCAGATGCTTTGAGGGCAGAGGAGAAATCTAGGGTCTAATAGACCCCAATTTTTGCAAAAAAGAGTACCTGTCACTACCTATTGCTATGATAGGGGATATTTACATTCCCTGAGATAACAATAAAAATGATTTAAAAAAAAAATGAAAGGAACAGTTTAAAAATAAGATAAAAAAAATAATAATAAAGAAAAAAAAAAAAAAAAAAAAAAAAAAAAAGCACCCCTGTCCCCCCTGCTCTCGCGCTAAGGCGAACGCAAGCGTCGGTCTGGCGTCAAATGTAAACAGCAATTGCACCATGCATGTGAGGTAAGTGGTAACCTGTAAAGGCTTTTAAAGGCTTTTAAAAATGTATTTAGTTTGTCGCCACTGCACGTTTGTGCGCAATTTTAAAGCATGTCATGTTTGGTATCCATGTACTCGGCCTAAGATCATCTTTTTTATTTCATCAAACATTTGGGCAATATAGTGTGTTTTAGTGCATTAAAATGTAAAAAAGTGTGTTTTTTCCCCAAAAAATGCGTTTGAAAAATCGCTGCGCAAATACTGTGTGAAAAAAAAAAATGAAACACCCACCATTTTAATCTGTAGGGCATTTGCTTTTTAAAAAAATATATAATGTTTGGGGGTTCAAAGTAATTTTCTTGCAAAAAAAAATTATTTTTTTATGTAAACAATAAGTGTCAGAAAGGGCTTTGTCTTCAAGTGGTTAGAAGAGTGGGTGATGTGTGACATAAGCTTCTAGATGTTATGCATAAAATGCCAGGACAGTTCAAACCCCCCCCAAATGACCCCATTTTGGAAAGTAGACACCCCAAGCTATTTGCTGAGAGTCATGTTGAGTCCATGGAATATTTTATATTGTGACACAAGTTGCGGGAAAGAGACAAATTTTTATTTTTTTTATTTTTTTTGCACAAAGTTGTCACTAAATGATATATTGCTCAAACATGCCATGGGAATATGTGAAATTACACCCCAAAATACATTCTGTTGCTTCTCCTGAGTACGGGGATACCACATGTGTGAGACTTTTTGGGAGCCTAGCCGCGTACGGGACCCCGAAAACCAAGCACCGCCTTCAGGCTTTCTAAGGCCGTAAATTTTTGATTTCACTCTTCACTGCCTATCACAGTTTCGGAGGCCATGGAATGCCCAGGTGGCAAAAAACCCCCCCAAATGACCCCATTTTGGAAAGTAGACACCCCAAGCTATTTGATGAGAGGTATAGTGAGTATTTTGCAGACCTCAGTTTTTGTCACAAAGTTTTGAAAATTGAAAAAAGAAAAAAAAAAATTTTTTTTCTCGTCTTTCTTTATTTTCAAAAACAAATGAGAGCTGCAAAATACTCACCATGCCTCTCAGCAAATAGCTTGGGGTGTCTACTTTCCAAAATGGGGTCATTTGGGGGGGGGTTGTGCCACCTGGGCATTCCATGGCCTCCGAAACTGTGATAGGCAGTGAGGAGTAAAATCAAAAATGTACGCCCTTAGAAATCCTGAAGGCAGTGATTGGTTTTCGGGGCCCCGTACGCGGCTAGGCTCCCAAAAAGTCCCACACATGTGGTATCCCCATACTCAGGAGAAGCAGCTAAATGTATTTTGGGGTGCAATTCCACATATGCCCATGGCCTGTGTGAGCAATATATCATTTAGTGAGAACTTTGTGAAAAAAAAAAAAAAAAATTGTCACTTTCCCGCAACTTGTGTCAAAATATAAAACGTTCCATGGACTCAACATGCCTCAAAGCAAATAGCTTGGGGTGTCTACTTTCCAAAATGGGGTCATTTGGGGGGGTTTATGCCATCTGGGCATTTTATGGCCTTCAAAACTGTGATAGGTAGTGAGGAGTAAAATCAAAAATGTACGCCCTTAGAAATCCTGAAGGTGGTGATTGGTTTTCGGGGCCCCGTACGCGGCTAGGCTCCCAAAAAGTCCCACACATGTGGTATCCCCATACTCAGGAGAAGCAGCTAAATGTATTTTGGGGTGCAATTCCACATATGCCCATGGCCTGTGTGAGAAATATATCATTTAGTGACAACTTTTTGTAATTTTTTTTTTTTTTTTTGTCATTATTCAATCACTTGGGACAAAAAAAATGAATATTCAATGGGCTCAACATGCCTCTCAGCAAATTCCTTGGGGTGTCTACTTTCCAAAATGGGGTCATTTGTGGGGGTTTTGTACTGCCCTGCCATTTTAGCACCTGAAGAAACGACATAGGCAGTCATAAATTAAAGGCTGTGTAAATTCCAGAAAATGTACCCTAGTTTGTAGGCGCTATAACTTTTGCGCAAACCAATAAATATACACTTATTGACATTTTTTTTACCAAAGACATGTGGCCGAATACATTTTGGCCTAAATGTATGACTAAAATTGAGTTTATTGGGTTTTTTTTAGAACAAAAAGTAGAAAATATCTTTTTTTTTCAAAATTTTCGGTCTTTTTCCGTGTATAGCGCAAAAAATAAAAACGGCAGAGGTGATCAAATATCATCAAAAGAAAGCTCTATTTGTGGGAAGAAAGGACGCAAATTTCGTTTGGGTACAGCATTGCATGACCGCGCAATTAGCAGTTAAAGCGACGTAGTGCCGAATTGTAAAAAGTGCTCTGGTCAGGAAGGGGGTAAAACCTTCCGGGGCTGAAGTGGTTAAAGGAATATTTCATTTTAATTGTTTTACTTTAAGCATTATTAAAATCACTGCTCCTGAAAAAACAGTTGTTTTAAAAATGTTTTTTTGCATTGATACATGTCCCCTGGTGCAGTACCCGGGTCCCCATACACTTTTTATGGCAATAACTTTCATATAAGCCTTTAAAATTAGCACTTTTGATTTTTCATGTTAGTATCCAATAGACTTTAATAGGGTTTACATGTTCGCACAAATTTTTTGCCTGTTCGCATGTTCTGGTGCGAACCGAACCGGGGGGGTGTTTGGCCCATCCCTACTGTCAAGTGCCCTTCTGTGATTGGCCACAGAGGCCACATGGTACCAGCAGGGGCCCGGTACAGTGATCTGCCATGTCCACTGCGGGTGACAGATAACACCAGAGTGTCCTTTTAGAACAACAGTGCTCCTGTCCGGCCATCATTGTACAATAGGTCGGGCGGGAAGGTGTTAAATTATCTACAAATTTTTATCATATTTCTACTGACTCTAAATTCTGCTGTATAGTTTTCTTGACATCAAAATGCAGCACTCTAGGAATTAATAGGGCCATACAGTTAGCTGTATCTGCAGACAAAAATATGTGCCACATTTAGCAGCATACACAGATGGAAAGAGATGGCTGCATCCAGAGCCTAAGGCCCCTTTCACACTGGAGCGGTTTTCAGGCGGTATTGCGCTAAAAATGTACCGCCCCTAAACAGCCTCCGCTGTTTGTTCAGTGTGAAAGCCCGAGGGCTTTCACACTGAAGCGGTGCGCAGGCAGGGCGGTGAAAAAAGTCCTGCAAACCGCTTTTTTGGAGCGGTGAAGGAGCGGTGTATTCACCGCTCCTTCACCGCTCCTGCCCATTGAAATCAATGGGACAGCGCGGCTATACCGCGGCAATACCGCGGCTATAGCCGCGCTGTACGAGGGATTTTAACAATTTTTCGGCCGCCAGTGGGGGTTAAAACCGTACCGCTAGCGGCCGAATACCACTGCAAGAACGACGGTACAGCATCGCTAAAAATAGCGCTGTTGTACCGCCGACGCCCCCACCGCCCCAGTGTGAAAGGGGCCTTATGCATCTGTATATTTTATAAAAGTACGTGTATAAATGTCAGAGGGCTTGTAAACGTTTAGGGATTCTTAACCTAGGGTCTATGGACCCCTAAGTGGTCCATGGACAGGTTCCAGGGGGTCCGTGAGAATCAGATAAAAAATAACTTCTATATTCACTATACAGCCCTCCACCTTGTCCCAATCCATGGTTTGCCATTGAAAGGAATTAAAGGAAACTTACCAAGCCACTGCTTATAGCGCTGACCCCTAAGCATCTCTTGACTAGTTGTTGGCCTATGTTTACCATTTAAATCTGTGTTATCATTCCTGCACAACTGCTACCTTGTGATACTTCATAATAGCAAGCACTGATTTCCATTTTAAAATAGTAGTAGTAGTAGTAGTAGTAGTAGTAGTAGATTTGAGCAGAATTAACTTTTTTAATAAAAAGATGTGAGTTCAGGCGCATGCGCTGTAGCTTCCAAGATGGCCACTAGCCTCTGAAGCTCCGCTCCACCCCGCCTCCTTTCGCTCCACTAGCGCAGACAGAGTGCTTCATTCAGCCTGATAACAACGCCATTGGGTGCAAGACACCCCCAGGAGCTGATTGATGCTGGTGGGGGCTGCCAGAAAGAGCTTGACGAGCCAGATGACGGCTGCGCCCGGACCGCTCAGCTACGACAAGATGGCCACCGCTCCTCCGAGACACAACACGGCGGCAGCTGCTGACGAATCCATAGCAGATGAAGACTGTGCCCCACCGCAGTCACCAGGTACCCTGGACTCCCCTCTACCTCAGGCCCATTCACCTGCATCCACAGAATCCCTCCCGGAAGCAGAAAAGGAGGTTCACTCTGTCATTAAAACCTTTACTACAACTCCTGCTGGAGAAAGAGATCCCTTATAGATGGTCGTTCCCGCTGAGACTTAATTTTTCATACAAGAGCAGGAACTGCAGCTTCTCCACCTTCGCGGAGGGTGAACGGATTCTTCTTCAGCTGGGTCTCATCCCTCAGGAGCCGTCGGCATCACGGTCAAGCAGGGGCACTCCATCTTCCACCAAAAGACCCCCTCCAGCAAGCCCTCTACAGCCTTCCTGGCTAAAACAAAGCTCCAAGAGGTCGAAGGAAAATTTCCCAACATGAATTTCTACCTCTACCACATGGCCCAAGGTTTTTCGAAGGGTGTTGGGCGCCTGATTTAGGTCCTGTGTTAGAACGATTCTGTTCTCCCTTGGTCCACTGGCTCCGAGACTTACTTTTGTTAGTTTAGGCCTCTCTTTATTTTTGGTTTTTATTTCTTATATTTTTCATGATGCTGTTGATTAGTTTGAACACAGAGCAAGGCTAAGTTTAAAGAGCTTCTCTCGATGGGCTCTGGGGGCGGGGGGCTCTCCATAAAGTTCCCTGGTCAAAGACTCAGTGTCCCTGAGTTCTCCCGGGGAGGGTGGGCCCTGGGTTTGGGACCCCCACCTTCTCCCGGGCACCGATAGGCTCAGCCTTCTGATTCCCTTAGAAGGGGATTCATAATTACCCCTGCAGAAGGTTTTTTTTCCATAGTCATATTTCTATTGATTAGTTTACAAATCTTTATTCTTCTCTCTGCTCCACCGCAGTCGCCAGGTACCCTGGACTCCCCTCTACCTCAGGCCCATTCACCTGCATCCACAGAATCCCTTCTGTTCGGCTTGCAGGCAGGCCTCCCATCCACCCCTATGATGGTCCCACACACAGGCCTCCTGCTTTCTGTTAGTGAAGCCCAAGAAGCCTCCCCCATACCCACTGACTTTCCCTCCATGATGGAGGCCTTTGCACAGCTGCTCTCTAAAAGCTTGGCACAAAACGCAGCTCAGATAACAGCATCCATACATGCTGACATGCAGCAGTTTGGGCTCAGACTGGACAACATGGAGAAATAAGCAGATCAAGCAGGGGCTCGGATCAATCAGAATACAGCAAGATTGCAAGACATGCAGGAGCAACTTGAGACAGCTTTTGCTAAGATCGATGATCTGGAGAACAGATCGAGACGATATAACTTCAGAGTAAGGGGGTCCCGGAAGCAGAAAAGGAGGTTCAGTCTGTCATTAAAACCCTCATTAAAGACCTTATCCCTGAGATCCCGGAGCACCGCTTAGAGCTTGACAGGGCCAATAGAGCTCTACAACCTCCCCGTAAAGATGGACTCCCGAGGGACATAATTGTGAAGCCCCATTATTACTCTGTGAAGGAGGAAGTCATGAGAAAAGCCAGAAATTTGAATGACCTATCTGTTCTGGGCCACAAAGTTCAGATCTTTGCTGACCTGTCCCCCTATACAGTTCAGAAGAGAAGGGCTCTGAAACCTTTACTACAACTCCTGCTGGAGAAAGAGATCCCTTATAGACTTACTTTTGTTGGTTTAGGCCTCTCTTTATTTTTGGTTTTTATTTCTTATATTTTTCATGATGCTGTTTGATTAGTTTGAACACAGAGCAAGCCTAAGTTTAAAGAGCTTCTCTCGATGGGCTCTGGGGGCGGGGGGCTCTCCATAAAGTTCCCTGGTCAAAGACTCAGTGTCCCTGAGTTCTCCCGGGGAGGGTGGGCCCTGGATTTGGGACCCCCACCTTCTCCCGGGCACCGATAGGCTCAGCCTTGTGATTCCCTTAGAAGGGGATTCATAATTACCCCTGCAGAAGGTTTTTTTTTTATAGTCATATTTCTATTGATTAGTTTACAAAAGGGGTCTATAATAAAAATGTTTTTTTTTCCCTCTTTCACCCCCCTTTTCTTTTTTTTGATCGCTCTGTCTTTTGTTTTTAATAGACCTGACTGCGGTCTTTGGTTAGATAGTTGCGAGGAACTGGGGCTGTGGTGGACCCAGTGCACCTACACTTACCTTTAGGTGTTCCTTTGGTTCTCCTGGGCTCTTAACTGGTCTCCCCGTTTTAGGGAGGCCCTGGCCCGAGTGGCCGTAAGGGCAGGAACGACATTCCTTCCTACTCTTAGGGCTGGGTGAGGTTGGTTTTCCAACCTCCTCAGTACATTTATCAGTTATGATGAATGTTTTATTGATGTTTTTCATTCATTGCACAAATTTAACCGCTCTTCTCTTTATTCTTCTCTCTGCTCTCTCCCCCCCCTCTTCCTTTACCCTCCTGTACTCCTTTACCGGAGTACCAGACTCAGGGGACGTCCTGGTCTCCTCTTCCCAGGCCCGAGCAGACATCATGCATCTCAGGCAGATTACAGAAAGCTTTCATGTTCCATGGGAGACGGTAAGCCGCGGTATGAAATGACAGTTTACTCCCCTCTGGACTATGGCTAGTTTCAAAGATCGGAAACTTCCTCTTAGAATCATATCACACAACACCCAAGGCTTAAACTCCCCAATTAAACGCAGAAAGATTTTTCAGTCCTACCACTCTATGCACACTGACGTCCTGCTTTTACAAGAAACACATTTCCCAGTGAGCTACAAACCCTCATTTCTCCACCAAAACTATCCCCAATTCTTCTTGGCCTCAGCTGAAAATAAAACCAAAGGGGTGGCCATCTGCTTTGCCAAACATTTGAATGTCTCTCAACCAGAGACGATAGTCGATCCCCAGGGGCGTTTCCTGCTAGTATCGGGATACATTGACGGTGAACTTTATACATTTGTTTCGTATTATGCACCTAACAGAGGTCAAAGAAAGTTTTTCAACCTGTTACTCAAAAAATTACAAGCCCACCTTAAAGGTACAATATTTATTGGAGGGGATTCAAACATCGCCTTCGACTCTGCACTTGATAGACTAGCTAATGGGACCTCTAAATCTAAACGCCTGTCCAAACAGAGTACTAGAATAGCGGCTCTTCTGTTTGAGGAGGGTTTGGTCGATATTTGGAGGGAAGCGAATCCACACAAAAAATATTACACCCACTTTTCGGCCCCTCATAACTCCTTTGCTAGGATACACCACATCTTTACACGCTCGCGCACTATCCCGCTTGTCTCTAGGATTATTGATTCCCCGTTGTCAGATCACGCGTTGGTCTTGGTAGAGGACCCTCTAAGGGCCCGCCACGTTGGAGATTACAAGAATCTTTCCTTAGTGATCCCATCAATTGCCTGGGCATAGCAGAGGCCATCAAAGACTACTTCCGAACTAACCAGACGGGGGAGGTTTCCCCCTCCACCGTTTGGCAGCCCATAAACCGGTTATTAGGGGCCACATAATTAGCTTATCCTCACATCTCAGAGCGGCCCACAAGGCTGACATTCTCAAACTCACAATGGACTACAGGGCAGCGGCTAAAGCACATAAGAGACTACCTACATCAGACTCCTTAGAGATCCTTGACCACACTAGGACTACCCTTAACCTAGCTTTGACTTCTGCAGCAGAAAAACATTTAAGATGGACAGGAGCTAAATTCTATTACCAATCAGACCGGATGGGCTCCAGACTAGCAGCCAAACTCAACCCAAAACAATGCTCTTTAGCGTTCCCCAAAATCAAAACGCTATCAGGAGATCTGACACAGAACCCTACTAAAATTATGGAAGCCTTTTCCCAATTTTATACTAACCTATATAAATCCTCTGAGTCCCCATCACCACAACAAAGGGATCGCTTCCTCAGGGACTTACCTCTTCCAGCTTTGACCAAGGAACATAGGGAACTTCTTGAGGACAAGATCTCAGAGGAGGAAGTATTGGATACGATTGGTTCTCTTAAAAGGGGTTCTGCCCCGGGTCCAGATGGCCTATCTACTGGGTATTACAAAAAGTTTGCCCCTAACCTTGCCCCCCACCTAACTAAGTTTTTTAACTCCCTCAGAGATCTAGCAATTCTGGGTCCTGATCTTAACTCGGCATATATCTCGGTGATCCCGAAGCCGGGGAAAGATTCAAGTGAGTTCGGTAACTATAGGCCCATATCGCTTATTAACAATGATATCAAAATCCTGATGAAAATTTTAGCGAATAGAATGGCGAGCTTCATCTCTAAATATGTTCATAACGATCAGGTGGGCTTCGTCCCTGGCAGACAGGGACCGGACCAAATACGTAGGACGATAGACATCATATCTCTTCTCAAATCGGGATGGGACAGGGGCTCACCGCAGCGGGGCTTCCTCCTTTCCATCGACCTACACAAAGCATTTGAATCTGTTGACTGGGAATACTTATCTGACATTTTACAGAGATGGGGATTTGGTCCCTTCTTTCTGAACTACATTAAGTCCCTATACTCGACCCCATCTGCTCAGGTCCATCTCCTGGGAAGGTACTCACAATCGTTCCCTATCGGACGAGGAACCAGGCAGGGTTGCCCACTCTCCCCCCTCCTCTTTGTGATAGCAATTGAGTCACTGGCTATAGCGCTTAGAGCCAACCCAGATGTCAAAGGGGTCCAATGCGGCGATCAGGAGCATAAATGTGCTCTTTATGCGGATGACCTTCTCCTTTATATCACTTCCCCTCTCATTTCCACCCCTATGATCTATAAGATCCTCCAAGATTTCAGCATAGTTTCTGGCTTAAAGGTTAATATGACTAAATCCATCGCGTTGAACATTACAGTCCCACAGAGTCTAATAAATCAGATTTCCTCTAATTTTAAATTCCCCTGGGCGTCCACAGAAATTCCCTACTTAGGCATCAACTTAACCCCAGACATCCAAAAGCTGTTTGGTGCTAATTACCCCCATGTTCCGTAAATGTAAAGAGGACCTGGATAAGTGGGCCAGATGTGGTCTGTCCTGGCTAGGCAGAATTCACGCCGTCAAGATGACCCTTCTCCCCCGCCTCTTATATCTTTTTCGCTCACTCCCTATCCCGATTAAGAAAACGACCCTCCTCAAATTTCAATTCAATTATTCGCTTCATCTGGGGCCGAAGAGGGTTTAGATGTCCCTCCAGTATACTTTCCCGTCTTAAAACTCAGGGAGGACTTGGCCTCCCTGACTTATGGCGCTATTATCAGGCAGCACAACTCTCCCAAATTTCGTTGGCGTTTGTAAGAGGCCCGAAACCAAGCTGGCTATCAATGGAAAGACAGGCTACCCCTTGGAACACGATCGACTATCTTCTCTGGTGTAACCCTAAGGATAAACCAGCCATACTATCACCTACCCTTTCCCATTCTATGGCCTTGTGTACAAAACTCTTTTCACATCGTAACCTAATCTCACCTATTAGACCGCTAGCCCACCTATTCCATAACCCAGCTTTCCCACCAGGGATGATAATCAGGGCCTTCAAATGGTGGACGGACAAAGACCTATATAGGATTGGTCACTTTCTCTCCCCCAAAGGTCCGATCACATTGAACCACTGTCTGAACGAGTTAGACATGCCTGAATCTGAGATTTTCAGATTCTCCCAAATCCATCACTACCTTCACTCCATTTGGAAGCAAAATCAAGAAAGGTCCTCTTTGACTCTATTTGAACAATGGTGCTCCAATACAGAAGTCCAGAGGGGAGGAATTTCTATAATCTATGCCGCCTTAAAATCCTCAGCAGAGAAGCCGGGATACGCTCGGGCCTGGGAGGAGGACTTAGACAACTCCTTGATGTTACAGGACTGGTATATCAGGTTTGAAAAATCATTCAAAGGTATACAAAACATATCATTGATAGAAGCCAGTGTAAAAGTCATAACACGATGGTACTATGTTCCTGCTCGCTTATCTGTTATTTTTCCAGGATCTTCCCCCCTGTGCTTCAGGGGCTGTGAGATGGAAGGGACTATGATACACATATGGTGGACATGCCCTCGTATCAGATCATTCTGGGGAAGGGTCTTCCGCACAATCAGTACTGTTTTACAGCAAACAATCTCCCCTGATCCTTCCATTGCCCTGCTTAATGGGAAGATCGGGACTTTTTCTAAATTTTCACAGAAGCTAATTTTCTTTATCCTCTTAGGAGCTAAGGCTTCATTAGCAAAGTCCTGGAAGAAACCTAGCGTTCTGCTCCAGGGTTTTAAAAGGAAGGTGTCGTGGATAATGGCACAGGAACAAATCGTAGCTAAAATAAATGACAAAAACGAAACATTCTTCGCTATTTGGGAACCATGGGCCAAATACTGTAATGTTCCCTTGTCTCCGGTTATACTACAAGCTCCTTAGTGAGTTGGAATCTTCTGCAGAGTATCTCCCGCCCCCCCTGCCTACCCTTCCTCTCTACAACTTCTCCCTCTCTCTTTTCCGGAGACTCTCTTGTCCCCTCTATAGGATAATAAGGGTCGAGTTTTCTCAGAAGTTGCCCGGCACCGGGCGTTTGTTTCTCATTAATAATTTTTTGATATCATAATTTAACTTTTACTGTAGTAGTCTTTCCTGTAAACACTAGGCCGAGAGGCATATTTTCAGTCAAGACACTTGTGCGCAAAAACCATAGACAGTTTTCAAGGGGCGAATGACTTAGTATGGGTCAGGGTTAGTATTGAGGTAATGATACAGGAACCTGGAGCCCGAGCCTACCAGGCAGGCCACAGTAAGCTCCCATTGGGGTGGTCTGTCGATAGGCCTGGGGTCTGAGTTTGAATCCCTCTTCCCTGAGGTCGTCTCTTGAATGCTACACCATGCTGGGAAGCTTATTAGCCTTATCAAGCCTCTAATCTGTTCTTTGACGCACGCCTCTGCTACCATGCTTCCTATTATTTGACTATTCTGTACTTTGTTACCTTATTTATTGTTTATAATGATCCCTGTAAGGGAACGTCAATGATTGTCACTTTGAAGTATGTAACTTCTGAGACTGTATAAGGTTTATGTATTGAATTGGTTGTTAATCTGTATGAACCTTTCATTTACATAATATAAATATTTTGAAAGCAAAAAAAGAAGTGAGTTCTTTATTAAGATTGTTTACTGTATTCAAACTGTATGTACGTCATATATGTATAAGGCAATCACATTTCAATAAAATAGACTATGTATATATGTTGCATGTAGAGTAGTGTTTATGTGTACAATTTTGGGGGGAGTTATAGTTTTCATCAGATTCTTAAAGGGGTTTGTGACTCAAAAAAGGACCACTGGGCTAAATGATGTACTTTAGGAATGTATTTTCCACAGGATCATCTACTAGTTTTGTCAGCAAAAACATGCAAAAAATACATATGTGCTTGTGTGAATGAGTCCTAATTGTACCCACCAGTACTTAACAGTTGACCAATCAGAATCTGAGAAAAAGTACAACAGTGCACATACTGTAAATCAAGAGGCTAAAGAATCGCTGTTCAGTCCTATACCCACATACAGTACTTCATAGGTATATTACTATTGATTGTAATAATGCTGTATATTATTTATTATAATTATATAATATGTGGAAGGAACACATCCTCTATTGTGGGATTATTGCATACATACCATGGACAACCACTGAGCCCTAAGCACCCTTTGTGGGTGATCTGGTCTTGTCAGAACTAAATTGCTGGATGAAATGTATTTGACCTTTAGGCTTCATGTACACGGGACATTTTTACAAACTCTCCTGATCGATTTAACTTGACAGATAGTAACCCACGTTTAACCACTTCAGCCCCGGAAGGATTTACCCCCTTCCTGACCAGAGCACTTTTTACAATTCGGCACTGCGTCGCTTTAACTGCTAATTGCGCGGTCATGCAATGCTGTACCCAAACGAAATTTGCGTCCTTTTCTTCCCACAAATAGAGCTTTCTTTTGATGGTATTTGATCACCTCTGCCGTTTTTATTTTTTGCGCTATACACGGAAAAAGACCGAAAATTTTGAAAAAAAATGATATTTTCTACTTTTTGTTCTAAAAAAAATCCAATAAACTCAATTTTAGTCATACATTTAGGCCAAAATGTATTCGGCCACATGTCTTTGGTAAAAAAAATGTCAATAAGTGTATATTTATTGGTTTGCGCAAAAGTTATAGCGTCTACAAACTAGGGTACATTTTCTGGAATTTACACAGCCTTTAATTTATGACTGCCTATGTCGATTCTTGAGGTGCTAAAATGGCAGGGCAGTACAAAACCCCCACAAATGACCCCATTTTGGAAAGTAGACACCCCAAGAAATTTGCTGAGAGGCATGTTGAGCCCATTGAATATTCATTTTTTTTGTCCCAAGTGATTGAATAATGACAAAAAAAAAAAAAAAAAAAAATAATTACAAAAAGTTGTCACTAAATGATATATTGCTCACACAGGCCATGGGCATATGTGGAATTGCACCCCAAAATACATTTAGCTGCTTCTCCTGAGTACGGGGATACCACATGTGTGGGACTTTTTGGGAGCCTAGCCGCGTACGGGGCCCCGAAAACCAAGCACCGCCTTCAGGATTTCTAAGGGCGTACATTTTTGATTTTACTCCTCACTACCTATCACGGTTTTGAAGGCCATAAAATGCCCAGATGACATAAACCCCCCCCAAATGACCCCATTTTGGAAAGTAGACACCCCAAGCTATTTGCTTTGAGGCATGTTGAGTCCATGGAATGTTTTATATTTTGACACAAGTTGCGGGAAAGTGACAATTTTTTTTTTTTTTTTTTTTTTTTTGCACAAAGTTGTCACTAAATGATATATTGCTCACACAGGCCATGGGCATATGTGGAATTGCACCCCAAAATACATTTAGCTGCTTCTCCTGAGTACGGGGATACCACATGTGTGGGACTTTTTAGGAGCCTAGCCGCGTACGGGACCCCGAAAACCCAGCACCGCCTTCAGGATTTCTAAGGGCGTACATTTTTGATTTTACTCCTCACTGCCTATCACAGTTTCGGAGGCCATGGAATGCCCAGGTGGCACAAACCCCCCCCAAATGACCCCATTTTGGAAAGTAGACACCCCAAGCTATTTGCTGAGAGGCATGGTGAGTATTTTGCAGCTCTCATTTGTTTTTGAAAATAAAGAAAGACGAGAAAAAAAAATTTTTTTTTTCTTTTTTCAATTTTCAAAACTTTGTGACAAAAAGTGAGGTCTGCAAAATACTCACTATACCTCTCATCAAATAGCTTGGGGTGTCTACTTTCCAAAATGGGGTCATTTGGGGGGTTTTTTTGCCACCTGGGCATTCCATGGCCCCCGAAACTGTGATAGGCGGTGAAGAGTGAAATCAAAAATTTACGGCCTTAGAAAGCCTGAAGGCGGTGCTTGGTTTTCGGGGTCCCGTACGCGGCTAGGCTCCCAAAAAGTCTCACACATGTGGTATCCCCGTACTCAGGAGAAGCAGCAGAATGTATTTTGGGGTGTAATTTCACATATTCCCATGGCATGTTTGAGCAATATATCATTTAGTGACAACTTTGCGCAAAAAAAAATAAAAAAAATAAAAAATTGTCTCTTTCCCGCAACTTGTGTCACAATATAAATTATTCCATGGACTCAACATGACTCTCAGCAAATAGCTTGGGGTGTCTACTTTCCAAAATGGGGTCATTTGGGGGGGGTTTGAACTGTCCTGGCATTTTATGCACAACATCTAGAAGCTTATGTCACACATCACCCACTCTTCTAACCACTTTAAGACAAAGCCCTTTCTGACACTTATTGTTTACATAAAAAAATAATTTTTTTTTGCAAGAAAATTACTTTGAACCCCCAAACATTATATATTTTTTTTAAAGCAAATGCCCTACAGATTAAAATGGTGGGTGTTTCATTTTTTTTTTTCACACAGTATTTGCGCAGCGATTTTTCAAACGCATTTTTTGGGGAAAAAACACACTTTTTTACATTTTAATGCACTAAAACACACTATATTGCCCAAATGTTTGATGAGATAAAAAAGATGATCTTAGGCCGAGTACATAGATACCAAACATGACATGCTTTAAAATTGCGCACAAACGTGCAGTGGCGACAAACTAAATACATTTTTAAAAGCCTTTAAAAGCCTTTACAGGTTACCACTTTAGATTTACAGAGGAGGTCTACTGCTAAAATTACTGCCCTCGATCTGACCTTCGCGGCGATACCTCACATGCATGGTGCAATTGCTGTTTACATTTGACGCCAGACCAACGCTTGCGTTCACCTTAGCGCGAGAGCAGGGGGGACAGGGGTGCTTTTTTTTTTTTTTTTTTTTTTTCTTTATTATTATTATTTTTTTATCTTATTTTTAAACTGTTCCTTTCATTTTTTTTTTTTTTTAAATCATTTTTATTGTTATCTCAGGGAATGTAAATATCCCCTATGATAGCAATAGGTAGTGACAGGTACTCTTTTTTGCAAAAATTGGGGTCTATTAGACCCTAGATTTCTCCTCTGCCCTCAAAGCATCTGATCACACCAAGATCGGTGTGATAAAATGCTTTCCCAATTTCCCAATGGCGCTGTTTACATCCGGCGAAATCTACGTCATAAAATGCTCGTAGCTTCCGGTTTCTTAGGTCATAGAGATGTTTGGAGCCACTCTGGTCTCTGATCAGCTCTATGGTCAGCTGGCTGAATCACCGGCTGCATTTTCAGGTTCCCTGTTGAGACAGGAGAGCCAGAGAAAAACACGGAAGATGTTGGGGGGGGGGGGCATTCCCTCCCACTGCTTGTAAAAGCAGTCTAGAGGCTAATTAGCCACTAGGATTGCTTTTACATGAAAGCTGACCGCTGGCTGAAAAGAATGATACCAAGATGATACCTAAACCTGCAGGCATCATTCTGGTATAACCACTCAAAGTCGTGAATGGCATACCTGAAGACAAAAAAATGGTTAACAATAAAGCACAGTAAACGGTAAGGTATAAAAAATTGCATACCTGAAAAGCAAACATGATAAAACATAATAACAATAAAACATTGCAGAATAGAATACAGTAAAAAAGAGCAGAACAATAGAGAGAGAATAGAGAGAGAGAGAACAATAAAACGACAACTATTTTTATTTTATATTTTTGTTTGTGTTTTTTTTTTTTTTACACTTTTTTTTGTAACTAACTATAATAACTGTAACCGGTTCCAGGTTTGGGTCTCTCAAAATGCGTTGGCATCTCGGGAGACCCTGTGAAAGTGTGCCTAGTCTGTGCAATGCTGTACCCTACGCTAATACTCAACTAGTGCATGGTAGCGTTCAAAACATTCACCAATGCAAAGACCAGGATTGTCAGGACAGGAGGGACAATAATAGCGGGTGTCACGCCTATATCCGCGCTTGCTGCAGACACGACATCTTTTTTGGGGGGTTCGTTGGGTAGGGGTACTCGGGAGGACATAAAGAAAATGCCTCTCATGCAGCTGACTGAATTTGGTTGGGGATGTGAATGGGGGAAGTACGGGCGCTGCAGAAGCGGTGGGTTCCCAATTAGGATTGGCGAATGCAGCAGGAAGGGCACTATGGGCATGACGGGCCTGTGTTTGTCTTTTTGGTGGCAGCGGGACACTACTTGTGCTTGCCACCTCACCAGCTTGAACTGCACTTATGGGACTCGCCACGTCACCACGTGTTACTGCAGTGCTGGTTTGACTACGACCGGGGTGTACTAGGCCGCTGGTGCTTGCCAGTTCACCAAGACGCTACAAAAAAAACTGTTAGCGATCGCAGGGATCAGGCCTGACTCTGCGAACGCTGCAGTTATGCGTTTAGAGTTTTGTAAGTGACAGTGATCGATCGATACTGCACTTGGGTGGGCCGGGCCGGGCGGAGGGGCAAAACGCAGGTGCTAGCAGGTATCTGGGCTGATCCCGCTAACACTGCGTTTTTGGGAACCCTAAACTGCTGGGGACGCTAGTATAGATCTGATCGGATCAGATATTGATCTGTTCAGATACTATACCACTAAGGGAGGTGTACACTGCGTGCGTGGGTGTTAGCGGTACTGGCGCTAACCTGACGCTGCCTGGGGCTGGTGCTTGCCAGTTCACCAAAATGCTACCAAAAAAACTGTTAGCGATCGCAGGGATCAGGCCTGACTCTGCGAACGCTGCAGTTATGCGTTTAGTGTTTTGTAAGTGACAGTGATCGATCGATACTGCACTTGGGTGGGCTGGGCTGGGCCGGGCGGAGGGGCAAAACGCAGGTGCTAGCAGGTATCTGGGCTGATCCCGCTAACACTGCGTTTTTGGGAACCCTAAACTGCTGGGGACGCTAGTATAGATCTGATCGGATCAGATATTGATCCGATCAGATACTATACCACTAAGGGAGGTGTATGGTGCGTGTACGGTGCGTGCGTGGGTGTTCGCGGTACTGGCGCTAATCTGACGCTGCCTGGGGCAACGCATATCACCGCCGGGCGATCAGGGGGCTAAACCTTTATTCGGTAATAAACGGCGGGTGCCCTGACACTATAAAAAATAAACTAACTAACCAGCGTCACCCGTAACAGTTATACGGTGATCAGTGGTGAAAGGGTTAACTAGGGGGCAATCAAGGGGTTAAAACATTTATTAGATAGTATATGGGGGTCCCTGTCGCTATAAAACACTGACGGCGAACCTAAATATTTACGTCCCTAACTAGCGTCACCAGTGACACTAATACAGCGATCAGAAAAATGATCGCTTAGCGACACTGGCGACAGGGGGTGATCAAGGGGTTAAAACTTTATTAGGGGGGGTACTGGCGCTAATCTGACGCTGCCTGGGGCGACGCATATCACCGCCGGGCGATCAGGGGGCTAAACCTTTATTCGGTAATAAACGGCGGGTGCCCTGACACTATAAAAAATAAACTAACTAACCAGCGTCAACCGTAACGGTTATACGGTGATCAGTGGTGAAAGGGTTAACTAGGGGGCAATCAAGGGGTTAAAACATTTATTAGATAGTATATGGGGGTCCCTGTCGCTATAAAACACTGACGGCGAACCTAAATATTTACGTCCCTAACTACCGTCACCAGCGACACTAATACAGCGATCAGAAAAATGATCGCTTAGCGACACTGGTGAGGGGGGGTGATCAAGGGGTTAAAACTTTATTAGGGGGGGTAAGGGGGGTACCCTAGACCTACAGGGGGGTTACAGTAACTGTCCTAACACTGCTAACTGTCACAAACTGACACTATGCAGTAATCAGGAAAAAAAAAAAAAAAAAAAAAAAAAAACCTGCTTGGTGTCAGTTTGTGACAGGGGGGGGGGTGATTGGGGGGGGATCGGGGGGCGATCGGGGGGGGATCGGGGGTGTAATGTATGCCTGGCATGTTCTACTGTGTGTGTTTGTGTTGTGCACTTACTTACATGTCATCTCTCCTCGGCGCTGGAACGGAAACTGACAGCCGAGGAGAGATGACATCACATCCTCTGCCTCTGTGTACTATACAGAGGCAGGGGATGTTTGTCAGTGGCTGGGAGCGATCGCGAGGGGGGGGCCACGATCGGATGGTCTCCCCCTCGTCTCTCATCGCTCCCAACCAAATGCCGACCGCAGCTGGCACAGGGGGGGGGTCCGATCGGACCCCCCACCCGCGGGAAGGCAATCACGTACTAGGTACGTGATTTTGCCTGCCCGTGCCGCTCTGCTCACGTATATAGGCGTGAGGCGGTCGGCAAGTGGTTAAAACGTCCGTTTTGCCACGTTTAGTGGAGTTTAGCGGCGTTTAGCGGCGTTTTTCCGCGTTTGTGTTTAGAAGCATTTTTTTTAAATAGCCAAAAATGAAAAATGCATGTAAAAGAAACGTGGCTAAATGCGAGTTACCGCGTTTAGCCACGTTTAGCCGCGTTTAGAAGTGTTTGGTGCTTGAAATGCCTGTAAACTGCCTGGAAGCTTCTGGACGTAATTTTTGCACTCCAAAAAATGCCTCTAAACTCAACTGCCTAGAAACAACTGTAAACGACCCTGTGTACATGGACAGATAAGATAACATAGAGGAGAGTTCAGGGGCAGTTGAAAAAAACTCCCAACTGCTCCTAAATGTCTGTTTACCAGCAGCAGTGTACATTAAGGCCTTAAGTGATCAAATTGACCATGACCATGTAGTCAGAATACTAAACATACCCTTTTTTTTTAATACAGTAGATATTTATTACATTTTTAGTTATTTTAATGTTTTTGCATTCTGTTTTACAGTGAAAATAACCAGCTTATCCAGTCATAAATAAAATGTCACTAGTGTGATAGAATAAAAAGAAAAATACAAAGACAATGCAGTGATAAATATAGTAAGAAACAAGATAAAATTATGTGAAAGCCATGTAAGTTGAAGGAATCCTTCCAGATATGTGGTCCTGCCGCACACCTGGAATAACCATTTAGGAAAATAACTGAGATTCCAAAGCCTGGTCATCTATCTCCATTAACATCCCTACAATAAATGATGGTTTGTGTTGTAGTGATGTAAAGCAGAGATGCAGAATCATCATGAATCCAATCACATAGATAGCAATTTCCGTCTTTGAAGTATCCACTCATCATTGCAATTTTCATTATTATCATTTAATTTTACTTACTGGTAACTTACTGAGTTCCCTGCTTCTGGTTCATCTGTACGCATATAATTTTCCACGTAAAAAATATCATACTTATACATTAAAGCAGTGCAAGAGAAAATGTTATCGGGCACTGACTCTATAACACGCTATTACATCAATCAGTGCAGAATGAGCCACTAAAAAAATGGCTCTGTCACACAGACAGTTGTCAGACTGACAGGAGTCTGGGCATTTAAACCAACAAGCATGTGCTTAGCAGGAAAGGACTGTGGGTTGTACAGGTAAGCCAGAGGTGCTTACAGTTTATTCCCCTTCCACCAGTGATAATTTTGTCGAAGAAAATATTTATGTCGGCAAAATTAATACTATTATAGTCGACTAAAATATGACTAAAACTAAAACAATTCAGATGACTAAAACTAAAATTGCATTTTAGCCAAAAGACTATGACTAAAACTAAATTGAGATTTGACGTTAAAATTTGGCGCTTTTGAAGTACTAAGTGATTTTTATCCCATTTGCGGGGGAAATCTTGGATATGTCGGGTTGGGGAATCGGTGGGATCCCTTCACTGCTCGATTTCTTCTACTCTTTTATTTTTTTTTTTACTTAATGGCCTAGAGGGGGAGGACACCATTTCATAGCCCTCTCTCTTGGTCCTCATATTCCTGGGGGTGGCGAGGGATGCTGGGATGACCATATCACACCTACAGGAAGATCCCATAGGGGTAGTGTGTGTGGGCCCCCAGTATGTCCCGGCGTACGCTCATCAGGAAAACACACTTTGAAGTGGTCTCCTACTCGGGCGGTGGCGGACTCCCCCCGACGGCCCTGACCTGAATATTCTGTCCGGTGGTTTAGAGCTCAACCACATTTCCCTGAAACACCCTACCTTTCACACAAGGAGTCATTATAGTGGATTCCTACTTTCATACAGCATTTTTGTACCCTTAGCACAGCCTATATAGGTGTTCAGCATTGCTTTTTCTCTCTCTGTCCTCCCTTTTCACCCAAGGTAAAACTTTTTGAGCGGTTTTGCTACAGAAGGGGTGGCAGACTATATGTTTGGTAGGGTCCATGGGTAACTCTGGAGTTTTTGGTAGCAAGTTCGACATAAGATCATCTTTTCAGTTACTTTTTATTTAATAAGATCCCGCTTGGTACTTCTTCTCTCCTCCTTTACTTTAATATCAGCTTTGTTATTTTCTTTCAGACTATTTGTTAAGTCTTGGCAAGCAATTGCATGTATCTGTCTCAGGAATTTATTGTATTCTGAATACACGCAACGTTATGTTTTTTTATGTGAAAAAACTCAATAAAAATATTTTAAAATAAAAATTAACACTGGTTATTTAGAGTGCTGTGAAAAAGTATTTGCGCTGATTTTTGTCTTTTTTGCATTTTAGTCGACTAAAATCTCCAAATCTCCAGTACATTTTAGTAGACTAAAATAATTTTAGTCAACTAAAGACTAATGGGTTTAGTTAAATTGTAATGCATTATTAAAGCATTTCTCTAGAATTTCCAAACTCATTATGTACTCCTGGAGTAAAAATCAAATAACTTTTAAGGTTTGAACATGCACTACAGACACAGATTCAGCCGTTGTAATACAGTGCTATGAAAAAGTATTTGCCTCCTTCCTGTTTTTATTATTTTTTTGCATATTTGTCACATTTAAATAATTCAGATCATCAAATTTTAATATTACACAAAGATAACCTGAATAAATACAAAATGTACATTTTAAATGATGATTTAATTTATTAATGGAGAAAAAAAACTATCCAAACCTGCCTAACCCTATGTGAAAAAGTAATTGCCCCCTAAATCTAATAACTGGTTGTGCCACCCTTGGGGGCAACAACTGCAATCAAGCGTTTGCGATAACTGGCAATGATTCTTTTACATCGCTGTGGAGGAATTTTGGCCCACTCTTCTTTGCAGAATTGTTTTCATTCAGCCGCATTGGAGGGTTTTTGAGCGTGAACTGCCTGTTTAACCACTTGCCTACCGGGCACTTTCACCCCCTTCCTGCCCAAGTCACATTTCAGCTTTCAGTGCTTTCGCACTTTGAATGACAATTGAGCCCATATGCAACACTGTACCCAAACAAAATTTGTATAATTTTTTTTTAGACAGGTAGAGCTTTCTATTGGTGGTATTTAAAATGTAAAATGTACTAGAGATTTCGGTCAACTAAAATACAACTAAAACAATTCAGATGACTAAAATACGACTAAAACTAAAATGGCATTTTATTCAAAAGACTATGATTAAAACAAAATCGAAATTTGATGTCACAATTAACACTGGCTGCCACACTGTTTGTCATGTGAGTGAATCTCTGTGTAGGCTTTCTGTTGATCGTCACACAGTTATAGAATTTCTTCCCACGTCACATCCCACCGCTAGTGTCAGTCAGCTGTTCAGGTACTGTGGGAGAAAGGCAAAAGTGTCACATGCTTCTCCATACCTGGGAGTCCTGCCCTGCATGCAGGGCTGGACTGGAACAAAAATTTGGCCTTGGACTTCATCCAGACCGGCCCACTTTACTCCTGGTGTTGGCGCTTCAATCATCATGACACCATGGTTGTTATGGTGTCAGGATGATTGAAGCGCATTATTTCTTTTATTACTGAAAGGGTCATGTAAAAAGCCCCCTTGTGTTTTATAATCTGATATACAAACTGCACCTTTAAAAATTATCTTGCTGATTAAGTATGTGTGTTGAAAACGAAACTAGACATAGGAAGTGACGTATGTGTCATAAGATGGTCTGTATTTATATCTGTCTACGTGACATAATGTTATTGTGACATAATATTGTGACATTGTGATTAGCTCATGTAATTTGAATATGTACCCTTATTGGTGGAATTTGGTTGGTAACGCCTATCTATCAATCTTACTTAACCCCCCTGTTGGGGATAATAAATTGGAACAGTGTATTGTAGAGCAACCTGTCTTGTGTCAATCATTGTGTCCCCTATGCTTAGAGATATATTTGGGTGAAAGCAACGGAATCGGCCGAGAAGGTAATTATAATTAGATAATAAGATAATAGTCAAGACTAGTGATTAAAGGTGAAATTGCACCTTTCAGTGGTGTCAGAATTTTATATACTCGGGTAATTTGATACATTTTTTTTAATGCAGATTACATTTGATAGGGACTTAGATTAAAGGGAGAATTGTTTTTTCTTGAGTATTTTTGTTGAGAAGGGTGGCGGCCACTTCGTTGACAGAGTTGGTTAATTCCTAGCTTTCGCCTGGGTTGCCCATTCTTATAGGACAAACGCCTTAGGTCAGGTACTTAGGAAGTATTTTAAAGTTTGTGCAAAATGGTATTACTTAGTACTAGTAGCATAACTTGTGGTTGCTGGTTGTTATTGCTAAATTGCTTGCATATTTTTCTGTTGTAGCAGCCTGGGGTTTCTATGACATTGTGCACAGGTTGGCTTTAAGCATCCTGGGAATGCTGTGTGGAAAAGTGTATATGCCCATTGGTAGCTCTGGGAGCTTGTGGGAAAGGTAAAGTGCTCGAGCAGGTAGATTTTTAGTCAGAAATAGGGAAAAGAACTAAATTAGGAATCTCCCTTGCTTATACCCAAATATTGTGAAAGTGGTAGGTACTTTTGTATGTATGTTTATATAATCTTCTAAGTTTTTTTTAAAGAATAAAAGAAGGTAATTCAAATGTGGGTAGGTCTTTACCTGAGGTGTTAAAAAGACTAAAAAAATTAACCACTTGCCGACCGCCTCACACAGATATACTGTGGCAGAATGACACGGGCAGGCAGAATCATGTACCTGTACGTGATCTGTCTCCCACGGGCGGGGGGTCTGATCGGACCCCCTCCGGTGCCCGAGGCGGTCGGCTTGTGTCTGGGAGCGATGAGAGGCGAGGGGGAGACCATCCATTCGTGGCCCCCCCTCGCGATCGTTCCCAGCCAATCAGGTTCTTCCTCTGCTGCTGTATGCTTAACAGCAGCAAAGGAAATGATGTCATCTCTCCTCGGCTCGGTATTTTCCGTTCCGGCGCCGAGGAGAGAAGACTTCACTGTGAGTGCACAACAAACACACAGTAGAACATGCCAGGCACACAATACACCCCCGATTCCCCCCGATCACCCCCCCTATCACCCCTCCCCCCCTGTCACACTGACACCAAGCAGTTTTTTGTTTTTTTTCTGATTACTACATTGGTGTCAGTTTGTGACAGTTAGTGTGTTAGGGCAGTTAGTGTTAGCCCCCTTTAGATCTAGACATACAGTATATCAAGAGAATGAATATTAAATAACCAGTCAGTACAGTAACACTACAGCATTATGTGAGGTAGGTGGGACAAAGGGGTTTTACCTATGCCATATAAGCTTGAAGTTTTAACTACCTAATTTATTAAAATGAGTAAACAAGAGTATCACCCACAGCAGCGACCGCAGGTTGACAGCTGCTGCACCACTGGCTGCACAGGTTGCACCTGTGGCTTTACCATCTCCTGTGGCCAATGTTTCATCAGCTCCTGTAATACAACTAGGTAGTCCAGAACAGCGTCAGTCATCAGACTCTTCCAAACTGGACTCTGACCTTCTGCTATATACACCTGATCATGATGAGGTGGAACTTACTCCCCCTTGGGTACAGGTTCAGCAGAGGGTGGCTACGGTGTCGGTCCTTTCTGAACACACTGAGAGTTCTCATCTTATACAGAAAATACAAGATTACAAACAAAGAGCTCAGTTAGAATATAAGGCTCTTAGAAGCGAAGTGGATAACTTAAAAATGCTTGTCACTCCCAAATCAGATAGAGCTCATACCCTGAAACTTAGGAGCGTCATGTCTATGGCTGATCACGGCTCAGAAGTAGATGATATGATAGAATTGATTCTTTTTGTTTTATGGGTGCACTTTACCCTCTATTATTCGAGAATGCATATTGCTATATTTGCATTCCATATTCAGCGAGTCCGAGAGACTTGCTGGAATGGAGAGTGAATGTTGAGATGGGTTTAATTCAGAGAAGTTAACTGTATAGATTTAAAGTATGTTATTACATGTTTATTGTTAAAAGGTTGCAATTACTGTTAGTCTATTCATGGAATGTGTTGGGCACATATTATTAAGCCCATGCCCAATGCACTGTTAATTGAAATTATATATGGGCAATGTAACGTCACTATTAAATTACATGTATGTGCTAGTACCAAATGTTTTTTTTGAGGAATCTGATCATATAATTAAGTAGATTAAAAGGTCTAAGATAGTTGCAAGATATGAATTTTTAAGAGTCACATTTAAATTTATACATGGGGTATTTTGATTTATTTCAGCTAGAGTCTGACTTTAAGGAATGGTTTTTAATTGTGCAATTGCCTATCCTCACATTGTTAACGGTTTGGAAGCTATTTTTCAATATCAACAAATGTACTATATTTCGGATAGATTAAATTGCCCTGGGTTCTGAAGTGTTCAATAAATGTCATTATGCTATTATAGAAGAACCTAGAGTGGTGTTTTATGTAGGAAAAAATATGTTGTTCAAGATTAATTATGAAAAAAAATAGATTGTATGTTTGAGCAGTAGTTGGGCCGATGGGCTCATTTGTTGATATTGAAATGATAGAAATGGGAACTTGGCATTGTACTAGGATATATTGCCTTTTACAAAACAAGGAAATGGTTATTTGTGAAAATGTTTTAATTGTGTTTAAGTTAATACAATTAATACAATATTGGAATAATTATAAAAATACTTGGGGATTTATAAATGTTTGATTTTTACTTTTGGGTTAAGAAAAAGAAAAGAGGAAATGTTCCAGGCTATGTATTCCAGGCGCTATGCCAGAGGAATTGTGGTTAGGAAAGAAAAAGGGAAGTGACTTAAGGTTGTGTAATCCTATGTACTAAGCTACCACTAGAAAAGAAAAAAATATACCTTAAATATGGGAAAAGGTGTTTTAGAGGAAAATATAGAAGAATGCATTCTAAATGGAGAATGAATGGAATGGCCAATGAATGTGGAATGAGAAAGTGGTTGTATTTTGTTTAATGAATGCACGTGGTATAATCTAAGTGTTTATTCAAAATGTACTCAAAAAGATAATGTCAACTCATGGGATATTGTGTTTTTTTTATTTTGGGAGTAGAGGTTATTAGGCCCATGTTTCTGATTATTTATATATATATATATATATATATATATATATATATATATATATATATATATATATATATATATATATATATATAATATAATATACAGTATCTCACAAAAGTGAGTACACCCCTCACATTTTTGGAAATATTTTATTCTGTCTTTTCATGTGAGGACACTAAAGAAATTACACTTTGCTACAATGTAAAGTAGTGAGTGTACAGCTTGTATAACAGTGTAAATTTGCTGTCCCCTCAAAATAACTCATGGGGAGCAGGTGTGTAAAATTTGGTGTTATCACTCTCACACTGGTCACTGGAAGTTCAACATAACACCTCATGGCAAATAACGCTGAGGATCTGAAAAAAAGAATTGTTGCTCTATATAAAGATGGCCTAGGCTATAAGAAGATTACCAAGACCCTGAAACTGAGCTGCAGCACGGTGGCTAAGACCATACAGCAGTTTAACAGAACAGGTTCCACTCAGAACAGGCCTCGCCATGGTTGACCAAAGAAGCTGAGTGCACGTGCTCAGCATCATATCCAGAAATTGTCTTTGGGAAATAGATGTATGAGTGCTTCCAGCATTGCTGCAGAGGTTGAAGGGGTGGTGGGGGGTCAGTCTGTCAGTGCTCAGACCATACGCCATACACTGCATCAAATTGGTCTGCATGGATGTCGTCCCAGAAGGAAGCCTCTTCTAAATATGATGCACAAGAAAGCTCGCAAACAATTTGCTGAAGACAAGCAGGCTGAGGACATGGATTACTGAAAGCATGTCCTGTGGTCTGATGAGACCAAGATAAACGTATTTGGTTCAGATGGTGTCAAGTGTGTGTGCCAACAACCAGGTGAGGAGTACAAAGACAAGTGTGTCTTGCCTACATTCAAGCATGGTGGTGGGAGTGTCATGGTCTGGGGCTTCATGAGTGCTGCCAGCACTGGGGAGCTACAGTTTATTGAGGGAACCATGAATGCCAACATGTACTGTGACATACTGAAGCAGAGCTTAATCCCCTTCCTTCGGAGACTGGGCCGCAAGGCAGTATACCAGCATGATAACGATCCCAAACACACCTCCAAAACGACCACTGCCTTGCTAAAGAAGCTGTGGGTAAAGGTGATGGACTGGCCAAGCATGTCTCCAGACCTAAACCCTATTGAGCATCTGTGAGGCATCCTCAAACAGAAGGTGGAGAAGTGCAAGGTCTATAACATCCACCAGCTCCGTGATGTCGTCATGGAGGAGTGGAAGAGGACTCCAGTGGCAACCTGTGAAGCTCTGGTTAACTTCATGCCCAAGAAGGTTAAGGCAGTGCTGGAAAATAATGGTGGCCACACAAAATATTGACACTTTGGGCCCAATTAGAACATTTTCACTTAGGGGTGTACTCACTTTTTTGCCAGTGGCTTTGACATTAATGGCTGTGTATTGAGGTATTTTGAGGGGACAGCTAATTTACACTGTTATACAAGCTGTACACTCTTTACTTTACGTTGTAGCAAAGTGTCATTTCTTCAGTGTTGTCACATGAAAAGTTATAACAAAATATTTACAAAAATGTGAGATAATATATATATATATATATATTTATATATATATATATATATATATATATATATATATATATATATATATATATATATATATATACAGTATATATGTTGATAATGGGATTTTGGTAGAATTTCAACCATAAAGTGTTGATGATGTAATGTTTATCCATCAATGTTTTGTTTGTTGCTGATGATCAGATATATTTGCAAAGTTGGGAGGCTGACTTCTGAGTCAGAATATGTGTTTGGGTAAAATGTTCTATTCTGAGACCCTCGGGTCCACTTGGGTCCAGGGGATAAAAGGAACTAAAGGTGTTTATGTATTGTTGAAATCCTGCTGTAATACTGGATTTGGGAAAAATGTTCAGGTAAATATAGTTAAATATTGAATCTATATAATGAAAACTCTTGCTGAGAAATATTTTTATTTCTGCATGCTTTACTTATGTTTACTCATGAATTAATGAGGAATATTATTTTAATACCTCCAATGGTTAAGGCTTGAATTGATAAGGTATATTCTGTGGTTATTCATGTTGGAGGAGGAGTGTCCACCCCAGCCAACCAATATTCACCCCTAGCCCCATGCACAAGAAGAAATGCCCACCCCATTCATACCCTATACCCCATTCATACCCTACCCTATACCCTATCCGGGTGTCAAGTTACTTGAAGAAATGACTACAGCTTTTACATGGAAATCTTCATTGTTCATCTTTGTTGTTCTACTGCCATGGGAGGTGCTGAGATGAGTAAGGGCGGACTCCTGCTGGAAAATGTTCCTGGAAATGAAACCTTGAGGGGGAGCCAAATTACACAAACCCGATGTCTACAAAATTCCAGTGAGCATCACAAGGAAGAGATCCAAATGCTAGCCCAAAGACCCAAATCTAGCCCAATGCATCAGTTTCAGTCTGTATGTGGATGTCAAGTTCTGTCCTTACAAAGAGGCAGGGTTTGGGGCGGAGGATCTCTGTAAAATATAAATGAGTACAGAATCGAACCAAAAGTTTGGGAAAAGTTTGGGGAAAAGTTTAGGAGAATGAAAATTATGTGTACATTTTCCTTTTCCTTCTTTTTGAATTTTATAGACATTCATAAGCCATACAAGAGCCCCTCCCACTTGCTTTTATGGACTGTCATGACCCTTCCCCCTTTATATTTCATAGATAATTTCTATGCAGCTGAGATTATGTGTTTATTGTTCTCTATTTTTACATGCTAAAGATAGTGGTATGTTTATGGGAAAGTAGTCCAAGTGAATGTTGGGGGCATTTTGGGGCAACAGGGTTTGTGATTGTCACTTTCGTGACAATATAGAGGATTGAAAGGGTCATGTAAAAAACCCCCTTGTGTTTTATAATCTAATATACCAACTGCACCTTTAAAAGTCATCTTGCTGATGAAGTAAATATATATTGTTGTGTAAGATGGGTCTTGTGTTGAAAACGAAACTAGACATAGGATTAGACATTTATATCTGTCTAGGTGACATAATGTTATCGTGACATAATGATATTGTGACATTGTGATTGGTTGATGTAATTTGAACATGTACTCTTATTGGTTGAATTTGGTCGGTAATGCCTATCTTTCATTCTTACTCAACCACTTCAGCCCCGGAAGGATTTACCCCCTTCCTGACCAGAGCACTTTTTACAATTTGGCACTGCGTCGCTTTAACTGCTAATTGCGCGGTCATGCAATGCTGTACCCAAACGAAATTTGCGT
The DNA here is from genome assembly GCA_037952925.1 of Lithobates clamitans. NCBI lineage: Eukaryota > Metazoa > Chordata > Amphibia > Anura > Ranidae > Lithobates > Lithobates clamitans. The sequence continues at coordinate 19,579 of JBBGZY010000135.1, read as the reverse complement.
CCTTTTCTTCCCACAAATAGAGCTTTCTTTTGATGGTATTTGATCACCTCTGAGATTTTTATTTTTTGCGCTATAAATGGAAAAAGACCGAAAATTTTGAAAAAAAAAGATATTTTCTAATTTTTGTTATAAAAAAATCCAATAAACTCAATTTTAGTCATACATTTAGGCCAAAATGTATTCAGCCACATGTCTTTGGTAAAAAAAATGTCAATAAGCGTATATTTATTGGTTTGCGCAAAAGTTATAGTGTCTAAAAACTAGGGTACATTTTCTGGAATTTACACAGCTTTTAGTTTATGACTGCCTATGTCATTTCTTGAGGTGCTAAAATGGCAGGGCAGTACAAGACCCCCCAAATGACCCCATTTTGGAAAGTAGACACCCCAAGGAAATTGCCGAGAGGCATGTTGAGCCCATTGAATATAATTTTTTTTTGTCCCAAGTGATTGAATAATGACAAAAAAAAAACAAATTTACAAAACGTTGTCACTAAATGATATATTGCTCACACAGGCCATGAGCATATGTGGAATTGCACCCCAAAATACATTTAGCTGCTTCTCCTGAGTATGGGGATACCACATGTTTGGGACTTTTTGGGAGCCTAGCTGCATACAGAGCCCCGAAAACCAAGCACCGCCTTCAGGATTTCTAAGGGCGTAAATTTTTGATTTCACTCCTCACTACCTATCACAGTTTTGAAGGCCATAAAATGCCAAGATGGCACCAAATCCCCCCAAATGACCCCATTTTGGAAAGTAGACACCCCAAGCTATTTGCTGAGAGGCATGTTGAGTCCATGGAATATTTTATATTTTGACACAAGTTGCCGGAAAAAGACAATTTTTTTTTTTTTTTGCACAAAGTTGTCACTAAATGATATATTGCTCAAACATGCCATGGGCATATGTGGAATTACACCTCAAAATACATTCTGCTGCTTCTCCTGAGTACGGGGATACCACATGTGTGGGACTTTTTGGGAGCCTAGCCAGGTACGGGGCCCCGAAACCAAGCACCACCTTCAGGATTTCTAAGGGCGTAAATTTTGATTTCACTCCTCACTACCTATCACAGTTTTGAAGGCCATAAAATTCCAAGATGGCACAAAACCCCCTCAAATTACCCCATTTTGGAAAGTAGACACCCCAAGCTATTTGCTGAGAGGCATATTGAGTCCATGGAATATTTTATATTTTGACACAAGTTGCGGGAAAGTGACAACTTTTTTTTTTTGCACAAAGTTGTCACTAAATGATATATTGCTCAAACATGCCATGGGCATATGTGGAATTACACCCCAAAACACATTCTGCTGCTTCTCCTGAGTACGGAGATACCACATGTGTGGGACTTTTTGGGAGCCTAGCTGCATACGGGGCCCCGAAATCCAATCACCGCCTTCAGGATTTCTAAGGGCGTAAATTTTTGATTCACTCCTCACTACCTATCACAGTTTCGAAGGCCATAAAATGCCAAAATAGCACAAACCCCCCCAAATGATCCCATTTTGGAAAGTAGACACCCCAAGCTATTTTCTGAGAGGCATGGTGAGTATTTTGCAGCTCTGATTTGTTTTTGAAAATGAAGAAAGACAGGAAAAAAACATTTTTTTTTTCTTTTTTCAATTTTCAAAACTTTGTGACAAAAAGTGAGGTCTGCAAAATACTCACTATATCTCTCAGAAAATAGCTTGGGGTGTCTACTTTCCAAAATAGGGTCATTTGGGGGGGTTTTGTGCCACCTGGGCATTCCATGGCCTCTGAAACTGTAATAGGCAGTGAAGAGTGAAATCAAAAATTTACGCCCTTAGAAAGCCTGAAGGCGGTGCTTGGTTTTCGGGGTCCTGTACGCGGCTAGGCTCCCAAAAAGTCTCACACATGTGGTATCCCTGTACTCAGGAGAAGCAACAGAATGTATTTTGGGGTGTAATTTCACATATTCCTATGGCATGTTTGAGCAATATATCATTTAGTGACAACTTTGTGCAAAAAAAAAAAAAAAATTGTCTTTTTCCGGCAACTTGTGTCAAAATATAAAATATTCCATGGACTCGACATGCCTCTCAGCAAATAGCTTGGGGTGTCTACTTTTCAAAATGGGGTCATTTGGGGGGGTTTTGAACTGTCCTGGCATTTTATGCACAACATTTAGAAGCGTATGTCACACATCACCCACTCTTCTAACCACTTGAAGACAAAGGCCTTTATGACACTTTTTGTTTACATGAAAAAATTATTTTTTTTTTGCAAGAAAATTACTTTGAACCCCCAAACATTATATATTTTTTTAAAGCAAATGCCCTACAGATTAAAATGGTGGGTGTTTCATTTTTTTTTTTCACGATTTTTCAAACGCATTTTTTTGGGAAAAAACACACTTTTTTAAATTTTAATGCACTAAAACACACTATATTGCCCAAATGTTTGATGAAATAAAGAAGATGATCTTAGGCCGAGTACATGGATACCAAACATGACATGCTTTAAAATTGCGCACAAACGTGCAGTGGCGACAAACTAAATACATTTTTAAAAGCTTTTAAAAGCCTTTACAGGTTACCACTTTAGATTTACAGAGGAGGTCTACTGCTAAAATTACTGCCCTCGATCTGACCTTCGCGGTGATACCTCACATGCATGGTGCAATTGCTGTTTACATTTGACCCTAGATCTCTCCTCTGCCCTCAAAGCATCTGACCACACCAAAATCGGTGTGATAAAATGCTTTCCCAATTTCCCAATGGCGCTGTTTACATCCGGCGAAATCTAAGTCATGAAATGCTCGTAGCTTCCGGTTTCTTAGGCCATAGAGATGTTTGGAGCCACTCTGGTCTCTGATCAGCTCTATGGTCAGCTGGCTGAATCACTGGCTGCATTCTCAGGTTCCCTGTTGGGACAGGAGAGCCAGAGAAAAACATGGAAGAGGGTGGGGGGGCATTCCTTCCCACTGCTTGTAAAAGCAGCTTAGAGGCTAATTAGCTGCTAGGATTGCTTTAACATGAAAGACGACCGCTGGCTGAAAAGAATGATACCAAGATGATACCTAAACCTGCAGGCATCATTCTGGTATAACCACTCAAAGTCCAGCAACATACCAGTACGTTGCTGGTCCTTGTTGGGCATATATTGTAAACTTTTTTTTCATGCAGCCTGTGGGCTGAACGAAAAAAAGAGATTGATCGGTGGGTATGCTCACCATTAGAATACCTCCCTTCATCCACCCACTGATGGGCATACATGCACCGTATATATATGCCGAAGCATGGGGGCATCCTCCCGCAAAAGTTAAGAGCAAATCGCTCCTCGGCCCTCTGCTGCCCCCACGCTTCGGCATATATGCTGAAGTATGTAACTGTGGTGGTGAAATCACCTCCGACAGTGCTGGAGTCATGGCTTTATGTATCGTGGGAGCAAACGCTGTTGCTGTCAAGATAAATATATCTGCGCTGCAACTGAATGGCGTACCTGCTAAGCAAATGATGGTTAACAATAAAACAAAGTAACATTACAGTATAACAGTAAGACTTACCATACCTGCAAAGCAAATACAAAAAAAACATTTAACGGAACGAAAAGACCGGCTCGAGGAGAGATGACATCACTTCCTCTGCCGCTGTTTACATTACAGCAGCAGAGGAAGAATGTCATTAGCTGGGAGCGATCGTGAGAGGGTGTCCACGAATGGATGGCCTCCCCCTCACCTCTGATCGCTCCGGGACAGAAGCCGACCACCTTCCCGCGGGAGGCAAGTAACGTACCCATACGTTACTTTGCCTGCCCGTGCCACTCTGCCGCAGTACATCTGCGTGAGGCGGTAGAGCAACCTGTCTTGTGTCAATCATTGTGTCCCCTATGCATAGAGATATATTTGGGTGAAAGCAACGGAATCGGCCGATAAGGTAATTATAATTAGATAATCAGATAATAGTCAGGACTAGTTATTAAAGGTGAAATGGCACCTTTCAATTACATTGTAATATAAAATTAAATAGTTCAACTCAACATAATGCAGAATTAGTGGGAGCCCTGAACATGTCACTTGCCACTGTCGCCTGCCACCAGATGCAGCGTGTCACTTGCCACGTCACTTGTCAGCAGATACAGCGTGTCACTTGCCACGTCGCCTGCCACCAGATGCCACATGTCACTTGCCACGTCGCCTGCCACCAGAGGCCGCATGTCACTCGCCACATTGCCTGCCACCAGATGCTGCATGTCACTTGCCACGTCACCTGCCACCAGATGCTGCATGTCACTTGCCACGTCGCATGCCACTAGATGCTGCATGCCGCTTGCCACATCGCTTGCCACCAGATGCAGCATGTAACTTGCCACGTCGCCTGCCACCAGATGCGGATTGTCACTTGCCACATCGCCTGGCACCAGATGCGGATTGTCACTTGCCATGTCTCCTGCCACCAGATGCAGCATATCACTTGCAACGTGGCCTGCCACCAGATGTGGATTGTCACTTGCCACCTTGCCTGCCACCAGATGCCGCATGTCACTTGCCACATTGCCTGTCACCAGATGCTACATGTCAATTGCCACGTCGCTTGCCACCAGATGCCGCATGTCACTTTCCATGTTGCCTGCCATCAGATGCGGATTGTCACTTGCCACGTCTCCTGCCACCAGATGCAGCATGTCCCTTGCCACTTTGCCTGCCACCAGATGCGAATTGTCACTTGCTAAGTCACTTGTCACCAGACGCAGCGCTACTACAGGACTTGATGTGAACCTCCAACCCAGCTCTTTACCCCCCAACACACAGAATGTGACGGGGGAGAGAGATACACAGGGCCAACTAAGTGTAGCATTAAAATTTTTATTCCACTAAAAGAACGTTAATGACAAAGGGAGTAGGGTGAAAGGCATTAAGACACTGTGCAAGAGTCCAGGCTTGTCATCAATCTGAATTAGGAGCTGCCAACGGGAACCGATCAGGCCAGTGGATGCAGAGCACCGGTGTGTACTACTTCCTGGTGGAGGTAGAACGCACAATGGGGCGGTCGTGATTTCATCACCCGGAAATGATGCAAGACATGGGAGGCGACGCGTCCTTCAGACCATCATTTCTGGGTGATGACATCACGTCTGCCCCATCGTGCGTTCCACCGCCACCAGGAAGTAGTACACATGGTGCACTGCATCTACTGTCCCGATCTGTTACTGCTGGCAGCTCCTAATTCAGATTGATGACAAGCCTGAACTCTTGCACAGTGTCTTAATGCCTTTCACCCTACTCCCTTTGTCAAAAACGTTCTTTTAGTGGAATAAAAGTTGTTTTAATGCTACACTTAGTTTGCGCTGTGTATCTCTCTCTCCTCCCGTCACTGAAACCAGCCCACTCAGCCATCGGCCCACCGGGAAACCCCCGATGGCCAGTACATGCCTGCCTGCATGAGCAAAGTAGAGAGTGGTAAAAAGAAAACTCTAGCCAAACATTTTTAACTTAGGACAAAGTGGGGAAGGGTTAGCATCACTGTCAAGTTTTAACCACTTGCCGACCAGCCGCCATCATTATACTGTGGCAGGTCGGCACGATCCCGTGAACCATCCTAGCTATACGTCGGCTCCTTTAAGTGGGATAGCAAGCGCGTGCGCGCTGCTTGAGGCGCGCACCTGCCCGCTGCACTGCGGGGGTGCCAATGCTCGTGACCAGCGGTGAGCTATGAGTAAGCACTTGGTATAAGTGTGAAACGCGTCAGCTGTTATTCTGTACCACTCTGCTTTGGTGTCCTGTATATTTTGTGATCCTGGTTTACAAATAAAGGCATAAAAAAACTTCTATTGGTGTGCGGCTGTCCAGAGCTTTTCCACTTGTTTTCATGCGCCGATGCTCGTGGCCATGCGCGATCACGGGCATGAGAGGCAGAAAATACACAAATCCCTGTTCTGTGAGAAGATGCAGATCATGAGTTCCTAATAGCTAGGAACCACAATCTGTGATCTCCTATAGTCAGTCTATGAGTGAACACACACTAGGGAACACAGTTAACCTCTTGATCGCCCCTAGTGTTAACCCCTTCCCTGCCAGTGACATTTATACAGTAATCAGTGCATTTTTATAGCACTGATCGCTGTATAATTGTCAATCATACCAAAAATGTGTCAAAAGTGTCTGTGCCCAGCATAATGTCGCAGTCTCGATAAAAATCACAGATCGCCACCATTACTAGTAAAAAAAAAAAAAATAATAATGATAAAAATGATATAAAACTATCCCCTATTTTGTAGACGCTATAACTTTTGTGCAAACCAATCAATATACGCTTATTGCGATTTTTATTACCAAAAATATGTAGTAGAATACATATCAGTCTAAACTGAGAAAAAAAATTGCTTTTTTTAAAAAAAAATGGGTTATTTATTATAGCAAAAAGTACAAAATATTGTGTTTTTTTCAAAATTGTCACTCTTTTTTTTGTTTATAGCGCAAAAAATAAAAACCGCAGAAAGGATCAATTACCACCAAAAGAAAGCACTATTTGTGGGAAAAAAGGACGTTTGTTTGGGTACAGTGTCACACGACCGCGCAATTATCAGTTAAAACGACGCAGTCCTGTATCACAAAAAATGGCCTGGTCAATGAGCAGCCAAATCTTCCGAGGCTGAAGTGGTTAAATGCGGTCTCCATTGAAATTTTCCATTGCTACCTGTTCCATCTGGCACCCAGAAAAATTGATCTTGTGACCAGCTCCACAAAATATTAGCTTGTACTTACAAAGCTGCTATAATATAGTCTCTTTCTCTGTAGGTCAGCATGGTCTGGTTTCCTCCAAGTTGTAAACAGAATGTGAAAACAGGTAGCTCCAACTAAAAGGGAGGCACACCTTCAGCATAATGCAACTCAGTTTTAGGAAAGCATGTTTGGGAATATAGCCCAGAAAGCATAAAAGCTGAACCAGAGGTGAGTGAATCAGAAGACTGGCTGAACAGCATAATAAAAATTCCTTTGACAGGCAACAGAATAGAAATATATTTATTACCGCTGTATATTTATCTGCAAACATGAGGATTCACTTTGTGGTGGACTTGGAGGTAGGCAGAGTACTTAGTTTTCTTTAGTGGTTTAGCGCTACCCCTGTAGGAGCCGCTGGTGAATATGGGTATCTCCCACCCTGTACAGCCAGGCACACACATTTCCCACACATGCTGGAGTCAGATATCAGTTCTTGCAGCTTTGTTTTTGTATTTTATTAGGGGAGTTGAACTTGGATAGGGGATAGGGTTATTATGGGATTTGATCAGCACAGAATTCTTCAGGGACACAACTATATACACACAGTATATACACTTCCTCTTCTACCTCCAGCAAAATCTTGCTTGTAGAACTAGATCTCCCAGGACCAGCTAGCACTGACAGGATGATCCAACACAGACTCAGTCAGATCCAGAGCAAGTGCTTTTGCAGGCAGGGACCATGGCCTCTTTTGGTAGTGTAGCAGAAAAGAGGTCCCAGTGCTTAGCTGTCCTAATCCTGTGGCTACTAATCACAGTACCACCTCTTCAGGCACTGCCAGCCCACCTGACTGCAGCTGTCCTTATCACTAGCCCTCATGACTAAAACACTCCCTTGCCTGGCAGTGTTCCCCTGCTGTCCTCTCCTTGCTTCCGTGCCTCCTGGTCAGGATCCCTCCGTGTGTCATGGGAAGGGTCCCTTCCACATTTGAGCTCAGGCCTGAGTTCACCCCCAGACTATGGGGTTACTCTCAAAGACCTAACACTCCATCTCCAGCTTCCAACCAAACTCCACTGCCCCCAGCTGGGCTGACCATGAGTATTTGAGGGGGCCTGCCCCCTGCCAACCCATCTGTTGGGTATTGGTCAGGGCCCTCATGAATATTGCAGGCAACTCCTCCTCCGCTCCACTCCCCTTCTTCTAGAATTTTCTGCTAGTTTCCAGAAGTATGAGGAGGTATCAGATGCTGCCTGTGAGTCATACCAGCCTCCCTAAGTCACTCAAACCTGACGCAGAAAAACACACAGGCTTGGCTTCCAGTCAAGCCTGCACAAATTTACCTACACTCAAACAAAATCTAAACCTAGCAATCTAGCAACACTAGGGGGTGCTACAGTCGTTTGATTCCCAGCTGCTTTGTTTCTACTTCTGTTACTTGGCTTGCTTTTATGTACTTGAACCCTATTTCTACTCTGCTCAACCTTGGTTTGACCTTACTTGTATGCCTTCGGATTTTGGATCTGCCTACTGACTTTGTACCTACTACTGGCTTCTACTATCATGATGCTGACCTATCCAGCTTTGTTTCTACCAATGACTTTGTACCAACTGTTTGCATCTGCTATCTTGGCATATATCCGGACCCTTTTTTCATCCATCAGCTTGGCGGCTGTCAGACTCCACAACCCTTATTTTCAAATGTAGGCAACAAAATATCCACTTAGCAGTGGTGGAGCGAGAAACAGGTGCCTGTGGTATAATTCTGGAAGGACAAAAATAAAATCCAATTGCAGAAAAGAAGCTATAGCCGAGAGGTAGACCCTCACAGCACAAACCATGTAAAGAAAATGGAGAGAAATCTTCTTCATTTCAGAGAAGAACTTACATTGGGGAGGACAGTGGCCTGGTTGAGGTAGGAGGAGGAAAACAACTTAAGATGGAGAGAAGCTTTAGGCCTTTAGAACAACCTTGTTCTTGTGTAACACTAGGAAAAGCTCTTTACAAGATAAGGCTGCTCATTCATAAAGAAGAGATAGCAACAGGAAAGACCACCTTGTAATTGAAGTCAGAAAAGAGAATCTCCCTAACAGGTTTGAAGAGTGGCCTCTGAAGGACTGAAAGAACCAGCTTAAGGTCCCACAAAGTCGTAGGGGAACATACAGGGAGGGAAATGTGTGTGACACACTGCACAATGGTCTTCACTAAGAAATAAGAGGTCAGATGCTCATCCAGATTAGACTGGAGGAAGAACAGGATAAGTCCCACTGAGTATTTCCTGGAATGACATTTCCTTGCCCTTGTACCACATACAAGACAATTTTTCAGGTGCAATGAGAGTCAACTTCCTAGCCCTTAAGAGGGTAGGGATAACCAAATCTGATATGTGACTGTGCTTTGAAACCTAGGCTTCAACAGTCATGCCATTAAAGTCAGCAACCGAAAAGCACTGTAGAGGACTGGCCCTTGGAACAGAAGGCCTGAATGTTCTTGGAGAGTTTTACCAGGAATATGTCCACGTACCATATCCTTCTGGGCTAGTTTGGTGCAATGAGAATCGCCAAAATGCTCCCCATCTCAAGCCTGCAGAGTAGGCATTGGAGGATCTATAGCTGTGGAAATGTGTAGATCAAGTGGGATTGATCTGACAGAGTCACCAGAGCACTTTGCAAGCTTGACGGTCCTTGCACCTAGCGCTAAATCTGTCCAGTTTGTTGCTGAATCTGGATACCAGTAGATCTTTTTCAAGCACCCCCACCTGCAGCAAACAACTTGGAACAACTTTGGGTAGAGAGCCTATTCTTCTAAACAGACCTGACGATTGAGAAACAACTGTTCAACTGAGAAAATCGCTCTAACAGTTTTCCATGTCAGGGATGTGCACAGTGGGCAGGGCCAAAAGGTGCAGTTCTACCCAAAAATGATAGTCTACTTTCCTTTGAGTGGCATGACTTCTGTTGCCCCCTCGAAGATTCGTGGATGACAGGATGTTGATGGCAAGCCAGGCTTCCTCCAAAGACAAGTCCTCTGCACCACAAGGAGCATCCAGGACTCATCTGCAGCCCAATAAGCTGGCATGTGTCATGATAACTTTTCATGTCTTTGGGGAAAGGCTTTCTCTAGGCTTTCTTTATAGCACCATGTTAGAAATCCACTACACCAGGGAGAGTCTGGCCTTGCTGGGGTGGTGTAAGAACCGAGTTTGTTTACCCCACACTGCTGGAATATTGAGTAGCAATTGGTTTGGAGTAAAACTGGACATTCAGCACTGCCTTAAAGGAGGGTGCTATCAGGCCCAAGTCAGACATGTCTCATACAGGCATGGATTAAGGGCCAACCTTGAGACGGAATGGCTCCTGGACGTTGGCTGACAGGTATAGGGAGGACTAATCCTTTATCGGGAGATCATCGAGGTAACCCACAACATGTATCCCCTGAGAATGTAGCAGCGCTAGGACCGACCGGGGCAAGCACTATGGTGAAAACAAGCCAAAGGGAAGGATGATAAATTGGTAATGCTATGTGCCCACAGCAAAACACAGATGGGATTGATGAGGGGAAACATGGGGATGTGCATATAAGCATCCCAGATATCTACTGAGGCCAGAAAATCCCTTGGACGGAGGAAAGCAATGACTGACCTGGCCAATTCCATACAGAACTTTTGAACCCTCAGGAAGAAGTTGAATTTCCAGATCTAGAAGGGGCTAAACATATTTATTTGCCTTGGGAACTGGGCACAGGTTCAAGTAGAACCCTAACTTCATACTTTATGTGAGACTGGAGCAATCATCCTCTCCAAGAGGAGTCGATGAACAGCAGGTAGACAATCCACCTGTCTTTGGGGGAAAGGAGGCAAATTTGAGAGCATAAAGTGAGGAGGAGTCAAAGGCCAAAACTCCAGTTTGTAGCTGCTGGAAATATCATTCTGGACCCAAATGTCAGAGATCTCTTGGGACCAGAAAGCCGAAAATGCTGACAGATGTCCCCCCTACTCTGACAAGTGGAGGTGCCTCATCATGGAGAAGATGCTTGGGGCCAGACTTGGCTGACTTGGAGGTCTATGTTTTCTTACAAAAGAATGTTCCAGACTTATGCCCCGTACAGACGGTCAGACTTTGTTCGGACATTCCGACAACAAAATCCTAGGATTTTTTCCGACGGATGTTGGCTCAAACTTGTCTTCCATAAACACGGTCACACAAAGTTGTTGGAAAATCCGATCGTTCTAAACGCGGTGACGTAAAACACGTACGTCGGGACTATAAACGGGGCAGTGGCCAATAGCTTTCATCTCTTTATTTATTCTGAGCATGCGTGGCACTTTGTCCGTCGGATTTGTGTACACACGATCGGAATTTCCGACAACGGATTTTGTTGTCGGAAAATTTTATAGCCTGCTCTCAAACTTTGTGTGTCGGAAAATCCGATGGAAAATGTGTGATGGAGCCTACACATGGTCGGAATTTCCGACAACAAGGTCCTATCACACATTTTCCGTCGAAAAATCCGACCGTGTGTACGGGGCATTAGACTTGGAGCTGGAGGCCTGAGGGAAACAACGTAATTTTTTCTAGTCTCAGGAGTTAAAGGTTTACCTGCGGGTGTGGAAGCCTGTGATCTCCTTGATGTACTTTTCTGAGGAGGGACCAAACGGGTGTTTTCTTTTGAGAGGCAGCTGCTGGAGACACCTTGCACAGAAGTTTTGCTGACCAACAACTAAGTCAAAGGATCTTCTGCATATGGATGAGAGGAGGCTCATCATTGAAACCTGAAGAAATGTATCAGCCAGGCCATTCCTACTGTAGCACACAACCACAAGTAAAAGCTCTAAGTAGTGGTGAATGGAGGGATGCGTTAAGATGGAGCTATGGTCTTGGGCCACGCGTTTGATCCAGAAAGTCTGGCAGACGGCTATGGGGGAAACCATATGTTGCATGGCCGGGCCCTCCAAGGAGAATAGGGCCTTAGAGGGCCTCTAGCCTTTTGTCCATTGGGTCCTTGAACACTGGATTATCCTTCACAGGGACTGCTATAATCTTGTTAAGACAATAATAATATGGCTGGGTCCACCAAAGAGACTGTCCATTTCTGCAGGAAGCCCTCCTCAGTAGGATATTGCTAAGCAAAACATTTTGAAAGAACAAAAGAGCTTCTCAGGGTGAGTCTAATCACCTATAAAAGTGAGTGGACTGAGAAGGTCTTTGCAGGTTTGGGCAAATTTAGAGACCCCCATGCAGGGGACCTTAGGGTGTGCAGACTGCTCTAAAGCTAAACAAGAGTCTAGAGTGTTAGTAAGGGTAGCAATGCTATCCTAAAGCTTGGATGAAATCTCTGCTGAAGGCATCTCAATCTTGATCAAATTCCTCAGAAGTAGAGGGGGGATAGCACCATGTGATTAACTCAACAAGAGGCACCACATGCCAAGTTAGATGCTTACGCAGGATCCAGTGCCTGTAGCAACATTAGAGGCTGGTCTGAAGTTCTCTCAAGGCAGAGTCTGGGTACAGTCTCCCAAGGCTTATCCAAGGAGTCAACTGATCCAAAAGCAGAAAGGAACCGCAGTGGTTATAGTGCAGCCAGGAATCTTGATAGAAGAATCTTTGAGAGACAAAACCACTCATAAGAGGTAAGCTTCTCTCAATAGTGAAGGTGTCCATCACTTAGGGATGCTAGCAAAAAACTGAGGCTAGCTGGGAGGGGTTATATAAGTATTGTCCCTGCAGCTTTTTTTTTTTTGCGAGTGTCCAGTTAGCTGAAGAAAGCTGCGTATAACCCATGGTAAAGACTAAAGATCCTGTGTGATGCATTACACCAGTGGTTCCCAACCTCAGTCCTCAAGTACCCCCAACAGGCCATGTTTGCAGGTTTTTCTTTATCTTGCACAGGTGCTTTAAATCAGAGTCAATGGCTTGGTATTTTGGACAGCTATTTTATCTTTTCTTTTAAGAGAAATTCCCAAAACATGGCCTGTTGGGGTACTTGAGGACTGAGGTTGAGAACCACTGCATTACACGACTAAGAAACCTCAGGTTTTTTTTGTGATGCTATGTACATTTTGTAGACTTGCACAACATGTAAATTTGGGACTTGTAGTTCATTCATTCTTGGATCTCTGTGAATGATTCAACTATTTAGGCAGAGCCCTGCCCAGCTGCGCTGATGTTAAATTTGACAGCTACTGCAGAGGAGAGCAACCCCCAAACACTGTCATGTGGAGGGGATGCTGTGGGGGTCAGAGGGATGTTCCTCAGCAACATGTTACATGTTACACCCTAAATACCAGTGTAACGTAACATGTTCCTAAAGGTGGAGTTAGCCTTTAATAAAGCAATTGGCTTATTTATTTTCATTTATTTTTGGGTGTCCAGCTCCTTCACTGTCCAATCACATGATTCCTTGATTCCAAAAAAAGGTTTAAGAAAAAAAGAAAGCTTTAGTATCACTTTAAGCATTACAGCTAGATCACCTTCCCATTTGAATCATGTGATTGGATGTGATTGCCTGCTCTGTGCAACAAGCTCCCCTTATCTCTTCTTTAGTGGTCCCCTTGCTGCTGCTGTCTGCATCTTCTCCCTGTGAGGTGTCCCATAGCAAGCTGTGTGCTAAAGGGGCACTCACGCGTGTGTGCTTGCCTGAGTCCCCTGTAAGAGCAGGAAGTGCAGAGAGAAGACCTGCAGCTGAGCAAAGCTCTGGATCAATCCTATGAGCCAGGTAAGTGTTAAGGGGCAGAGGGGAACAGGTAGCTAAACATTTTTTTTTTATCCTAATGCAGGGAATGTATTAAGGTAAAAAAGGTTTAGACTTTAAAGTGTATCTCCAGACCAAGCTTTTCTTTTTAGTTTTAGATGAAGTAGGGAACAGTTTGAAGCCCTGTCAGTTTCTTTTTAAGTCTGTGTAACATTAATAAATTTCTCATGGCTTGCTTTCCTGGAAACAAAGTAAAAAAAAATGTATTTTAGTTGAGACCCTCTTAGACAGTTCTTACTGCAACATGAATCCTCATTGGAAGCTTGACTATTTCTGTTCTGGTGATAATCATAAAATGTTAGATTTCCCATCGCTTTATATCCCAGGGACGCAACAGGAATGGGAGGAAATCCCACCAACTGGTGCCCAGAAAGTTCTTCAACATTGCAAGAATGTGTCCCCTTAGAAAACATGGCTTTCTGCATTGCCCATGCAGCACAGTGATCAAATCCATTGACATCTGGTCTTCAAACCTACTGCCTTTTTGAAGCCTATGTGCCTGATATGTGTAGGGTTTACAGCTTTTTTGTTACATTTTTTTCTCTTAAAAAAAAAAAAAAGAACTCAATGTCTAAGTATTTAGCTCTATTTCTAAATACTATTACTGTAGGAGGACTTCCTCTTGGAATGTTTGCCTTTTTAAAGTCTTTTCCCTTTTGAAATCCACTGGTACCTTAAGAACAGTGTATGCACTTCCCAAGAATTAATATAGTGAAGTTGGTATTCATGGATTAAGAGTGCAAGCTCAATAATTAAGCTGAATTAAGATGAATGACATTTTCTAACACTAGATGGAGCCATTGTAAGCCTAATATGTATTGAGCTATGAGCTGATGATTTTTTGGGATTAGAGGTAATGTCCATCGCCGAGGAGCTCATACAAAACAATACTCCACGTTAAGAACAGTGGAGTAAAAAGAAAGCCCTTTTTTGGTTAGGTGTACAATTTCTCATGAATCAAATAAAGATCAAGGTCAAATCAAATGTTGAAAATGATTTGACTATTACATATAATCTTAAAGTGATTGTAAAGCTATTTTTTTTAAAAATAACAAACATGTCATACTTGCCTTCACTGTGCCTCCACTGTGCAGTTCGTTTTGCACAGAGTGGCCCCGATCCTTGACTTCTGGGGTCCCTCTGCGGCTCTCGCAGCTCCTCCCCGCATCGTATAACTCCCTAGGAGAAGCACTCCCTCAGGGGATTACCTCCCTGGGTCTAGCATTCGGCGTCCATAGATGCCAAATGTAGGACTCGACCCTGCCCCCCGGTGCCTACGTCATTGGATTTGATTGACAGCAGCGGGAGCCAATGGCTGCTATCAATCTATCCAATCAAAAGCCTAGAACACCGGGCAGAGGAAAAGTGCGTCTCCACTGTGGGAAATGACAGGACTCAGGTGAGTAAAACGGGGGGGGGGCGGGGCTCGTTGGCTGGTCACTAGGAGAAGTTTTTTCACCTTATTACATAGGATGCATTAAGGTGAAAAAACATGAGGGTTTACAACCCCTTTAAAGTAGACATAGCTAACAATGGAAATTTCTCCTATAAAAAGGGAACTCATTTGAGTCCCATGGGTAAAACATGTTATCTGCTTAGAACCTTGTGCATACAGTATGCCACCACAAATCTATTACTAACATTCACTCTATTTAACATCTGAGGACTATGACGTAGGCTTTTGATTGGTTTTATAAAGGAATAAAAAGTAGCCAAATGCAGTAAAGTTCTTTACATCTCTTTAGGTATTAGGATGCATTTCCTCATATTTGTTTTCTTGATATCTATATACTGGTACCTTATTACTCTTAAAAGGTTTATTGCCATAGGTGTGCCCACAGGATGTGCCAGGGCACACCCTAATCACCCTGTGTGGCACAGATTCTCTCTGTTTAAAGCCCTGATATTTCCCCAAAGCCCCCTAATGGGCTCTTAAAAAATTTGTAAAAAGCTAATAAAAAAATTAAAAATATACAAAATATTAAAAATAAAAACTGACACCATCCACTGCCCTACTGACACCAATCTCTGCCCTACTAACACTGCCCACTGATCTACTGACACCATCAGTATAAATACCCATGCACGCATACATATATGTTTGAGCTTTGAGTTGCACACCCTAATGCAATAGGCTGTGCACACCTATGTTTATCACCCTGTTGTTAAAGTTTATGTAAACCTTAAGAACAAACTTCTTCAATTTGCTCGATTTTGGTTGTTAAATACATTTATGAAAACATTTTTTATTGTTTTATAAGGGCAAAAAAATTATCAAAGCTAATCTGTGTGTTATTTTAAGAAGTCTACATCGCCCCTACTAGTTCTTATCTTAGGACTACAATTCACATAGTGCCCATGCCTAAAGTATATGTGAGACTTTGCCTTGTAAAACAACCCATTCGGTTTAAAAGAGAAATGGAAGACAAAACATTTATGTATAGATGTAAAAAAAAACTGTATAAATACCTTTTCCCCTTTTTTTGTAATTGATCACATTCCCTCTGTTCTCAGCTGCAAAGGGAGCTCACAGAGCTAGGGGAGGAGAAACAGCAGCACGTTGGTCTTCCCAGTGAATGTCTGTGCAGGGGGGCATGTCAGCACAAGTCTGATCATTATAGGAGAGCAGACTGAGTTCCCAGAACAGCCAGAAAACTGACCACACTATCCTCTCATGCCTCGCGTGGTCAGTTTTTACTATGAAAGCAGAGGGACTAGCAGGAACACAAAGAAAGCAATAAATACAAAGAACAGGATACTTTTTCATACAAGTGCATGGTACAGCAGGCACATATCAGGAATATGAAATGTATTGAGTGGTTCAGGAAATTTGGCAGGGGTGATGCCACTAAGCCACATAAATGTGGCTGTGTGTTGTGTAGGAAATTAGGAGCTGAGTGCATTTGTAGGAGATAAATCAGTATTTTTTGTACTTGCAGGGTCATTAAAGGGATACAACATGGGGAGATGTACATGTTTTGCAGAGATGTACTGCATACAGGGGCGGACTGACCATTCGGCCACTCGGGCACTGCCTGAGGGCTCCGGGCCACTAGGGTGCCCCATTAGGGTTGCCAGCCTCAGTAAAACCAGGGACAGTATGTAAAAATCTTTGTTTTTTTTACATCTGTCTCCAGGGCCGGACTGGGAATGAAAACCAGCCCTGGAAAAAATGTCATACCAGCCCCATAGCATTATTATACCAGCCCAACAGCATAACGTCATTATTTTCTTGTTCATAAAATGGAAAACATGCATTTCACAAAGCGACGCGCCGCTCGCGCGTGCGCAGTAGTAAACTGGCAGTGAAGCCGCAAGTGCCAAAGCTGCTTGTTTCCCTTACTTAGGATGGCGATGCCGGGAGTCGAGGGACGGGTCGGCCTCGGGCGGCCGACATCGCGGGCACCCAGGACAGGTAAGTACTTATTTAAAGTCAGCAGCTACAGTGTTAGCAGCTGCTGACTTTTATTTATTTTTTTTTCAGGGGCGGAATCCCGCTTTAAGATGAAATAGGAAAAAAAAAAAAAAGAGGCTGTATATTCTGCAATATTTTTGTTTTTGGTAAACTCATTCAATGAATCCAAACTCTGCAAGTTGAGATAACATGCACTGCATTGATGTCACAGTAACCATGAACAAAATTCAGGAATATTACTTATCCCATTGTTTTGCATATCTATATACACTACAAACTGTATGATTAACTCGGTTCTGATATCGCTGTTTTACTAACCTGACAGCTTATTATTCTGTTCTATTATTCTTTTGCAAACATTTTGTTTGCAAATATCAAAGATTCTAACTACCAGCAAAAATGGTTCCTTACATTTAAAGAGCACCTGTCATTTCAGTTCCATCATGGCAGCACCTGTTAGTGGGCATCCACTCGCCTGCTGCCGCCACGTCCCTCACCTTGTTGTGTCACTACCGCATCACCAGCTGTCCCATTAAAGTGAATGAGACTGTCGGTGAGTCAAGAGCGGGTCAGAGGAGGAGCCACTGCAGGACAGAAATGACAGTTGCTCTTTAACCACATCCCACCCGGCCACTGCACATATACGCCGGGTGGGCGCTTCCTCCTTCTGAGTGGATGTTCAGGAACGTCCCTCAGAAGGAGGGGGATCGTGCGCGTGCGTGCGTGCCCGTACAGCGGCGCGATCCCGATGCGCTTGTGTCACCTGAACACAGCGCATCTCCGATCGGCCGCAGGGCTCTGTGATTGGCCCTCCTGATCACATGACGGCTGTGTCGAATCACAGCCGTCATGTGATGTAAATAGAGAACCGTTTTCAAGGCAATTGGCTCTCCTTCTCCTCACACGGAAGTTGTCGGAGAGGAGAGCGGATCTCTGCAGCCGGCCAGTGATCAGTGAGTATGAGCTGTTTTTTACAGCTTTTTACACATTGATCACCAGCCTACTGTCCCCACACATGTCCCAACACAATTTAAACACACAAAGTCCCCAAAACACTGTCCCCACACAGTAAAAACACCTGTCCCCCACATATGTAACAGTAAAATCATATGTCCCAATGATCATCTGCACACATGTCCGTGATCACCTGTGCACATCTGTGCATGATCATCTGCGTACATATGTCTGTGATCACACAAACCAACTATTATACACTTAACATGATTTTTTTACCAAAGACATGTAGCAGAATACATTTTGGCTTACATTTATGACAAAATGAGATTTTATTGGATTTCTTTTAAAATAGAAAGAAGAACATATTGGTTTTTTTTTCCAAATTTCCGCTCTTTTTTTCCGCTTATATTGCAAAAAATAAATAACTGAGTCATGAATAAATACCACCAAAAGAAAGCTCTATTTGTGTGAACAGAGTTGCATGACCGCGCAATTGTCATTGAAAGTGTGAGAGCGCTGAAAGCTGAAAATTGGCCTGGGAAGGAAGGGGGTGAAAGTGCCCAGTAATGCACACAAAAAATAAAACAAATTGCCTGCACACCACTCTGTCCCTTAATGCCCACCTCCTTTTTATAGGGCACACAGTGTATAGGAATGTATAAGGTAAAACATGGTGGGATTTCCCCACCCAGGGGAAATACAACTGGGCAGTGGTGGTGCGTCCATTGCACCCGTCAATCTTCAATAGACAGATTCATGCATTGCATGAATCTATCTATTGTCGCTGCTGCCGCCCCCTACTCAGGTGTCCAGCCCCTTGTCGGGCATTGGGCATCTGAATTACAGTGGCGGGGGTGTTTTTAGAAGTGCCTGATTAGAGCCGTCAGCTCTAATAGGCTTCCAAATTGGTAAACAGCGGGCACACTGCTGTGTGTTCGCTGCTTACACAGTGCTGCTGTGTTAGGAAATCAAATAAATCACTTCCCTAACACTGACCTGCCTCTCAGCCAATCAGGTGCACTGGGTCTGGTCTATCGGAGGGAGCGTGGAGCAACGCGCTGACCTGAGACAGCGGGGCGGACACTGGCAGGATTTAATGGGCAAACTGGCGGCAATTGATGGTTATAGTGGCTGCATTTGATGGGCACAGTGGTAGCGCTTAATGAGCACAGTGACGGCAATTTATGGGTACAGTGGCTGCGTTTGATGGGCACAGTGGCTGTGTTTAATGGGCACAGTGGTGGCAATTTATGGGTACAGTGGCTGGGCTTGATGGCACAGTGGCTGCGTTTGATGGTACAGTGGCAGCGTTTAATGGGCACAGTGGCTGTAATTGATGGGTACAGTGGCTGCAATTTATGGGTACAGTGGCTGCGTTTGATGGGCAGGGCACAGTGTTGGCAATCTATGGGCACAGTAGCAGTTTTGATGGGGTATACAGCTTTTCAAAGATAATCTGGCACTTGAACAAAACATGGAAGAGAGAGAGAGAGGGGGGGAGAGAGAGAGGTGGAGAGAGAGAGAGGGAGAGAGAGGTGGAGAGAGAGAGAGGTGGAGAGAGAGAGAGGGGGGAGAGAGAGGGGGGGAGAGAGAGTGAGAGGGGAGAGAGAGGGGGGAGAGGGGGTGAGAGAGAGAGAGAGAGAGAGAGAGGGGGGAGAGAGAGGGGGGAGAAAGAGGGGGGAGAGAGAGGGGGGGAGAGAGAGAGAGAGAGGGGGGAGAGAGAGAGAGAGGGTGGGGAGAGATAGGGGGAGAGAGAGAGGGGGGAGAGAG